>CM072520.1:58259316-58396816 GCA_036898135.1 Oncomelania hupensis
AGATGTGGAGCTATCACTGAGGGCTACTTTGGCTTTCAGTGAGACGCTCTGCACAAACCGATTATTCAGGGTTGTGCAGAATTTCGTCTCTTATATTACAGACGAGCAGGCGAGCTATCCCGAGCTATCCCGAGCTATCCTGTGTGCCCCACTCCACAGAAACGTCTAGTTGGTCGAGGAACCTCTACCGCACAAGTCGGAAAGAGCTGCCTTGAAAGACACCCTGTCAGACCCCACAGCGTGGCAAGGGAACCCAACTACACAACGACACAGGTGGACCAGAAGCTACCTCACAGAAGGACTTCGAACCCCCACTCATGAGTTAAGTGCATAACACGAAGGTGCACTTAAACTGATCATAACAGGACCACAGTAGTCCAACTCTTCAGAAACTGTAAAACGGACCACAGTAGTCCAAATCTACATGAGATATACTAGCAAGTGCCCGAGGAAGAAATAACAGCTGCCTAGACTATCAGCGATCGAACTATTAGCAGTGACTGAGACTTTTTAAGTTAGATTAGTACTTAGAGAATCTTGTATAGAGTAGAAGAAATAAATGTGTGATTTTAACTGTTATCAAGTGGCTGGACTACATATGATTCATAGCCGTGTGAAAGCTAGTGTGACAGTATTCTTTTACCATTTTTCTATCTATTTCTGTACCCCAACCTTAACACAGAACGAGCTAAACAAATAAATTTATTAAAGTAATTCATAGGGTGACTTACTAGCAGTTCCCATCGAATAAACGTGAGGGTCCATAATTCCATTGTGCAGAGCCCATAAACCCCACGTGACAACCTCCGATTCGAATGGTGTGGCAAAGCTCAGTACATATTATTTTAATAATTTATTCTTACAAGTAAATAACATATCCTATCCTATCATATCCAATCCCATAACTCGGAGGTCGTAGGGGCACCACAGATGATCGTTTAACCAACGTACTCCATCTTTCCCTGTCCTCAGCAACCCTGATTGTTTCGCTCAGTGTCAAACCAGTCCAGTCTCGAATGTTTTCATCCCATCTCTTTTTCGGTCTCCCTCTTCTTCTACCTCCTTGCTCTTTGCCTTGCAGGATGGTCTTTGCAAGACCTGATGATCTGGAGACGTGGCCATACCATCGGAGTGTCCGTTTTTTCACCACTGTGAGCAGGTCATCGTGTTGTCGAATGGCTTGTGTGATGGTCTGTCGGACTTCGTCGTTGGTGATGTTCTGGGTATAGGAAATGCCCAGAAGTCTTCTGAAGCACATCATCTCCATGCTTTGTATTCTTCGTTGGAGATCTGCTGTGAAGGTCCATTTTTCGCAAGCATATAGGAAGATGGAGATGACAAGGGAGCGCAGCAGCCTTACCTTGGAATGCAGACTGATGGTCCTGTCTTTCCAACTTGGCTTCAACCTCGCCAGGGCAGCAGTTGTTTGTGCGATCCTGGAGAGGACTTCCTGTCGAGACCCATTGTCTGATACAAATGGCTCCTAAATATTTGATGCTATGCACTGTGTTGAGGGATTGGCCTTGGACTTTGATGTCCGTGTTGGTGCCATGGGTGTTGTTGGTCATCATTTTGGTCTTCTCTGCACTTATTTACATTCAATAGGCTCTGGAGGTGGTGTCAAGCCTCTGTACCAGCTGTTCAAATTCTTGTTCCTCTCCAGCCAATCCATCAATGTCATCCGCAAAATGAAGGTTGGAGATTGCTCTTCCCCACATGCTGACTGTGCCTTCGTGGTCTGCAAGGGCATCTGACATGATGCGCTTTAGGAAGATGTTGAAGAGTGTTGGAGAGAGTAGGCATCCCTGACGCACACCGATTGTTGTTCTGAACCAGTTTCCTATGGCGCTGTTGTGGAGGACTGCACTGGCAGCCTTGTCATACAGGCTTTTGATGACTTCAACAATTTTAGGGCTGATGTTGTACACTCTCATGGTTGCCCACAGAGCTGCATGCCAGACTCGGTCAAACGCCTTTTTGATGTCTACGAGCACATGATATAGATGTAGGTGCTGTAGATATTTTGCACAGATTATTCTGAGGTTGAAAATCTGTTCAGTGGTACTTCGCGCTGCCCTAAATCCTGTTTGCTCTTCGGCTATGATTTGTTCAGCTTTGGGTTTCAACCTGTTGAGTATTATATTTGAGGAGGACCTTGCTGGGATGGCTGATGAGGCTGATGGTGCGGTAATTTTCACGTTCCTGAAGGTTACCTTTTTTGGGAAGAGTGATGACAAGCGACTGGGTCCATGGTGTAGGCCACTCCTCACTCTGCCACATCTTGTTACACTTAATGGTGAGTGCGTCGATCATCGCTTCTCCTCCTGCTTGAAGCAGTTCCGTTGTCCACTCCCGCTGACTTCCCCTTCTTCAGCGATTGCACTGCTGCCTCAACTTCTCGGAGAATTGGGAGGATTTCTTCTTCTTCTCTGTTCTCTGGACATGCTAGAACTGATGGGTCTCCGTTTGGTTTGTGGTTGTAAAGGTCAGAGCAGTACTCTGTCCATCTGTCCAAGCGACTTGCTTTGGATCGTGGAGACCTTGTGCTGTTTAACACTTGTCAGCGGCTTCACAGTCTGGTAGGCCTTCTTGCTGTTGTTCTTGTTCAGACTGTTATCTATTTCCTGGCATTGAGCTTCTATCCAGTTCTCCTTTGCTGTGCGCATGCCTTTTCGGATGTCATTGTTGATTTTTCGGTATGCATCAGCTCCCTGTCAGGTGTTCCTTTTCTTTTTCATCTCTCTTCGTTTATCACACAGGTCCAAAAGTTCAGGTGTGATCCACAGCTTCTTCTTTGACCGGTGCTTTCCAAGGATCTCCGTGGCGGCATCTGTCACAGCTAAGTTGAAGGTGGTGGTCATGGTGTTGACATCTACTTCACCAGCTCTTAAAATGAGCAGTGGTGCAAATTTCCCTCCAATTGTGGCCTGAAATATTTCTGTCACCTCCGGGTCTTGCAGTTTGTCCAGGTCGAACTTCAGTCTAGTGCACTTTGCTGTGTTTACTCTCTTCAAGTGAAGCCGGAAAGACATCATCACAAGATTGTTATCACTTCCGATGTCTGCTCCTGGAAAAGTGCGTGTCCTGCCAATGTTGATGCTTGATCTGAAGCGTTTCTTGACCATCATTAAAATTTACCGAGTAAGTCCCTTTAATAGAATTTTGGAAACCCTCCCCCAAAAACTAACTGATCCGCCCCTGCTTGTCGTCCTATCATCATCGTCTTCATCATCAAGTCGTCGTCCTCGCTGTCATCATCATCATCATCATCATCATCATCATCATCATCATCACCATCATCATCGAGGTAATACACATTGCTGCGATCGGTACAAAGTATCGCCAAAACTCCCGCTAGCAGCAGGTAAAAGTATTCCCTCCATCCCTTCAAAGTATACTTTGGGCTCGCTGCTAGCCGCGGATGCGAAGCGCAGTACTGTTTAAAAGTGACGGAAAGAGCGGAATATTGCTACAAGGGTTCGTGTAAGAGTTAGTTGTAGATATATCCCTAGCCCTTGCCCTAACCCTTTTCTCTACAAAAATGCTTTTACCGTCCCAAAAACCCATTTGCCTTCTTGGATTCTTAAATTGTATGAAACCAAGTGAGGACACTATCCGGCGTCAATAAACGGTTCGAAAAAATTATTAGACGGTTCGTAAAAGACAGTTGACCTAGAAACAAATACAGCGTGACCTAATTCGTCGCTTAGAGGAGACGAAACTTACTTTTCCATTTGTAGTCTTTCACCGACACTGTAACTGAGCAGGCTGCTAACCTCGCTTACCTCCCTTCAAGGGTATTGCAGACCATGACATCGTCGTCTCTGACTTTGACATCAAACCCCACACCACACCATCTCAGCGTCGAAAAATCTACCGCTTCCACAAAGCAGACTGGGACCAAATAAAGAGTGACCTTCTCGGAAAAGCAGCCACCATTGTCAACATGTACAACTGTGGCAGCAGCGTTGCAGAATTATGGGACACCTTCAAGACCTCCCTCCATACAGCAATTGATAAGAACATTCCAAGCACACTTCAAAAGAAATGCTCCTCTCTGCCCTGGATAAATGCACCACTAAAAAGAATGCTCCGCCGCAAAAATCGCCTCCTCCGCCAAGCTAAACAGAAAAAAGACTGGACGGCATACCGTAACTTCCAAAAGACCTGCAAGCGAGCCCTGAGACGCGCAGAATGGAACTTCATTAACGGTAAAATCCAGGCAGGCATTAAGAACAACAATACTAAGCCCTTTTGGAGCTACATCAAGTCCCGTAAACAGGACAACACTGGGGTATCCCCCCTGAAAACCAAAGGAAAACGTATCACAGATAGCCCAAGTAAAGCCAAGCTCCTCCTTGACCAATTCAAATCAGCCTTTACTAAAACCATCACCACAGCATTACCAACTATGGACTCCCCGTCCACTCCACCTATCAACCAGATAACCGTCACCACAGCTGGAGTTTTAAAACTTCTACAAGAACTTAATCCCGCTAAAGCACCCGGGCCCGACAACATTCCGAACATAGTTCTAAAAACCTGCGCCGAACAACTGGCCCCTGCACTACAAGCTATCTACCAGAAATCTCTTGACTCCTGCACTCTCCCTGCTGACTGGCTGGAAGCAAACATTTCCTGCGTCTTTAAGAAAGGGGATCGACACCTCCCTGAGAACTACAGACCAATATCCCTGACCTCTGTCCCTTGCAAACTCTTAGAACACATTATCTGCCGCCACATCTTGTCGCACCTGGAATCAAACCACATCCTTACCAACCTTAACCACGGCTTTCGTTCAGGCTTTTCCTGCGAAACCCAACTCCTGACAACCACCCATGATTTCCTAAAATCATTTGACAAAAAACAACAAGTCGACGTTGCAATTTTAGACTTCTCTAAGGCGTTTGACACCGTCCCCCATGACCGCCTCCTCCACAAACTTGCCCACTATAGCATAACCGGCCCCCTTCACTCCTGGCTCACCTCCTTCCTGACCCAGAGGTCCATGAGAGTGGTGCTCGAAGGAACCTCCTCCGAGACTACCTCAGTGGACTCTGGTGTCCCCCAAGGCACCGTACTCGACCCCTCCTTTTCCTATGCCACATAAATGATCTTCCATCCCGCGTCAAGTCCCAGGTTCGCCTATTTGCCGATGATTGCCTGCTGTATAGAGAGATCAAGTCCTTCAAGGATCATCAATGCCTACAACAAGACCTGCAGCAGTTAGAGGCATGGGCGGACGACTGGGGCATGCGCTTCAACGCTACCAAGTGTTACATCCTTAGCATCAACCTCAAAACTAACTTCTTCTACCAACTAAATAATGTAATCCTAAACCAAGTCCAACAAAATCCTTACCTAGGAATTATAATCTCTAACGACCTGAAGTGGGGGCCCCACATTTCCTCTATTACCAAGAAAGCCAACTCCACCTTAGGCTTCTTAAGGAGGAACCTCCGTCGCTGCCCCACCAACTGCAAGGACCAAGCCTACATCTCCCTGGTACGCCCCCTCCTGGAGTATGGCGCCGTTGTCTGGGACCCGTACCTGAAGAAAGACATCGACAGCATGGAGAAGATCCAGCGCATTGCAGCACGCTTCATCACTGGCGACTTCAGGTCCAATGCCCCGGGCAGCGTTGCTGGACTCCTGGAGCGGACGGGCCTCCAATCTCTCCAACGCCGCCGCCTCCAACTACGACTCGGACTGTTTTATAGGGTGGTTGAGGGGCTGGTGCCGGCACTGCCTCCCCATCAGTTTCTCACCCAACAACGACCAGGACGACGCATCAAACCAGTGCAAAGCAGTAACTTCACCACCACCAACATAGTAAACACTTATGCCAGGAACAACTCAAGGCCATATGTTGTACCTCACTGCTCCTCAGACCAACTCAAAAACTCATTCTTTGTGCGTACAGTTAGTGACTGGAACACTCTAGATAATAGTATAGTGTACGCCACATCCACAGAAACTTTTAAAAGTAGACTAGCGGCCAGCCTCCACCAGTGAGCCGCTGCGCAACCCCCAACCCGCTGCAATTTATGCCAGTCACCTGGATGTGTAGCAGCGTAATACTACAGATACAGATACAGATACAGATACAGACAAGGGACATACTTTGGCCTGCTGCGCAGCGTGTGCCTGGAGTATACTTTCTTTCGATCGTAGCTATGTGCAATGGGTGCATCATCATCATCATCATCATCATCATCATCATCATCATCATCATCATCATCATCATCATCATCATCAAAAGCATTATTCCCAAGAAGGGAGGGAAGTCAGGGAAAGGTAAATTTTACTGTATAAATGAAATATTTGCTTACATTTAACATCCAGCGTCACCGACACACTCCTGTAAATATTGGGATAGTTTGTGTAGCGCACAGTACAGGTAACGTTCTTCCTGTTCAGTTGTGGAGTCAAGGTGACCAAACACTGGCTTGATGTAGAGCCACTCTCACATGTCACACCAGACCAAACGTAGGTCAATGTATGATCAGAATCAGAATTAGTAAACTCTGTACCACACTTTAGAACAACTTGCACTCCGGAGTGGCCAGTTACAGAAGTGGAGCCATTGTTGTCTATGTATGGCTGTGGCAATGGGTCTGAAGTCAAATGAATTAGTTAAAACAATCAAATAAAATATGGACTGCAGTAAATGTTCTGAGTCGTTGGCCTAACCAAACCGAACAATAAGCTCTATCCTCAGTGAAATTGTTCATATTTTGCACATAACGATTATTATTTGAAATTACATGGTGGCTGCTCTGTTGCTCCTCAGCAAATGTATTGAGCATTTTCTGATGGAATATTGGCAGTCTTGAAGACTATATCATCATCATCATCATCATCATCATTATCATCATCATCATCATCATCATCATCATCATCATCGAAATCTTCATGCATTCTCTCTCTCAAAAACAAAATCAAACAAAAAAAAGAAACCCACTATGTTAACTTTTATCGGGCTTTCCCAATTGTCTCCTCAAGCCTTGCCTATCTCCACACTTCCAGTTATTTCATTTGCACATACCTGTTAATCTGATGATACATGAGGACTCCGTTCCAGGATCAATGAAATTTGTCACTTGACAGAGCACTCTTCGCCCGACTGCTACTTCTGTGTGGTTCTTGGTTATTCTCAATACACTGCTGTATGTATTGTCGTTCCAGTTTGGAAAGCTGAACACCTGAACGTATTCAGCACTACCGGGGTAACACCCGCTAGCATCGCAGGAAGCAACAAGGGTGTATGGTTGTGTGTCCGTGCCGCGGAGGTACCATGCCATATTGTGGCTCCGCAGAAACCCTTTACATGAAATATCTGATGGGTTGTTGGCATCATCACTGATGTGGATCTCGTCGGCGTAACAGTATTCCATGTGGACTTCACCTGCAGTGAAAGGGAAATAAAAAGCAATTGTTATACAGGTTGTCACGGACGGACCAGTTTTACTCTGCTTATTTTAATATTTAGCTTGGTTAGTCTATGTAATATTAGAATTTCAAAGTTAGGCAGCAGCCGATGGAAGTAATCAAGCGTAGCAGTAGCCTACTACCGATTACACACAGTGGTAGTTGACGCTGGCTAAGGCAATGACATCATCGTAACTACGATAGGCGAGAAAGTTTAACCAATGAGACGCAGGCAGAGTGGTTAGAGCCAGTTCGGACTGTGTCAAAACCTCGCATAGCTTACTTCATTCGTGTCTAAACCGAGGAAGAGTTAAGAGCTACAGAGCTACACAGGAGCAGTAGCTCTCTTCAGAAAAGACTAGGACGCAGTACTTGGGTGAAAATCCGAATTCACTCCAGTAGCCACTAGCCTGATATTGTCACGAAGACGTACAGGCGTTTTATAGTGCGCCCAACACAGCATCAGACGAAACCACGTCGACGCATACGTTGGCTGCAACGGTATCCCCAGCATTGTGCGAGGAAAGCCAACCAGTCTACCCACAGGGAAGAACCAGAAGAAGACAACACAGTTGTCAACAAACCGACCACAGCACATCACGCCAGACTCACAGTTAAGTCAATAGCAGTGTGTGCACACAAAACTGAGAGCTACAGGACCACAGTAGTCCACTTCTCATGAACAATAACAGTCAGTGCCCAAGGATGAACTATTAGTTGCATAGACTATCAGCGATCGAATTATTCACAGTGACTATATAACGTTTAAGGTAGATTAGTACTTAGAAAATCTTGTATAGAGTAGAAGAAATAAATGTGTGATGTTTAACTGTTATCAAGTGGCTTGGCTACATATGATTCATAGCCGTGTGAAAGCTAGTGTGACAGTAATCTTTTACCATTTTTCTATCTATCTCTGTACCCCAGCCTTTACACAGACCGAGCTAAATAAATAAATTTATTATAGTAATCCACAGGGTGACGAACTAGCAGTTCCCATAGGATAAAGCGTGAGGTTTACATCATTCCATTGTGCAGAGCCCTAAAACCCATAAACCCACGTGACACAGGTAGAAATGAACTAATAACT
This sequence comes from Oncomelania hupensis, assembly GCA_036898135.1. NCBI lineage: Eukaryota > Metazoa > Mollusca > Gastropoda > Littorinimorpha > Pomatiopsidae > Oncomelania > Oncomelania hupensis. Next base: position 58,267,838 of record CM072520.1, read on the forward strand.
CGGAAACGCTCTCTCTCTCTCTCTCTCTCTCTCTCTCTCTCTCTCTCTCTCTCTCTCTCTCTCTCTCTCTCTCTCTCGCTCTCTCTCTCTCTCTCTCTCTCTCTCTCTCTCTCTCTCTCTCTCTCTCTAATTCTATTACAGTATAAAAACTCACTAAGTCGTTAGTTGTAATGTTGTTAGTAGGTGATTGCATAGGTCTACGTGTTAAAGGGCCCTAAGTCCACGCATTTCAACGTTACTGAACCTAAATGTTGCCCCACCTGGGTAAGAAGATTAAGCTGAATAATAACATCCTTCAACGAATCAACAAATTCATTAGTGTATGTGCATCACAATTTAAAAAAATCGATCAGATGTCGTCGAAGATCGATGAAAAGTATAAAGCACTCCGTTGGGACTTAGGAAAGTTCAAAAGTGATGTCGTACAAGCACAACAGCACATTAATGAACACAGATGGGAAATCGACAGACTGGTACATATGAAAGAGGAAACCAGTCAATGTGTGCAGTCTATGCAATCCGACCTTGATAAGCTATCGGCACATTCCCGGAGGCGAACTTGGTTTTTTCCAACCTAATTCCAGTCATTCGCCGAAAAAGGCAATCACCGAAGTCGAACGAAGCTCTCCGAGTCGAGCGAAGCTATCCGATGTTTTACGAACAATTGCTTGCAGAACTACGTGAAACATCCTTGCATAAAAAGGCCGCTGTTGCTTCTAGATCTAATTTTGTTTCGATTTGCTCAGCATCAAGCTGTAAGTCAAGTCGAGATTCGCATTTTGAAGCAGTATTATTATTATTTTATGATATTTACTACACTGACACAATTAGTAATAAAGAGTAAAAATATTACATTACACATAGTGCACACATACAAGTTACAACAATATTTCACATCTATATCAAGAAATAAAACCATAACAAATTTTCAAAGAACGATGGACACGGTGATGTCCCTTCAACACCACAAGGCAAAGCAAGATTATTGGTCTCAAAAACCAGTGACATTTTTATTGCAATCCTATCCTATCCTATCCCATAACTCGGAGGTCGTTGGAGCACCACAAATGATCGCTTAACCAGGGTACACCATCTATTTCTGTCCTCAGCAACACTCATGGCTTCGTTCAGTGTCAAGCCAGTCCATTCTGAAATGTTATCATTCCACCTCTTTTTCTGTCTCCCTCTTCTTCTGCCACCTTGCACCGTGCCTTGCAGGAAGGTCTTTGCATGGCCTGATGATCTGGTGACGTGGCCATTCCATCGGAGTTTCCGTTTCTACACCACTGTGAGCAGGTCATTGTGTTGTCCAATGGCTTGTGTGATGGTCTGTCAGACTTCGTCTTTGGTGATGTACTGGGTATAGGAAATGCCAAGACGTCTTCTATAGCACCTCATCTCCATGCTTTGTATTCTTCGTTGTAGATCTGCTGTGTGGGTCCATGTTTCGCAAGCGTATAGGAAGATGGAGATGACAAAGGAGCGCAGTAGCCTTACCTTGAAATGTAGGCTGATGGTCTTGTCTTTCGAAACGGGCTTCAACCTTGCCAGGGCAGCAGTTGTTTGTGCGATCCTGGAGAGGACTTCCTGTGGGGACCCATTGTCTGATACAATGGCTCCCAAATATTTGAAGCTATGCACTGTGCTTAGGGATTGGCCTTGGTCTTTGATGTCCGTGTTGATGCCATTGGTGTTGTTAGTCATCATTTTGGTCTTCTCTGCACTAATTTCCATTCCATAAGCTCTGGAGGTGGTTCAAGTTCTTGTTTCTCTCCAGCCAAGTCATTAATATCATCCGCAAAACGAAGGTTGGAGATTGCTGTACACCCTATACTGACTGTGCCTTCGTGATCTGCAAGGGCATCTGACATGATGCGCTCTAGGAAGATGTTAAAGAGTGTTGGAGAGAGTAGGCATCCTTGACGCACACCGATTGTTGTTTTGAACCAGTTTCCGGTGGCGGTGTTATGGAGGACTGCACTGGTAGCCTTGTCATACAGGCTTTTGTTGACTTCAATAATTTTAGAGCTGATGTTGTACACTCTCATGATTACCCACAGAGCTGCATGCCAGACTCGGTCAAACGCTTTCTTGAAGTCTACGAGCACATGATATAGATGTTGTTGGTACTGTAGGTATTTCTCGCAGATTATTCTGAGGTTGAAAATCTGTTCAGTGGTACTTCGCCCTGCCCTGATTCCCGCTTGTTCTTCAGCTATGATTTGTTCAGCTTGGGATTTCAACCTGTTGAGTATTATTTACAGGAGGACCTTGCTGAGATGACTGAAGAGGCTGGTGGTGCGGTAAATTTCACACTCCTGAACGTTACCATTTTTGGAAGAGTGATGGCAAGCGACTGGGCCCATGGTGTAGGCCACTCCACACTATGCCAGATCTTGTAACAGATTATGGTGAGGTCGTCGATCATCGCTACCCATCCTGCTTGAAGCAATTCCGCGGGTATATTGTCCACTCCCGCTGACTTACCCCTCTTAAGCGTTTGGACTGCTGCCTCAACTTCTTCTCGGAGAATGGGAGGATTTCTTCTTCTACTCTGTTCTGGGGACATATTAGAATTGATGGGTCTCCGTTTGGTGTATGTTTGTAAAGGTCAGAGCAGTACTCTGTCCATCTTTCCAAGACTTCTTGTCCTTCTGTAAGGCAAGATTTACTTTGGATCGTGGAGACCTTGGGCTGTTTAACACGTGTCAGCCGCTTCACAGTCTGGTAGGCCTTCTTGCTGTTGTTCTTGTTAAGACTGTTCTATATTTCTTGACTTTGATCTTCTATCCAGTTCTCCTTTGCTGTGCGCATGCCTTTCGGATGTCATTGTTGATTTTTTGGTAGGCATCAGCTCCCTGTGAGGTGTTCTTTTTCTTTCTCAACTCTCTTCATTTATCACACAGATCCAAAATTCCAGGTGTGATCCACGGTTTCTTCGTTGGGCGGTGCTTGCCAAGGATCTCAGTGTTTTTTTTTTCTTCATCTTATTGCAAACACCAAAACAGTTATTTATTTAACTAATATTATTCTTTTTAACTGATACAGTAAATTTGTTATATGTACTTTATTGAGATGTATTTTAATGAGAAACGTGTATTAAGAAAATGTTGCGTGGTTGGCGGACATTTCCATAAATCATCTAAAAACTTTTGTAAATCGATAATAAAAAATAAACAGTAACACCATCTGAATAGTTCGAGCTACGCCCAACTTCCACAAAATCAAACAAAACGTCCCTGACCAAATTTACAGCATTGAGCACGCACAGCAGCACACTATTCTAAAAAAATAAAGTATATAATAATAATAATAATAATAATAATAATAATAATAATAATAATAATAATAATAATAATAATAATAATAATACACCGTTGCGAAATGCTGATCTGTGTATATCGGACAGAATTAGGCGCAACAGTGACCATTTTTAATTGGTAACTAGTCATAGTCATGCAAGCATCATTTCGTAACACATCGGAGAGCTTCGTTCGACTTCGGTGATTGCCTTTTTCGGCGAATGATTGGAACTAGGTTGGAAAAAACAAGTTCGTTTCCCGGAGAAATAACGTCAAGATTTTTTGTCTCACAGAAAAGGACGAATTTGAGACGTATGACAAAAGCAAGGATATCGTGCTGAAAGCCCTGAATGAATTTGAAGCCAACAAAACCTGGCCTCCAAAGACGTCGGCCGATCCCACAGCTGGACTGACGTTACGAAGGTGCTGACTAACAAAGAAGCTAGAGAGAACATTCGTAAGTCTGGCATCCGAGTCGCCACAGATCTTACGCCTAATCAGACTCAAACACTAAAGATGTGAAAAGCCAAGGTTTTTACAGGGGCGGTAAGCTACACACATAGCAAACGACACAACACTTGCCAGCACGCAGCAAACAGCAACACCAGCGACAAAGAAAAAGAAGAAAATGACGCCCCAGTTGTGCTAGAGCGGGACAAGGACCATTTCAGCAATGACGGAGAAACCTGGCAATACGACCACAGTGAAGGCGACATGCGCTCCGAGGCATTCGAAGATTTCGCCGACGACTCTGTTACGGAAGGTGGGGAATACAGTTTTGCTCGAGAAATTGAACACACTCAAACCGCATTCACCAGTAAATGGAAACAAGCAAGGAAAAGTCCCAACGAAAACAGTGTCACATTCAGAGGAAGGAGACGTGATACCGCTAAAATCCCGTTAACGAGCTCTACGGACGACTTCCCATCTCTGAGAAGGAAGACCACGAGCCAGTGGCAATAAGAACCAAGCACTAATCATGCATCACGAAGACCACGTAGTTCTAGTGGTCCTTTTGCAAAACCTTGTAAACCGCCAGGTGGAGCACTGTGGGCAACCTCAGAAAACATGGCAGATGAAGACAACAAATCCTCTTCGGACGGGAGTTCACGCATGTCCGATCCTTCAAACGACAATGCAGACCCTTTGACCGAACCTCACCACATCTGTATCAACTTGTCATCTAGCTATTACTAAGCTTAGAGTAGGAGTGTTGTCAAAAACCTCAAACCTGCACAGATTTGATGTCAGTAGCTACAATGTACATCGCAAGCCATTGGACAACACGATGACATGCTCACGGTGATGAAGAAACGGAATCTCCGATGTTATGACCATGTGACCAAAGCATCAGGCCTTGCAAAGACCATCCTGCAAGGCACGGTGCAAGAAGGCAGAAGAAGAGGAAGACAGAAAAAAAGGTTGAGAGGATAATATTCGAGAATGGACTGGCTTGACACTGAACGAAGCCATGAGGGTTGCTGAGGACAGAGAAAGATGGAGTAAGCTGGTTAAACGATCATTTGTTGTGCTCCAACGATCTTCGAGTTACGGGATAGTATAAGAAAGGGATAGCTACAGCAAGAACTGTCCATTTTGAATTGTTAGTATTGAAGACGAAACCCACGTAGTTCGTTTGCCCACTATATCAATTATTGAGGGATACATTTACAGTATGGAACCAAACGTCTTGGATTGTAAGCGTATTTCTAGAAATTGTGCATTATGGGCAATGATGAGTTTGTTAAAGGAGCTGTCTTTTTTTTCTTGTGAATGCTTTTATCATGGATTCTACTCTCTCTATGAGACAGCATATCACTAGAGTCTGTCGGGTTTGCTACTTTGAGTTGAAGAGAATTAGTTCAATTAGGAAATTTATATCAGAAGACGCCACAAAGACCTTGGTTACTTCCTGTATTCTATCTAGATTAGATTATTGCAATTCCCTTCTCATTGGCTGTCCAGATTCTATCATCTCTCTGCTTCAAAAAGTTCAGAACTCTGCTGCCCGTCTTATCTTTAAAGTAAATCATCGCCAACCCTCCACTCCTCTCCTTGTTAAGCTACACTGGCTTCCAGTCGCGGAACGTGTTAAGTATAACACTGCCTGTATCTGCTACAATATTGTCATCGGTTCTGCTCCTTCTTATCTATCTGACCTTGTCTCCCTTTACACTCCGTCTCGTTCCCTTCGCTCATCCACTGACTGTCGTCTTCTCCGTCAGGGCCGTTACAAAAGAAAATCTCATGGTTTCCGCTCTTTTGCTGTCCACGGCCATCAGCTAAGGAATTCTTTCCCCTTTCATGTTAGACATTCTACCTCCTGTGAATCGTTCAAATCCAACAAAAAGTCTGTCAGCAGTATCTGTAGTTGTAAAAGGGGTTTGGAGGAGTGTGGGGTTAAGTAGTAATTTAGTATGTTTATGTCATATTGATTTACACAGCAGTAGTATGTACGCGTGAAAGAGTAACTTGTCTTATAATTATAGTATATGTATAGTGTGTATATGTGTTTGCGTAAGAAAGTGTGCGTGTATAGCGCTTAGTTCCTTGAGGTAGGCGCTTTATAAATGCTAGTTATTATTATTATTATTATTATTATTATTATTATTATTATTATTATTATTATTATTATTATTATTATTATTATTATTATTATTTTATGTATTATTATTATTATTATTATTATTATTATTATTATTATTATTATTAAAAATGCGTACTAGGCACCGCTACTGGCAAGATCTTATGTTTGGAGAGCAAGTCCAAGATCTCGTCTCCTGCGTGAGACCTATTTTGCTTCATATTCATCAATTTGTATGTTTTGGAATACTTGTAATTATTTCCAATGTTTAATTTCATGTCAAACATTGTCACCCTTTTTCTTTTAAACAAGTGCCAGTGGCTGTGTGAATTTTTAGTTTTCTTTTCTGTTCCCGCGCAAAATTATTATTTTTTAAATTTTTTTTTTAAATTGTATTATTATTATTTTTTTAATGTTGTGCAAGGGACACGTAGCCTAAAACATTAATAAGTCAGTCAGTCTCTCTCTCTCTCTGTCACGGACCGGGTTTATACTAGTCCGGTGACTTTTTGTGTGTTGTAGTATCTTCCTGTGTGAAGACATGGATGTTAATATTTTTTTATTGAAAACTGAATGCTGATTAGCTGAGCTAGTCATGTGACGACTGGCCAACCACATTCAAACTGGTGGGCAGTCTCTTCTGGTGTGTACCACTGTGTGGTTGTGTTTGTACTTCTGGCAGCTGCGTCTGCAGGTATATGTTTATTGGTTTATCATTGAAATATTGTATTATGAAACGTAAGAATATTTAACCATGACTATATTCTACTTGTGGTGGAATAAAAGTAAGAATAGATAATTTTTGATATTAGTATGAAGGATGGATAAGGGGGGTGATGGAGATGGTGGATCGTTGTATATATTTTTGATTAACGAATTCAAGTTGGATTAGTATTTGATTTGTAGTTGAAACCTCAACTTGCAATGTATAGCACTATATTTATTTTTGTGAATGAAAGTAATTAGCGGCAAGAATGTAATAATAAGTTGTTATAATTAGAGTTACAATTTTTTGCGTATGTGTGAACTGTGTTCTACACATATGAGATTTGAATTATATGTTGCTGGTCTGGTCCTGTCACAGAGAGAGAGAAAGGTATATGTGGTAATACAGAAAAGTCTATGTATCAAGATATTTAGTGGGGAAAAACTTGTATGTTTTCAGAAGTCTCCAGCTGAGGGGCCTCGAGGCAAAGAGAAGAAGAAGAAGAAGAAGAAGAAGAAGAAGAAGAAGAAGAAGAAGAAGAAGAAGAAGAAGAAGAAGAAAGAAGAAGAAGAAGAAGAAAGAAGAAGAGGAAGAAGAAGAAGAAAGAAGAAGAAGAAGAAGAAGAAGAAGAAGAAGAAGAAGAAGAAGAAGAAGAAGAAGAAGAAGAAGGAGGAAGAAGTGAAGGAGAAGGAGAAGAAGACGAAAAGGAAGAAAGTCAAGACGGAGACAAAGCTCCCGAAGGAGGAAGAAGAAGGAGAAGAAGAAGGGTGGAAGCATACAGAAGGAGCCAGAGAAGAAGCCAAAGAAGAAGACGAAGAAGAAGACGAGCACCCAAACATAGCCACATCAGCAGCAGCAGCAACCACTGCTACATCATCAGCAGCAGCAACCACTGCTACATCATCAGCAGCAGCAACCACTGCTACATCATCAGCAGCAGCAACCACTGCTACATCATCAGCAGCAGCAACCACTGCTACATCAGCAGCAGTAGCAACCATTGCTACCTCAGCAGCAGCAGCAACAGCGGCCACAACAGCAGCAGCGACAGCGACGATAGAGAGGGGAGAGAACCCAGGATAGATAGATAGAAAGGCCAAGGATAAGGAGAAGGAAGATAGTGTATAGATATAGACAGAGACAGAGGATTAAAAGGAAACAAAAGACAGACAGCGAATTCTGTCCTCCATGAGACTCTTGGTAACTCTCTCTGTCGACGGTGACCAGATCGATATTGGTTTATTGTGACTGGTGACATTTGGATTTTCTGACTGAGAATTATTTGTGGGTTTGTGAGATCAGTGTACAATCTCCCGGATTATCTCCTTGGAACTTTATGTGTGTGATTTGTGAATGGTATATTTAATTCACGGATTGTTTCTACAAAGTACGTGAGTACAAAACTATATATATATATACATATTTTTCCATATTATTGATTGAGTTGTTTATACTTATGTGAACTTTGTTGATTATTGTTTATTTTTTTTCTAGTAATAGAAAGGGGGAGTGACAACAAAAGAATTCTTGAGAGTTAGGGAGTGTGAGACGGGAGAACACGCAGAATATTCACGCACGCATACACGCAATTCTTGAAATAACCCCTTTCGTTACAGTGGTGACCCTGAAACCCGTAGTTAGTTAGTGGGAGTTTAGATTATTTATTTGTCTTGTATCTTATTTGGAGTTTATAATGTGGGAATTAATTGAATAAGTATAAGAATAAATAGTAGAGGGGTTTTGTATAAATTTTGGGCAGGTAACTTTGGTGTACAAGTGTGTACTGTGTAACTGACTTGTTAAATTGTTGTTCCATTTCTTTTTGGGTAGGATGTTGTTGTTTATATAGATTATACCCCGTCTCCGATTCTTTCCTTACGGGTCTGATTCTTTGTATAGTTCTGGGATCAGAAAGGGCTTAGATTCATTTTTCTTCCTGTTGTATATATATTGCTAATTCTAGTTCAGCTATTCAGTATTGTTTTGTTTTTTTTTTCTTCTTTACTTATTAGGATCCTGTCTTGTATAGTTATAGTTGTCACATCCCTATTTTAGTTGTTGTAAGTGTTTAGGATTTATTTTTGGCATTTTAACGTAACTTCCGGTGTTTTCTAGCCGAAGTGGAACTTAGTTGTTTTTCAATTGATTTTTTGTATTCTATTGTACCGATATTAGTTTAGAATTTTATTTCTCCCTTTGTTGTGTTGTGATGTTGTTGTCGTCGTTTGTTTATTTAGTATAGGGTTTCATTATTATTATTATTTCTTTTGTTTTGTTTTGTTTTCATTTCAAAGCAAATTACTTATAAAATTTAACTTGTTATAATTTAGATTTAAATATTGGTAGTTGACAGTTATAAATTGTTGCATTTAGTATGGTTTTCTGATGCTTGCTTGTACTCAGACTGAGTTAACATTCTAAACATTGTTTTCTTTTCTTTTATGGTATGCTGTTTTGTAGACTTGAAATTGCTTTCATTTCGAGATAATCTACCTTGGTCACACTTGTACTTGCATTGATTTCGAAATAATTTCATTGTGTTAACTTAAACTTGCTTGGATGTTGAAATAATTTTCTTTTGTCACACTTAGCTTGCTTCGATTTCGAAATAATTTTACTTTGTCAAACTTGAACTTGCATTGATTTCGAAATACTTTTCATCTGACAAACTTCGCTTGCTTCGATTTTGAAATAATTTTCTTTTGACAAATTTGAATTTGCTTTTGATTTTTGTAATAATTCTGGCCTTGTGGAACTTGGGAAAATAATCTTTGACTTGTATGACTTAAAGTTATTCATTGTTGACTTGTCACTTGCATTGTCTTATTTTTAGTAATTTATTTTCTTTTGAATTCAACTGATCATGGCTTCTGCTGAGGAATATGATACTCTGTTTAATTCATTTTTGACTCAAGCACAGAAGTTAGGTTTTACTGACGAAAAGCTACAGCAGTACATTGAGCAGTGTTTTCAGAGACATGATAGGGCTAAGGAAAGAGAACAGGAAAAGGTTAAACAGCAGTTAGAACAGGATGCTAAAAAATTGCAGTTAGAACAAAATGCTAAGAGGGAAGAACAGGAAAGAGAGGAAAGGAAATTGAAGATGGATTACCAGATGGAACTTGATAGGGAAATCCTTAAGCTAAAGGGAAAAGAAATTGAACTTCAGTTAAAACAGGCTGAATTGCAGAGCGAGAACACAACCCCTAGGACTCGGAGCTCTAATCCTTCGTTTCCAAAGTTGCCCCAACTACCTGTTTTCAAAGAGGACAGGGATGACATTGATTCTTTTTTGTACCGGTTTGAGGCACATGCTAAGGCTCTCAATTATGATAGCAGTAAATGGGTTGTTTACTTAACTGCATTGCTACAAGGCCCGGCTTTAGCTGTGTATCATTCTTTGTCTGCTACCGGTACAGTTTCATATGATGATCTTAAGCAAGAACTTCTTAAGAAATTTCAGTGCACTGCAGATGGATTCAGAGAAAAATTCAGATCAGTTAGGCCTGAGGTGGGGGAAAGTTTTGTAACTTTTTCAAAGCGTTTTTCTCACTTGTTGGAAAGATGGATCCAACTATCAGATTGTGAAAAGACTTTTGATGGACTATGGAATCTGATTTTGTGTGAGCAGTTTATTGCTTCTGTTTCGAGAGATCTCGCCGTGTTTTTGAAAGAAAGAAATTTGACAAAATTCGCGGCTTTGATAGACAGTGCTGAAGCATTTCGCATGGCTCACCCGGAGAAGAAACTGGCACGGAAGTCGGATGACTCGATTTTTGCATCCGCGTCGATTTCTCAGAATGTTCCCACTCAGAATCAATTTCGTGGGACTGGCCAAAGATGGAATAATTTCCGGGGATCGGGATTTCGTGGCTCTCCGCGTGGAAACTACCAACCCGCAGGTCCTATTCCGAACAGGGGTTTTGCACATCAGAACATGAATGCGCAACGGGGCGCTCAAAACAATCAGGCTCCTCGTGGTCGTGGAAATACGTATTCGGGACCTGGTCCTCGTTTCGCAGGCAGACCTCCTCTTAACAGGGGACAGAATAGTCAGGGGATAGTTTGCTATTGTTGTGGGGGTGTAGGTCACATATCAACATGGTGTCCTTATGCTGTTGGCAATTCTGCTGTTGCCCAAGCTTATCCAGAGCCTCAAGACAATCAAAATGACTTTCAGGAATATCAGGACTCTTCAGATGACACTCAGGTGCAGTCAGCTTTGGTCACTGAGGTCGTTTGCTCAGTTTGTAATGAAAACTGTGGTCATCTCAAGCTAGTATCAGGTACCGTAAATGGCCTCAAAGCAAGTGTGCTCAGAGATACGGGTGCTACCATCTGTGGCGTTCGCAAAAGACTGGTTTCGGACGATCAGTACACTGGCGAAGAGTGTAAATGTTGGTCATTCGGTGGAAACATTGAAGAATTTCCGTTGGCCAAAGTGTCTGTCGACACTCCATTTTTCTCTGGCACTATTTTGTGTTGTGTCATTGATCAACCAGTGGCTGATTTGATATTAGGGAATTTGCCAGGTGTGTCTGACCCTCTTTCGGTTGCTACCACACTCATCCAGGATCAAGGTCATACTTGTTGTGTTACGACTCGTGCCCAAGGCAAGAGACAAGATATCCCAAAGAAACCTTTGAGTTCGTGTTACACTCCGTTCGATGTTGGTGTTTTCTATCAGTATCTGATTCAGCCCCGATGCTTGAATTCCTGATAGTTGTGTAACTCAGATTCGTTTATTCACACAGCCTGTCCAAACAGCATACAAATCACAAAGTCGACGTATGAAGTTTTCCACTTTTATTCAGCATACATCAACAACTGCATACAATTCTCAATTCAACTCAACAACTTTCACAGCAACTTTCCAAATCACTATCAACAACTTTACTATCAACAACAATCTCGGCACACGATTAAATAACCTCTCTCTCTTCCGGAAGAATTTCGAACAATGTAGAAATGACGCACTGCCACCAATCGAATAAAAGATCGTCATCACTGACTTACGTCATTACACATTTCTTCTCCTTCCGGATCGTTCCTTCAAATTTCTACAATTATCCCGAATCTTCGATCGATAGTAAACAAGCCGATCCAGAAGATTCTACAACAATATCGACTAACGGAAATTATCAACGTTATACAAAGCCTTTCCTAACAACAATGCAAACTCAAATCAAAGGTAAATAAACTCCATTATTGAATACTTTGCAAAACGAAACGATTAGATCTATCGTACACGTTTCCGACGTACTACCATTCGCGTTTCAACGTAACATAACCCCCCACTCAAGAAGAAATTTACCTAATTTCTTTCAACAACGTTGAAACGTAATGCACAAACAAAGTTCAGAATTAAAACTTATTTCGGACTGTCTGAACACTGTCAATGTTCTCAGCTCATTCACACAAAGTTTCTCATCTGCAAGTCTTTCTGGATACTGTCAATGTTCACAGATCATTTACCCAGTCAACGTTTTTCATTTTCAAGTCTGTCATTACCAATATTCTTAGTTCGTCCACACAGTCAATGTTCTTTCGTTCGCAAGGAATCGACGCCCTCGTCAGTTGCGGTCGTCATCGGCCCAGGGTCAAAGACGATGATCACGTGGGCTTCCCTGGAATCATTGCGTCCTCCGTTGTCTTTTTCTTCCGTCGGATATCCGACGCAGTCGACGTTGTCAGCTCCCAGAATGCATTCGCTGGGTCTCACGGTCAGGTTGGCTTCTGCGGGACGGTGGAACAGCTCCCTCATTGTCTGCAGATGCTCCTCCCAGGTCTGGGTGTGGACTTCATGTTCGACCAAAGTCGTAGAGCCTGGGACATCATTGAAGTTAGGGGGAAACTCGCCCATAAGGTCCTCGAGCTCCAACGTTTGACCTTCCGTCAAGCTCGGTCCTAGCTTAACATTACCGATGCCTTCTTTGCTGTGGAAGTCTCCCAGTTCCAACAGTTTTTCGCTGTCAAAGCTGTCGTCGGTCACAGCTGCTGTTGCTGCATGTACAGTCTCTGGCGGCCTCTCCACGTACAGCTTAAGGAGGTTGGCGTGGTATATTTTGGATTGCTGGCCGACCTTCACCTTATAGTCGTTGATCCCCACAACGGTCTCCACTTCGTACGGGCCTTTCCACTGCATCAGCAACTTATTGTGGTCGGTAGGTAGCAGCACCAGCACTTTGTTGCCAGGTTTAAACTTCCTGCTCACAGCCCTACGATCATAGTAGTGCTTTCCACAGTCTTGGGACTTCTTCAGGTTTTCTCTGGCTATCTCGAGAGTCTGCTCCAGCTTCTCCCGTAGCTCAAACACGTACTGGTAGCTGTTCTTCACCTCTGGGGTGTCTACTTCTTTCGTCCACAGTTCTTTCAGGATGTGCATCGGCCCTCTGATGGTTCTTCCGTACAGCAGCTCGAACGGAGAAAAGCCGGTGGACTCCTGCGGTACTTCTCTGTAGGCGAAAAGTAGGGCGTTGATGTAGCGATGCCATTGTCTGGGCTGCTCGCTGCACAGTTTCTTCAGGGTGGACTTTAGCGTAGCATTGAACTTTTCGACGAGCCCGTTGCACATTGGATGGTAGGGTGTCGTAGTTAAATGCCGGATGCTCAGCAATCTGTTGACCTCCTTCATGCAGTCAGAGACGAACTGCGTCCCGAGGTCTGTCAGAATTTCTTCGGGCACTCCAAGTCTACTGAACATGTCCACCAGTGCCTCTGCTACAGTTTCAGTGTCAATCTTCTTCAGTGGCACTGCTTCTGGGTACCGAGTCGCATAATCCACTAAAGTCAGTACCCACCGATGACCTTCTTCACTCGGAGGTCTTATTTCGCCGATTAAGTCTAAGGCCACCCTCTTGAAAGGTCGGTCGATCAAAGGCATTCTCTGCATTGGCACTTTAGGGACCCTTCCTCGAGGTATGGTCTTCTGGCAAATGTCACATGATCGGCAGAAACGGCTGACGTCCGCATGAAGTCCTGGCCAGTAGAACACCGCCTGTATTTTGTCTGACGTCTTCTTGATGCCTAGGTGACCTCCCATGATTGAGTCATGCGCTACTTCCATCACCTGGCGCCTTAGGGGTAACGGTACCAAGACTTGACGTAGTGGTTTCCCTCCGTTGACCCTCGGGTGCTGGAAGATTCGATACAGGATCTTGGCCTTCACCTCAAAATAGACCGTACCACTGCCTTTGGTCACGTGGTCTTGGCGGTTCCTGTACTTGTTTAAAGTACTATCAGCTTCCTGGAGCTGGATCAGCTTATCTCTGTCCACGATGGCAGCTTTAGAGTTGTCGGCGACCTTCAGTGGCGTAGACGTCTTGTCTCTCTTGGCCTGGGCCCTGGTAGTAACAGCACCGACGATCTCTGGTCGGCAGGGCTGAGCCGGAGTAACCACATTGTCCCGTAGCAGCTCTTTAAGGTCTCCATCGGGAAACGGCAATGGATCCTCCTCCACAACTTCGACGTGTTGAGTTGAGGCAGGACTCCACTCTGGATCGGGGTCGTCGGGTCGTCTCGCGCCGTCGATATTCCCGATCATCAAATCATACAGCGGCTTCTTCAGGCAAACCGCTTCGACTTCGCCTATGTAGAAAGGGGTGTTGACATGAATTTTCGCAACTGGCGCTCTCACACATTTGCTGTCGGCCATAAGTGTCCATTTTGAATCGCCAGTGAACTGTTCTTTAGCGATTAGGTCTTCTCTGACGATGACCCCACTGCAGCCAGAGTCTCTTAAGACAGTCACTTCATGATTTCCGACGCGTCCCTTTGAAACAGGCATGTTCTGGACGGTCACAGCTGCGCTGGCGACGACGGGGATGGATTTTCCGTTGGCAAGAAGAAGTTGGCCATCGGTCATGCACTCTTGCACGTCCGCAGGGGTAGCTGTGCGCTCGGTCTCACTCGGAAGAATGACGCTCCCGCCGCACACCTGATGGTCAGATCTACTGGTTTGCCGTTGATTGGAAAACCGCCTCTGCCGGTTGCCCGCCGCTGCGTTGTCCGTACTGCTCCGCTGTCCGCTACTTTTGTTTTGAGGACAGTTAGAAGCTCTGTGGTCTGTAGCGTTGCAGGTGAAACAGCCTCTTGAATGCCCTTCCCTGGGAGGAGGCGTGGAGTCAGTGTGTCTCTGGCTCGTCTGGCTCCTCTGGATCTGGTTCACATGGTTTCCAGTCTTCTGAAAATGTTTCGTCGCGCTGGGTGGCCCCAGGGTTTTCCCATGAGCGATGAGATATCTTTCAGCAGCCTCAGTCACATCTTTAAGCGTCTGCAGCTTTTGTTCTTCTAAGTGGGTCGCTAGGTCCTTGTGACAGGCATTGAGAAATTGTTCTTTCACAATCAGGTCATGGAGACTGTCGTAAGACTTCATTTCGCCTGATAACTCCACCCACTTGTGTAGATATGACGACAGGCGCTCCACAAACTGCTTTGGCGTCTCGTCTGACTTAGGCCTGCATTCACGGAAGCGTTTACGGTAGCCCTTCTCTGTAAAGTTGTAGCACTGCAGTAGGGCCTCTTTCAAGACGTCATAGTTTTTGGCGTCATCGTTCGACAGTCTGGTGTAAACTTCGAGCGCTTGCCCCGTCAGAAGTGCACTCAGTCGAATCGCCCAGTCTCGAGGTTGCCAATTGGAGCTTTCGGCGAACCTTTCGAATCTCGCCAGATAGCTGTCGATCTGGTCCTTCCCGTCGACGAAAGCTGGCAATTTTGGAGCCGTATGGTCGTTGGTGGCTTGTGGCGCATGCTGATTGTTCTGGATACGCGCCAACTCTAGCTGGTATTGACGCTCAGCTTCTAATCGTCTCTCTTCCATCTCTCTTTCTTGACGCCGCTCTTCTCTTTCTTCTCGGCGACGCTGCTCCTCTATTTCTCTTTCTTCACGCCGTCGCTCATCTTCTCTTTCTTCACGCTGACGTTGTTCTTCTCTTTCTTGTATTCTCTCCTGAGACTTGACGTACTCCGTCAGCTGTTTGCCTTTTAGATTCAGTTGCATCCCTTTCTGCCAGAAGTCAGCCATCTTGATGCTTCTGGAAAGTTCTTTTCTGTAAAGTTCTTTTTCTAGAAAGTTCTTGACTGTAGAGTTCTTTTTTTTCTGGAAAGTTCTTGACTGTGCTGTACCTTTCTAGACTGTTCTAGAACATCACGCTTTCTGCAGTAGCGCTGATGCTTGTCACTAGTCGCCTTTTTTGACGCAGGCCCCGCTGTCCTCGTCGTATGCGACGCTGCACCACGCTGGTGTTGATGTATACGCTCCTGTGCTGAAGTAGACGCGACGTTCGCTCGCCGCTCTCTGTAATACTGGCGATGTAGCTCCGAGACTGTTCCTCGACGTAGTCTTGCGGCAGCTACGTAGTCCCGCTCTGTTGTTCGCTCACGAAGCAACTCTTCGGCGACTACACGCCCTTGCAGTCAACCCGAACCTATCGGTGATGTAGTCCCAGTATGTTGGCCCCTCTCGACGCAACTCGTTGGCGGCTACCCTCGATGACTGCCTCTCGTAACGTTGACTCGCTTGTTGTAGCAGTTGAACCCTTGGCTATGGCGTGAATCGCGGCTTGACCCCCAAAATGTTACACTCCGTTCGATGTTGGTGTTTTCTATCAGTATCTGATTCAGCCCCGATGCTTGAATTCCTGATAGTTGTGTAACTCAGATTCGTTTATTCACACAGCCTGTCCAAACAGCATACAAATCACAAAGTCGACGTATGAAGTTTTCCACTTTTATTCAGCATACATCAACAACTGCATACAATTCTCAATTCAACTCAACAACTTTCACAGCAACTTTCCAAATCACTATCAACAACTTTACTATCAACAACAATCTCGGCAC
Organism: Oncomelania hupensis; assembly: GCA_036898135.1. Taxonomy (NCBI): domain Eukaryota; kingdom Metazoa; phylum Mollusca; class Gastropoda; order Littorinimorpha; family Pomatiopsidae; genus Oncomelania; species Oncomelania hupensis. The sequence goes on from CM072520.1 coordinate 58,284,270, forward strand.
ACGATTAAATAACCTCTCTCTCTTCCGGAAGAATTTCGAACAATGTAGAAATGACGCACTGCCACCAATCGAATAAAAGATCGTCATCACTGACTTACGTCATTACACATTTCTTCTCCTTCCGGATCGTTCCTTCAAATTTCTACAATTATCCCGAATCTTCGATCGATAGTAAACAAGCCGATCCAGAAGATTCTACAACAATATCGACTAACGGAAATTATCAACGTTATACAAAGCCTTTCCTAACAACAATGCAAACTCAAATCAAAGGTAAATAAACTCCATTATTGAATACTTTGCAAAACGAAACGATTAGATCTATCGTACACGTTTCCGACGTACTACCATTCGCGTTTCAACGTAACAGTTCGGTCACACAAGACTTGAATGTATCGCCATCAGATTTTGCTCGGTTGCAGAAGCAGGATGATAGTCTATCACCCTTGTTTGATCTTTCAAAGTCAGGTCAAATTCAGACAATAGGATCAGCTTCAGTTTCCTACTTTGTTCAAAATGACATTTTGCATAGGCATTACGAAAACAGCAAAAGGACATTAGACCAGTTAGTAGTTCCCACTACTCTAAGATCCTCAGTTCTTGTCACAGCCCACGATACGATCATGGCTGGTCATTGTGGCATCCGTAGAACAACAGACAGAATACTATCAGAATTTTTTTGGCCAGGGGTGTCCGCTGACACAAAAAGATACGTTAAAACGTGTGACATTTGCCAGAAGACATCTTCAAAAGGTCGAATTCCACCAGTTCCTTTGGAAAAGATGCCGACTATCTCAGAACCATTCAAACGAGTTGCCGTTGATTTGGTAGGACCGATTTCTCCGCCGTCTGAGGAGGGTCACAGATACATACTCAGCATCATTGATATAGCCACACGGTACCCTGAAGCTATTCCGCTCAAACACATTGACTCGGTTTCGGTCGGTGAAGCACTGTTTTCCGTTTTCTCGCGCATGGGATGTCCACAGGAAATTTTGTCAGACTGTGGTACTCAGTTCAACTTGGATCTCATGCGGGGAATCCACCATTTGCTATCGATCAAGGCCATTCATACGTCGCCATATCACGCACAAGCTAATGGCTGTGTTGAACGTTTTCATGGGACGTTGAAACCGATGTTGAAGAAGCTCATTCAAAAACAACCAAAAGCATGGCATCGGTATTTGCCCGCGGTACTTTTCGCGTGTCGAGAACTTCCTAGTGAGAGCACTGGATTCTCACCATTTGAACTTTTGTTTGGTCGTCGCGCTCGCGGACCCATTCAACTACTTGCGAATACTTGGTCACAAGGTTCTCAAAATGAAGATGCAAAGACTCTGTACAAGTATGTGTTTGATCTCAAAAACAAGATCCTGGAATCTTGTGAGCTGGCTCAAGAAAACATAAAGAAAGCTGAAGCCAAAAACAAGCACTATCATGATAGGAAGGCAAAGCCTCGGTCTTTCAAGGAAGATGACGAAGTCCTGTTGTTGCTTCCTACGGATTCTAATAAATTGCTCATGCAGTGGAAAGGTCCCTTCCGAGTTAGCAAAGCTATGCATCCGGCAAACTTGTTTTTTCCAACTTAGTTCCAGTCATTCGCCCAAAAAGGTAATCACCGAAGTCGAACGAAGCTCTCCGATGTGTTACGAAATGATGCTTGCATGGCTACGACTAGCTGACATTACAAATGATCGCTGTTGCTTCTAATTCTGTTCGATTTACACAGATTTAGCATTTCGCAACGGTATACTTTGTTAATATGAGCATAATATGAGCACAACTATTATCGACCATATTTAATAGTTGCGTTCCTTGATTTGCATTTTGTTAGTTCTCAGCAGTAAAGGCTAATAATTGCATTGCCCATTTCCTGCCTAGAACCAAGTAGACACTGTTATACAGTATGCATAGGCTTAATCTACATTATCATATTATAAGTCAGTCTCCGCGCAGCGAAGAAGCTCACTAGCTGAATATAATTATTAGACTTGTATTGTTTGTTTTATATGTAAATAAATGTATAAAGTATATCTATTCTAATTAATAATATTTAGGCCTATACTCTATAATATTCGAATCTTGAAATTTCCGGAGAAGGACGAGTAGGCTAAGCGAATTTTTTTAAAATAACTCGAGATCAGAGTTAAATTAATAGTTAGTTATTCATTGCTTACAGGGTCCAGCGGACTGCAAAGAGCCGAATCAGAACCACAAAATCAAGACAAATCGAGATCAGAGTTAAATTAAAAGCTTAATAGTTATTCATTGCTTACAGAGTCCAGCGGACTGCAAAGAGCCGAATCAGGACCACAAAATCGAGACCACAACTTCGCAAGTAGTAGTAGTAGTAGTAGTAGTAGTAGTAGTAGTAGTAGTAGTAGTAGTAGTAGTAGTAGTAGCATAGTTATTTAGTTAAATCTTTAATTTATTTATTTGTTTTGTTTGTGTGTTATTATTATTATTATTATTATTATTATTATTATTATTATTATTATTATTATTATTATTATTATTATTATTATTATTATTTGTTTCATTTTATTATTATTATTATTATTATTATTATTATTATTATTATTATTATTATTATTATTATTATTATTATTATTATTATTATTATTCCTACTTAAAAAAAGAAAAAGAATAGTGTGCTGCTGTGCGTGCTCAATGGTGTAAAATATGGTCAGTGACGTTTTGTTTGTTTTTGCTGAAGTTGGGTGTAACCCGAAATATTCAGATAGTGTTACTGGTTATTTTTTCTTATAGATTTACCAAAGTTTTCAGATGATTTATAGAAATTTCCGCCCGCCACGCAACATGTTTTTAATACGTGTTTCTCATTAAAATACATATCATTGAGATACATATAACAAATGTACTGTATCAGTTAAAAAGAATAATATTAGTTAAATAAATAATTGCTTTGGTGTTTGCAATAAAAATGTCACTGTTTTTTGAGACCATTATAAACTTGTTTTGCCTTGTTGTGCTGAAGTGACATCAACGTATCCATAGCGCTTTGAAGTTTTGTCATTGTTTTATTGTTGATATAGATGTGAAATCGTTGTATGTGTGCTTTATGTGTTATGTATTACTTTTACTCCTTATTACTAATTATGTCAGTATATTATTCATCATAAAATAATAATAATAATAATAATAATACTAACTGCTTCAAAATGCAAATCTCGACTTGAGCTTGAAGCTGTGCAGATCGAAATAGAATTAGATCTAGCAGCGGCTATTTTTATGCACGGATGTTTCACCACAGGCTCTGAAGTCTTTTCTTTTGTCTTTGTAAACTCCTAAATACGTACGTAGTATAGTATGTAATTGAGGCCTACGAAAGACGAGAATTCCCAGCCTGTGGTTTCACGTAGTCCTGCCAGCATTCGTTCGTAAAACATCGGATAGCTCCGCTCGACTCGGAGAGCTTCGTTCGACTTCGGTAATTGCCTTTTTCGGGAAAGTGACTGGAACTAGGTTGGAAAAAACAAGTTCGCATCCGGACTATCAGATTGTCATCAACGGAAAGACGAAAGTTTTCCATGCGAATCTTTTGAAAAAGTACCTTAGGCGCCAACCAACTGCTCAGATTGCACTGGAGGTAAATAATTCTGATGATATAGGCTTAGTCAAACGTCCTGACGAAGTTCACGCTGTTAATGTGGGTCAGTTGCCCAACGTGCCTTGGAACGTCATCCAACCATGGGATGATGAGCTACACGGTGCTGATGCCGTTGCTCAAGGTCTGCCTCAGGTTATACCAGTTTTTACAGACTCGGTCCAAATAGCATCCGTGGCCGTCATTTCAGCAGAAGCTGAATCAGATAATATCATCATACCCACTGTGTCGTCTGCGCAAACTGAAAGTGTAAACGATCTCCACCTTGATGACAAGTTGACATTTGGTCAGAAACAACAACTTCGTGGTGTTTTTGCAGAGTTTTCAGATATTCTCACCACCGCCCCAGGCACTTTTCAGGGGGATCTTTTTCATGACGTCTTGTTGACGTCAGACGTACCTGTAAGACTTAGACCCTATGATTTGCCGTTGACATCTAAAGAGACAGTTGAAAGAGCAGTCAAGGCTATGCTCGACATGGGGGTTATTGAACAGTCACGCTCCCCATACTCATCTCCAGTTGTCCTAGTCGGGAAAAAAGATGGCTCGACTAGATTTTGCATAGACTATAGGCACCTCAACAAAATCACCGTTTTTGACGCAGAGCCAATACCTAACATTAATGATTTGTTTGCACAACTGGCTGACGGTACTTATTTCACAAAAATTGACCTCTCGAAGGGCTATTGGCAGATTCTGGTGAACCCACTTGACCGGCCAAAGACTGCATTTGCAACCCATGTAGGCCTGTTTCAGTGGATTAGAATGCCCTTTGGCTTAGTCTCTGCTCCCGCTACATTTGCACGCATGATGCGACTGTTGAGGCTTGACGAGGTGTCTTCCATCAACTTTTTCGATGACATTCTGACATGTAGCACTACTTGGAACGGTCATCTCGCACATGTGCGAGGTGTTCTTTCAAAGTTGCAGGCTGCAGGTCTTACAGCTAGACCGTCCAAAATTTTCGCCGGTTTTCAAGAACTTGAATTTTTAGGCCACATTGTAGGTCGTGGTACCTTGAAACCTGAAAGTTCCAAATTGCAGAAGATGTTGGAAATAACCGTTCCCAAAAGCAAACGTCAAGTTCGTTCGATTCTCGGGCTCATCAGCTATTACAGACGCTATGTGCCAAACTTTGCCACGGTAGTCAAACCCCTCACAGACTTGGTCGGCTCGGGTTCGCACAAACAAATTAAATGGACTGATGAGTGCGAAGTGGCTCTTCGAGCTGTCCAACAGATCTTGTCAAGCTCGCCTGTGCTTGTCTTGCCAGACGTATCGCGTTCATTCGTAGTTCGCACTGACGCGAGTGCTTTCGGCATAGGCGCGGTTTTGCTTCAACATCATGATGGTGAATTGCACCCTGTCACATTCGTCAGTCGCAAACTGCTTGATAGGGAGACACGATACAGTACCATAGAGAGAGAATGCTTGGCTATCATTTGGGCCCTCACAAAGCTTTCGAAGTATCTGTGGGGAAAGTCGTTCATCCTTCAGACTGACCATCGGCCATTGTCTTACTTGCGTTCGGGTCAGTTCAAGAATGCTCGAATCACACGCTGGGCGTTGGCACTCCAAGAGTTTCAGTTTGAGATCGAAGCCTTGCCTGGTACTGCCAATGTTTTTGCAGACATGCTCTCGAGATCAAATGTTGATCAGTGTATTCCATAAATTATGTGGAATATGAACTTGCTGTGTATATAATTCTGCTGGTGTATATTGAATGCTTGGAAATCTATTGGAATACTGTAAAATAGTCTGTTATGTACCTTTTGATTTTGATTTCACTGTATCACGATAACATGCTTGGTCTTGAACTACATATTTTGTACGTCTATTGCGCTTTGGGTGATTGCTGAATACAATATGTTTATGATTAAGATAGGTGCTAATGACCAGTTATCTCTTTTCGCTTGTTTGTACAGTTTAGATGGACATAATTGCAGTAATTTTTTTCTTTCTGATAAAATTCAGAAAACTCGGGCGTTTTCTTTTTGCAGGAAGGGGGTATTGTCACGGACCGGGTTTATACTAGTCCGGTGACTTTTTGTGTGTTGTAGTATCTTCCTGTGTGAAGACATGGATGTTAATATTTTTTTTATTGAAAACTGAATGCTGATTGGCTGAGCTAGTCATGTGACGACTGGCCAACCACATTCAAACTGGTGGGCAGTCTCTTCTGGTGTGTACCACTGTGTGGTTGTGTTTGTACTTCTGGCAGCTGCGTCTGCAGGTATATATTTATTGGTTTATCATTGAAATATTGTATTATGAAACGTAAGAATATTTAACCATGACTATATTCTACTTGTGGTGGAATAAAAGTAAGAATAGATAATTTTTGATATTAGTATGAAGGATGGATAAGGGGGGGTGATGGAGATGGTGGATCGTTGTATATATTTTTGATTAACGAATTCAAGTTGGATTAGTATTTGATTTGTAGTTGAAACCTCAACTTGCAATGTATAGCACTATATTTATTTTTGTGAATGAAAGTAATTAGCGGCAAGAATGTAATAATAAGTTGTTATAATTAGAGTTACAATTTTTTGCGTATGTGTGAACTGTGTTCTACACATATGAGATTTGAATTATATGTTGCTGGTCTGGTCCTGTCACAGAGAGAGAGAAAGGTATATGTGGTAATACAGAAAAGTCTATGTATCAAGATATTTAGTGGGGAAAAACTTGTATGTTTTCAGAAGTCTCCGGCTGAGAGGCCTCAAGGCAAAGAGAAGAAGAAGAAGAAGAAGAAGAAGAAGAAGAAGAAGAAGAAGAAGAAGAAGAAGAAGAAGAAGAAGAAGAAGAAGAAAGAAGAAGAGGAAGAAGAAGAAGAAAGAAGAAGAGGAAGAAGAAGAAGAAGAAAGAAGAAGAAGAAGAAGAAGAAGAAGAAGGAGGAAGAAGTGAAGGAGAAGGAGAAGAAGACGAAAAGGAAGAAAGTCAAGACGGAGACAAAGCTCCCGAAGGAGGAAGAAGAAGGAGAAGAAGAAGGGTGGATGCATACAGAAGGAGCCAGAGAAGAAGCCAAATAAGAAGACGAAGAAGAAGACGAGCACCCAAACATAGCCACATCAGCAGCAGCAGCAACCACTGCTACATCATCAGCAGCAGCAACCACTGCTACATCATCAGCAGCAGCAACCACTGCTACATCATCAGCAGCAGCAACCACTGCTACATCAGCAGCAGCAGCAACCACTGCTACATCAGCAGCAGTAGCAACCATTGCTACCTCAGCAGCAGCAGCAACAGCGGCCACAACAGCAGCAGCGACAGCGACGATAGAGAGGGGAGAGAACCCAGTATAGATAGATAGAAAGGCCAAGGATAAGGAGAAGGAAGATAGTGTATAGATATAGACAGAGACAGAGGATTAAAAGGAAACAAAAGACAGACAGCGAATTCTGTCCTCCATGAGACTCTTGGTAACTCTCTCTGTCGACGGTGACCAGATCGATATTGGTTTATTGTGACTGGTGACATTTGGATTTTCTGACTGAGAATTATTTGTGGGTTTGTGAGATCAGTGTACAATCTCCCGGATTATCTCCTTGGAACTTTATGTGTGTGATTTGTGAATGGTATATTTAATTCACGGATTGTTTCTACAAAGTACGTGAGTACAAAACTATATATATACATATTTTTCCATATTATTGATTGAGTTGTTTATACTTATGTGAACTTTGTTGATTATTGTTTTTTTTTCTTTCTAGTAATAGAAAGGGGGAGTGACAACAAAAGAATTCTTGAGAGTTAGGGAGTGTGAGACGGGAGAACACGCAGAATATTCACGCACGCATACACGCAATTCTTGAAATAACCCCTTTCGTTACACTCTCTCTCTCTCTCTCTCTCTCTCTCTCTCTCTCTCTCTCTCTCTCTTATTCATTAGCATATCAATTATTCTTTTTCTTCCCTCATTCGGTCATTTCATTAATTCAATCTCTCTTTTCTTGATCAGAAGGAAAACTTTTCTTTCTCAAGGGATGTATTCGTGCAACTTGCTTCTTCAGCCATGTTATTATGCCGACTTACGTAAACTGGAGTTACGTGAAATTCTTACTTCCTTCCTTCCTTTCTCTCTACCTCTATTTGTTTCCTATAACTATAGAAACACATTCTCTCTAGCCCACACTAACGTGACTTGTATTCAAGAAACGAAAATCGTAGTAAGCTTACCAGTACTGAGAGTCAATATCATCATGATGATCGCTGCTACAGCAACTCCCATGAACGTCTCCATGGTGTATCCTTCTGCACTGATTCCACACCAGCCGTAAAACACAGTTTTAGCACTGAACCAGGAAGGTTTACAAACTGCACTTAAGTCACTTCACCACTTGCATTTAGCTTGCCTTTTGTGTGTGTAGATCAGAATATATAATGTTTGTAGATTATAGTCACACGACACTTTCGCATATAGGTGACTACTGGACCGATTTATAGTGACACCAGCGGGCCAGTTGTTGGTAAAGAGGAAAATAATATGATCACACGTTGACCAATCCGGGATTCGAATCAGCGACCTTTCGGTTACTAGCAAGACGCTCTTACCAACTGAGCTACCCGGCCCCATCCAGAATATATAAACTTTATTTTTGATTTATGTAGCAGCTGTGAAGGGGAGCGCGATGTTTAGAATAGCGCGATGCAGATCACGTTGATAACGACAACGCGCTGCTATAGGCTAAGCGTCAACGGATGTCGTCCCTCTGTTTGAAAACAAACTGACAGGCCAGTCTAGCGTATAGCGTAAATTCTCTCCTTTTTAACACACGATAAGAACAGAATTTGGACTCTCTAGCAGAAGATGCTAAAATCAAATATTAGAATTTAGGGACGTACACATCGGAAGGAAAACAAATGCTAATTTGTGAGAAGATTCCAGACGTTGCTGATATTTTAGGTGTTTTCTAATTTAGTCCGTCCTAGTCTGAACCCAAAATAGTAACCCTGCCATATTATATATCGTTAAAAAGAAGAGACGTTGTCCTTTCTTTTTTTATTATTATTAACACAGGCGGCGGAAGCTGCTCAGGATTGGGAGGGGGGGGGGGGGGGGGCAGGACCAGTAAGGGGACGGACTGGTTTAATTTGAGGACTTGACGAAAATAAAATGGTGATTTTCCTTTTCTAGACGTTAACCCACCCAGGAAGCACTTGTAGGTCCTATTCCTTCATGGTTGTTCAGGGGCTTGAGACAGTGGGCGTCAAATAGAAAGTGGGCAGGCTTGGGTTTAGGTATTACTCTTGTTGTTTCGTCCGTGTTGTACGGGCGAAACGAAACCTTTGGATGACAGTAGGTCTATAAACCGAAGACTCGTCTGTGCACTCACGCATTCCATCGCACGGATGTTACAGATCATAATGCTCGTGTCCTCAACGCGTGAGTACCGGCGGCTACACACATATTCCTAGCAAGCACAAGGCCACTTTTCCCCCACCCCCTGTCGCCCAGGATTGTTTGTGCTCTGTTGTCTGGGCGTTAGATCATAATAATAATAACGGATTTTTATAAAGCGGGTACTCCAGCCTATGACCAGACTCACCACGCTTTACATAGTCATTACATATAAATACATGCACTCGATGAAGCATCACTTTTGCTACAATACACCAAAAGACGGGACAGTAAAGGTACAGACTATTTACAACTATGTACGTAAATTACAAAAAAGACAAAAATATACTATTTACAACTATGTACACAAATGACAAAAAAAAGACAGAAAATAGAATAGCAAAAACCTATTCACAGCTATTTATATGCCGGGTTAGGCCCAGGAAGAAAAACAGTATAAATATTTACAGCCTTCTGTCGTCTATGTAGATCATGCGCCCAAAAGCTGAAAGTGGGCGCCCCGGGCAGCTTGAGTTAGATCTGGCATCGGCCAGCGCCTTGAGCAGCTCTTGAGCTGGAAGCGCGCTGTATAATAACTACGAAATAACCACAAAACTATTAAAAAAAATAAACTCGGTAATAGGCCTATTGCAATAGCAGGGGCGACATAGGTGGGTGGGGTGAGGGATGGGGGGAAAGAAGAGAACGGAGATAGGGGTAAGGGGGAGTGGGATAGTCATGCCTCAAACTAACTCAACACTATCGGACGTATATGGAAAGTCACGGTGACTCGACGCCTTTTCGGGTTTTCTTTCCTTCAAGACACGCAGATTCTATACTTCGACAACTCCGGTTACTTTACTTCAGTCGTACAGTTCATGACCGCACAAAACATGCGCACGGGGTGTTTAAGGTTATTAATGCCGTTTGCCTACTTCCTCCTACTTCGATTTATTTATTTATTTATTTATTTATAATGTTCTGTTACATTTATTTGTCATAGTTAGCCATTCAAGAATGGTACAGGACGCAGTCAATATAACAATTTCAAAAATAAAATTTCAATTTTCTTTCCATCTTCTAATAGCGATCTCCCTGCCTTTACACCACCTGTTTGAGCGATTGATGTATATTTGGTGTGTGTAAGGGTGGATGAGACAGGTGAGCGTGAATGTTGGTATAGATCGCCGCGCTTTGAGCCTGATTGATTTGGGGAAAGGCGCGTATATAGCATCCTGTATTATTATTATTATTATTATTATTATTATTATTATTATTATTATTATTATTATTATTATTATCGAAATGAAAATATTGATAGCTAATTGATGATGATGTTCTCTACGCAGGAAAACATGCAAGCAAATAAACTAATTAATTAATTATTAACCCCTCAGCATGCCGGGCCGGTAGGGAAACAGGTTAGATGCTGATGCGGAGTTTTCTGCTGTTATCAGGAGGCCTTACACGGTTTCATATCGTCTATGTAGATCTCCCTTTAATAAAAAAAATATTTAAAAAAAGAAAGAAAGAAAGAAGGAAGGGAAATGCCTATTCTCACAGCACGTAGCCGTGATCGCAATTTCAAAAGAGAGAGAGTTCCGTAAAAGACGTGACTGGACGAAAGTTCTCCATGTTTGCACTGCATTCAAACGAGCGTAAAGTGACGTACCAGGCAACTATACCCGCCACCACCGCACACCCGCCCTCTTACCTCCTTACCACAAACACACTCATCCATCCACCCAACAACACACACACACACACACACACACACACACACAGTGTTATCAACCTCAAGAAGTCTTGTACCTGAATATCGAATGATACCCGTGTATATTATGGTAGGTTTTAGTTTGACTCTGCATTTCGCCGCACTGCGTTATGTCGAGGGGTTCACAGCAGTGTAAAATTTTAGTTCGTGTGTTGTTGGTTTTTTTTTGGTTTCTTTTTCAGTTTTCATACGTTTGAGTGCCTTGAGTTTTGATTCTGTCCATTCTTTCTTGTAATATTGAATGGAATGTTGTGGTTTTTCGTTTGTGTGTATATGTCTGTGTTGAACATTGAATTACACTGTGCTGAAGCATGTACTTTAAGAGAAACCAACATTAATGTAATAATGTTCTTCAATTTGCCTTTCAATTATCAACCAACTTGTTTTTAACATTGATGAATGAAAAGACAAATAGCCTGTTGAATATAAAATTACAGGTTACATTTAGCTATCTCTTTGAATTAACACTATGTCAAGTTGTGTGAAGTCAACGTGTCAGGGGTGTAGGTGCATATTAGTTACTTCCTTCTTATAAATCCACTTTCATTGTAAGTAAAGTTCACAACAACATTATGTTAGGGCATAGAGGTATTGTGCTCGGACTCAAGCTGTGCTAAGATGTAAACATTTCCGAAAACTCATGATCGGGTTTCAGGTTGTTTTAAACGACACTACACGGTCTGCTGTACTGTTAGTCTCAAATTCCACATACGCCACCGGTGCCCTCAAGATGCGGTGTTATTATTAATTTAGTCTTCAGGCAATTCTTCAATAATTTATAATTTATCAGTACAACTTATGTTAATTTGATGAATAAAAATTGATACAACAAAAAGTAATTATTCTATCTCAAATATGGCTTATATACATGTACGAGATCTGTGCAGAAATTTAAGTTTCTTGTCTGTGCAGTGGTCTCTGTAAAAGCTTGGTATGTCCAAATTTGCTTTACAAAGTAACGCAGACATGTACGTATAAGCATTTTTACATGAGTTTATACAAATAACAAAAAATACTTGTATACTCAGCTTCCTGACGTGTGGTAATATAATAAAGATCCTTTTGAATTTAGTATATCATTTAGGATTCTTATTTAGTTTTACTGTGGTGGTGGACGGTGGGATGGTTGTTGATAGACAGCGCGGAGAAGATGATGTAGGGTGAAGAAGTCTCATTCACACATTCTCTCTCTCCCAAACGCCAGTCCGGGGAAGACCGTTGGAAATTTGTTTTTATTGGAAGAACATCATATTCAGGCAAGCAAGAGAACACAGGCAGTGCTCGTGGAGAGAACAACTTAGCAGTGGTCAAGTGATGTATCGTCGTTGGAATCCTCCAAAACTAGCGGTCGCATACCTGTCAAGTGCTACGGATTTTTGCGTAGCGCTACGCATTTTAAACATTTTCCCATTGCTACGGCGTATCACAAAGCTGCTACGCAATTTTTCAAAAGTGACGATAATATTTTTTAACCAAGGAGGTTTTCGCGCGAAAGTAGTCTGTTCCGGCCGAGTCCGGTTTAAAGACACTTAGTAAAAGCACCGCACTTCCGCAACACGTGTTCGTTCAGAACTTCAGTCTACGATCAGTCTTTGTGTCATTAGATCTAACATTATTCATTTCTCTTTGGTTACCTTCATATTATATCAGCTGTCATTTAGTTATATTTTTATTAAATTAATTGGTATAAGCTTTTGTGCAATGCTAATAGTTCTTTTCTTGGCATTGTAAACCATGCTTTGTGAATAAGCAAATTTGTTTGGGGGAAAAAAGTTCATCTCCTTTTTCTGTGTCAGAGATTGTCTCCCTTGTTTTTTTGTTTTTTTAATGATTGCCTAGCTTATTTTCTGTCTGTATTATATATATATATATATATATATATATATATATATATATATATATATATATATATATATATATATATATATATATATATATATATATATATATATATATAATTTATATTTATATATATATATATATATATATATATATATATATATATATATATATATATATATATATATTTTTTTTTTTTTTTTCATTTTCACTTTTGTTTAGTAAACACATTGGATGTGCGTGTTTATATTGGATGCAGAAGTTTCCAGTTTTGTTGCGAATCGCGTGATTCACATTAGTGCTACACCAAACCTCCATTTGCTATGGTTTTTCTGTTAAATTGCTACACCCCAACCCGAAAACCCCTTGACAGGTATGCGGTCGAGTGGTGGTATCATCTTTGGAATGCCTCCCGAAAATAACTGTAGATTATAGTCACACGACACCGAAGCGTATAGGCGACTACTGGTCACATTATTCTGACCCCAGCGAACCAGTTGATGGTAAGGGGAAAATAATATGGTCACACATTGGCCAATCCGGGATTCGAACTAGGTACATTTTGGTTACTAGTAAGCCGCTCTACCAACTGAGCTACCCGGCTCCACACCGCCCTCCCCTACAACGCCTCCCCCTCCCACTCCACCCGAAAGTTAGTTGAATAGATTAACGTCCCCGGACACATAAGCGTATAGGGGACGATCGTGACCTTCCTTTTTAAGTCGGGCTGCCAGCCGTACCGATAACGGTGTTATGAGTGCTGCTCGCGGTACGGGACTTAGTCTCTCTCCCTAATTTTGTGCTAGTTGATAATCTTTATCTTAAGTATAACGCTTGAAAGACTAACGAACAATATACAAATTATATATCAGAGTAAACGCAAATATGCGACCTTTCTACTGATATAACAATATCGGACCTATCTGCTACGAAATAAAAATAATATGCAATTTAGGAGGGAGTTGGTTTACTACTCTTAAAGGTGTCGCGACTCTAAACTCAGAATAACTCTTTAATTTAATAAAAGAATAAACAATAATAATAATGAAAAAGAAAAAAAACACCTTCTCCTCTTTCCAACAATCTATAATATGGCATGATTACTATTATGGGTATATTATTTGTCCCCTATACGCATTGTTTCCGGGGACGTTAATTTACCTAATGAAATGAATGAATGAATATGGGTTAAGCCTAGGACGGATTAAATTAGAAAAAAACTAAAACATCAACAATAAATCTGCAACCTTCTCACAACTTCGCTTTTATGTTTCTCTTCCGATTTGTACGTCCCTATAATCTAATGTTTGAGTTTAGCATCTTCTGGTAGAGAATGAACTTAGGCATCGGCAAAGGTGATACAGTGTAAAATCCTTGGTATAGCGTCATTCAAAATCCTGTTCTTATCATGTATTAAAAAGACGGGAATTTACGCTACCTTGGCCGGTCAGTTTGTTTTTAAACCTATCCTACATGTATCCTATTCCGTAACTCGAAGGTCGTTGGAGCACCACAGATTATCGTTTAACCAGCGTACTCAATCTTTCTCTGTCCTCAGCAACCTTCATGGCTTCGCTCAGTGTCAAGCCAGTACATTATCGAATGTTGTCCTCCCATCTCTTTTTCTGTCTTCATCTTCTTCTGCCTCCTTGCACCGTGCCTTGCAGGATGGTCTTTGCAAGGCCTGATGCTCTGGTGACGTGGCCATATCATCGGAGTTTCTGTTTCTTCACCACTGTGAGCATGTCATCGTGTTGTCCAATGTCTTGTGTGATGGTCTGTCGGATTTCGTCGTTGGTGATGTGTTGGGTATAGGAAATGCCCAGAAGTCTTCTGTAGCACCTCAAACAGAGGGACGATATCCGTTGAGGCTTAGCCTATAACAGCGCGATGTCTTTATCAACGTGTTATGCATTGCGCTATTATAAACATCGCGCTCCTTTCACAGCTGTTACATAAATCAAAACTAAAGTTTATATATTCTGATTCACACAAAAAAAAAGTGTCTACGCTACTAAAGTCATCAAAAGGCAAGCTAAATGCAGGTAGTGCAGTGACTTAAGTGCAGTTTGTAAATCTCCCTGGTTCAGTGCTAATACTGTGTTTTGCGGCTGGTGTACAATCAGTGCAGAAGGATACACCATGGAGACGTTTATGGGAGTTGCTGTAGCAGCGATCATCATGATGATATTGACTCTCAGTACTGGTAAGCTTACTACGATTTTCGTTTCTTGAATTTAAGTCACGTTAGTGTGGGCTTGAGAGAATGTGTTTCTATAGTTATAGGAAACAAACAGAGGTAGAGAAAAAGGAAGGAAGGAAGAATTTCACGTAATTCCAGTTCACGTATATCGGCAAAATAACCACCCGATACACATTGGTCGAACGCTACCAGAAGAATTAGTCGCCTCAACAGGCCATAAAGCATGCTCCCATGCTTCAGAGCACTGCTTTCTATACGCTTCAAGCTCTATAGTCACGGAAAAAGCGCAGTTTCACTGCAGTGAACTCATGAAAATAGAAAAATGTAAGTTTCGTCTCCTCTAGGGGACGAATTAGGTCAAACTGTATTAGTTTCTAGGTCAACTGTCTTTTACGAACCGTTTGACAATGTTTTTGAACCGTTTGTTGACGCCGGATAGTGTCCTCACTTGGTTTCATGCAATGTAAGAATCCAACAAGGCAATTGGGTTTTTGAGACGGAAAGAGCGGAATGTTGTAGAGCAACATTCTGTATATATTTACAGTGAAATTGCGCTTTTTACGTCACTATAGCGCTTGAAGCGTGTAGGAAGCAGTGCTATGAAGCATGAGAGCATGCTTTATCGCCTGTTGAGGCGACTAGTAAAACATGCTTCTGGCAGCCTTCGACCAATGTGTACCGGGTGAAATAAGAGGACTGAGGAAGCAAGTTGCATGGATGCATTCCTTGATAAGAATCTTTTGTGTTCCTTCTGATCAAGAAAAGAGAGATTATATTAATGAATTGACCGAATGAACACAAAAAAGAGTCATTAATATGCTAATCAAAGAGAGAGAGATAGAGAGAGACACTTTGACACTTTAATAATGAATAATGGCCTTTGGCCCACTTCATGGTTGACAATCAACAAGGGAGCTTTAAATAAAAATCAAAATTACACATTTAGGCATGTGAAGAGAAGGCACATTGCAGTCTGACTTCATTCACACCGTATCTCATTCCATTTACATTCTGTCTCTTAAATGTCAACGTCATGTGCTCCTTTAGCTTGCCCATTGCATTATTGCTAATTTCTAATTATTATATTTTACTCCTTAATTTAAATTAAGCAATTTGACATGCCAATCTCTCCTATTATGATATTTTGTATGCT
This sequence comes from Oncomelania hupensis, assembly GCA_036898135.1. Classification (NCBI taxonomy): domain Eukaryota; kingdom Metazoa; phylum Mollusca; class Gastropoda; order Littorinimorpha; family Pomatiopsidae; genus Oncomelania; species Oncomelania hupensis. The sequence goes on from CM072520.1 coordinate 58,300,214, forward strand.
CACTCATCTCTGATTTATTGTCATTTTATTTCCTTCTCCTCTGGTCCTGATTTGGCTCGGAAGAGTCCGCTGGACCTAAAGCAATAATCATGAAATTAAATGAAATTTCCTTCTCCTCCTCCTCCTCCTCTCTCTCTCTCTCTCTCTCTCTCTTTTCTCTCTCTCCATCTCTTTATTATCAGCTATTATCTTTTTCTTTTCTTCAGCCATCACCCTCTTCTCTCAAGTTTCATTTTGAGAGAGAGAGAGAGAGAGAGAGAGAGAGAGAGAGAGAGAGAGAGAGAGAGAGAGACTGGCTGACTGGCTTATTAATGTTTTAGGCTACGTGTCCTTTGCACAAAATTTAAAAAAATCAAAATAATATTTCGCGCGTTGAGCGTGGGAAAAAAAGAAAACTAAAAATTCACACAGCCACTGGCACTCGTTTAAGAGAAAAAGGGGTGACAATCTTTAACTCGAAAATCATCATTGGAAATAATTATAAGTAATCCAAAACACACAAAAAGATGATTATGAAGCAACATAAGTGTCGCGCAGGAGACGAAATCTTGCTGTAAGATCTTGCGCGCCACAACATAAGGCCTTGCCACAGGCGCTTGTATCTGAACACGCGAGCGCCTATGCTTGTGAGGCGTCTCCGTTTGGTTATCTATAATAAAGGAGACGCGTTACAGTCATAGGCGCTCGCGTTTTCAGAGAAGCGCCTGTGAGTCTTGCAGTAGCGCTGTCTGGTACGCATTTTTAAAAGCATACAAAAGGAAAAAAATGACAGCTCCTTTTACAAACTCATCATTGCCCATAGTTCACAATTTCTAGAAATACGTTTACAATCCACGACGTTTGGTTTCATAAGTGTATCTCTCAATACCTGATATAGTGGGCAAAAAACTACGTGGGTTTCGTCTTCATTACTAACAATTCAAAATGGACAGTTCTTGCTGTAGCTATCCCTATCGTATCTTATCCCGTAACTTTAAGGTCGTTGGGACACAACAGATGATCGTTTAACCAGCTTACTCCATCTTTCTCTGTCCTCAGCAAACCTCATGGCTTCGCTCAGTTTAAAGCCAGTCCATTCTCGAATGTTGTCCTTCCACCTCTTTTTCTGTCTCCCTCTTCTGCTTTCTTGCACCGTGCCTTGCAGTATGGTCTTTGAAAGGCCTGATGCTCTGCTGATCATACCATGGGAGGTTTCGTTTCCTCACCGCTGTGAGCATGTTATCATTTTGTCCAAAGGCTTGTGTGATGTAGCTACTGACATCAAATCTGTAAATGTTTGAGTTTTTTGGCAACATTACTATTCTAAGCTTAGTAATAGGTAGACGAAAAGTTGATACAGAAATACATTTCTAGCGCAAAAAAAATGTCTTAAAGTATCTGTACATTTCAATCGATCACGTTCATGTACATTTTCCTGCCAGTTTTGAACATACATGTCTGTCAAACGGCTTCTTAACAGCTTTCAGGGCAAAAATATTTTTTGCCCATCACACAGCATTGTAATAACGGAATAACCAAGATACCTGTAGCTGTTCACCACTTCTGTCTACCTTGATAAAAACATCTTTCATTGGCCTCCAAAATCCGCCTTTCCTGAAAACCATTACTTTCGTTTTATCAATGTTTGCTGACAATTGCAAACTTTCACAGGAAGTCTCTGAACATCTTAACCGGTTTCTTAACCATGTCGGAGTAAAAGATAAAAGAGCTATATCATCAATAAAGAAGAAAATGTAAAGTTCAACGAGACCCGGTGACAACTAAAGTCCATGTCTTCCTGCAAGTTCCATATATGATGCAATATAATTTATTTAAAAAATGAAAACAATGTAGGGTTTAACACACATCCCGCCTGATCCCGGCAGGACATTCAAAAATTCGGTTATGTCATTAATTCTACTAACACATAAAAACATGAGTACACTGCTTTTAAAGCTGAAATGAATTTTTCACTAGCTCTAGAATTTTATAGTGACTCAAACAGTTTGTTGTGCTCTACAGAGTCAAATGCCTTTTTAAAGTCTACAAAGGCTACATAACACTTGCTACCAACTTTATTCAAACATTTTTGAATTACTGCGTTTAATATAAAAATGGGGTCTACTGTAGAATGGTCTTTTCTGAAGCCAGCTTGCGTTGCACTTATTTTGTTGTTGTCCTAAAGCCAAGCATATAAACGTTTGTTCGGTTTTGCAGTATAACATTTGCTAATGAAACTCAAACGTGAGTTACCTCTGTAATTATCGGCTACGTCTACGTCCCCTTTTAAAAAAAAAGTTGGTACAATGACAGCCTTGGCCCACTCTTCCAAATAAAGACCATGTTCAAAAATGAATTTTAAAAGTCTGTCAAAACAAAATGGCTGAGTTACTTAACAGTTTTGACAGCCCAGCAGATTTACCTTTTTTTTTTAAAAGAACATATAAAATGTTTCTGACTTCATATTCTGTAAAGGTTCGATCACTAGCCTCAACCTGCAACCTGCCAACTAAAGCCTCCCTTGTTCTGAAGGTACACTGTGAAACTGTTGGTTACGAGAGAACAGAGATTTAAAATGTTCAAACAATTGTTCTTTAGTTATATTGTCGCTGACGCCAACTCTGCGAGAGGTTTTTGGGTGAAAATTGTATGGTTCTCTTCTTTATCACTCAAAGTAATAGAATAGCAATTAAAACAAAATTAAAAAGAACTATAAGTCCTTAAAGTAATAAAATAATGAGTAGCTAAACTATAATATAATCTTATTTTTCAGCTGTAGCACTCCCTTTTCCCGGTCTGACAGAAAAATTACGCTTATCAATTTATGAAAATATTGTATGCATTATTGAAATTAGTTTCAATATTATACATCAAACAAGTAAATCATAAATATGAATATTCAAATTACCGTGTCTGTCATGAACAGAATCCAGAATCACCACAGTAAAAAATAGAAGTAGCCTACTCAGTAACACAATATTTCCAAATCACACAAAATAAGCATTTACCCTTTTGTTTTTCACTGTCTATCTTTCATTCCACTAATACACCCTATCCTAGTCATATTTCATTCAATCACAGACACTCTCAGATGCACACGAGAACAGCTTTCTGTTTTCCAGCAGTCTTTATATAACCGTGTCTCATTACCGAGATTTTATCTGAACTAGGAAATATAGTACCAACCCAAAGAGAATACATACGCCACGTGCCTATGTCAACAGTCGTCGCTTGTGTACTTACTATATAAATAGGTATATTCACCGATTCACTTTGTGACACTCATGCTGGAGCCTGATCTGGAAGATACAGCTCGTGATTGGGTTGGGAAATTAGAAGATTGGGGAAGAAATGAGATGTGGTGAGGTTGGGTCAAAGGGTCTGCATTATCGTTTGAAGGACCGAACATGCGTGAACTCCCGTCAGAGGAGGATCTGTTGTCGTCATCAGCCATGTTTTCTGATGCTGCCCCCTCCCCTCACCCCCCCCCCTCCCCAGTGTTCCACCTGGCGGTTTACAAAGTTTTGCAAACCGGCCGTTAGGACTACGTGGTCTTCGTGATGCCTGACTAGTGCTTGGTTCTTGTTGCCACTAGTTTGTCTTCCTTCTAAGAGATGGGAAGTCGTCCATAGAGCTCGATACCCGGATGTTAGCGGTATCACGCCTGCTTCCTCTGAATGTGACACTGTTTTCGTTGGGACTTTTCTTCCTTGCTTGTCTCCATTTACTGGAAATGGGGTTTGAGTGTGTTCAATTTCTCGACCAAAATTGTCTTTCTCACCTTCCGTAATACAGTCGTCGCCGAAATCTCCGAATGTCTCGGAGCGCATGTCGCCTTCACTGTGGTCGTATTGCCAGGTTTCTCCGTCATAGCTTAAATGGCCCTTGTCCCACTCTAACACAACTGGGGCGCCATTTTCTTCTCTTTCTGTTGGTCGCTGGTGTTGCTGTTTGCTGCGTGTCGGCAAGTGTTGTGTCGTCTGCTTTGTGTGTAGCTTCCCGCTCCTGTAAAAACCTATCTTACTTTGGCTTTTCACATCTTTGAGTGTTTGAGTCTGGTTGGGCGTAAGATCTGTGGCGACTCGGATGCCAAGCTTACGCATGTTCTCTCTAGTTTCTTTGTTAGTCAGCACTTTTCATAAGGTCAGACCAGTTATGGGATCGGTCGACGTCATTCGGATGCCAGGTTTTGTTGACTACGAATTCATTCAGGGCTTTCAGCACGATATCCTTGCTTCTGTTATACGTCTAAAATTCGTCCTTTTCTGTAAGATCAAAATTCTTGAGGTTATTTCTCCGGGAATGTGCCGACAGCTTATCAAGGTCGGATGGTAGAGACTGCACACATTGACTGGTTTCCTCATTCGTCTGTACGATTCTTTTGATTTCCTCTCTGTGCTCATTATTGTTCTGTTGTGCTTGTACGACATCACGTTTCAATGTGCCTAAATCCCGACGAAGTGCTTTATACTTTTCATCGATCGTCGACGACATCGGATCGATCATTTTTTATTGTGATGTACATACACTAATGAATTTGTTGATTCGTATAAAAACCTGAAGGATGTTATTTTTTAGCTTAATCTTTTTATCAAGGTGGGGCAACATCTAGGTTCAGTGACGTTAAAATGCGTGGACTTAGATCCTTTTAAGATGTAGACCTAAGCAATGACCTATTAACATAACAACTAACGACTTCGTGAGTTTTTATACTGTACTAGAATTTGAGAGAGAGAGAGGGAGAGATGGGGTGGGGGAAGAGAGAAAGAGCGTTTCCGAGTTAATAGTTCATTTCTACATGTACAACAATTGAATTTTATTGCCCTCTCCTTGCAGGTGAAATCCAGATGGAATTCTGCTACAGCGACGAGATCCACATCACTAATGATGTCAACAACCCATCAGATATTTCATGTAAAGGGTTTCTGTTGAATCAAACTATGGAATGGTCTCTCCGCTCTACGGACACACAACCATACACCATTGTTGCTTCCTGCAATGCTAGCGTGTGCTACCCCGGTAGTGCTGAATACGTGCAGGTGTTCATCATTCAAAACGGGAACGACAATACATACAGCAGTCTATTGAGAATAAGCAAGAACCACACAGACGTAGCAGTAGGGAAAAGAGTGTCCTGTAAAATGACAGATTCCACTGTTGCTTCACCGCAGTCCTCGTGTATCATCAAACTTACAGGTATGTGCAAATGAAATAACTGGAAGTGTGGAGGTAGGCACGGCTTAACGAGAGAAATGGGAGGGCCCGATGGAAGTTAATATACTGTAGTAGGGGGTTGGTGGTGGTGGTGGTGGGGGGGGTTCTGGAGAGAGAGAGAGAGAGGGAGAGAGAAAGAGAGAATACATGCATTACATTACATGGGTACTACTTTAGGTCCAGCGGACTCTTCCGATCCAAATCAGGACCAGAGAAACGTTATCCTAAAAGTTCAAATCTTAAAAAAACCCAAGCCTATTACTCTTAAATATTCAAACAAACTTTCACACGCAACCTCTTGAAAGATCTTCTGTAAATCTGATGTATTAAAAGTACGTCCTATTTCTTCAATCAAATCATCAAAGTCAGTCTTACCAATAAATCCCACCAACAAAGAGAATACATGAAGATGATGATGATGATGATGATGATGATGATGATGATGATAATGATGATGATGATGATGATGATGATGATGATGATGATGATGATGATGATGATGATGATGATGATGATGATGATGTAGTTTTTAAGAGCGCCAATATTCCATCAGAAAATGTTCAATACGTTTGCGGAGAAATAACAGAGCAGCACCCATGTTATTTCAAATAATAATCGATATGTGCAAAATATTAACAATTTCACTGAGGATAGAGTTTATTGTTCGGTTTGGTTAGACCAACGACTCAGAGCCTTTACTGCAGTCCATTTTTGATTTGATTGTTTTAACTAATTCATTTTACTTCAGACCCATTGCCACAGCCATACATAGACAACAATGGCTCCACTTCTGTAACTAACCACTCCGGCGTGCAAGTTGTTCTAAGGTGTAATACAGAGTTTTCTAATACTGATTCTGATCCTAAATTGACATACGCTTGGTCTGGTGTCACATGTGAGAGTGGCTCTACATCAAGCCAGTGTTTGGTCACCTTCACTCCACAACTGAACAGAAACAACGTTACCTGTACTGTCCGCTACACAAACTATCCCAATATTCACAGGAGTGTATCGGTGACGCTGGATGTTAAATGTAAGTAAATATTTCATTTATACTGTAAAATTTACCTTCTTGGAAATAATACTATTCATGATGATGATAATGACAGCGAGGACGACGGCTTGATGATGAAAACTATGATGATATGACGACATGGAAGACGGCAACGACAAAGACGACGACAATGATGATGATGACGACGACGACGACGACGATGATGATGATGATGATGATGATGATGATGATGATGATGATGATGATGATGATGATGATGACAGCGAGGACGACGACTTGATGAAGACGGTGATGATAGGACGAAACGAAGACGGCGGCGACGACGATGATGATGATGTTGTTGTTGATGATGATGATGATGATGATGATGATGATGATGATGATGATGATGATGATGATGATGATGATGATGATGACAACGATTATTTCTAAAATGATTGTTAAACTATGTATTTGTTATTTTTAATAGATCCACCGCCAGACCCACCCGTCATCACAGGTTACACAGCAGGCAGCGTGTTGTACGTGGGACAGAGCCTTGTTATGACCTGTACCGTGTACTCCGGAAACCCTCTGGTGGACTATGTCATTTTCTACTGCGGTGGTTATGTTGACGTTGTTGATGCCGTTGTAAAGACCGGCAATGACCGTACATCTTACGTGTCTAGCAATGTCACCATTCCGTCATTGGATATGTCACACAACAACAGCCATTGTTTGTGTAGAGCTGGCTGGGCTGGGTCGTACACCGCCTACAACAAAACAACGTCTTTCACCTTGATTGTATCTGGTAAATTGTTTCTTGTTTATTGGTTTGTTTTATTTATTTATGTATATATGTGTTTATTTATTTATTCATTTATTTAGTAGTCATTTATTTTAGTGTATTACCTCAATTTTATTTATATTAACCTTCGGAGTCATTTTTGACCCCCATGCTAAAGCTTGTCTTCAATTCCTTTGATACTCCATGTATTCCCCACCACAACCCCCTCTCCCCTCCCCCCACCCCAGACAGAGCTATTTACTAGTTGTTATTTATTTATTTATGTTGTTGTTGTTATTGTTGTTATAAATAGTGTTACACTCGGTTTGATGATGGAGTTTTCTAACAGTATCTGATTCAGCCCCGATGCTTGAATTCCTGATAGTTGTGTAACTCAGATTCGTTTATTCACGCAGCCCGCTCAATCAGCATACAAGTCACAAAGTCGACGTATGAAGTTTTCCACTTTTATTCAGCATCAACAACTGCATACAATTCTCAACTCAACTCAATCAACTTCTTACTTTCCAAATCACTATCAACAACCATCACTCTCAAAACAGTGCAGCCCATAATTATATAATCTCTCTCTCTCTCTTTTCCCGAACAATTTAGATCACGGTAGACTAAATTGACGCACTACAGCCAATCAAATAAAAGATCGTCATCACTGACTTACGTCATACATCTCTCCACACATACCCGGAACCTCCTCTTGCTTCGACATGTATCGGGAAATTTCTATCGAGAGTAAACAAGCAGACCCAGAAAATTCTCCAATAATATCGACTAACGCAAACTATCAACGTTATACAAAGCCTCTCCTAACAACAATGCAAACTCGAATCAAAGGTAAACAAACTCCACCATTGAATACTTTGCAAAACGAAACGATTAGATCTATCGTGTGCGTTTCAAACATACTTCCGTTTGCGTTTCAACGTAACATAACCTCCCACTCAAGAACAAATTTACCCAATTTCTTTCAACAACGTTGAAACGTAATGCACAAACAAAGTACAGAATTAAGACTTATTTCAGTCTGTCTGAACACTATCAACGTTCTCAGTTCATTCACACAGAGTCAATATTTCTCATCTGCAAGTCTTTCTGGGTACTATCAATGTTCACAGTTTATCTACACGGTCAATGTTTTTTCATCCGCAAGGAAACGACGCCCTCGTCAGTTGCGGTTGTCATCGGCCCAGGGTCAAAGACGACGATCACGTGGGCTTTCCTGGAGTCAGTGCATCCTCCGTTGTCTTTTTCTCCCCTCGGATGTCCGACGCAGTCGACGTTGTCAGCTCCCAGAATGCATTCACTGGGTCTCACAGTCAGGTTGGCTTCTGCGAGACGGTTGAACAGCTCCCTCAAGGTCTGCAGATGCTCCTTCCAGGTCTGGGTGTGGACTTCATGTTCGACCAAAGTCGTAGGGCCTGGGACATCGCTGAAGCTATGGGGAAACTCGCCCATAAGGTCCTTGAGCTCAATCTTTTGACCTTCCGTCAAGCGTGGTCCTAGCTTAACATCATTGATGCCTTCTTTGCTATGGAAGTCTCCCAGTTCCAACAGTTCCTCGCTGTCAAAGCTGTTGTCGATCTCAGCTGCTGTTGCCACATGCACAGTCTCTGATGGCCTTTCCACGTACAGCTTAAGGAGGTTGGCGTGGTATATCTTGGAATGCTGGCCGACCTTCACCTTGTAGTCGTTGATCCCCACCACGGTCTCCACTTCGTACGGGCCTTTCCACTGCATCAGCAACTTATTGTGATCAGTAGGTAGCAGCACCAGCACTTTGTTGCCAGGTTTAAACTTCCTGTTCACAGCCCTACGGTCATAGTAGTGCTTTCCACAGTCCTGGGACTTCTTCAGGTTTTCTCTGGCTATCTCGAGAGTCTGCTCCAGCTTCTCCCGTAGCTCAAACACGTACTGGTAGCTGTTCTTCACCTCTGGGGTGTCTACTTCTTTCGTCCACAGTTCTTTCAGGATGTGCATCGGCCCTCGGATGGTTCTTCCGTACAGCAGCTCGAACGGAGAGAAGCCGGTGGACTCCTGCGGTACTTCTCTGTAGGCGAAAAGTAAGGCGTTGATGTAGCGATGCCATTGTCTGGGCTGCTCGCTGCACAGTTTCTTCAGGGTGGACTTCAGCGTAGCATTGAACTTTTCGACAAGCCCGTTGCACATTGGATGGTAGGGTGTCGTAGTCAAATGCCGGATGCTCAGCAGTCTGTTGACCTCCTTCATGCAGCCAGAGACGAACTGCGTCCCGAGGTCTGTCAGAATTTCTTCAGGCACTCCAAGTCTACTGAACATGTCCACTAGTGCCTCTGCTACAGTTTCAGTGTCAATCTTCTTCAAAGGCACTGCTTCTGGGTACCGAGTCGCATAGTCCACTAAGGTCAGTACCCATCGATGACCTTCTTCACTCGGAGGTCTTATTTCGCCGATTAAGTCTAAGGCCACCCTCTTGAAAGGTCGGTCGATCAGAGGCATCCTCTGCATAGGCACTTTCGGGACCCTTCCTCGAGGTATGGTCTTCTGGCAAATGTCACATGATCGGCAGAAACGGCTGACGTCCGCATGAAGTCCTGGCCAGTAGAACACCGCCTGGATTCTATCCGACGTCTTCTTGATACCCAGGTGACCTCCCATGATTGAGTCATGCGCTACTTCCATCACCTGGCGCCTTAGGGGTAACGGTACCAAGACTTGACGTAGTGGTTTACCTCCGTTGACCCTCGGATGCTGGAAGATTCTGTACAGGATCTTGGCCTTCACCTCGAAATAGACCGTGCCACTGCCCTTGGTCACGTGGTCTTGGCGGTTCCTGTACTTGTTTAAAGTGCTGTCAGCTTCCTGGAGCTGGATCAGCTTATCTCTGTCCACGATGGCAGCTTTGGAGTTGTCGGCGACCTTCAGTGGCGTAGACGTCTTGTCTCTCTTGGCCTGGGCCCTGGTGGTGACAGCACCGACGATCTATGGTCGGCAGGGCTGAGCCGGAGTAACCACATTGTCCCGTAGCAGCTCTGTAAGGTCTCCATCGGAAAATGGCAATGGATCCTCCTCCACAACTTCGACGTGTTGAGTTGAGGCAGGACTCCACTCTGGATCGGGGTCGTCGGGTCGTCTCGCGCCGTCGATATTCCCGATCATCAAATCATACAGCGGCTTCTTCAGGCAAACCGCTTCGACTTCGCCTATGTAGAAAGGGGTGTTGACATGAATCTTCGCAACTGGCGCTCTCACACATTTGCTGTCGGCCATAAGTGTCCATTTTGAATCGCCAGTGAACTGTTCTTTAGCGATTAAGTCTTCTCTGACGATGACCCCACTGCAGCCAGAGTCTCTTAAAACAGTCACTTCATGATTTCCGACGCGTCCCTTTGAAACAGGCATGTTCTGGACGGTCACAGCTGCGCTGGCGACGACGGGGATGGATTTCCCGTTGGCAAGGAGAAGTTGGCCATCGGTCATGCACTCTTGCACGTCCGCAGGAGTAGCTGTGCGCTTGGTCTCACTCTGAAGAATGACGCTCCCGCCGCACACTTGATGGTCAGATCTACTGTTTTGCCGTTGATTGGAGAAACGTCTCTGTCGGTTGCCCACCGCTGCATTGTCCGTACTGCTCCGCTGTCCGCTACTTTTGTTTTGAGGACAGTTAGCCGCTCTGTGGTCTGTAGCGTTGCAGGTGAAACAGCCTCTTGAATGCCCTTCCCTGGGAGGAGGCGTGGAGTCCGTCTGTTTCTGGTTCGTCTGGCTCCCCTGTATCTGGTTCACATGGTTTCCAGTCTTCTGAAAATGTTTCGTCGCGCTGGGTGGCCCCAGGGTCTTCCCATGAGCGATGAGATATCTTTCAGCAGCCTCAGTCACATCTTTAAGCGTCTGCAGCTTTTGTTCTTCTAAGTGGGTCGCTAGGTCCTTGTGACAGGCATTGAGAAATTGTTCCTTCACGATCAGGTCATGGAGACTGTCGTAAGACTTCCTTTCGCCTGATAACTCCACCCACTTGTGTAGATATGACGACAGGCGCTCCACAAACTGCTTTGGCGTCTCGTCTGACTTAGGCCGGCATTCACGGAAGCGTTTACGGTAGCCCTTCTCTGTAAAGTTGTAGCACTGCAACAGGGCCTCTTTCAAGACGTCGTAGTGTTTGGCGTCATCGTTCGACAGTCTGGTGTAAACTTCGAGCGCTTGCCCTGTAAGAAGTGCACTTAGTCGAATCGCCCAGTCTCGAGGTTGCCAATTGGAGCTTTCGGCGAACCTTTCGAGAATCTCGCCAGATAGCTGTCGATCTGGTCCTTCCCGTCGACGAAAGCTGGCAATTTTGGAGCTGTATGGTCGTTGGTGACTTGTGGCGCATGCTGATTGTTCTGGATACGCGCCAACTCTAGCTGGTATTGACGCTCAGCTTCTAATCGTCTCTCTTCCATCTATCTTTTATGACGCCGCTCTTCTCTTTCTTCTCGGCGACGCTGCTCTTCCTTTTCTAGACGCTTCTCTTCTAATTCTCGTTCTTCGCGCCGTCGCTGTTCTTCTCTTTCTTCACGCAATATTCTCTCCTGGAATTTGACGTACTCCGTCAGCTGTTTGCCTTTTAGATTTAGTTCAACCCCTTTCTGCCAGAGGTCCGCCATCTTGATGCTTTTCTGGAAAGTTCTTTTCTGGAAAGTTCTTTTCTGGAAAGTTCTTGACTGTGCTGTACCTTTCTAGACTGTTCTAGAACAGCACGCTTTCTGCAGTAGTGCTGATGCTTGTCACTAGTCGCCTTTGCTGACGCAGGCCCCGCTGTCCTCGTCGTATGCGACGCTGCACCACGCTGGTGTTGATGTATAAGCTCCTGTGCTGAAGTAGACGCGACGTCCGCTCGTCGCTCTCTCTAATACTGGCGATGTAGCTCGGAGACTGTCCCTCGACGTAGTCTTACGGCAGCCACGTAGTCCCGATCTGTTGTTCGCTCACGAAGCAACTCTTCAGCGACTACACGCCCTTGCAGTCAACCCGAACCTATCGGTGATGTAGTCCCAGTATGTTGGCCCCTCTCGACGCAACTCGTTGGCGGCTACCCTCGATGACTGCCTCTCGTAACGTTGACTCGCTTGTTGTAGCAGTTGAACCCTTGGCTATGGCGTGAATCGCGGCTTGACCCCCAAAATGTTACACTCGGTTTGATGATGGAGTTTACTATAAGTATCTGATTCAGCCCCGATGCTTGAATTCCTGATAGTTGTGTAACTCAGATTCGTTTATTCACGCAGCCCGCTCAATCAGCATACAAGTCACAAAGTCGACGTATGAAGTTTTCCACTTTTATTCAGCATACATCAACAACTGCATACAATTCTCAACTCAACTCAATCAACTTCTTACTTTCCAAATCACTATCAACAACCATCACTCTCAAAACAGTGCAGCCCATAATTATATAATCTCTCTCTCTCTCTTTTCCCCGAACAATTTAGATCACGGTAGACTAAAATGACGCACTACAGCCAATCAAATAAAAGATCGTCATCACTGACTTACGTCATACATCTCTCCACACATACGGGAACCTTCTCTTGCTTCGACATGTATCGGGAAATTTCTATCGAGAGTAAACAAGCAGATCCAGAAAATTCTCCAATAATATCGACTAACGCAAACTATCAACGTTATACAAAGCCTCTCCTAACAACAATGCAAACTCGAATCAAAGGTAAACAAACTCCACCATTGAATACTTTGCAAAACGAAACGATTAGATCTATCGTGCGCGTTTCAAACATACTTCCGTTTGCGTTTCAACGTAACAAATAGATATTAAACACAGAATACTTTACAAAGTTACAGAATAATGTACTTTTTACCACCAAAAGCAACAAAGCATATAATAGATTTCTGTACGTGTGTAGAGTTTCAGGTTTTAAATTTATTCCAGTTCTAGTCTCTGAGGCCCTTTCAACCAATTCAAACAAACACCTTCCGAGACGTAGCAAACTAAGATGTGTATATTTTCATATACTTATGTGTAGATGTTCATAATTAGTGCAGATTTCAAACAACGTGACATGAAAGTTCCTAATATTAGAAATTGTAACAGAGAAAGATGGAGTACACTGGATAAACGGCCATCTGTGGTGCCCTTCGATTTACGGGATAGGATAGGAAAGGATAGGAATTTATTCGCGTTAGAACACTGGATATGCTGTCGATGCTTGTGACGTAATATTTTACACCAGGTCATTATGACACCATTGTTAAGCGTTCTTTTCCAGTTCCCTTCCTGTTTAATTCTCTTTCTTTTATTTAACCTTCTTCCTTTCCGTCTTTCTTTCTTATTCTTTCTCTTTCTTTCTTTGATCTTTATTTCTTTCTTCCTTCCTTTCTGAATTTGTCTGAAGGAACAAAACACTACAACGCCGCTTTGCCCCGTATAAAAAAAATAAACAAACAAAAACCAATATTGTTGGATTTAAAAATCTGTCTACTGCCTGCATTGTTTTTTAGCATCGTCGTCATCATCATCATCATCATCATCATCATCATCATCATCATCATCATCATCATCATCATCGACAACATCAACAACATCAACAACAGCAGCAACAACCACTACAACAACAGCAACAACAACAACAACAACAACAGCAACAACAAATGCCGCTTCAAGAGAAACAGCATCGGGTCTAACTAAAGCATCCCCACCAACAGCAACATCTTCTCATGGTATGTTTCGTTTTTGTCCCATTCTTATTCATTTTGTTGTTGTTGTTGTCGTTGTTGTTGTTGTTCTTTTTCTTTTTCTTCTTCTTCTTCTTCTTCTTCTTCTTCTTCTTCTTCTTCTTCTTGGGTAGCAGAATAGCTGTTTTTTTCGTCTGACGCGAACGTCATAGCACCCTCGACAGTGACAAGAATCGACTTTCAATAATGACATTTTGTGCGGTGTTCCGGGTTTTTTCCCACGTTGCTACAGGGTTACGTTTTAAAAAAAAAAACGCCACTGCTGATCTGTATGTACCCATTGCTCTGAGTGGATTATGGGTGGTATGTAGTGGTCATCATGCAATGTGCAACTTATTATGTGGCTCGGACGTAGTGGGTTAAACCCTGCCTAGCCTGATGTCAGTAGGAGTGTGTTTGATCCGTCACGACGTCATTAGGAGTCAGTTAGATCCAGACGAATGTAGGAGTGTGTTAGATCTGTCGAGTGCGTTAGTCCGCCATGCCGTCATTGTGAATGTGTTAGATTTGTCGCGACGTCAGTAGGAGTGCCTCAGATCCATCATGACGTTACTAGGAGTGAGTTAGATCTAGACCTCATTAGGATTGTGTTAGATCCAGATCCTGTAGGACTGTGTTAGGTCCAAACTTTGTTTACCACCTTGAAACTTGAGTAGCAGCTGGACATTCTGTTGTTTAAGGAAAGCGCCTTGTTTTGCTTGTAGTATTGTATCAGTTCTCTCTTTTTATGAACAGCTAGGTCAAACCAAAAGGGTCCTGGAAACAACGAATCTGTTACTGCTATCGGGGGTGGCATTGGCGGCGCCGTCGCCGCTATCATCATCATCGTCATCGTCGTCGTCTGCATCGTCAAGAAGAGAAGAAACAGAGCGAAACCTCCATCTCAAGTCAGGACTCCACATCACTTCAACGGACACCCCTATCACGGTGGGTTAACTCCCTTCAACCTTGCAGTATTGTTCCAGCTAAGGATTATAATCCAGATGCTATTGTTGCTGCAAGCCCGATTCTTAAGGGGAAACAACCTACTTATACAGTGTTCGTCTCCATTAGATTAGATTAGATTAGGTTAGGTTAGGTTAGATGGGTGATCTCGTTTGTATGGACGAGTACGCAATTTCTAAGCTTTGCTATCACTGTTTTTTTCCGTTTCAGAGGAACACGTCAACACAATCTACGGAACTGATGGCAGGGAGGATGACAACGATGACGGGTACTGCGAAGATGACAGCCTAGACGTTGGCTACTCCGTAGTTGATGCCAAAAACGCGAAGTTCGCTTCCGGATATGAAACTGTGGACGAGGTATCTTCTAATGGCCCAGGAACCTGTCTATACGCCAGCGTTGAAGGAGACTATCTCAAAGGTGGACCTAACCAAGCTGGCCCGTCTCATAAGGAGGTGCCTGCTGCCGGAACGTCGGAAGAGTACGCCGTGGTGAACAAGAAGAAAGATCCAAGTTCATCCCAGGAAGGTCAGGATGTGTATGCGGTCGTAGACAAGTCGCGGAAAGGTCAAACACAGGCGCCTGATGAATATGCTGTGGTGAACAAGTCCAACAAACCCAAGCCAGCTCTGAAACCCAAGCCGATCACTTCATCAAAGGTTTGTGCGCTTTTGTTTTTATGTTGTTGTTGTCATGTTGCTGTTGTGGTTGTTGTTGTTGTTGTTTACATGTTGTGGTTGTTGTTGTTGCTTTTGTTGTTGTTGTCTTCTTCTTCTTCTTCTTCTTCTTCTTCTTCTTCTTCTTCTTCTTCTTCTTCTCTCTTCACCCGATACACTTTGGTCGAAGGCTACTAGAAGCATGCTGTAGTAGTCTCCTCAACAGGCCATAAAGCATGCTCTCATGCATCAGAGCACTGCTTTCTATACGCTTCAAGCCCTAGGAGCATTGACCAATGAACTCATGAAAATAGAAAATGTAAGTTTCGTCTCCTCCAGGGGATGAATTAGGTCAAACTATATTTTGTTTCTAGGTCAACTGTCTTTTACGAACCACATGAGAATGTTTTTGAACCGTTTGTTGACGCCGGATAGTGTCCTCACTTGGTTTCATACAATTTAAAAATCCAACAAGGCAAATGGGTTTTTGGGACGGAAAGAGCGGAATATTGTAGAGCAACATTCTGTATATATTTACAGTGAAATTGCGCTTTTTACGTCACTATAGAGCTTGAAGCGTATAGGAAGCAGTGCTCTGAAGCATGAGAGCATGCTATATCGCCTGTTGAGGCGACTACTAAAGCATGCTTCTGGCAGCCTTCGACCAATGTGTATCGGGAGCTCTCTTCTTTTTCTTCTTCTTCTTCTTCTTCTTCTTCTCTTTCCTCCTCCTCCACCTCCTCCTCCACCTCCTCCTCCACCTCCTACTTTATTCTAAAGAGAATATTTACATTTTAATACAACGATCCCTTATTTGGATTTTAATTTGAGGAACGTTGGCTGTTAAACATGGGTTATTTGCAGGCGACTACTCCAGGCCCTGATGATGGTGAGTACAACGTCCCCAGCTTTGAGCGGGCCGCCCAAGCACCAGCGCAGGAACCGAATGAGGTCGAAAAGACATACACTCATTTGGGCGGCGTTTAAAATGACGTCACTGCACGTCGGACTCGCCGTTTAAAAGAAATATATCTGCCCAGCATTGAGGGCTGCTCAAAATAATGTCTTAACATCTAGATAACGAGAGTAATATAAAATTATGTGTTTTTTCTGATAGCTTTTTTCAATGACATAAACATCAACAAGTTTACGTAACGTGGTGGCAAAATTATTCAATTTAATTCGATTCCACAATTCTTTTATACCTCTTACAAGGAATTATGGCATTGTTCATTTTGTCGTTATGTTTCTGCAAAAAAATGGGGGAAGGCGGTACAAGTTACCAAATATGTTGTGATCGCACAAAACGATGACATAATCTTGATGCTGTATGTGACGTAATTTCTCCAAAATATGATATCACGTCTTGACAAGATGTGTCAATCGGCTTTCATTTTCAGATAAAAAGTCGAAATAACATGGATTTTAACAAAGCAGAAATACATGAACGAAAAAAATGTGAATAGATGAATGTACATGTAATAATGAATATGCACATTCGGAAATTAATAAAGGATGATTCAGTTGTGATTAATCGCAGCGAAAGAAACTAATCATCAATGAATGTTAGAAACAAAGTAACGAATATGATGAGAATACTAGAAGTTTATGATGAGGATGAGAGAGAAATAAGGAGAGAGGATGAGGATGAAAGAGAAATAAGGAGAAATGATGAGGGAGCATAAAGGTCGTCAGATTCTATAAAAATAACACATTTGAATATATGTAATCATGGAATGTTTTGCTCTGTGTGTGTGGGTGTGTGTGTGATTGATAGATGATGAAAAAATGGTATTAATATAATAAACGGTTAGGGTTTTATTTTTTTTAATTAAAAAAAATCTATTTAGGTTTTTTTTTTTTGGGGGGGGGGTCGTGGGGGAGGGGGGGGGGTGTGTTGGGGATCAGCATGATTTTCGTTGAAATTGTATGAAATAAATCTAAATTCTATCAATCTACTGTACTATCTTCTTCTTTGCTAGACCAGCCACTTTACTCTTTTGCTTGAAAACCTTTCCGGGACAAAAATCCTCATTTGTGAGTGAGGTTTCTTTGATTAGCTTGGACGCTTTCTGCCAAATGGTCACTGGGGCTTCCTGTGATGTTATTATTTGGCAATGTAGGCATTTTATATGTATGTGTTTTGTTGATATTTTATAATGATTTTTGTATTTTTTTTTTTTTTTTTTTTTTGTTAACGGGGGTTCGATAATTAGAGTATAGCCTCAGCGTTCTCTGCGATGGATGCCTTTATTGTAAAGTGACCGGCTGGTGGAATGTCTTCAGTGTTACAACTAGGGTTGTTTCGGCAGATCTTTATGCGGATCAAGGGTGAGTCCTCTTTCCGCCAAGGTGTGGTCTTGATTTGGTGGTCATGATTCGGTTTTTGCTGTCCACTGGACCCTGTTAGTAAGGAAGAACTAACTAACTAACTAACTAACTAACTAACTATTGTTCAATTCTTTGTTTCCTGATTTCTTGTAGCTTTTATTTGATTAGAAGTTTTGAACGTTGCTTGATTTTTTAAAGGCTTCAGTATAAATGTTATACTTAGCAATTTTGCATCCATAAACCTCTGTGTAGGGTATCAGATGTTATAGTTCAAGAATAAGGATTATTTATTTACATTTATTTCACTACGCAGTTACTTTGTTGTAGTTCTGTTTACATTAGGTGTTATGGTCTTAAAAAAGGACAGATTCATCAACTTGTATTATGCTTCATAATCCTATTATGCTTTCAGTATTCCATGTACAGGAAAGGCTATATCAGATAATATCTATTAAAGATCATTAAAATTAACATGGTTGTGTAAATTTATTTCATTATTTTATTTTTTCATTTATTTTTAAAATTTATTAATTCGCATATTTAATTATTTAGCAATTTCATAATGTGTAATTTTCATTAATTAGTTTTTGTTTTTTCTTTAATGGATTAAAACAAAGTACTGCTAGCATTCAAACTGTACAATAATGAGAAACCAATGTGTACATAACAGTCAATGAATGCTAATGTTGACAAAGACAAGGCCATACAATGCACATTTTACAGTCAAGCTCTTCACCAGGCGGACAAATCGCAAAAAGAACAAAACAATAAGTCTTCCCAACACAAGGCCAAGAAAGAATGAAATGACATTTACAAAGGAGGCAAGCAGAATAAGCAATAATGATAGGCGAGTTAAGGTCATAATATTCACAAATGGAACTATGAAAATTGCTTTAGAATTTAATGTAGCCGAGCGGAGGTATTTGACTCCCGTCTCTCGCCCACGACCTTGAGAACATGGCTCCACCCAAGCTGTTATTTTCATAAAAAAATATTTTAGTAGTAGTAGTAGTAGTAGTAGTAGTAGTAGTAGTAGTAGTAGTAGTAGTAGTAGTAGTAGTAGTAGTAGTATATTGTGTCATTCATTCATTTGTTTGCTTTGGGGATATACTTAAGTAAATGTTGCGTTGTGTATATACTTCCGTAGATGTCTCCTTATTGAAATATTTTTGGATACAAATCATTGTAATTCTCATGTTGTTATATAGGATAGTTTGTTCTATTGGATGGGTTTGTATTCTTGACGCGAATATTTGAAGTGCTATTTTTTCTTAAAGCGTTCATAAATAAAATTTACTAAATATTTACTCTGTATTTGGCATATTATGAGGTTTGCCTCTCTCTCTTTCTCTTTCTCTGTCTGTATTTCTCTCTGTCTCTCTCTCTCTCTGTGTCTCTCTCTGTCTCTCTTTCTCTCCCTCTCTCTCTTCCCCCTTTCTTTTTCGCGCACGTGTGTGCGCGTGCGTGCGCGTGTACGTGTGCGCGCGGAGCACTAGCACTCGCTATCTCTCGTCTGTAGGCGCCTCCACGCATTCACATACGTAGGTATTTCTAATGCATTTACAATGATATTATATTACGAATTGCGCTGACCCTCCCCCACCTCACCCCTCCTCCCCCTCCCTTCATCGCTCTCCCCTTTTGCAAGGCTTTTGTGAGCACCTGTCAAAGATAGATATTACCTTGCACATTGACTTAGAGGGGTAACGCTAGTATTCTTTTATATACACACAGGAGAATCGCCTAATACAACTTTTTCATTGCACAGACTTCCAACAAAAACGTTATATAGGTTTGCTTAAAATAAAGTTCAAGTACTGAGTAGGTTATACTGATATACAACATTATTTGTTGGGGGAATAGTATATTTTGGAGGTAATAGTACTAAATAGTGATACTAATATTAATATTCGAGTTGCAGTAAAGCTCTTTAAATATTGTGTCTAAGTCTGAGCAAATTGCCCTTTTGTACAGTTCATCTTCTTATCTTTTTTATTATGTTTATGTTGGAAATGTGTTTATCTTTTTTAAAATTATCTTTACTTGTGATTGCTTTAGCATTGGCCGAGGTGTATTCTATTCCTTGTGCGTTTACGTGGCTATAAATATATATTTCTGTAGCTTTTGTATCCTTGCACGTGGTGTAATTGAAAAAATGATGAAGCAAACTGAACATAATTTAGTATCTTGGTATCTTCTATATGCAATCATTCTATACGCAGCCGAGCGGAGTATTTTGACTCCTGACTCTCAGTCACTACCATGAGATCAAGTAAAACAATACCTTGAAAATGCTGTGATGTGTTAAGACGACTTGATGAAAGTGGATAAAACTTGGCCTTCGGAGAAAACTTCTTTAGGGGGCTAAGATGTTCGCCTGTAAACCTATTACCTGTCAGCATATTAGCGCACTGAAGGAGTTATCACCGAAGGCCATGTTTTATCCACTTTCATCAAGCCGTTTGACCACATCAAAGTCTTTTAAAGGTATTGTTTTACTTGCACTTCATCAACGGAAGCAGTCATCTTCCACCAGTCAACTACCATGAGAGCACGGCCCATGGCCCAACCCCCAACTGTTATTTTTCATTATTACTCATACTTTCAAGGCGGGAACCGCCGTGTTGAGAGCACACCAGAATGCCGGCTACGAGCATCAATACACTCTCTACAGGTCACTGCCACAAACCTGCATAAAATGCCAGCCGACAATTTAGCCCTGCCCACCCCCAAAAGCAGAAGGCGAAGGGTCAGGCGGAGAGAACATTTGTCGTGTCACATTGTCCGGCATAATTCCCCAGGGCTCAAGCACACACTCAAGAATTCTGCAAAGGAGAGGACTCACAAGACCAGACACAACAAGGGACTAAACTTGTCCTGCCAGTCTTAAGAAGGACAATCTCTTCCAAGCGTGACCAGTCCCATCCCACTCATAATGTTGGCTCAGAAATTAAACATTAAAATCCATGTATAAATATATCTGTGCGTTCGTACTCGCGTGTTCGTGTTTGCATTTTAGTAGACATGATTTTTTTAATCGTTACGATATAGTGCACGTTTTCAGCTCAAGAGCTGCTCAAGACGCTGGTCCATACCGGGATCTAAATCAACAAGCCAGCGTCGCCAACTTGCTGCCTTTGGACGCCTCGTCTGTCGCCACAAACAACTGAGCACAATCTTGGGCGACCGGGGATGAGGTAGAAGGGACCTAGTGCTTGCATGCTGGGTGTATTTATACTGCTGGCACTCGCCCGTCCAGACAATGAGGATCTTTGAAGCCCGGGAGACGGACTGACTAGACCTCGGTTTATACTCTCAACTGAAGGACTAAGTATTAATACACACACACACAAATAAGTCTAGTTAACATAATTATAGCTTACGAATACTATTTTGTCAATGTGTTATAGAGTGCACGTACTTCAGATAAATCGAAGAATCAAAAGGTACACTCCCTACTCTTTGCTGCTTCCAAAATAAAAGTTGGAATTTGGCATCTTAGCAGTATGATTGCTCTGGTGGTTCTGCGTTGATTTTGGTCCTTGCCCTACAACACTGAACCTCCAGAGCAATCATAGACGTTAAACTTTCCTGATCATTCATTCTACCAAAAAGCATTCGTTCTACATCACATTGATAGCTCACCATTTAAACTTTGGAAAGGATGTACTGTATTACGCTCGTAAATAGGGTTCGTATTAGCGTGTTGTGTTCGGGCTTTAGCGCAATAGAAGTGTTCTTTCTTTAGTAATTGCAGCAAGGCCAGGTAGCGACGATTAAAGTCCCTTCTTTAGTTACATATAGACCTACAAGGAAGTTGTAATAGTCCTCACGGTCGCATTAAACTCAAGTGCAGTGTAAACATGCGAGATCATTCGAAGTTTACAAAAGTAGCGCGGCTTTAGAATAGTAGTAGAAGAATGTTCTTGTTCAAAAATAATTATGAATGCGTGTTCGCTCGTGTTTGTTCATATGTGATAACCTACTTTAAAAGAATACACATGTATCAGAGAGTTCTTTTGAAGTTAAGGAATTTTACTATATATATGAATGTGAGAAATTTAGTAACGTTAACATTTTAGCGTTCTATTATACATGACAAGCTTAATATATATATATATATATATATATATATATATATATATATATATATATATATATATATAGAGAGAGAGAGAGAGAGAGAGAGAGAGAGAGAGAGAGAGAGAGAGAGAGAGAGTTAACATATAGCGTTCGAGAGAGAGAGAGAGAGAGAGTTAACATATAGCGTTCTATATAGATAAGCTTGTACATGTATAATAGGACGCTAAAAAGTTAACGTTACCTAATTTCTCACTAATTTCCCTAATGTATATATATAGAGAGAGAGAGAGAGAGAGAGAGAGAGAGAGAGAGAGAGAGAGAGAGAGAGAGAGAGAGAAAGAGAGGAGAGAGAGAGAGAGAGAGAGAGAGAGAGAGAGAGAGAGAGTGAACGCTAAAAAGTTAACGTGCCTAACTTTCTCACATTCAGTGCGACATATTTTTTTTAAA
This sequence comes from Oncomelania hupensis, assembly GCA_036898135.1. NCBI lineage: Eukaryota > Metazoa > Mollusca > Gastropoda > Littorinimorpha > Pomatiopsidae > Oncomelania > Oncomelania hupensis. Next base: position 58,322,370 of record CM072520.1, read on the forward strand.
TTCACAATGATTAATGACTAACCAGAATTATGAAAAGGATCATACCCCAAAACAAATAACCACTTTTAAAAGTACGGATTTGTTATATAGATCAAAAAGTTCATTGGATTATATTGTGTCTATAAACAGTGTTCAGTTCAATTCAGTTCAGTCCCGCAGCCAGACAGGTCTTTGGGGAGACATGGAGATGATGACGGAGAGAGTTGTCGCCCGTTCGATCTGTCTCCAACTATTGTCAAGAGGCGCGGCATGTCTAGCGCGTCCGTGTTTTGACCTCATGGATCCAGCACACCATGGCTGTATTCATTTTATTGTATCACTTTCATATATAGCGCTTTTCCAGCTCAAAAGCTGCTCAAGGCGCTGGTCAATACAAGATCTAACTCAAGCCGCCCGAGGCGCCCTGTTGCAACCTTTGGGCGCATAGCCTGACGCCCGGACGGCTAAGCACAATCGTGGGCGACCGGGGATGGGGAGAAGGGACCTAGTGCGTGCAGGGTGTATTTGTGTAGCCGGCATTCACCCGTCTAGGACATGACCTTAAAATTCAGGTCAAAAGTTCCTATCCTATACCGTAACTCAAAGGTCGTTGGGGCACCACAGATGATCGTTTAAACAGGGTACTCCATCTTTCTCTGTCCTCAGCAACCCTCATAGCATTACTCAGTGTCAAAACAGTCCATTCTCGAATGTTGTCCTCCCCCCTCTTTTTATGTCTCCCTCTTCTTCTGCCTCTTTGCACCGTGCCTTGTAGGATGGTCTTTGCAAGGCCTGATGCTCTGGTGACGTGGCCATAACCCCGGAGTTTCCGTTTCTTCATAACTGCAAGCATGTCATAGTGTTGTCCAATGGCTTGTGTGATGGTCTGCCGGACTTCGTCGTTGGTGATGTGGTGCTGGGTAGAGTTAATGCCCCAAAGTCTTCTGTAGCACCTCATCTTCATGCTTTGTATTCTTCGTTGTAGATCTGCTGTGAGGGTCTATATTTCGCAAGCGTACAGGAAGATGGAGATGACAAGGGGGCGCAGCAGCCTTACCTTGGAGTGTAGATTCATGGTCCTGTCTTTCCAAATAGGCTTCAACCTTGTCAGGCCAAAAGTTGTGTGTGCCATTCTAGAATGGACTTCCTGTCGGGATCCATTGTGTGATACAATGGCTCCTAAATATTTGAAGCTATGCACCATGGTGAGGGATTGGCCTTGAACTTTGATGAAAGTTTATGCCATTGGTGTTGTTGGTCATCATTTTGGTCTTCTCTGCACTCATTTCCATTCCAAAGGCTCTGGTGCCAAGCCTCTGTGCCAGCTGTTCAAGTATTTGTTCCTCTCCAGCCATCCATCAATGTCATCCGGAAAACGGAGGTTTGAAATTGCTCTACCTCCTATGCTGACTGCCTTCGTGATCTGCAAGGGCATCTGATATGATGCGCTCCAGGAAGATGTTAAAGAGTGTTGGACAGAATAGGTATCCTTGACGCACCCCGGTTGTTGTTCTCAAAAAGGTCCCGGTATCGACAGTTCAAATTCCCAGGTAAAAAGCTCGTAACAGATTAAAACAAACAGGAGCTATCTAGAAAGTCAGTTCCTTTAAGTTGCGATTTGTGCAATTATGCATGTTCTGGTTGGTGTGCGGTTTGTGAAATTAATCTACCAGGTTTTGTGGTAAAACATAAAACTGGTTCTTTATTGCCGAACAAGGAAGATCTACACGGCTAAATACAATACGCTGACGGTAACGAAAACCACAGTGCTAAATATGACCTTAAAATGACATCATTTTATAATCCTTTGTATATCAAGTTTGTTCATGTTTTCAGTAATAATAATAATAATAATAATAATAATAATAATAATAATAATAATAATAATAATAAAATATAATAATAATAATAATAATAATAATAATAAAATAATAATAATAATAATAATAATAATAATAATAATAATAATAATAATAATAATAATAATATTAATATTAATATTAATATTAATAATAATAGAAGAAGAAGAAGAAGGAGAAGAAGTTGTTGTTGTATCAATTTTTATTCATCAGAATAACATAAGTTGTACTGATAGAAGAAGAAGAAGAAGAAGAAGAAGAAGAAGAAGAAGAAGAAGAAGAAGAAGAATGGACGCGCTTTCACTCAAATCACTAATCAGGCTCTAAACGCGGCCAATAATATACCAATATTGACTCAACTGTGACTGAGTGCCTACTCTCTTAAGGGTGGGGAAGGTAAAGCAGCGAGGGAGAGAGATGGGCATCACCCTCATTACGCTGGCCCAAGATACGTGTGATCTCCAACATCACGCTCCCCTACGGCCACAAGGCTATGGGACCACCTTTACCTCACCTTTACCTTTTTTTACACACTCGCATATTACTCCCACTTTCACATACAAGACAAACACACATATATCACTCCCACATGTGGTGTAAAGGAAGAGAAATAGCTAGCAGAAGACGGAAAGACCATAATTGTATGTGTGAAATTTAGAGTGACTGCATCCATGACCATTCTTCGCTGTACTCACAAGGTCAATTGTAGTTTGGGGCACCTTTCTTTAAATAGCATTATTTCTTCCTTCTCTTAAATGCCGTGCTTTGGGATATCCTTAAATAATTTCTATATACCAGGAAGGTTGAAGAAGGAACAAGGAAAATCTTCGCGGGTCCATTAACACATAGGTTACAGATATTTGAGCACAGTGACTTGTCAGTTAAAAAAAAAAGTTTTAATGTAGGACGAGAACTGTAAGGACTGGATATAACCAGAGAGAAAGGAAGAAGAGAGAAATCACTTCGTGATATCGCCTCTATTGATTGATTGATTGATTTATTGTTGCTTTAGGTCCAGCGGACTCTTCCGAACCAAATCAGGACCGGACAACCCCCGATCCGCATAAAAGATCTGGTGAAACAACCCTAGTGGGAAAATTGAATGCCCTCCACCGGCCAGTCACTTTACAATAAAGACATCCCACGCGGGGGACGGCTGAGGGTTTACCTCAACTACGCGAACCCCCGGTTACAAAAACAAAATAGAATACAACCATCATTATAAATCATCAACAAAAAACATACATATAAAATGCCTATATGCTAAATAATACAATCATAGGAAGCCCTAGTGACCACCCGGCAGAAAGCGTCCAACACCCCCAAGCTGATCCAACAGACCTCATACACAAACAAGGAGTCTTGTCCAGGAAGAGTTTTAAAGAAAAAAGGTAGGTCATTGATCTAGCGAAGAAGAAGATAGTATAGCAGAGTGATAGGACAGATCAGGAATGGGAAAGATCAAATGAGGAAGACAGCGACAGTGGGAATTTAAAGCACTAAATTTCCAGAAAGTGGGGATACTATTTATACTGAAACCCCCGGCACTCCAACGGGGGGGAACTGTTGCCGCAGTGAATTAGTCATACCTATAAAGGCAAGACAGGTTTTCAACTGGGGCTTTCACTGTTCCCTTTATAGGTTAGAACAATCTACAGTGGCAAGATTGCTCATGACCCCAAGGGGTATATCGCCTCTATGAGAAGTGATGTACGGTGGAGGAGTTACGTCCCTTCAACGTCACATGGGCTTGCTTTCGGTTCTTAGTCTCTTGTCTATATATGGGGGGGTTTAATTATATTTTTTAAAAATGTTTTAGACCGCGATTTTCACCTTTTGCTGTTGAAAATGTTTGAAATAAGGCTTTTTAAATTTGAGAAATTTTTTTATGCACATCTGTTTATTTTTTCATGACTTGCTGCCTCTTGACCGTAAGGGTGTTATGAGCGCTTCCTAAACTGTAACCCGTGATATAGGTGGCTTTTGCATTGTTTTGTTGCTTGAAATAAACAGTATGTATAAGATAAATTGAGTTAAAATAAAAATAATAATAATAATTAAAAAAACAAAAACACTGGTCTAGAATATGTGTCATACATGCGTAATTTATTTTTTGTTCCGTATGGGGTCATACAGCATACGGATTGATTGGCAATGACAGTAGTGAGTAGTCGTACTTTTTATTGATACTGAACTAAGTTCAAGTTAATTATCACTAAGTACAAACCCTACACACAACCTTTATTAATTCCTTGGGCTAATCCAAACCGTTTCTTACACGAAACATCACCTTAGTTCCAATCCGTCTTGTATCATTGACAACCATTCATTGACCGGTCTTGGTCATCATAATTCTTTCATATCACGATTCTTGTCTGTCAGAATAGATCTACAATTTCTTCAAGAACTTACCGTTCTTCTTCCTTTGGGAAACCAAAAAAACTCTTCCCCTTGCATGCAGCCTTTAATCGTGCGTTTGTGCAGTTCAAAGCTGCACAGTGGTCACCGTAACTCTTCCTGCGATTTATTTTCCCCCTCCCCATCAGATCTTCGCCCTGTGACGCAGCAATTTTCACACATGTTACAATCAAGTCGCATAACTCTTGACGCGTCATCACACCAAAGGCGTCACTGCGCGTTCTAAGTATTCCTGGTCTATGATATAACTGAGGAAGAGGACAAAAGTACTGCACTGATCTCTCTCTCTCTCTCTCTCTCTCTCTCTCTCTCTCTCTCTCTCTCTCTCTCTCTCTCTCTCTCTCTCTCTCTCTCTCTCTCTCTCTCTCTCTCTCTCTCTCTCTCTCTCTCTCTCTCTCTCTCTCTCTCTCTCTCTCTCTCTCTCTCTCCCTCTCTTTCTCTCTCTCTCCCTCCCAGTCTCTCTGTGTCGCTCTGTCTATCTGTCTCTCTCTTTCTCTCTGTTTCTGTCTCTGTCTTTGTCTGACTCTTTGTGTCTCAGTCTCCTCCCCCCCCCCTCCCGCTTCTCTCTCTCTCTCTCTCTGTCTCTATCGGTCTCTCTCTGTCTCTCCCTGTCCCCTTCTCTCTCTCTCTTTCTCTGCCTCTCTTTGTCTTTCCTTGCCCTTCCTTGTCTCTCTCTCTCTCTCTCTCTCTCGTTCTCTTTCTCTCTCTTCCTGTCTCTCGCTTTGTCTCTTTCTCTATGTCTCTGTCTTAGGCTCCCCAAAAATGTCTGTTTACAGTATCCTAACCTACCCTATTTTTTTGGCCCGACCCTAAACTTTTGGGGGGATCCTCTGGAAAAAAAAAAGAAGAGAAAAACCAAAACAATGGCACCCAAGATGGAAAAGGTTACCTTCGGACCCTAATTTTTTCCCCTATGTTACCGTAAACAGATTTTTGTGTGGCCTTAGTGGCTCTATCTCTTTCTCTGTTCTGTCTGTCTGTTTCTATCTCTCTGTCTTTCTCTCTGTCTTTGTGTCTGTCCGTCTGTCTTTCTCTCTGTCCCCCTCTCCCTCTCTCCAAGATCCTATTTTCAGTTCTAAGGATCTGCTGAAGAAACTGGCAGCCATCTAAATTCCGGTATACGCAAATCTACCAAAGACCGGCTGATACACTACGCGACTCCCCTCGCCTCTCCCCTCCCCCCTCCCAACCATCCTCCCCAACCACCCCCAGAATACCCACTTTGCACTCACTTGTTATACATAATATAAATATTGAAGAAAAAAGAGCAACAATAATGGTTTGAATGGAAGTATGTTTCCCGGCTCAAGAGCTGTGCAAGGCGCCGACCGATTCAGGATCAAACTCAAGCCGAATGAGAAGACGCATGAAAACCTGCAGCTAGCCCTGTGACGCATACACCCGAACAACGCATTGGATGTAGAAACGCACAGGTTTAGATTACTACCACTTTCTATAGCGCAGCACACAATTACGAGAAATGGGTTCTGAATAAATAATACCAGGAAATACGTAGCACAAAAGGTTTCGGTGGTTTTTCCTTGCTTGCACGATCAGAAAACAATTCGGCGACAAAAGAAATCCTAGCAGGGGAATTTCTGTCGGTTCATTGCATGGGTAGAATTTTGATGTGTGTGTGTTTGTGAGAGAGAGAGAGAGAGAGAGAGAGAGAGAAAGGTGGGGTGGAGAGGGGAGAGGAGAGGGGTGGTAGGCGGATTTCAAGGGTCATGTCGCCACTTGTATGAGGGTGTATTGGGCGATCAACGTTCTATCGTAGAGGAGGTAAAATGGACCAAATAGAATAAAATAAAATTAACCCCTTAATTTTTTTTTTGTCTATTAGAGTATGTTTTACCACAGTTCGCTATTTAGTTTAGTGAGTTATTTAGGTAGGTAGATAGGTAGGTAGGCAATTAGTTAATATTAAATTAATTAATTAATTAGTAGGTTGAGTTGTCAGCTATATTTTTTAATTAACTGGTTAATAACAGAACCCTGCAGAGAGAGAGATGCGATACAGTAGTAGAAGACGGAGAAGATGGAATGACGAGAGAGAGAGAGAGAGAGAGAGAGAGAGAGAGAGAGAGACAGACAGACAGACAGACAGACAGACAGACAGACAGAGACAGGTAGAGACAGACAGAGACAGGTAGAGACAGACAGGCAGAGACAGACAGACACAGCGACAGACAGACTGCAGACAAAAAAGAGCAGAAATTCAGACATACAAAAATAAACCGTCGGTCTCATAGATATTTCAATGATTTCAAACCGTTCCATAATACTGTTACGACCCCCCCCCCCCCCCCCCCCCCCATCTTTCTGTACTAGGCAGTCCTATTACAAAAGCGAGAAGAACTAAGTGACGTTACAGTGGCACTGCAAACCACTACAGCTTATCTTAGATCTCACCGCTTCTCATCCTGTTCGTTGTATGCACGTGATCTCAAATTCTTTGAAGTAACTCCGGAATAATCCCTGACCCTTTTATACTTCCCAGCGCGTTGAGTAGCTCTTGAGCTGGATAAGTGCTATATAAGATCCAATAAATAAAATAACTGACTAAAAAATGAATTCATAATTAAAACTAACTAGTTATAATGTAGAGTAATTGTTCGTATATAGAGCACTTGCTCAGCTCAAAGAGCAACTTCAGGCGTCGTGAATCCAAGCCCGCCTCCCTCTGTCCTTTCATATTCAATAACTGCTGAACCCATGAAACCAAAAGAATGATGTTATATAATTAAATAAATGTTTTGGTTGAGTTTTGTTGTTGTTGTTTGTTACATCAATGATCAGATTCTTTAACGTGCCTGTTTGTTTGACACGGGACAGGATTGGGAGTTGGGATGGGATAAATAAAATGACGTGTCTAAAACTAGTGAAAGAGGTATTACAGGAAGCTCATGGCTTCTTTAACATTGACCGAGAGAAAGAGATACAAAGAAATAGAGAGAGGGGGTGGGGGAGAGAGAGAGGCAGAAACAGAGTGACAGACAGAAAAACATACAGACAGACACCGACAAAGATAGACATACAGACCGTACAGACACACAGTCAGAGCTTCTATGAGAGACAGACAGACAGACAGACAAATACATTCTACCACTTGCATTGGTCGAACCAGCTTCAGAAGGCGCAGAAACCTCGCGCGAAAATAGCTAAAAAGCCAACTCCACACATCCATTTGTGGAATCGAACCCGGGTCAATCCAGTTCAACGACCACATTTTTCCAAGCGACACCACACGGGGGAATGGAACCCTCGAAACTCTATAGTAACTACATATAAAGATCGCGCCACAAAATAGCACTACACACACACCCATACTGGAATCAAACTAGGATTCATCGGTGCACAAATTCTCGCGGCATATGTGGCCTGAGTCAACTTTTACAAGTAGAATCGAATCATCGATACACCAGGTTCGCGCGCGACTCAGTCAAGACCACACCTCAATGTTAATATCGAACCTGCTTCGATTGGTTTAAATATAAAATTAAAAAAGAAACAAAGAAAAGAAAACAAAAAGATTCGTGCTTGTAGAAGCTTAATGCAAAAACTGTCAGTTTGAATGTGCTTTTTATTAAAGAAATTGTTAGTATTATAACCCTAAAATTTCGTACCCCCTTCTCCTCCATCTCCCTCTCCCTCCCTTCCCCCCTCCCCCCTCCACGCACGCTCACACACACACACACACACACAGACCCCAACATGTTAGACGCTTTACGATAAATGATTCCGCTGGACCTAAAGCAATAATCATGTAATGTAATAATACAAAATACCTCCATAACCACCAGTGCGAGTGCGACATGCCTGCTCTTGACCCTCACACGCTAACCCTACCGCGACAAACACACTAAACCCCGCCCTCATACTCCCGTACAATATTGAAACCACCGTATCTTTACCTCTTTCTCCTTCCCCCTCCTTCCTTCCCCTCTAAGACTATTGACTAGTTATCAACCCATACCCCAACACCTGTCCGGACAAGTATATTCCTGATCAAATGTCTCTCTCCCATAGTACTGGCAATTAGCCACGTTATACACAAGGACCGACAGCTATGATCACAGACTGCAGGGCAGGCAAAGTAATCGCCGTAGGCTTTACAGGTATCGGCATAGACATGTGTATGTTATACCAGATCCTCTCCTCAGGCGTTTTGGTGTTTTATATATATAGTTTGGTTGTTTTTTTCCAAGGCCTATGTGTTCCCTCAGTTCTAAGTCTGAACACTCTTAGGTCTATGTTTCCTCAGGTCTATGTTCTGCGAAGTCCATGTTCCCAAAGGTTTTTGCACCCCAGCACAATATTCAGGTCTATGTCTCGATGCCCACCAATATCTACATATTTCAAACAGCTCTAAGCTAGTTCCTACAGGTCTATTTACCAACATGTCTACGTTCCCCCAGGTCTATATTACAGCAGGTCTTTTTACAAAATAACCAACGTCATACATGAAGGTCCTGGAGAACCATAGACCTGGGGCAACACAGTCCGAAGTAAACATAAACCTAAGGGAACATAACACTGATGATATATACGTGAGGGAACATAACACTCAGGATATATGTCTGTGGGAACATAACACTCTGAGGATATATACCTGAGGAAACATAATACTGAGCATATATACCTGAGGGAACCTAACACTGAGAATGTATGTCTGAGAGAACATAACATTGAGGATATATGCCTCAGAAAACATAACATTGAGGTTATATGCCTGAAAGAACATAACACTGAGGATATATGCCTGAGTAAACATAGCACTGCGGATATATGCCTGAGAGAACATGCCACTGAGGATATATGCCTGAGGAAACATAACACTGAGGATATATGCCTGAGGAAACATAACACTGAGGATATATGCCTGAGGGAACATAGCACTGCGGATATATGCCTGAGGGAACATAACACTGAGGATATATGCCTGAGGGAACATGCCACTGAGGATATATGCCTGAGGAAACATAACACTGAGGATATATGCCTGAGGGAACATAGCACTGCGGATATATGCCTGAGAGAACATGCCACTGAGGATATATGCCTGAGGAAACATAACACTGAGGATATATGCCTGAGGGAACATAACACTGAGGATATATGCCTGAGGGAACACAGCACTGAGTATTAATGCCTGAGGGAACATACCACTGAGGATATATGCCTGAGGGAACATAACACTGAGGATATATGCCTGAAAGAATATAATACTAAGGTTATATATACCTGAGGGAACATAATACTGAGGGTATGTACTTGAGGGAACGCAACACTGATGATATGTACCTGACGGAAAATAACACTGAGAATATATACCTGAGAGAACGTAACACTAAGGATATATATGTATGGCTGAGGGAACATAACACTGAGGATACACCCCTGATGGAACATTGACCTGAAAATCCATGAGGGAACAGTGAATTGGTAAGAGTATATACCGGAGAATATATAACCCCAGGGATGGGAGGGGGGCGGGGGTGATAAATCGAGGGGATTTAGACCAGGGAATACATTGATCTGAAAGGACCACATACGGCACTCTAGGCTAATCACCTCTCATAGTGGGTCAACACACACAATGACACACAGCCAGGCAATGCCAGAACGTCCACTTTTCACATTAAGGAGACTTGGCACGCCAACGGATTTTGTGCTCCGACGGTGTAACAGACTTTCTTGGTCACAGTAACAAGTCAGTGTAGTGTACTTTATATTGCCTTTCAACCTGTTTGAAGTCTTCGTGCAATATAAGTGTGTGATTTTATATTTGAACCCAGCGAAGTGATTTTATAGTAAGGTATTTCTTTTTTCATTTCATATTTCTATTCCACCGTGTTAATTCTGCTCTGTAAAGTTAATCAGTTGCAATCAATTCAATTCAATTCAATCTTTTAATTTCACGTATGTTCACAACATTGTGAATTTTAGACAACGGAAACGAATGAAACAAGTTAGCATGTGGTAAATTCGCGTCTGGTGCGGCTGTTTACTGTTCTGCCACTATTAGTGGAATGTGGCTATAGACTGCATTTTTGTCCGGGCCTTTTATTGATTGTGTGCGTATGAGTGGGCGTAATGAAAATCAATATTGGTTCTGTTCTTTAGAGCAGCAGCTGGGGTGACTTTGGCCAGCTGAAGGCCTTAATGAAAAGACTCGAACTATTTTCTCTCTTCCTCAGTATCATATAAAATAAGATTAGATACAATAATATTATGAAAGGAACCGTACTTGTATGCTTAGAAGGAGATCACGAGATGTTTGGGACGAAAGTTGGGCCAGGCCCATCGTTCATATCGCATTTTGAACTGTAACAACTTTCAATTTTTGTATCGGACAATTTTGTTTAAAACATCATACACTATTCTGAATGATTGATGATTTGATGATATTATATTTGATGTTTTATTTATTGATTATGATCGTTGTCATTGTCAGATTTCGTGTTTATGTTGTGTTATACCCACATGTTACATTTCCTTGTGTACACATCGGGACAATCATATTGTATCTTGTATTCTGTGCTACAAATGATATGAAAGGCCTTAACACGCAACGATCAGAGGCTTACATATTCCAGTGTGGAAAACGAACAATTATTAAACAAATTGTGAACTATAAGAATAATTAATCCATAAACTAAAATATATTATTTTCTGCCGAGTTCAAAAAAAATTGTGTAGGGCGCCATCCACAGATTTCAATGTAGCTTTGACATTCTATAGTCAAAGGGTAATTAAAGCTCTAATTTTCTATAGTTTAAAAAATGTTTTATATAGCTTTGATATTCTATAGTCTAAGAGTAATTAAAGGTTTGATATTCTATGGTCTAAAGGTAATTAAAGCTTTGATATTCTGTGTGTAGTCAAAGGGTAATTACAGCTTTGATATTCTATAGTTTAAAAGTGTTTTATATAGCTTTGATATTTTATAGTCTAAGAGTACTTATAGCTTTTGCTTTTGTGCTTATAATTTATATGGTTTTCGCTTATCTTGTTTAATACGATTTTGTTTAAAACTAATAGTCTACATTAGAACCCGAAAAGAATGTTAAGCACAATATTGCTTTTAAAAAGGAAACTGGAACTCTATAATAATAATAATAATAATAATAATAATAATAATAATAATAATAATAATAATAATAATAATAATAATAATAACAAAACTACTACTGCTACCGCTAATACTACTACTACTGCTACTACTACCACTACTACTACTAATAAAAGCACCAGTAGTAGTAGTAGTAGTAGTAGTAGTAGTAGTAGTAGTAGTAGTAGTAGTAGTAATAATCATCATAATAACCATAATAACCATAATAATGAAGGATGCTTCAAGCGCTTTTTCTTCAATGAAACTCTAGCAACAGCGCGAAATCAAATCAAATAAAAATACACGCTATCATTGCATGCTTTGCAAAATAAAATGATCGGAACTATATCATGCGCGTCTCAATCGTAGCAAATGTTCCATGTAATGTAAAGCGAGCGTATTTAGTTAAAATATTATTAAAGGAACTGAAAACTTTTGGATTATGTATATTCTATGGAGCAGCATACAAAGAACAGTTTAAGGGTTGGCCTGTATACAAAAAAAGAGTGCTTTTATATTCCATAGTACAACGCGGACATATGTAGATAACATTTTACGAAAGGAACTGAGAACTGTTAGATTGTGTTCTACGGAGTAAACACCGAACAGCACTGTATAAACTGGGTTAGTTTACATGCAAAACGAGTGGGTGATTTTAATACTCCACTAATAAAGTTGTATGAAAATGATTGCTAACTATTCAATTATATTATACGGGGCAACAACGGAGAGGTTAAGAGTAGGTATGCATGGATGTATGTATGAATGGATGCTTTTATATCCCATAGTGTAACGCAAACATATTTAAATAAAACATTATGAAAAGAACTACATTACATTACATAATTTTTGCTTTAGGTCCAGCGGATTCTTCCGAGCCAAATCAGGACCGGACAACCCCCAATCCGCATAAAAGATCTGCCGAAACAACCCTAGTGGGAAAACTGAATGCCCTCCACCAGCATGTCACTTTACAATAAAGACATTCCACGCAGGGGACGGCTGAGGCTTCACCCCAACTTATCGAACCCCCGTTTACAAAATCAAAATAGAATACAAACATCATTATAAATTATCAACAAAACACATACATATACAATGCCTACATTGCTAAATAATAACATCATAGGAAGCCCTAGTGACCACCTGGCAGAAAGCGTCCAATATTCCCAAGCTGATCCAACAGACCCCATACACAAACAAGGAGTCTTGTCCCGGAAGAGTTTTCCAGAAAAAAGGTAGGAGACTGGTCTAGCGAAGAATACAATAGTATAGCAGATTGATAGAAAAGAGCAGGAATGAGAAAGAGCAAATGAGAAAGACAGCGACAGTGGGAATTTAAAGCACTAAATTTCCAGAAAGTGGGGATACTATTTATACTGAAACTCCCGGCACCCCAACGGGGGTATGAAAAGAACTAATCTGATAACTACTCCTGTATGTTAAAAAATAAATATTCTATTCTATTCTATTCTATTCTATTCTATTCTATTCTATTCTATTCTATTCTATTCTATTATATTATATTGTAGCCGAGCTGAGTATTTGACTCCCGCCTCTCGGCCACCACCTTGGGAACACGGTCCAACCTGAACTGTATTTTTCATTTATCCCTCGTAAGAGGGACATTATAAATATTTGCCCTGCAAGACGATGAAGCATGATGACGGTAAACCGGTTTGCCGGCTACTAGCGCCACGACACTCTCTACAAGTCACTGCCACTGATCTGTATTTTTTTTAAAGCCTGCCGACAATGTAGTCCTGTTCACCACCAAAAGCAGAAGATGAATAGTCAGGCGGGGAGAACATATGTCATGTCGCCTTGTCCTGCATAACCCAACGACCACACCAAAGGATTCTGCACAGCAAGGCTAGACTAACCAACAAATGGAAGGTAGACAATCCTTCCGAAGCGTGAACCAGTCTCCTCCCATTCCGACACAAATCCCACAACTCAGATCGAACCATGTCCTCATGGTTTCCCAGTTTGAAACAGGTATGACTGGAACCGCCACTTACTTCGCCCAGTCAGTCTCCATTCACTGACTTAACAGTGAATAACTTCCTTCGACAGTTACCACGGTCCAGCATCATCCTGTTCCCGATCGTCGTGCACCACTTATAGCTGAGCAGGGTATTTTGATTCCCGCCACTCGGCCATTACCTTGAGAACAAGGCCCAACCAGAACGGTTATTTTCATTTATTCCTCGTAAAAGAGACATAAAAATCGTTGACATGCAAGGCGGTGAAGCGTGTTAGCAGTAAACCGTTTTGCCGACTACTAGTGCCTCGACACTCTCTACAAGTCACTGCCACTGTCCTGCATAAAATGCCTGCCGACAATGTAGTCCTGCTCACCACCAAAAGGAAAAAAATAAATGGTCAGGCGGGGAGAACATATGTCGTGTCGCCTTGTCCTGCATAGCCCAATGGCCACACCAAAGGATTCTGCACAGCAGGAGTCACCTACAATACAATACAATACAAAGTTATTGCTTTAGGTCCAGCGGACTCTTTCGAGCCAAATCAGGACCAGAGAGACGTTATCTTAAAATATTATAAAATGATTCAAATTTTAAAAAACAAACCTGTTACTCTTAGATATTCAAACAAACTTTCACATGACATCTCTTTAGGAGTCTTCTTTAAAACTGATGTATTAAAAATATGATGTCTTTCTTCAGTCAAATCACTAAAGTCAGTCCTATCAATAAAATCCAAACTAAACAAAACACGTCGATATGATTTATATGCGATAAAACAAACCAACATCATGTAAAAATTGAAACAGATGTTGACCATTACATACTTTAAAAATCTCTTTGAAAGGTATAGAACCAAAATATGTTTCTCTTTCCTCAATCAGATCAGCACACTCAGACATGAAATGGCGAACGGAAAAAGATTTATCACAAGCAAAGCACCATGGTGGTTCTTCTCCTTTTAAAAGAAAACTGTGGGTGACATAAGTATGCCCAATATGAAGGCGAGACAAAACTGTTTCTTCTTTGCGAGTGGATGCAAAGTTAGGTAAAGAATCTGACAAATCCGGGAGAATTTGAAATAATTTGTTGTTGGTTAGGTTAGACCAGTCAGTCTGCCACAATCGTTTACAATAAGATCCAGTCATACAACGTAGGTCAGAGTAAGGCACAAACTGGAAAATCTCTGGAGGGAAATCGAGATGCAGAGCATCTTTAGCCGCCCTGTCTACTGCAATATTGCCGCGGATGCCCATGTGACCAGGGACCCACATAAAAACTATCTTTTTACCCTCAGAAACAAGTTGTGTATGGAGGTCATGGATCTCTGCCAGAAAAGGGTGTGATATCTTTCTCGTGGAAAGAGCCTGAAGTGCTGACAATGAATCAGACATGATTAAAAATGAGGTTCTTTTGGATTGATAAACTTGTTTCAGAGCTAAATGAATTGCCTTGAGCTCAGCTGTATAAACAGAACAAAAATCAGGTAAACGCTGTTGCAAAGGCTGGTCTAAGTGTCTCTCGGAGACAGACGCAGCAGCAACTGAATCTCCTTTCTTTGACCCGTCTGTAAAAAGTTGTTCATATCCTGGATATAATGCACACTGTTCTAAATAAAGTTGGTTATATACGGTTTCAGAGGTATTGTTTTTAAGGAAAGCGGACAACTGCCAATTAATGTTTGGGGTACATAATTTCCATGGGGGGGCTTCAGTCCGAAGCTCATCGTCGTTGATGGAAGCAACATCAATGCCTGCGTTTTCCAGATGAGCTTGCATTCTGATGCCAAACGGAGGGATTGTGTTAGGTTTGGCTTCAAATTTCTGAACAAAATCTGGGTTGAAAACACAGTCATAAGCAGGGTTCATAGGATCAGTTTTTAATTTTAAATAGTAATTCATTGACAATTTTGTACGTCTCAGCTCCAGCGGAGGTTCGTTAGCTTCCACGTAAAGGCTTTCACAAGGGGAAGTGCGAAACGCACCCAAAGCAATGCGTAGTGCCTGATGGGCAACTGGATCTAGCATCTTAAGATAAGATTTTCTAGCAGAACCATAGACAATGCAACCATAGTCTAACTTGGATCTAATTAAAGAACGATATAACAGCAATAAAGTTTTCTTGTCAGCACCCCAGTCTGTACCACTGATAACCTTGAGCAAATTGCAGGCCTGTTGACATTTAGTTTTCAAAATTTTCAGATGAGGAATGAAAGATAGCTTTTGATCAAAAATAACACCCAAAAATTTGACTTGTTTGACCGCCTTTATTGGAGTTTTATTGAGGAGAATAGTAGGGTCTTGAATAATTCCCCGGTGCTGGGAAAAGTGAATACATTCAGTTTTTGCTTCAGAAAATTTAAAACCATTTTGTAAAACCCAGTCTTCAACGGCCTTGACACATAACTGTAGCTGACGTTCTGCAGATGCCAAAGTTTTACCTTTGGCTACCAATGCAAAATCGTCGACAAATAAAGAATTGTCAATTCCCCGTTTAACGGAACGAACAATGTTATTTATTTTAATATTAAACAGCAAGGGAGACAAGATGCTACCCTGAGGCACTCCCATCTCCTGTTCTCTCGTATCTGACAAAGATCCCCCAACCTTAACCTGAAAAATTCTGTCTGTTAGAAAATTGGATATAAACAGAGGTAAATGTCCCTTCAAACCCATTTCTTGTAAATCTGAAAGAATGCCATATTTCCATGTGGTGTCATAGGCTTTTTCCAAATCAAACATGATGGCAACGACATGTTCACCCTGGACGAACGCGTTACGGATAAAAGTTTCCAGTCGCACCAGGTGGTCAACAGTACTTCGACCACTTCGAAAGCCACACTGAGTGTTGGATAAAATATTATTTGTTTCTAGATACCACAGTAAGCGAGAATAAACCATTCTTTCTAACGTCTTGCATAAGCAAGACGTTAAGGCTATTGGTCTATAGTTTGTCGGGTTAGTATGGTCTTTGCCAGGTTTAGGGATGGGTACAATAATGGCCTTTCTCCAGGAGGGAGGAAAGGTGCCAGTGATCCAGAGCTGATTGAAGATGTCCAGCAGTTGAGACCGTGAGTACCTTGTTAAATGTCTGAGAAATTGATAATGTACATCATCCGGTCCAACTGCTGAATCTGCACTTTTGTTAATTGCATCATCAAGCTCGACTAATGAAAATGGAATGTTGTAATCTTCAGAATTATCGGAGGTAAAATGTAACTGTTGTTTTTCTTTACGGGTTTTAACTGTTTGAAAAGGGACAGAATAATGTTCAGAGGAAGAATTTGCAGCAAAAGAAGAAGCCAAAAGATCAGCTACTAATTTTTTATCTCCGATTATGTCACCCTGCACAGTAAGGCATGGGCTCACCTGTTTGTTACTTTTATTTTTAAGTTTGCGGACTACTTTCCACACCTTCGACAGTTTCGCTTTCGAGTTAAGCGTGGAGCAGAAACCTCTCCACGATTCTCTTCTCTTTCGTTTGAAGAGCTGTCGGCAGTGCGCTCGCAAACGTTGGTGGTTTTGTTTATTTTCAGTGCTTGGGTGTAAAAACATAGTTCTTAAAGCTTTTTTACGAGCTTGCTGAAGTTTTCGACATTCATCGTCAAACCAGGGTTTTTTAAGTGTGTGAGGGTTTGACGACGTTTGCGGAATGGACTCCTTGGCACTGTTTATAACTATGTCAGTATAAAGCTGTATTGGATCTATGGCGTTCGAAAATTCCTGGTTCTTAGCACGTAGCTGGGCCTCAGACAGGTTAGAAAACAGACTCCAGTTAGCTTGTTTCAGTTTCCACCTGCCATGAGTTTGCTCAAGGTTATCTGAATCATGTTTTAATAAAACCGGGAAATGGTCGCTGCCATGGAGATCTTCTAAAACTGTCCATTTAAAATCCAAAAGTAAGGAGGGATCACAGATCGATATATCAATGTGGGACAAAGAAGCAGTTCTAGAACAGGAAAAAGTTGGAGCACCCTCGTTCAAAGTTACTAGGTTTAACGAGTCTAAAATGTCTTCAATTATTTTACCCTGAGAATCGGTACGATCACTACCCCACAGGGGAGAGCGTCCATTAAAATCTCCCAACAACAAAAAAGGGGGAGGTAACTGTTGGACCAAATTCTCAAGTTCACTTTTAGTTACATTTATTGATGGTGTCAAATATAGAGAACAAACTGTGAGGGATTTAAAAAGAGATACTCTAGCTGCAACTGCTGGTAAACTTGTATTAAGTAAAATTGGATTAAATGGGACATTTCTATGAATAAAGAGTGAAACACCTCTAGAGGATAAACAATCTAGAGAGGAATAACCAGTAATATCTATAGGATGTTTTTCTGACAGGAGAGTTTCCTGAAGGGCCAATACTTCAGGTCGATGCTCTGTCAGCAGACAGCAGAGCTCCTCATAATTTGCCCTTATCCCTCGGATGTTCCATTGTAAAATGGACATAAAAATTAAGTAAAAGAATGCTAAAATTTTCACCTCCGAGAGCACAATTACGTGTCTTTATCTTTTGGACCCTCGTCCATCTCTTCATGTTCCATCAACCCCCCGAAACGGTTCTCCGTTTCGAGAGGCTGATTGTGCTTGGAAGAAAGGGGTCCGGGCCTTTGATTTTTGGCCAAAGCCCCGGAACCCGAACTGCCAGCCGACTTCTTCCCCCTCTCCCCAGCACCGGACTTTGCATCCTCCCTCTCCCCCTCACCCCTGCCAATCTTTCCCTCTCCTCCTCTGACGCTCTTCTGCTGAGCGACTAGCATCTTTGCCGCCCCAGCAACTACCCGGTCGCTAAAACCGGTCGTTGCTGGTGCGGTGGCATGAGGCCTAGCCTCCTTTGAAGCAGGTGTGACGGCTTTTGTCACGGCCGTCGGCGTGTTGTGGGTGACGGGTGGGGACGTGCCCGTCGGCACGTTCTCCAGTGGATTCGGTGGGGCTGGAGAAACCCCCTTCTGGGCAAACAACACGAGCATCTTTTCTAAAGCATCCATCCGTTTGCACAACGTTTCCAAAATCTGTGTTATTTTACTCATGGCAGTGTCCACCGTCGGGTGTGCGCTAGGTTCCACATGAGATGTGGAACCCGCCACAGCCGCAAAGGACCTCTCTTTAAGCACCGGCCTACTTGCAAGAACTTTTTTCCTGGCGTCGCCAAAGGAGCAACTCTCAGTGGCCCGCACCTTTTGGATTTCCAGCTCCAACTGCCACTGAGGACAGTCTTTGGAGCTGGACGAATGATTCCCGGCGCAATTCACACAGCAAATCGGATTTTTGCATTCGTTTTCGTGTTTCTCTTTACCACAATCACGACATATTTCCTTGCTTTTACAGTTCTTGCTACCGTGACCAAATCTTTGGCACCGGTAGCATCGCAACGGTGATGGTACAAACGGCGTCACCTTCACCCTAAGGTACCCCACCTTGAGTGACTCCGGCAATTTGGCCATAGCGAAGGTCACAAAAAGTGTGTTGGTGGGGATACGTTGGGATCCCTTGGTGACGAAGACCCGCTGGACTGCTGTGACCCCCTGGCTGGAGAGCTCACCACGGATTTCCAATTCTGACATGTCGATCAAATCCTGACATCGGATGACTCCCTTGGAGGAATTCAACCGTCCATGCACAGAAACTTTGATTTGTCTATCAACGAAGACAGTCGAATCATGAGTGGCTAGTCATGCGCTAGGTAGCAGCAGAAAATGTCTCTCATAAACTCTTGGTGTTTTCAGCCATCAGCTCTTTCATTTTTGTGCTAGTTTTTTGGTACAGTGCTTTGTAAGCTCATGCTGATCATGGTGATACAATTTTTGTGCAGAATTTTTATGATATTGTGGACATTTTGTGTAAAAGAAGTTTGAAATAGTTTTCAGGGAAGCCATTTCTGTAGTCTTTGTGTTGGATTCATGAGTACATCTCAATGTTTTTGACATTGCATGGTTGAACAGAGCTACTGAGCCTGGTTTTAATTACATTCTGATTGCCACCCAGAGTAGCATGAATACTATTCAATACTCAGCATCATTTCTCAAACAGTTATCCAGAACATCTGGTGTACTAAGTAATTGTGTGGTATCAACATGTAGAAAATTAGGCCTAGTAAAGAGAAAGAGTGTTAGGGGTGTGAGATCTGGTAGAAAAGTGAAGCAATTACAGAAACCACAGGCACTTGTGCCACTACAAAAAATTGACACTAGTCATAGAGAGAATATTCCATACAGTTTTCCATCTTCTAATTCAGATACTGAATTGAAAAGTCTCAATGAGATAGTGTGTGATAGTGATACTATTGAGAATTTCCCACCTACAACTTCACCTACAGCGACCCTCCCTGTCGATACCTTGGACGCTTCCACCTGCCTCCCTTCACCACCACTACTGCCCTTTCGACTGGCAGACCTACATGTATCGCTGGACGGCCAAGAAAGTGCACCACTAGACTTTGATGGATCATCATCTTCCAATCCCCCCTCTCCTTCCCTTCCCTCCATCAGGAAAAGAAATAAATTGCTTTTGGGTTTGTTCAATGCCCAATCTACATCAAAAAAAGCTGACATGATACATGATATGATTTTAGAGAAATCATTAGATATACTTGTGATAACAGAGATGTGGCTAAAAGAATCTGGAGACGAACTAGTTCTTACTCGAATGACACCAGCGGGTTTCACGTGTGTTCATCAGCCTAGAATCACGAACACCTGTGGGGGAGGTATTGCCCTCATCCACAACAGCTCTCTGACAGTGAGACTCCTAACAGCAGAAAAACATATTTCTTTTGAATCATTGTGTTTCATACTTTCTCATGAAAAGCTGTCCGTGCATGTAATGTGCGTCTATAGGCGACCTTATACCAAAGTGCATAGAGTACCTACCTCCGTATTCTTTGATGAATTCACCCCAGTGTTGTCAGCCATCGCCGCCTCTCACAAGTACTTCATTGTGCTTGGAGACATGAATCTGCATTATGACTCCCCCAAAGATTCCGACACCAAACGCATTTGCCAGCTGCTGAATTCGCTCGACATCTCTCAACTGGTAACCAAGGTGACACATAGGAGAGGTCACATCCTTGACTGGGTCATGTCGAGATCCACCGTTGCCTTGGTCAAGACTGTCGATGTTGAAGACCAGCAATTCTCGGATCATTTCCTTGTGACTGCTGAAACCATTATGTCACGTCCCAACCCTCCCAAGAAAATTATTCATGTTCGAAACATCAAAGGCATGAGAAATGAAGCATTTAGAAAGGACCTTCAGGATTCGAACCTTCTTCTCTCTCCCCCTGACGATGTTGAGGAGCTGGTGTCTCTGTACAACGAAACGCTCTTGTCGCTACTAAACAAGCATGCACCTGAGAGGAAGAAGCAAGTGACGGAGAGAGGCGACACCGGCTGGATGACGCCCGCTGTGCATGACGCAAAGAAGGCCAGGCGCAGGGCGGAAAGGAGGTGGCGCGCCACGGGGCTGGAAGTGGACAGGCAGTGCTTCTGTAAGGCTAGGAACAAGTGCACTGAGGTGGTAAACAAGGCCAGAGCTCACCATGTGCAGGAAGCCTTAGAAGATGCAGGATCAGACTCGGGCAAGATGTTCTCAGTGGTCAACAGACTTCTGGGAGGTGAAGCATCAAGTCCGATACTTCCTGACATGGACTGTCAAGCTGCAGCCACGACTCTCAATCACTTCTTTCAAGCCAAGATTGAAGAAATCCAGCAAAGTTTCCGGGACGACAATCAACCCCCCAATGTGAACATCACCCGGCCTTTCATAGGTGAAATGTTATCTCACTTTGCCCCTGTCACAGCCGAACAACTGAAGACGATCATCGCTCGATGCAAGCCCACTTCTTCACCTGTTGATCCTGTACCGACTAAGATTGTGCTGGACAATATTGACATCCTGTTGCCCATTTTGGTGAAAATAGTAAATAGAAGCATCAGTCAGTCAGTTGTTCCTACTCCCTTCAAAACGGCTCTCATTAAACCCCTGCTGAAAAAGCACAATCTAAACCCAAATGAATGTAAAAATTTTAGGCCAGTTTCAAACTTGCCCTATATCTCAAAACTACTTGAACGAGTCATCGCCAGGCAAATGATCAGCCACTTAGACCAACACAATCTCTCAGATAGATTTCAGTCAGCATATCGTGCCCATCACAGTTGTGAAACATCGCTGTTACGCCTCATGAATGACCTTTTGTGCAATGCTGATGCCGGTGACTTGACGCTTTGCGTCTTGTTAGATCTCAGTGCGGCATTTGACACTCTTGATCATATTGTTCTCCTTGATCGCATGTCTTGTGAAGTTGGAGTGACTGGGCCTGCATTGGACTGGTTTGTATCATACTTGCGAAACAGAACCCAGTATGTCACAATCAACCATGCATCCTCACCAGAGATGGAACTATCATGTGGAGTCCCTCAGGGCTCAGTACTGGGCCCTCTGCTGTTCTGCATCTACACTTGTCAGCTAGGCTCTGTTGTCGAAAGGCATGGCCTCAATCGAAAAATGTTCGCCGACGACACAGAACTCTACACAGCATTCAGACCTACAGCACAGTCAGCACAGGAGGTAGTGACATTGGTGGAGCATTGCTGTGAGGAAGTCAAGAACTGGATGTCATCAAATAGGCTCAAACTGAATGACTTGAAGACAGAGATTTTGCTGAGTGGGTCTAAGACCAACCTAGCGAAAACCAGCATCGACTCTGTACAAATTGGAGAGGCCAAGATCACACCATCTGACGTAGTGCGAAACCTAGGCTTGTACATTGACAGCCGACTAACCTTGTCAACGCATGTTAGTTTCATCGTGAGGACATGCTACTTCTACATCAGAATGCTAGGCAGACTTCGCCCATTGTTAAATCTTAGAACAGCCAGATCAGTTGCAACTTCTCTCATCCTCTCTAGATTGGATTATTGTAACAGCTGCCTCTGGGGACTACCCAAAACACAACTGCAGAGACTACAACTTGTTCAGAATACTGCAGCAAGGATTGTTCTAAAACAAAAAAGGAATGAGCACATTTCACCTGGACTTCGTTCTCTTCATTGGCTGCCCGTTGAAAAAAGACTAGACTACAAAATCCTGGCACTTGCCTATCAGTGCTTTACGAGCACTGCTCCCACCTACCTCACAGAACTGGTCTCCCCTTACCAACCCAGACGCGAACTCAGGTCAGGGACTCAGTGTAGACTTGAAACCCCCAGTGTGCGCACAAGCAACACAACCAAAAAGACTCTTGGAATGCGCTCCTTCAAAAATGCTGCACCCACTCTGTGGAACTCCCTTCCCCTGAGCTTGAAGCAAGCTCCATCCCTGCCAAGCTTCAAGAAAGGACTAAAAACTTATTTGTTTTAATATGGCTGAATCACCATCTTACTCTTAGTGCGCATAGAGCATGAACACTACGTACATGGATTTTTTGGCGCCTTACAAGATCACATCATCATCATCATCATCATCATCCCTCTTTAGAAGACTATCCGATGCCCTTTTGGTTGAGCACTCCACCAGGTAGGCCCCAGATCTCAGTTTTTTCACATCTTTGAACCCGATTGTGCAAACGGATTGAAAACCCTTCTGTATTGCGAACGGAGACAGCTTGCCTAGTGGCATAGCCGGATCCGCCCCCTCTACAACCAAAAAACGAGGCCAGGCCCCTTCTACCCCCGATGCACAAGCTTTCTGTCTCGTGTCCATGTCACTGTCCGTGTCCGAGTCCGGTCCGTCATCACGCAGTCGTCGTTTATTTGTGGAAGCCATGTTATTAATTTATGAATTCATCCCCCCTGCTCCCCACCCACCACGGAGTCCAACAAGGGGATGCGTCCAAGCGGAAAATCCAGCAAGGGAGCGCACCAGGGCTACAGGGGGGATATACACCCAGACAATCCCGCACTGCCACTACGGTTTTGTTCAAGTTTGACCCATGAGCCGCAGCCTTCTAGCAGAGCTAGGGCAATACACGACCAGCCGCTTGACTGACGCGGGCCACGCCAGCCTCCCGTCTAGGAGAAGTCCGGGCCAAAGAGGTGTGTTAGTGTGAGGGACCGCAGTCCCTCAGGGACCTCAACCTCCAGGATCCCATTCTCCCCCGACACGGGTTGCCCTGCACGGCAAACGCAGGGGGCCAAGAGAAGGCCACAGAGAAAAAGAAGGGTAGAAAAAGAAGGAATGATGGGGAAAAAGAAGACAGGGAAAGTCCGGTAAGGCAGAGGAAAGGAAGTCAAAACTGCATAGTATACTGGGAGAATTTAAGGGTGAAGAGAATATAGGTGAAAGGACCAATAAGACAGAAACAAGACAAAAGAGAAGAAAAAGGGGTAGGCAACTTGGTCACCCAGCCAGAGAGAGGCATGGGGTCCACCCCCGGCGCGCGGAGCCGAGCCCGTGGGGGCAGGAGTCACCTAAGGCTAGACTAACTAACAAATGGAAGATAGACAATCCCTCACACGCGTGAACCAGTCGCCTTCCATTCCGCAACAATAGTTGTTTTCCCCAAAATAAAAAGTGCAGAGAACTATTCGATTATATTATACAGAGCAATAACAAGGAGAGCTTAAGGGTAGGCATGCATGAAGATCTAAATAATGGGTGCTTTTATATTCCATAATGTAACGTGAACATATTTAAATAAAACTGAAAGGAACTCGGAACTATTCAATTACGCTCTACGGAACAACACCGAAGACTTTTGTGTAGAAATGCTTGCATATAATGGGTGTTTGAATATCCCACGCAGTAACACGAATATATCTAGATAAAATATTATTAAAGGAACTAGTGAGAACAATTCGATTAGCCTCTACGGGACAACAATTGTTAACTAAGTATTATAGAGCAAGTGGTCCTTATGTTTTTGGCAAACATTATAGGCCTAAAGTTTGTTTCTTGGCTTAGTTCTTGTTTGATTTTGGATATTGGGTGCTGATCACAACTTAAAACCCACCTCTTCTTACAAACTTACTGATAATTTAAGGGTTACTTTTTGTCTACTGTTTGTTATTTGTATTTATATGTGTTTTGTTATTAAGCGTTTGAGCGTTGGAGTTTAAATGTGTTTGGGATTGTTTGAGGAAAAGGACTTGATAACAAATGAATTAATAATATTATCATTGTACAGTGAGTGTAACTGTGTATTGTAATGGTTTTGACATATCTTTTTAACTGTATCCGTATCCTATTATATACCTCAACCCTAAGCACTTTGGTCCAAACAATAAGGAAAGAGCTGTATAAATAATTCCCCATTATTTTTATTATAAATCGCTATTGAAAATAGTATTGATGCAAACATCTCCCCGTAAAAATTTTAGTTGTGTGTTTTACTCTTGAAATGAATTTTATGGAGAATGTAAGGGTTGGCTTTCATGCAAATTATGAACGTATTTATATTCCACAATTTAAAAATAGCTTATAACTATTCGAATATGTTTTACGGAACAACAAAGAACAGAGTAACTGTAAGGCTAATCTGTACGCAAAGAATGGGTGCTTTTTATGTTCCACACAGTAACGCGACCATGTTATCAGATTACCTAAAAGATTATGAAAGGAGCTGCCAACTGAGTGCCTAGCTTCAATGAAGTTGGCTGGCTGAGTTTGTTTTAATCAGCGCATATATTATGAACCTTGAGTTAGATCTTTTATTGGCGAGCCGCCTTGTGCAGTTCTTAAGCTGAAAATGCGCTATATAAGAGTTCGTACATAGAGAAATTTAAATACGTGAACCTGGTATGTATTTTTGAAGGTTAAGTCATACATAGTTTGGCAAAGGAGTTTTTTTTTCTCATTTACATCGTTTGTGTAATTCTATATAACAGTTTGGTTATTCTACATTGTTGCTGTCTGCAAAAAAAAAAAAAAAAAAAAAAAAAAAAAAACAGAGCTGTGTTGTGATTGAAGTCAATAAAATTGTGTAGCTTTATCAAGAGTAGTCTAGAACTATAATCTCTTCCCGTAGAGTGGATGCGTAATTTGAGTAGTACTATTCTATGGTGCTGACATAAATCAAATATATTTGCTAAATAGCATTAAATAGTCCACAGAATAACAGCAATGGCATTCAATAGCTATTCAATACTGATGTTTGGGACGAAGCTATAGAAAAAAAATTGAATAACATTTCTTAGCATCATAATCTATGATTTCCTATGTACATCTAAGTTCCGTTTTAAGAAAACTCGACTGTTCAAACTCATTAAAGAAAGAGCTTCGATCGTTTTGCTTGAATGCTTTAAATATTTTGTTTCTATGAATTATTCAGCAAACTAACAACAGCGTACTCAGCAGTGGAGTGTACAGCATAAATAAAGTGGTTTAGATGAAGAATTTTTTGTGTGTGTGTGGGTGAGGGTGAAACATTTATCAGTGTGCATTTATAAACTGGAGAGTGGTGCGGTGCTATCTCCCCTACACCCCCACCCTCCCCTTCGGATGAGAGTATAAACCGAGGTTAGTCTGTGCATGCACGCATTCTATGGCACAGACTGTAGAGATCCTGACGCTCATGTCCTAGACGGGCGACATATAACTTACACAGCAAGCATTTATAGGTCTCTTCTACCCCATCCCCGTTCGCCTAGGTTTGCGCCAAGTTGTCTCGGCGTCAGACGATTCACCCAAAGGTTACAGGTAGGGCGCCTCGGGTGGATTAAGGTATATCTTGTATCGGCCAGCGCATTGAGCAGCTTTTTGAGCTGGAAAAGCGCTATATAAGAACGATAAAATATACTAAACTGCAAAAAGCGGGAAGGCGTTTCTAAATTCGGTAGACTAACAGGCGTTGTGCAATAGTGTATGAAAACACAACAGGAACGTTGTTCAATTCAAATTATATGACAACTGGATGTGGAGACCTTTGCGGTGTAAATTTATATAGTTTAACGAGATCGTATTCAAAGGAATAACGGAAGGTATGCAACAGTGTTTTTATTCAGCATATCACAAGGACGATGTTGTTGTTTATAATTATTAACAATATTTGCATTGCCAGTTACCGATTCATTCGAATAAGAGAAAGTGTTCAACCGTGGATAATCCGCACATAACAACAGGATCTTTGTTCAGTTCAGCTTATATTGTGGTCTTGTGCTTTTGACATGTAACTGGATGTGGGCAGACTGGCTGTTTTTTTACTATAATGGATGCAACCAGAGTGTATTCAATGGAATAACAGAATAATGAGAATTCATTCGACAGTGGATATTGAGCAAATACACCAGGAGCGATATATGTATAGCTTGTAGTGTGATCGTGTGCTTTACTGCTTTTGGTACTTGAAAGGATATTGTTCATTGAGGCAGCGAGAGTTTAATACTATTCAACGGAATAGCAGAAGGCACGCTACACTTGGTATTCAGCAAAACACAACAAGATCGTTATTCAGTGTTCAGCTAAACAGAAAAAAATATTTGTCCTGCGAGGTTTTTTTTTGTTGGTTTTTTGTCTTTTTATTTTATTTGTTTGTGTGTTTGTTTGTGTGTGTGCATGCTGCAAGTTAAACATAGCAAATGCGTTGAGGTGTTGAAACTAGAAGAAAAGAAAATTATAGAGTATAGTTTGTTGGGGAGTCATTCATGAGTTCCTCTATACACATATATATGGATGAGATTCTGGCCAGATAACCAATCATCTATCACCATCCTTCCTGCTTCATGTGATTTATATATTATTCTGCGCCACGTATAAAGTTTGAAAACGTGATACAATTGTAAGCTGGTCATTAAATGTTTGCCTCCAGAAAGGTTTCAATACCGAAATATTGACTTTAAAAAAAAACTCCTTGTTTGAGTGTTTGAACTTTTAAGTTTGCATCTTCTCATCTTCTAATATTGACTATTTTTAGTTAGCTAGTCATTGTTTATAAGGTCCAGCGATTTGTAGGGAGCCGAATCAGCACCACAATATATCTAGAAGATTGTAGCGCAGGTAAGACTGCTGCGCTCCCTTGTCATTTCCATCTTCCTATATGCTTGCGAAACATGGACCCTCACAGCAGATCTCCAACGAAGAATGCAAAGCATGAAGATGAGGTGCTACAGAAGACTTCTGGGCATTTCCTATACCCAGCACATTACCAACGACGAAGTCCGACAGACCATCACACAAGCCATTGGACAACACGATGACGTGCTCACAGTGGTGAAAAAACGGAAACTCCGATGGTAAGGCCACGTCACCAAATCATCAGGTCTTGCAAAGACCATCCTGCAAGGCACAGTGCGAGTAGGTAGAAGAAAAAGGAGACCGAAAAAGAGGTGGGAGGACAACATTCGAGATGGACTGGTTTGACACTGAGTGAAACAATCAGAGTTACTGAGGACAGAGAGAGATGGAGTACGCTGGTTAAACGATCATCTGTGATGCCCCTACGACTTCCGAGTTACGGGATAGGATAGGATATGATAGGTAGTACTGATAGATGTATTCTAATGTTTAGGGATGCCATTCCTGAAACAGTGTAACATATCCACGAAGCCGTAGGTAAATCCTTACCCTATCGTATACGACTTCGCGAATTTCTCCACTGGTTAAACTGTTTACTGAATACCGTTTCCTGAATACCACCGACAAATGTAAACCGTGAAGGTTAAAATGGTAAAATCGTTGAAGTTTTGAAACTAGATCAAATAAGGAAATTATACTTATCCAGATTCTGGATTATTGTGACGATGTTGACTGACGTATGTGCGTACACATTGGAAAGAGGAGGGGGATACACGTAGCTTTTTCAAAAGCTATAGCCCAAGAGGAACCTGGTGACATAGAAAATCGCTGAAGTGGTTTCCAAAGGTCGGATGAAGTACAACTTAGCAGCGCTTCGAGTGTTTGACTTGAATATTTTAATATTGTGTTCCGCCTTTTTTACCTCGTCCTGTATGCACTTGAAGTTCCTCGACTTATAGTCCAAGACCTGATTTTACCGCCTAAATGATCGTATCATATAATGTCAATGCCCTGGCATTTAAACAGGGAAGGTGTTTCTAACACAACAAATTCATATTACATTGTGCCTTTATACAGGGATTGTGTTTCGGGACAACAGGTCTGCAGTAGTTGGTTGTTGTTTTTGTCTTACAATAATTTTTTAATGTGATTTTTCCATATAATGTCAACGGTCTGGCATTCGCAGTTCATATTACTATGTTTTAATATTAAGGTATTTTTCGACAACAGGTCTCCAGTAGTGTGTTTTTCCTTATAACGTGCCAGCTTATTTCTTCCTTCAACAAGGATTTAAAAAAAATGTGTTTTGGTGGTACTGAGTGATTTTACCATACAATACAATGTCTGGCATTCGCAGTTCACATTACTATTACATAATATTAAGGTGTTTCTCGTTAACAAGTGTCCAGTAGTAGTTCTTTTTCCTTATAAGGTTTCCCTTCTGTCACGAAGAAAGGGATTTGGGGGAAGGGGTAAAGCTCTTAATCTCTAGCGCTGTGTTATCTCCTTTGATAGATCAACGTGCGATGACATTCCAGAGACTAAAGCAAGGCCAAATTAATAAGTGATAAACAGAGTAAAGACGAGATGGAAAGTAAATGTACTAGTTAAGAAATACACAGTCAAAGGCCAGTCAAGGAAATTGCGATTTCTGTAACTATCTACTTTTAATAATTTGAAAAGGGAGAGTCCCGGTCAAATTGTTCTGGGGTGATTCATCGGCGTGGCGTCTCTAATACTGAGTAGTCTGGTGATATTGGGGAAAGTCAATCTTATGGGTACTAGAGCTATCGTAGACTGATCACATCATCGGGTGAGAGAGTATCTGTATGGGGGCCAGAGTTTCTGTGATAATCTGGCGAGTGGGGGGTCTCTCAGGCTTAGGCACTTAGCTGGGGACTGCAGTGCGGCGGGTTGTCCAGGATCCTCTGGATGGCTTGCCAGGGGTGGTGCAAGATGCTGTTCAGTGGTCACGCGAAGATGACTCACTGGCCACGAGTGCAAGTAGTGTTGTCTTTGTTGTGGCACAGGCGTTGAACTTGGCTTACGTTGCTAGTCAGTTCAGAAATAGCGAAGTCCCAAATCACGCGTCTCATTGACCTCCCGGGTTGTCGGGGGCCTGCAGCGGGTCAGAGATTGGGAGATGATTCCAGTCCGGGGCGATGCGTCCGGCACAGGAACCCGTCTGCAACGTGTACAGACGCTGTATCAGCTGGGGATAGGGATAAAGCGAATTCTGGGCCTGTGGTTATAGTCACCCTTATCAGAATTCAAATTGGCTTGACCGGTCATGAGTGGAGCCGGTGCAAATACCAACAGTCAAACAATGCTACTAGATTTACTGGGGCAAAGTGGAGGTTATGGGCAGCCACTAGTAAAAAGATACATTCGGCGCATTGGATGGGTTTGGCAACAGGGCAAATCTTTATACATTGGGGAAGCATGGTGGAAGGCAATAATAAGGGTACAGGACAAATGGGATATAGGTCTGGGCTGTACTTTGGGATTCTAATCTATATGGAGGGGTTGGCATGGCATGGAATATCATACATGGGGTAACGGAGTATACAAGCATAAATTCAAACATGACATGAGATATATACAAGGTAGAAAGTATGTGCAAGGGAGAAAATACAAGTCATAGCAATACATCAAGGCAAAATTATAAACATGAACATACATACTGACAGGACGCATGAACATGATGGTGGACGATAGGTGATGGGGTTGCTATATGACAAGGAGTAAATTCCCTCTCTTACCTTGGTTTAAGACGGGTGGAAGCACAAGGATACTGACGAAACTCAGGGGTCGCTCGGTGATGGCGGCGTGGATTCGCAGGTTGTGGCTTCGAGGTAGGGAAGTTAGCATCTGACACTAGGTCTTGGTCAGTAGCAGACTTTAAGCAGGGCGCCCTCGGGGGCGGGGCTTAAGAGACTGTGCGAGCTTGCTAGGTAGAGATGGCTGGTCAAGAGGAATGACGGCAGGTCTGAGGCTATCGTCGCTGGCTGTGCGGGGTTGGTCGAATGGTTGCGGCCAGGCCTCAGGGATGCGATTGTCCGCCTCGTCACAGAGGCCCCCCCAAGGAAAAAGGCGAGGACGTAGGACTCGACGAAGGCGCGGCCAATCAGCTCTGAGGTCGGCTGCCGGGTGCGACGATGGGTTGCGATGATCCGGGTGATGCGGGCGATGCAGGGTTCCGGGTACGATGGCGGGTGCCCAAGGCTGGGGTCCGCGGAGCTGCCGGGTTTCGGCTACGGTTAGTGGGCGGCGGCAGGAGTGAAGACTGGGGCGTCGGCCCTCAGGGGCGACTCGATGGAGTCGGTTGCGGGGTGCCGGCTGAGGAAGTCTGCGCCGTGGTTGTCCTTTCCAGGGATGTGTTCCAGCTGGAAAGAATATGCCTGGAGCAGCAGAGCCCACCTCATTAGCCGGGCGTTGAGCGATTTGGAGGTCGCCAAGAAGGAAAGTGGTTGGTGGTCCACTTGGACTGTAAAGTGCGAACCGTAGAGATACAGTTGGAACTTCTGGACTGCCCAGACGAGGGCGAGACACTCCTTCTCCGAGGTGGCGTAGTTTTGTTCGGCCGGCTTGAGTTTCCGGCTGGCGTACGCGACGGGGAAGAGCGTCGGGGCGTCCGGGGAGTCCCGTTGGAGCAGAACGGCTCCGAGGCCTACGTCGCTGGCGTCTGTGCGCAGGACGAAGGGCTGTCCGTGGTTGGGGAGTCGGAGGACTGGCTGGGACGTCAGCTTGTCCTTGAGCTCCTGGAAGGCAGCTTCGCATTGCGGGGTCCAGATGACTCGGTCCGGTGCGGCTTTCCGGGTCAGGCTTGATAGTGGCGCGGCGATTCCGTTGTAGCCGGGTACAAACTTCTGATAGAAGCCACTCAGTCCCAGGAAGGACTGAACGTCTTTCTTGGTCTTGGGGCGTGGCGCGTCTCGAAGGCGCTGGACGGTCTTTTCCAGAGGCCGGAGCTGTCCACGGCTGATGGTGTGGCCAAGAAATTCCAGCTCTTGGTAGCCGAACTGGCATTTGGTCGGCCGGGCAGTAAGGCCAGCTTCTCTGAGGCGGCGCAAGAGTTGGCGCACCACTCGCAGGTGCTCCTCCCATGTCTCCGTTGCGACGAGTATGTCGTCCATAAAAGAGTGTAGGAACGGACAGTGGAGGGGGTCCAACAGCTTCCGCATCATCGTGCTGAAAATGCTTGGGGCATTGTGCAGGCCAAACGGCAGAACATTAAATTCATAGTGGCCGTCCATCGTGCTGAAGGCTAGGTACTGGCGGGATGAAGGGTGCACGGGAATCTGATAAAAGCCTTTGCTCAGGTCCACCCTGGAGAAGTATCGGGCGGATTGTAGCTTTGCGAACAAGTCCGTGGGGTCGGATAGGGGTCCGGGCACGAACTGGGTTACAAGGTTCAACTGCCGGAAGTCGATACAGAGGCGATGTTCTCCGCTGGGCTTCCGTGACAGAACTATTCCTGCGCTGTAGGGGGAACGGGAGGGAGCGATGACTCCGGCTTGTAGCAGAGCCTCTACTTCCGTTCTTACCACTTGCTGCTGGGATAGTGGGACGGGGTACGGTTTCTGGCGGACGGGAGTGGGGTCCGTTAGGGTGAGTCGAACTTCTTCCAGGTCCGTCCTCCCAGGAATGTCGGTGAGGACTTCCCTGTACTCTGCTACGATGGCGCGTAGCTGGCGTTGCTGGCCGGCGGGGAGTGAGGGGTCCAGAGAGACGTCCCGGAAGGATTCCTTCCCTTTGAGCGGAAATTCGGCGACGCCGGTCTCTGTGCCATCCACTTCGACGGCCAGCGCGACCGTGAGTAGTGAGTGGGAGTCTGGGGCGGGTGCAGGTTGCTCCAGGTACCGCTTGAGCAGATTGATGTGGTGGGTCCTGGGTTTTCCGCCTACCTCGATGCGATAGGTGGTGCGCGAGAGCTTCTCGAGCACCGGGTAGGGTCCTTGCCAAGCTATGTCTAGCTTGTTTGTGCCGCTGGGGAGAAGCAGTAGGACTTGGTCTCCTACCTGTAGCTCTCGGTCCCGGGCGCGGCGGTTGTGGTAGCGGGCTTGTCGCTCTCTCGCCTTCTTCAGGTTGGCGGAGGCGGCTTTCCATGTTGCCTTGAGGGTTTCTTGTAGCTTCGTGACGTATTTTGTGGCGTCGACCGGTGCCTCGTCCAGTTTGGCGTCGGTCCAGCTACGTCGTAAGGCGGCTAGAGGTCCGGAAAGGGGTCTTCCAAAAAGCAGCGTGGAAGGCGTGTATCCGGTGGAGGTGTGCGGGGTCTCTCGATACGCGAAGAGCGCTGACGCGACGTATGTGTCCCACGCTTCCGGCTGTTCGTCGGCGATCTTGCGGATGATCGAGATAAGTGTCCCGTTCAGGCGCTCGACCTGTCCGTTGCTAGCGGGGTGGTAGGGTGGGGTCCGGATATGGCGGATGCGGAGTAATTGGAAAACCTCCTGCATAAGTTTTCCGGTGAACTGGGACCCGTTGTCGGTCAGGATGTTGTCCGGGAATCCGACTCGAGTGAATATGGTGACGAGCGCGTCGGCGACTCGGGCGGCGTCGATCTTCGGGAGAGGAACGGCTTCGCACCACATCGAGCAGGCGTCGACGAGGGTTAGTAGGTACTGGTTCCGCTTCTTGGTCCGCGGGAGGGGTCCTACGATGTCAACAGCCACTCGCTGGAAGGGCGTTCCGACAACGACGGTGGGGCTGATAGTGACTGGTACGGTGTGGTGGCGGGGCGAGTATCGTTGGCACTGGCTACAGGACTTGACGTAGCGCTTCACGTCATCGGTCATCCCGGGCCAGTGATATTGAGCGCTGATTCGTAGAGTGGTCGCTCCTATGCCCATATGTCCGCTTAGGGGCATGCTATGGCCAAGCTCCAGGATTTGGGGCCGAAGTGTCGCAGGTACGACCAGTTGTGTATGGTCGTCCTTCTGGCGGAAGAGGAGTCCGTCTTCGACGAAAAAGTCCCCGGACTTGGGTGGAGTGCGTGCGGCGGGAAGTTTTCCGTAGCACTTGCGGAGGGTGGCGTCGCTTTCTTGGGCCTTCCGGATCTGTTCCGGCATCTGGTTGGGAATCGGGGGTGGAGTCGCGGCTGTCTTCGCCTGTGCGCGCGTCTGGACGGCGGCCATCGATTCCACAGGCTGGGGCGGCATCCCCAAGAAAACGTATCGGCATCCTAAAATTAAGTCGTACAGGGGCTGGTCCATTACTGCAGCTTGAATGGTCCCCGTTACGTACCGGCTGGTTACTTGGATCCGGGCTATAGGGAGCGTGGTGCTGGGTTGGGACGCGTCGGCCAACTTCAGGGTGATAGTCTCGCCGGTCAGGTCTTGTTCCCTGATGAGCGAGCGGCGGACGACGGCGTCGAAGGTAAGTCCAGTGTCGTAGAGACAGTGGGCTGGGCGATCGTTGACTGTCACTTGCTCGGTGACGGCAGGTCGATCGGCGGGAGTAGCGACGGGGGGTGACAGGGGTCCCGTCGGGGGTAACTTGGCGTAGGGCTAGTACGGTACCTTGTTTGCGACGCTGGTCGCTGATGCGTCGAAAACATTTCTCCCGGGTGTGTCCTCTGCGTTGGCAGTAGCCGCAGAAGAGCTCTGTGCTCCGCTTCCCTGGCTCTGCTGTGAGGGTTGGGCGTCCTTTGGGCGGCGGTGGACGGTGGTTCGTCGGCGGGACTGGCCGGCGAGGCTGGTGGCGGGGATCTGGCGACGAGGGTGCGGGGGGATCACGGCGAGGCTGTCTGTCGTCGGGATGGGCGGTGAGGTATCGATCCGCGACGATGATCAAGTCTTCAAGGCGAGCGGCGCCCTGCTCGGCGGCGAATGTCCGGAGTTCCGCCGGCATGGTGCCTCGAAGTTGCTCGGCGAGCATCAACTCTAGTAATCCGTCATAGGTCCTGGGTTCGTCAGTTTGCTCAATCCATTTATCCCGTAGCGTAGCTAGACGGTCGGCAAACTGCGTGAACTTCTCCCCTTTCTCTCTCCGGGAGTTCCGGAAACTCTTGCGATAGTGCTCACCTGAGAGCTCAAAACCATGTAGTAGGGCTCTCTTGAGGGCGGGATAGTCTCCCTCCTCGGAAGTCGGTGTCTTGGCTAGAATCTCATAGGCCTTTCCCTTGAGGCCATGACTGAGCTTGCGATACCAGTGCTGGGAGTCAAGACCGTTTTCCCTCGCGACTCGCTCGAATCGGGCGAGGTAGACTTCAATTGTTTCGTCCCGATCGACGAATGGGTCCAGGGGGAAGTTCATCCCCGGAATCGGCGGGGGGGGTGCGGGTATTCCGGTGCTGGTGGCGAAACTGGGGGCGAGGAGCGAATAGTCTTCGCTAGCGGGCGAAGCGATCCCTAACTCGCGGCGGTCGCGCTCAAGCTGGAGGAGTGCTTGGCGCCGTTCGAGCTCCCTGTCTTTTCTCTTCTCTTCGAGCGCCGCGACCCTCTCGTCCTCCTCCTTCTTCCTTGCTGCGGCTCTCTCCTCCTCTGCTATTCTATCCTTCGCCTCCTCTCTTCTCCGCTCGGCGGCCCTCTCCTCCTCTGCAAGTTTCCGGGCGGCGGCCCGTTCCTCCGCGGCGATGCGCTCTTTCTCCTCCTCCTTCTTCAGTGCCGCGGCTCTTTCTTCCTCCTGCCTCTTCGCATCTCGCTCTTTGGCCCTCTCCTCCCTCTTCAACTTTTCCTCTGCCACGTCAGCCTCCACGTTCGCCAAGACGTAGTCTTTCAGTTCGGTGCCGGCGAGCCCTAAGCTTTCGCCAATACTCTTGTACTTAAGAGCAAGCTCTCCCCGGTCGGCCATGGTAAGAGAGGTAGCTTACCCTGCAAAAGGTCCTAACCGGGATGAGGGGCACACACAAGGGGTACACTGACGGAAAACCGGGGGGTGGGCTGGATGAGCTACGATGAAAACTGCAAAGGGGCGGATACAACACAACCACAAAGACAAAGTGCAATCAATCAAAAAATCGCAAAAATGAATGCAAGAAAAAAGCCTGTTGAGAGATCACCACTCGGGAAAACCAGTAAGGGACCTATGGGCTATGCTAACTACTACTAAACTTGGAGGGCTGGGGTGGAAATCTAGCTAAGTCCTAAGTCTAGTCAAGTTGGGATGGGAGCCTAAGTCTTTTGTCTTGTCGGGTTGGAGGGGGAAACCTAAGTCTTTGGTCTCGTCGGGGTCGCCAAAATTAATGTCACGAAGAAAGGGATTTGGGGGAAGGGGGTAAGCTCTTAATCTCTAGCGCTGTGTTATCTCCTTTGATAGATCAACGTGCGATGACATTCCAGAGACTAAAGCAAGGCCAAATTAATAAGTGATAAACAGAGTAAAGACGAGATGGAAAGTAAATGTACTAGTTAAGAAATACACAGTCAAAGGCCAGTCAAGGAAATTGCGATTTCTGTAACTATCTACTTTTAATAATTTGAAAAGGGAGAGTCCCGGTCAAATTGTTCTGGGGTGATTCATCGGCGTGGTCTCTAATACTGAGTAGTCTGGTGATATTGGGGAAAGTCAATCTTATGGGTACTAGAGCTATCGTAGACTGATCACATCATCGGGTGAGAGAGTATCTGTATGGGGGCCAGAGTTTCTGTGATAATCTGGCGAGTGGGGGGTCTCTCAGGCTTAGGCACTTAGCTGGGGACTGCAGTGCGGCGGGTTGTCCAGGATCCTCTGGATGGCTTGCCAGTGGTGGTGCAAGATGCTGTTCAGTGGTCACGCGAAGATGACTCACTGACCACGAGTGCAAGTAGTGTTGTCTTTGTTGTGGCACAGGCGTTGAACTTGGCTTACGTTGCTAGTCAGTTCAGAAATAGCGAAGTCCCAAATCACGCGTCTCATTGACCTCCCGGGTTGTCGGGGGCCTGCAGCGGGTCAGAGATTGGGAGATGATTCCAGTCCGGGGCGATGCGTCCGGCACAGGAACCCGTCTGCAACGTGTACAGACGCTGTATCAGCTGGGGATAGGGATAATGCGAATTCTGGGCCTGTGGTTATAGTCACCCTTATCAGAATTCAAATTGGCTTGACCGGTCATGAGTGGAGCCGGTGCAAATACCAACAGTCAAACAATGCTACTAGATTTACTGGGGCAAAGTGGAGGTTATGGGCAGCCACTAGTAAAAAGATACATTCGGCGCATTGGATGGGTTTGGCAACAGGGCAAATCTTTATACATTGGGGAAGCATGGTGGAAGGCAATAATAAGGGTACAGGACAAATGGGATGTAGGTCTGGGCTGTACTTGGGATTCTAATCTATATGGAGGGGTTGGCATGGCATGGAATATCATACATGGGGTAACGGAGTATACAAGCATAAATTCAAACATGACATGAGATATATACAAGGTAGAAAGTATGTGCAAGGGAGAAAATACAAGTCATAGCAATACATCAAGGCAAAATTATAAACATGAACATACATACTGACAGGACGCATGAACATGATGGTGGACGATAGGTGATGGGGTTGCTATATGACAAGGAGTAAATTCCCTCTCTTACCTTGGTTTAAGACGGGTGGAAGCACAAGGATACTGACGAAACTCAGGGGTCGCTCGGTGATGGCGGCGTGGATTCGCAGGTTGTGGCTTCGAGGTAGGGAAGTTAGCATCTGACACTAGGTCTTGGTCAGTAGCAGACTTTAAGCAGGGCGCCCTCGGGGGCGGGGCTTAAGAGACTGTGCGAGCTTGCTAGGTAGAGATGGCTGGTCAAGAGGAATGACGGCAGGTCTGAGGCTATCGTCGCTGGCTGTGCGGGGTTGGTCGAATGGTTGCGGCCAGGCCTCAGGGATGCGATTGTCCGCCTCGTCACACCTTCCTCAAACAATGTTTTAAATGCCATTTGGTGTTACTGGGTGAATTTGCTATATATTGTCAATGGTAACAGGCATTCGCAATTTACAGAGGGAAGGTTTTCTCGATAATCAAGTCTACACTAGTTATTGTCCTTATAAAGTGCGTTCGGCTCGAGTTCGAACCTGTATAGATCAGCGCTTTGAGCAGGCTTTGAGCTGGAAAAGCGCGATATAAGGAAAATAAAACAAAATAAATAAATAAATGTTATACTCTACAGTGACTGAAGGCAAATGACAAGCTTTATTGTGGCAGTGTTGTGTGAGGACCTACACCCAAAGTAATGACTTTGGCTTTTCAACCCGAGATGTAGAAGAACTGTACCTTTCCAAACTATACTATTAAACATCAGTTTGTACAATCCGATCACTCTGTGCTGTTTATTACAGTCAATTTATTATAATTGTCCAATATCGCAGATGTGAATCGACGTCAAATTAAATAAATAAATTATAGTCAGCACATGTGTAAATGAGCAACAACGCCGACAAACAGAGTCTAGTGTCAACGTTCTTGGCATTAACCAAAACCTGTGTAGCGAGTAGGCTTATGTGTGGTTCGCGTTTTGTAATCAGGGCAGGTGTTTAACCTGCAATAACACCTACAGACAGAGCCTATAGTGTCCACGTTCCTGCATTCCTGCAAATGTCGATATTTTCCAGACTCAGTGCTAGTGCTGAATATAGTCAATGCACCAGTGACCACGATGCATAGGCTTGACTACGTGCTGTGGAGTTCTCTGGTGTTGACAGTTTTGTTTGCACGTAAGTAAAAACATTGTTGAATATTTATAAAGGGCGTGTGTGTCTGTGTTTGTGTGTGTGTGTGTGTATGTGTGTGAGCGTGTGTGTGTGTTTGTGTGACTCCATTGTTTTGTACATGTACTTGTATCGGCTGATTGCCTTTTTATCGTTTAGGGTTATTGACTGTTGATGATTGCTGGTCAATTGATCTTTCTTGATTGTCTGGTGGTCTTTCTGTATCCGTGGTGTGGTCTTTGTAATTGTCTCCGTGGGTCTCGCTACTGTGTCGAAAGTGAAGCACCGTCCGGTGCGGTTAGCACTTGGATGGGTGACCGCTAAGGTGTGAAGCGACAAACAACAACGCCCCCAGTTGACTCAACTGTGATTGAGTACCTACTCTCTTGAGGGTGGGGAAGGTAAAGCAGCGAGGGAGAGAGTTGGGCATCACCCTCATTACGCTGGCCCAAGATAAGTGTGATCTCCAACATCACGCTCCCTTACGGCCACAAGGCTATGGGACTACCTTTACCTTTTTTTTACCGTGGGTGTCTCTGTAAATTGTCTGTCTGTTGCTTGCTCTCTCTCTCTCTCTCTCTCTCTCTCTCTCTCTCTCTCTCTCTCTCTCTCTCTCTTTCTCTCTCTCTCTCTCTCTCTCTCTCTCTCTCTCTCTCTCTCTGTATCACACACTCTCTCTGTCTCTATGTCTCTCTTGTATCCCCCCTCTCTCTCTCTCGCTCGCTCTCTCTCTCTCTCTCTCTCTCTCTCTCTCTCTCTCTCTCTCTCTCTCTCTCTCTCTCTCTCTCTCTCTCTCTCTCTCTCTCTCTCTCTCTCTGACAGCACCGGGCGAAGTGTACTCTTTAATTATCGATTGTTAGCTGACTGTCGAGTTATCCATCGTTATCGACTTTTCTATCAATAGACTCCTTTTGTCTCAGATCGATGATATTCCAGCAAACATATTATAGTGCATGAATCAAAGTGAACAACCTCCATCGAAGAAAAGGAAATGTATGAAAGACGGACAGACAGTCAAACGAACAGACAGACAGACGGACAGGCATGCACACATCACATACACAGAGAACAGAGACAAACGGACACACGCACTCATACAAAACACATACAAATCATACATACAGAACTGGTCCTGATTTGGCTCGGAAGAGTCCGCTGGACCTAAAGCAATAATCATGTAATGTTATACATACAGAAAAGACATACAAACACACACGCACACATGCACGTGTGTGCGTGTGTGTGTGACTCATTGAAATCCAGATTTATTAAATCGCACGTCTTTGCATATAGCAGACCTACAACGAAAAATACAAAGCATGGAGATGAGGTGCTACAGAAGACTTCTAGGCATTCACCAACGACGAAGTCCGAAAGACTATCACACAAGCCATTGGACAACACATGGTATGCTCACAGTGGTGGATAAACGGAAACTCCGACGGTATGGTCACGTCCTCAGAGCTTCAGGCCTTGCAAAGACCATCCTTCAAGGCACGACGCAAAGAGGGAAAAGAAGAGGGAGACATAAAAAGAGGTGGGAGGACAACATTCGAGAATGAACTGGCTTGACACTGAGCGAAGCCATGAGGATTGCTGAGGACAGAGAAAGATGGAGGACGCTGGTTAAACGATCATCTGTGGTGCCCCAGCGACTTTCGAGTTACGGAATAGGATAGGATGCGTAAGAATGAATTGATCTTGCACTTTTGAGCATACTTTATTCGATAAAATAAATTATTATTATTATTATTATTATTATTATTATTATTATTATTATTATTATTATTATTATTATTATTATTATTATTATTATTTTTGTTATTGTTGTTACATGCATATCTAACCCTTACCTTCAAATTCCTACTCCCTCTTTCCATAAACACACACACACACTCATCAAGTATAAGTGAGAGAGTGGGAGAGGGAGGGGGGAAATAGGGGCGTGTGTGTGGGTGAGTGTTTATGGGCGATGTGGGGTGGAGGTAGTAGAACTCATACTAGTATTATAAATTGTCAACACAGTTTCAAAACCGGTACGATCCACGTATTAGAATGAATAAGAACTGCACAATATTACAAATGCCATGGCAGATGCACAAACT
Source organism: Oncomelania hupensis (assembly GCA_036898135.1). Classification (NCBI taxonomy): domain Eukaryota; kingdom Metazoa; phylum Mollusca; class Gastropoda; order Littorinimorpha; family Pomatiopsidae; genus Oncomelania; species Oncomelania hupensis. The sequence goes on from CM072520.1 coordinate 58,362,390, forward strand.
CAAAGCAGGCCTGTATTTTAACCTATCCTACCCTGTTTCGGTATTGCGGTCCGTTAGTCTTGATACACATGAACGAGCACATACAAAGGGTAAAGTGTCGTACCCAGCAATAAAATAACCGCTCTCGATTTATTACATTCTGGGAAATGTTTTACAAGAGAGTAAAGTCATTTGTTGTGCCCACTCACCTAACCTAATATGACAAATGTTGGAAAATAGAAGCTAGTATCTGAATAAATGAATGAATGATTGATTGAGTGTTTGATTGAATAATAATAATAATAATAATAATAATAATAATAATAATAATAATAATAATAATAATAATAATAATAATAACAATCATCAGCATCATCATTATCATTATCATCATCATCATCATATCATCTTCATAATCACCCATTGCACCAAGGTACCAGCGCACTCAAGATACACCTCTAATCTTCGCTGCGTAGCGTGAACAGGATATATCGTAATATCGCATTCTACCCGCTTCAAGCGCTATAGTGACGGAAAAGCGCAATTTCACTGTAAATATATACAGAATGTTGCTCTACAACATTCCGCTCTTTCCGTCTCAAAAACCCAATTGCCTTGTTGGATTCTTAAATTGCATGAAACCAAGTGAGGACACTATCCGGCGTCAACAAACGGTTCAAAAACATTCTCAAACGGTTCGTAAAAGACAGTTGACCTCCTAGAAACTAATACAGTTTGACCTAATTCGTCCCTTAGAGGAGACGAAACTTACATTTTTCTATTTTCATGAGTTCACTGCAGTCAAATTGCGCTTTTTCCGTGATTTCGCAGGTAGCCTCGTCCGCTCATAGCGGACTCAAGTTATTATCTTGAGGATGTTAGGATATATCCTGAAGCGCTACTCAGCGGTACTTTCAACTGTATCTTGAAAGCGCTGGTAGCCATGCGCATTACCTCTCATAATCATATTCATCATAATCATAACTTTTTTTTTAAAGCCCAAAACCAAGCGCTCACACCATACAAACATACATAGGCTACATTCGCAAGAATAATATAAATATTTAAACTTAAAACGCTAAGATTTTTTTTACAAAACACGTTGGACATCACAAGAAATAATAACGAACACTCACACCTACAAATAAAAATAAGTACGCGTATGATTCATTATTTCACTGAGTGATCGAGTTATTTTCTTCATTAATAATACTAATTCTGCTAATAATACAGGATTGTATATATATACACGTTTATTTTTCCCAAAATGACAAATCAGCCTCAAAGCGCGGCGATCTGTACCAACATACACTCTTACAGGTTTCATACACTCTCACATTGTTACACGGTTATTTATCAGTAGTGGGTTTAGTCCCGATGCTTGAATCTTGATATTTGTAACTGGAATTCGTTTAGGCAGAAATCGTCGTATAGGTTTCCAACTTTATTCAGCATACATCAACAGCTGCATTCAAAATCGCTTTCCGAAAATCACTACAAAGATCAAAACTCATCATCAATCACTCTCACAAGTTAGTTAGTTAGTTAAATAGATTAACGTCCCCGGACACATAAACGTATAGGGGACGATTTCTCACAAGCAGACAGTGCATTACTTATATAGCCTCTCTACAATCGAGAAAAAGTTCGAGCATTCCAGCATAACGCAATAACACCCAATCAAACTAAAACTCGTCACCGGAACTATGCACTGCTTTAAGATTCAAGATTCAAGATTCAAGATTTATTGACTTCATGTGAAGAATTTGTTTTGCGCATATGGGAATACATCAGAATATAGGTTATAAGTTCATACACAATACAATACATTACAGCACAGTGCAAGCAGACACATCGCTTTCTCACATTTACACAAAAATAGGCTATCAAAAATAAACAATCAAACATCACACATCAGGCAATCAGATTACAAAATAAAACCGCAAACACTGTCAATATATATCATGTCACCTAATCACGTCAAGCAGCCACATCTCAATCTATACGTCAATTAATTAAACCAACATACAACGCCTCACAGTTCACATTACATTAACAGTCAATGTATACATCATGCAAAAACAATCAATACAATTTCGCACACATTCATACAGCACTTGATGAACAAAAATTCCATTTAAATTATCATGACTAGTACACAATATGACTAGTAAATACATAGGCCTAATGCGCAATTGATATCATCACCAATAATACGTTACATGACTAGTGAGTATACATTATTCGCACACAATCAATAATTTTCGCACACATTCATTCGGCATACAGTAAATAGAAAGATGAAGGTAGCTCTTATTGAGACAAGTTACAGTTTATCTTACCCCATTCCCACCCACCCCCACCCCATTTACCCTGCCCAAATGCTATGGAGATTTATTTTAACTGCTCGTTGAGTAGCGTGATTGCAGAGGGGACAAACGTCTGCTGGAAACGGTTGGTCCTGCACTTGGCAACCCTGTACCTGCGGCCAGAGGAACTCGCCATGCAGTGGGTGCAGCTCGTCTTCCGCTATCTTGCGAGCCTTTCTAACAGTGCGGCTGCACTCCAGCTCCTCGATACTGGGCAGTTGCGACCCCACCACCCTCTCCGCCTGCCTGACCACCCGTCTCAGTCTGTCTCTGTCCTCCTCTTTGCATCCATGCAGCCACGTGGTCAGGTTAAAGCTCAGCACGCTCTCTATGCTGGCTCCGTAAAAGGAGGTCAGAATTTCGCTGTTGACTTTGAATTGGCGCAGTTTCCTTAGGAAGTACAGCCTGGAGTGGCATTTGCTGACTACCTTGTCTACATGCTTGGTCCATGACATGTCGGAGCTGACGGTGACGCCCAGGTATTTGTACTCGTCGACCTGCTCTACGACCTGGTCACCGATTGTCAACGGCTCTGGCGCACTTCCGGATCTTCTAAAATCTGTGACCATTTCTTTCGTTTTCCCCACGTTGAGGTCGAGGCTGTTTTGCTGGCACCACTCTACCAGCCTGTCAACGTCGCGTCTGTACTGCGAGTCGTCGTCGCCCGTCACTAACCCCACCAGCGCTGAGTCGTCGGCGAACTTCGCCAGCGTGTTGTCGGCCTCAGAGGCCCGGCAGTCGTTGGTGTAGAGCGTGAAAAGCGTCGGCGACAAGCAGCAACCTTGAGGCGTCCCCGTGTTGATGGTCAGGACGTCGGATTTCACCCCACCCACTGCGACGAACTGCGACCGCCCGACCAGAAAGTCGATCACCCACTTGATGAGCTGCGGTGCCACTGACATCGTACTGAGTTTCTCAAACATCAGGCTGGGTCTGACGGTGTTGAACGCAGAGCTGAAATCGACGTACAGCACTCTGGCCGACGTGTTGGGCTTTTCCAGGTGTTGAAGGATGCTGTGGATGCTGTAGGTCATATAATGTTTAGATTAGGCCAGCTTTTTGCCCGTAAGGCCTAGAAGCTTCGATCGGTAATAAATAAGTAATTCCAGAAAATTCCCAACAATGTCGACCGGCCAAAAGCATCAAAATTATGCAAAGCTTCATCTAGCAACAACGAAAAATGAAATACAAGGTAAATACACTGTCTTTTATTGCATGCTTTGCAAAACAAAATGATCGGATCTATCGTGCACGTCTCAATCGTAATACATACAACAAACGCACATCTTTTATTTAAACATATGGTGGTGCAAAGACAGGGAAATCGCTTATTAAAAGACGGAAAGGAAACCGGATATAATTTTTTAAATATTAAATTGACTGCATCCCATACCTCTATTGAAATGCTTGGCCCCTTAAATTCACCTGACATTATTGAATTGATTTATTCATTAATTTATTCATTTCGGTGAAATAGGCTGCATTCACCACGCCGTGCTCAATAACGTGGACAGTCGTTTACAATCACGAGCGTATCGTAGTTGTAATAAATAAACGACAGGAATAAATCCGTCTTTATCAAAGAAAGCTTTCTTTTCCTACGGAAAGCCCCAACTCGAAGGTAGCATACACGCTTATAGAGAAGAAATCTGGGTTTGGGCTATCGAATTCTATATTCAAGCTATATGGGTTGGGTGGTTGAGTGGTGGAAATAGAGAGAGAGAGAGATAAGATAAGATAAGATAAGATAAGATAAGATAAGATAAGATAAGATAAGATAAGATAAGATAAGATAAGATAAGATAACAATTTTATTTTGCAATGGTAAATGAGTACGCGCTGGATGCGCTTTTCTTACAACTTGCCCTTGGGGCTTTAACAATAACTACGTAATACAACTCAAGGTCATAACAGTCACATCATGGAACAATAACATATAAACAAAGACATCATTAGAAAAAATCAGTTTCAAACAATATAAATCAAATTAATGTTGTTAATATTAATCAACAACATTAACAAATAATGTGTATTTAGTTTTAAAATGTGTTTTAGGAGACGTGTTTTAAATGATGTAAATTTAGATGCTGGAGTGCGGAGATCTTCAGGAAAGTTATTCCACAAAGTGGAACCTGAATAAGCTCGACTGGTTTTGAAGAGATCAATATTCTTGGAATTGGAACATTTCATTTTGTGGACCATCTGGCAGTTTGTTTGTTTGTTTTGTTGTTTTTTTTAAGAGAAGAAAGATAGGAAGATGGGTAGCCGGAAAGGACCTTGTGCATGAAAACACATTTATTAAATTTTGGTCTATCGGTAAGAGGTAGAATATTGACCCGTTTATAGCCATTTGAAGAGATGTTTTGTTTAAGAATACCTTGTTTAATTGCATGAGAGAAGGAGAAAGAGAGAGAGAGAGAGAGAGAGAGAGAGAGAGAGAGAGAGAGAGAGAGAGAGAGAGAGAGAGAGAGAGAGAGAGATATCAGCGCTGCAAGCGGTTGCGTAACCTGCACTGAAAATGCTCAATCACGTGCGTGCTCACAACGGGTTAATTTTCTGCCGTCACAGCATGTGTCATGGTCCCTTGATACAGGGCATAGAACTAATCAATACAAAAAAGCAGTCCTCGCAGGTCTTTTTCAGCGTAGGTCGGTACACCAAACAAAATTCCAGGTCGAAGATCTAAAGGGTCAAGAAATGTTACCCTACGAACCCTTGATCAAGGTTGGTTACAGAATTGACGTCCCTGCTCTCCTGCACAGTTTCGTCTCCTACTGAATACACCTGTCCCCCCTCCCCCTCTCATCCCCTTAGTCTCTCCACTCTATACCACCCACCTTTTTATACTGCTCCTGCCTTTACACCTTTTTTTAAAGAGTAACAGGTTGAATTTGAGGTATATGAATTGGGAGAAGAGAGAAAATAAGATTGACATTAAAACAAACATTAGTTGCGTGTATCATTATAAATCGAGAGTCGCATGATTAAAATCAGAAATCGCTCACATCCACCCATCTACTCATCTCTCTTTTTTTCTCTCTTATTCTCTCTCTCTGTCTCGCTCTCTGTCTCTCACTCTCTCTCTCTCTCTCTCTCAGGAACTCAGAGAGAGAAAGAGAGAGAGAGACAGAGAGACAGATGAGTGGATGTGAGCGATTTAAGATTTTTAGGCTGGTAGGCCTATAGGCTGGTGGCCTCGCATTAAAGTTTACTGAGTTCCTGAGTTCTCTATCTATCTATCTATCTATCTATCTATCTATCTATCTATCTATCTATCTATCTATCTATCTATCTATCTATCTATCTATCTATCTATCTATCTATCTATCTATCTATCTATCTATCTATCAGTCTATCTAATCTAATCTAATCTTATGTTATCTTATGTAATCTAGTCTAGTCTAGTCTAGTCTAGTCTTGTCTGTCTGTTATCTATCTATCTATCTATCTATCTATCTATCTATCTATCTATCTATCTATCTATCTATCTATCTATCTATCTATCTATCTATCTATCTATCTATCTATCTATCTATCTATCTACCTACCTATCTATCTATCTTTCTTTCTTTCTTATTATACCTTACAAAAGGGGGCTAAAGAACTACACGAATGGACTGAACTCAACCACATGGAACTCAATCCAAACAAAACAAAATCTATGTTAATAACAAGGCAGAAAAGACAACATATGTATTTCTGAAACTTCCTCCATTGAAATTTTGCAATAAAATAATTGAAGAAGTTCAATGTCATAAGCTTCTTGGTGTGACTTTAGCAATACTTTTTCTTGGATAAAACATATTTTAAACCTTAGTAAAACTATTTTTAAAAGGACCTATCACCTTTCTAGAATTAAACACCCAAGTCTAGACTGACCAACAAATGGAAGGTAGACAATCTCTCCCAAGCGTGAACCAGTCGCCTCCCATTTCGCCACAAATCCCACAGCTCAAATTGAACAATGTCCTCATGGTTTCCCAGTTCGAAACAGGTATGTCTGGAACCTCCACTGACTACAACCAGTCGGTCCCCATTTACTGACTTAAAAGTGAAAAACTGCCTTCAACAGTTACCACTGTCCAGCATCATCCTGTTTCAGGTCGTTGCAACACTTGTAGCCGAGCGGAGTAGTTGACTCCCGCCTCTCGACCACGACATTGAGAACACGGCCAAACCTGACCTGTTATTTTTCATGTATCCCTCGTAAGAGAGACAGACACATTGTTGCCTGTCGCTCAGTCTCTCTTCCAACGATAAGGGAAAATATATCATGGTCTGCAAGACAGTTAGGAGTCATTTGGTTTACATGTAGAATCGGACGAGAGAGACAGAGAGAGAGAGAGAGAGAGAGAGAGAGAGAGAGAGAGAGAGAGAGAGAGAGAGCGAGGGGGAGGGGGAGAGAAACAGAGTCACCAGAGAGAGACAAAGACTGCACAGAGACAGAGAGAGACAAACAGCACTGACAGAGACAGCAGAGAGAGAGGAACAGAGATTTCAGAGGGGAAGGGAGAGGGAGAGAGAAAAAAAAAAGAGAGAGAGAGAGAGAGAGAGAGAGAGAGAGACTGACCTTATTACGGCGAAACTATCAATAATATTATTATTAGATTTCTCAGCCAGCGAGTAAGAAATGGTTTGGTCAGTACATTTATTTGAGTGATTGGTGATTAGGTAATGATTGCTTGAGTCAGTGTTTAATTCTAATATCCCGTTATTTATTTATTTATTTATTTATTTATTTATTTATAACTGTAATTAGTTTTATATTATTATTTTTGTCCCAACCCTATAAAATTGCCATCTGATTTCAGGAACGTTGGCGCTTGTGTTTGCAAACTGCTATCAAGGATGGGTCAATGTAAAAGAAGGATTACCGAACTCACTCACATGCGTCGGCTTCAGTGAAAACGATAGTGTTGACCTCCAGCTTGCCCATGATGGAAGCACGTGGGGCTTTACCTGTGGACCAGCGTCATGTGTGGTTAAAGGGGTTAGCAATCCAGAAATCTCAGCTATTCGTTATCCATTTGGTTCCGCGGCTCTGACAGTGACTTCTACAAGTCGTGGAGGCACCTTTGACAATGAAACAGTCAGCTGTATGGGAAGTAATCATACGGATGTCGCCACTTGCAAGACCAATGTTGTTTGTAAGTTCTGTCCGATTGTTTCTTTCATTTCCGTTCCTGTCGGTTTCAGTCTCTTTACTGTCTCTCTCTCTCTCTCTCTCTCTCTCTCTCTCTCTTTCACACACACACACATCCACTCATACACTTACACACACACAAATACGCGACCCCTACACTTGTAATACACGATGAAACAGAATTGCAGCAATTAATTCAAATACAAAATAAAACATTACAGTAGCCTATGATTGCAGAGTGGCGTGTAGAAGTAGGCACATCATGTACACCAGCGAACGATCAAACTAGCAGAGTGAGTGGCAGAATAACAGGATGCAAACAGAAAGTGAAACCCATCTACATACATAAATAAACAAACAAACAATTAAATAAATAAATAAACAGAACACACACATGCACATATAGTCATAAGCAGATCTATACATACATACATACTTATAAATAACAATGCCAATTTTTCTCATTTGATTTTAAATGTTCCACCGGGTTATCCATTCGTAAAACAAAGTATATATTTGTAATTTGTCACAGCGAGTGCCACATTGTCCAATTGCGCTGTGACTTTGGACCAAGGCACATGGACAGTGTCCGCTAAATGTGACTTCACTGGAGCTTTCTCGTCCAATGGAATCTACTCCTGCGATTGGAAGCAGCAGCATTCACAACTTGGAACGGTCAGTTGTTTTCAAAATTTCTTTTAAAGAGTCACTGTCCTTACTAAAGCAGTGAATGTACAGACCGGAATGTTAAGGCACAAAATCATCTATCTTTGGTGTACTACGGTAACGAAATATATTTAAGTGCTTTTAGCATTAGACAGGACTTGGATTTTGTATAGTTGTTTATTTTGGTGTTCAGTACAGTCGATGGTATGTGTGACGACACGAGTTTTCAGATGGTAGGGAGAGACACACTTTTTACGAAGTTACACTTCTCTGTATATCTGCTGTACATAGAATAGCGTGACCGATTTACTTTTGTGTATGAAAGTGCAGTTTCGTAGAGTCCGTGCGATTCGTAGTAGACAGGGGGTCGGCCAATTTCGAATAGGGGTACGCGTAATAAAGAACGTGCATACTGACGAGAGCTCGACTGTTTTGCTGGTGGCCGGCGCAGATTTTGAAGGGCAGAGTGTTTTGAGATGCTATTGCGTGAGGAAGGAATTCTAACGAGGCAGCAACCCTGTGACAGAGGTCATCGTAGTGTAGGGTACTGTTGGAAGGGTGTGTGTATTGTTTTATAGCCACCCAAGGTCTTATGCCCTCGTCGGGATAAGGATGTGTAGAATTCGTAGGAAGATGGTAACTGCCATTCGCCAGTGAGTGTAGAGTTCCATACTTAAGGTGCGTGTGGTTCTCGATTGAACACCCACCAAGACTTAGTGTCTGTAGCAGAGCTAAGGTGTCCTCATCCTCAGAATAAATGTTATTTGGACAGTGAAATAACGTGCAAGAGCAAGAGAAAGAGACTCTCAAAAGACTAATCCATTGTGTTGTGCCAATGTTGTGACAGTGTTGTGTCGTGTTGTGGTGTTGGGGTAAAGGGCGTCACGAGCCGAGGCCTGTAAGGTAAGCAAACCCTGTCGTTCAATTCTCTAGTGGCGCGCTTCGAGCACTGCGTACGTGTATGAGTGGTAATGAGTGTGGGGAAGGGGATGTATTTTAGGATGTGTAATGAATTTTGTTGATTTTATATGATTTTCTTATTGTATATGTGATGGGGAAAATGTCGTTGCTGTTGTTGTTATGGAAGTGGGTCAAAGGCGACGATGGGGAATATAGAGAGGGAGAGAGAGAGTGAGGGTGTATGTATGGAGAGAGCGATAGAATGTAGTATGCTGAAGAAGGATGAAGTGATGATTATGAAGGAAGCATATTTACAGTATGGATGAAGGGAGGTAATCGTGATGTGCTATAATTGTTGGGGGTGACGGTGGTGATGAAGGGGGGCGGAATGAATCAGGACTGTGAGATGGTAGTGTGGTTGCGATAATTATGTATATGTATATAAACATTCGTGTGTAAAGAAGGTGCGAATTATTTAGCATCAAAGGGTGATTTATATTATTGAAATCTGTGTATAGCATCTTATATTATTATTATGATATTCATAACTATACAGGTCAAGATGGCGGACGGAGGACGGCGTGTTATGTTATATTATATAGTGTTTATTGTTTGGTGGGCATATTGTTAAGACTATGTATATGTCAACAGGTGTGGGCTGATGATGATGATTATTACATCTACGTGTTTATTTCTACGCATTATTTCCACGCTGTTGCCTTTGAGTTGCCTGTTGTGCTGTACTGATGTTGATGTTGTTGCCGCTGACTGGGTCCTAGCCAGCCTGGGGTGTACCTTTGCCTCTACGACAGAGTAGTGTTGTGGTGATTTCTTACACTGCTGCAGGTTTTGCCTATGTATCAAGGCAACACACTTCCAGGGGGTTTTCATGCCTAATTCATGCACACACAGACTCACATTACACGCACCTAAAAACATATCCATTTAGTTAGAAGAATCATCCACTTTGTGAAAGAGACTGTTAGCTCTCTGAGCTACTTGACAAGAACATTGAGACATTACTTCTGTGCCACAGCTTGGTCTAGCTAATAGTTTATGATTCAACGCCATCGCCTATTATTTGAAGACTTGCATTTTGAATTGATTTGTTGATTTTGATTTTCTGTATACACTTTGTAAAGAAACTGCTGTTGTTTAGTTCTATTTGGGGTTTGTTGCAAGGGGAGGTAATTGTTAGTTAGCATTGGGACGGGGGTCTGTTTAGGGGTTGAGGGGAGGTTAGTTCCCATTTGTCCTGTGTTTGCTTGTGATTGTTGAATAAAAGAGTGTGTGTTTGTACTCTGGCATTTTGTGTTAGTTTATTTTGTTTGAGTTTATTCTTTTCACTCGCTTTATGAGCTGACGTCACTGAACCCGCTCGGGGGACGTGACATTTTTGGTGTCAGAAGTGGGATAAACTCATTTATTTTGTTAGGGTATTGCCAGAGGTGTATGTTGTGTGTTTGAGTTGTTGTGTGAAAGGGTACGCAGCGGGCGGTTGGCGGGAGTGTGGGTGTATTGCACTAGGGAACACACTCGGAGTGCAGCATTAACGGGGAATTGAGTTGCAGGGTTCACTTGCTCGCCTTCAGGGGTACGACGGTGAACGATTCCTCGGCTCCAGTGACTGTTGTGTTGCGTATTCATTCTGTTAGGTGTTTGTATCAGTTAGGTGTTATTTGTTTTGTGTATACTAACATCTGTTCTTCCCTTCTTTTCCGACATGGCTACGCGGGATGCTCGAGCCGCGATGCGCCGCGACGCTAGGACTCGTAAGGAGGAGGCCGAGCAGGAGGAGCAGGACTTCCGGGATGACGGCTCTGTGACAGGGTTGTTGGAGGAACCTTACGCAGTGAGTACTCAGACCACTATGCCTAAGATGTATGCCAGATCGCCCGGTGCACAGAGCAAAGTCGAGGTCGCGCTCAGTGATAGTGAGAGATTTAGACAGATTGGGGAAAGTCTGGGTTTCCGTGACGGAGCGCTAGCGCACTATGTGGTTAGCGAGATGAGAAGGGAGGAAGAACGGAGAGAGAAGGAGGAAGAGAAGAGGGAGAGAATGAGGAAGGAGGCAGCAGAGAGGTTAGTTAGGGAGGAAGAAAGGAAAGAAAGAGAAGAAGATCGCCGTCGAATGGAGGCTAGGTTAGAGGCAGAAAAGGCAGCGAGGGCAGATGAGAGGAGGCTTTTAGAGCTTAGATTAGAAACTGAGAGGGAAGACCGACGTCGGTTGGAGCAGAGGGTGGAAGATGAGAAGCGAGAAGAGAGAGAGGCTAAGGAAGAGGAAAGGAGGATGTTTGAGATGAGGCTAGAGGAGGAACGTAGAGCCAGAGATGAAGACCGAGCTGATCAGAGGGAGAATAGGGCTAGAGATAGAGGGGCAGCATACTCAGTCAAACTGAAACCCTTGGAGGAGAGGGAGGATGTGGAGGCCTACCTCCAGATGTTCGAACGGGTGGCAGAGATTCAGGGTTGGAGGAGGGAGGTATGGGCGGTTAGGCTAGCGCCTTTGTTACAAGGGGAAGCCCGAGATACGTACCTTCGTCTAACGCCTGAGCAAGCCCAGGATTTCGACATTGTGAGGAACGCGCTGTTGAAACGCTTCAGGAAGGACGCCGACTACTATCGTAGGCAGTTTCGAGAAGCCAAGAAGGAAGCTGCAGAAACGTTTCCTCAGCTGGTAGTGAGATTAGGGTCGTTAGTGAAGAAATGGTTTTCGCTCGCCGGCAAAGACATCACCGACGTAGAGCAGGTACTAGACACCTTCATTGGTGAGCAGCTTTTCTCCATTATGACTACCGAGCTAGAGATCTACGTGAGGGAGAATCTACCTGAGACTAGCCATGCCGCAGCAGAGTTGGCGCAGCGCGTGGTAGATGCCAAGCGGGCAGCATCAGCACCGGCACCCGTACTACCCAGTCAGAGACGCAGTTTTCCCAGACGACCGGAGACTCCTCAGCAACCTAGCAACAGGGGAAGTCAGGGTCAGAAGGTAGGGAGGACGGAAGGGGGTAGTGGGGTACGTCGTTGCTACCGATGTGGGTCGGAAAAGCATGTGGTCAGGGACTGCAAGGTCAAACCTCAGACAGTAGGCCAGGTTACAGTGGGAAGGACTATTTCCACGGAGACCGCACCTCGGGCTAGCGTGTGTGCAATCAAACCTTATGATCCATGGGGCCAAGGTAGGGCGAACGGGCAGGACGTTCGGGTATTGAGAGATACGGGGGCGGAGATAGGGGCAGTCGCGAGCAGGTTAGTCAAACCAGCTGATTTGACGGGTCGGACTGTCGAGATTTGCTTGGCGAATCGATCGAACGTGGGTCTGCTACCTACCGCTTGGGTGGAGTTGGATTGTGCGCTGGTCAGGGGAAGAGTAGAGCTGGTGGTTTTCGAGGACGGGCCCGATATCATCCTGGGTAACTGGGTAACGTTTGATAGCGGGGAAAAGAGCCCTGTTTCCTTGTTCGGAGGTGAGCGCGCGATGGCTGCAGCAGTGCAGACTCGGGCGCAGGTGAAGGCCGAGAAGAAGAGGGAGGTACCCTTAGCAGTGGTCGAACCATCCCAGATCTCTGTTAGCACCCCAGAGTTGATCAGGATGCAAGAGACCGACGAGACGCTCGCGAAGGCGAGAACGTTGGCACAGAGTGGTGGGGCGATAGCGTCAGGTAGGGCGTCAGCTGAGTTTCGCAAGAAGAAGGGGGTGTTGTACCGGGTACACACGAAGAGAGGTAGCCAGGTCACGCAACTGGTAGTCCCGAAACAGTTGAGAGGGGGGATCCTTCAGTTGGCTCATGATCCACCCATGGCTGGGCATTTGGGAGGGAAACGTACCAGGGAGCGGATCTGGGGAACATTCTATTGGCCGGGAATGTGTGCCGAAGTACGGAGGTATTGCGCCAGTTGTCCAGAATGTCAGAAGGTAGTACCGAGGGGACGGGTGAGGAAGGTACCACTACAGCAACTTCCGCTGGTGGACGAGCCATTTCAGAGGGTGGCAGTAGACATTGTGGGACCCATCAAACCCAAGTCAGATCGGGGTAACATGTACATCCTAGTGGTAGTAGACTATGCCACACGCTATCCCGAGGCTGTACCGCTCAAGGGCATAGAGGCGGAGAGGGTGGCAGAAGCGCTGTGGGAGATTTGTCGAGGGTGGGCGTTCCTAGGGAAATTTTGACAGATCAAGGGACGCAATTCATGTCTGAAGTCATGCGGGAGATGAACAGACTACTGTCGATCCACGGGAAAGCCACCACGCCGTATCATCCACAGTGCAACGGACTGGTTGAGCGATTCAACGGGACGCTGGTGTCCATGCTCAAGAAGTTAGCCACAGAACAACCTACAGCGTGGGACCGCTACATTCCAGCGCTACTATTTGCATACCGAGAAGTAGCACAGGAGTCTACAGGGTTCTCTCCCTTCGAGCTCCTATATGGAAAGACCGTGCGGGGACCGATGGCTGTATTGCGAGACCTCTGGACCAAGGAGATACAAGAGGAGGAGGTGAAATTGAGTAGCCAGTACGTGGTGGATTTGCGTAATCGCATCGAGGAAACATGTAAGTTGGCACAAGGAAACCTCAGAACCGCGTCAGCCAAGCAGAAGCGGCACTTCGATAAGAAGGCGAAACGGCGTTTGTTCAACGCGGGGGATCAAGTGTTGCTGCTGCTACCAGAGAAACACAACAAGTTGCAGCTAGCATGGCGAGGACCGTACGAGGTGATCGAACGTGTGGGAGAGTGCGACTACCGGATCAGGATGCGTGGGAAAAGCAAACTATACCACGCCAATCTCCTGAAGAAATTTCATACCAGAGCGACGATGGCCACGATCGTCGTAGACGACGAGGGGGTAGAGGAGGAGGAAACTATGCCGGTGTTTGGGGATATTCCCGTAATCACCTTGACAGCATCAGAGACGCCCCGCGACGTGAAGATGGACGACAACTGCCCAGAAATACGGGAAGAATTGCAGGAGCTGGTGTGGCAGTTTGAGGATGTCCTAACCGACTTGCCGTTACGCACTACACTGGACGTGTGCGAAATACGTGTGGACAGCGACATTCCAGTGAGGACGCGGCAGTACCCACTTCCCCATTCGCATCACGAGACCATCAAGAAGGAAGTGGAAGCGATGCTAGCGATGGGCGTCATTGAAAGGGCCAGTTCGCCATACAGCTCGCCCATCGTATTAGTAAAGAAGAAGGAGGGCACGATGCGTTTCTGCGTTGATTTCCGGAAGTTAAACAAGCACGTCGTATTCGATGCGGAACCATTGCCGAACATCGACTACTTGTTTTCCAAACTGTCAGGGGCCAAGTATCTCACCAAGATCGACTTGACCAAAGGTTACTGGCAAGTGCCTATGAACAAGGGAGATAAAGCGAAGACGGCATTTACAACGCCAGAGGGACAATTTCAGTGGACCGTAATGCCATTTGGGCTGAAGACGGCGGGAGCAGTCTTTTCTCGCATGATGCGGAAGTTATTAGCACCCCTGGGAATGTCGGAGATCGACAATTTCGTCGACGACTTGTTGGTAGCCACCATTACCAAGCGGAGACACCTGGAATGCTTGGCACGTCTTTTCCTTAGGTTGCGTGAGGTGCAGCTATCCGCCAAACCATCGAAGTGTTACCTGGGTTTCCGAAGAGTAGAGTATCTTGGGCACGTGGTTGGACAGGGAGAAATTCGTCCTGAGGTGTCAAAGATGGAGAGAATCCGAGATGCACCACGACCAACGACCAAGCGGCAAGTGCGCTCATTTTTGGGTTTAGCCGGATACTACAGGCGGTTCGTACCCAACTTTTCAGCGATTGCTTCACCACTACACGATCTGACCAAGGGAGGCAAGCCAGGGGCGGTACAATGGAACGAAGCATGCGAAGCTGCATTTTGCACACTGAAGGAGAAGCTGTGCTCTGACCCTGTGTGCTGTCTGCCGGACTTCACCCTGCCGTTTGTGCTACAGACAGATGCGTCGGAGGATGGAGTAGGGGCCATTTTGAGCCAGGACAGGGGACAGGGATTACAGCCTATTGCGTGTGCAAGCAAGAAACTGTCGAAACCCGAGAGGAACTATTCGACCATTGAAAGGGAGTGTCTAGCGTTGGTGTGGGGTGTGCAGAAATTCAGTCAATATCTGTACGGACGTACTTTCGTAGTGCAGACTGACCATATGCCACTGCAGTACCTACAGCAAGTGAAGAACACCAACAGCCGACTGATGAGATGGGCACTTCAGCTGCAACCTTTCTCAATGTCTGTAGAGCACATTTCTGGGAAGGACAACGTTCCAGCAGATTTCCTCAGCAGAAACGCTCAGTAGGTAGCATAGGGGGTAGTGAGAAATTCGCGTCGTAGTTAAGGTTCTTCAAGGTGTTAAGAACTGGGGGGGGGTTGTGTGACGACACGAGTTTTCAGATGGTAGGGAGAGACACACTTTTTACGAAGTTACACTTCTCTGTATATCTGCTGTACATAGAATAGCGTGACCGATTTACTTTTGTGTATGAAAGTGCAGTTTCGTAGAGTCCGTGCGATTCGTAGTAGACAGGGGGTCGGCCAATTTCGAATAGGGGTACGCGTAATAAAGAACGTGCATACTGACGAGAGCTCGACTGTTTTGCTGGTGGCCGGCGCAGATTTTGAAGGGCAGAGTGGTTTGAGATGCTATTGCGTGAGGAAGGAATTCTAACGAGGCAGCAACCCTGTGACAGAGGTCATCGTAGTGTAGGGTACTGTTGGAAGGGTGTGTGTATTGTTTTATAGCCACCCAAGGTCTTATGCCCTCGTCGGGATAAGGATGTGTAGAATTCGTAGGAAGATGGTAACTGCCATTCGCCAGTGAGTGTAGAGTTCCATACTTAAGGTGCGTGTGGTTCTCGATTGAACACCCACCAAGACTTAGTGTCTGTAGCAGAGCTAAGGTGTCCTCATCCTCAGAATAAATGTTATTTGGACAGTGAAATAACGTGCAAGAGCAAGAGAAAGAGACTCTCAAAAGACTAATCCATTGTGTTGTGCCAATGTTGTGACAGTGTTGTGTCGTGTTGTGGTGTTGGGGTAAAGGGCGTCACGAGCCGAGACCTGTAAGGTAAGCAAACCCTGTCGTTCAATTCTCTAGTGGCGCGCTTCGAGCACTGCGTACGTGTATGAGTGGTAATGAGTGTGGGGAAGGGGATGTATTTTAGGATGTGTAATGAATTTTGTTGATTTTATATGATTTTCTTATTGTATATGTGATGGGGAAAATGTCGTTGCTGTTGTTGTTATGGAAGTGGGTCAAAGGCGACGATGGGGAATATAGAGAGGGAGAGAGAGAGTGAGGGTGTATGTATGGAGAGAGCGATAGAATGTAGTATGCTGAAGAAGGATGAAGTGATGATTATGAAGGAAGCATATTTACAGTATGGATGAAGGGAGGTAATCGTGATGTGCTATAATTGTTGGGGGTGACGGTGGTGATGAAGGGGGGCGGAATGAATCAGGACTGTGAGATGGTAGTGTGGTTGCGATAATTATGTATATGTATATAAACATTCGTGTGTAAAGAAGGTGCGAATTATTTAGCATCAAAGGGTGATTTATATTATTGAAATCTGTGTATAGCATCTAATATTATTATTATGATATTCATAACTATACAGGTCAAGATGGCGGACGGAGGACGGCGTGTTATGTTATATTATATAGTGTTTATTGTTTGGTGGGCATATTGTTAAGACTATGTATATGTCAACAGGTGTGGGCTGATGATGATGATTATTACATCTACGTGTTTATTTCTACGCAT
The DNA here is from genome assembly GCA_036898135.1 of Oncomelania hupensis. Classification (NCBI taxonomy): domain Eukaryota; kingdom Metazoa; phylum Mollusca; class Gastropoda; order Littorinimorpha; family Pomatiopsidae; genus Oncomelania; species Oncomelania hupensis. Next base: position 58,379,241 of record CM072520.1, read on the forward strand.
TATTTCCACGCTGTTGCCTTTGAGTTGCCTGTTGTGCTGTACTGATGTTGATGTTGTTGCCGCTGACTGGGTCCTAGCCAGCCTGGGGTGTACCTTTGCCTCTACGACAGAGTAGTGTTGTGGTGATTTCTTACACTGCTGCAGGTTTTGCCTATGTATCAAGGCAACACACTTCCAGGGGGTTTTCATGCCTAATTCATGCACACACAGACTCACATTACACGCACCTAAAAACATATCCATTTAGTTAGAAGAATCATCCACTTTGTGAAAGAGACTGTTAGCTCTCTGAGCTACTTGACAAGAACATTGAGACATTACTTCTGTGCCACAGCTTGGTCTAGCTAATAGTTTATGATTCAACGCCATCGCCTATTATTTGAAGACTTGCATTTTGAATTGATTTGTTGATTTTGATTTTCTGTATACACTTTGTAAAGAAACTGCTGTTGTTTAGTTCTATTTGGGGTTTGTTGCAAGGGGAGGTAATTGTTAGTTAGCATTGGGACGGGGGTCTGTTTAGGGGTTGAGGGGAGGTTAGTTCCCATTTGTCCTGTGTTTGCTTGTGATTGTTGAATAAAAGAGTGTGTGTTTGTACTCTGGCATTTTGTGTTAGTTTATTTTGTTTGAGTTTATTCTTTTCACTCGCTTTATGAGCTGACGTCACTGAACCCGCTCGGGGGACGTGACAGTATGATCACTTCACCAGAGCATCAGGCCTTGCAAGACCATCCTGCAAGGCACGGTGCAAGGATGCAGAAGAAGAGGGAGACATAAAAAGAGGTGGGAGGACAACATTCGAGAATGGACTGGCTTGACACTGAGCGAAGCCATCAGGATTGCTGAAGACAGAGAAAGATAGAGTACGCTGGTTAATAAACGATCATCTGTGGTCCCCCAACGACCTTCGAGTTACGGGATAGGATGGGATATGATAGACAGTGCGAATATTAATTTGAGCGAGCGGTGTCACTTTGGTTGTAGTTGTTGTTGTTGATGATGATGATGATGATGATGATGATGATGATGATGATGATGATGGTGGTGGAGGTGGTGATTGTGCTGTTGTGGGTTCTGCTTATGATGATGACGATGTCAATGATGACGCTGCTGCTGCTGTTGCTGCTGCTGCTGCTGCTGCTGCTGATGATGATGATGATGATGATGATGATGATGATGATGATGATGATGATGATGATGTTGAGGAGGCTAGTGACCAAGGTGGCAAATGAGCGCTTGGTGCGATTGACTTAGATCCTGTATCGTCTAGCGCCTTGAGCAGCTCTCGAGCTTGAAAAAGCGCTATGTAAAAACGATGTAAATATTTAAAATACGTGACCGTGATTATAATTTTGTTTGAAATGCGGGAAACAGCTGCGTTTTACATGTATATATCCATGTGCATGTAAATGATCTTGTATTAAACGTAATGTATTATAATTTCTGGCTATTGCTTTACAGGTAACAGTAGCTGGCAACATCACCAAATCTCCATATACAGACACGTCTACGAATAAAGAGTTCTACAATGGAACGTGTTCTTTGTCTTCACACAAACTGTCACTGCCATCTTCCATACCTGATGGCAACTTCACTTACAGTGTCATTTTCCTCCCGGGTTCCTTACCGTATGACGTTGGAAACATCTTTATCCGTAAGTAAAATGGTTTGCTTGTTTGTTTGTTTGTTTGCTTGTTAGAGGGGTCCTCCTTTTTTCAAATTAGGCTCGCAATCAACTCACCGATAATTCCGGAGTTGGTTAAGTGTTTGGTTGTGTGGAAGGTTGATTGATTGACAGTCTGTCAGAAAGATCTAACACACTTTGTCTATAGTCTGTCTGTCTGACTGTGTGTCGGTGAAAGAAAGGGAGAGAGTGCGTGTGTGTGGGTGTGTGTGTGTGGGTGTGTGTGTGGGTATGAAATTGTAGAAACGCCGTTAGTTTGACAAACACCTAACAATCTATGTACGTTGTTTTGATGGCCACGTTATTTCGACGTGAAAACAATGTTCCATTGGGGTTAGGGCTGTGTTAGGGTTAGGGTAAGGATAAGGGTTAGGGTAGGTTAAAACAATTTATAAAGAGGACAAATGTAACAAAATGTCAAAATAATCTATGTGACATTTTATGAAAATCATAACAACCTTGTTTTTGCATACTTGTGTGTATGTGTGTGTGTGAGTGTGCGTGCATGCGTGAATGTGTGTATGTGTGTGTTTGTGCGTGCGTGCGTGCGTGTGTGTGGGTGCGTGTGCGTTTGTATGTGTGTGTGTGTGATAGAGAATTTATTGAATCATGTATTTGTTAAATGTAATTCCAGCTCCAACAACGACAACACTAACAGCGACAACCCCAACAACAACAAAGGTGCCGACACCAGCGACAACCACAACACCAGCGACAACCACAACACCATCGACAACAACACTTTTAACGACAACAACAGCGACTACAACAGCAATACTGACAACAACTACAACACCGACAACGACAACAACGGCACCATCAACGACTACCACAACACCATCGACAACAACAATTTTAACGACAACAACACCGACTACAACAGCAATACTAACAACAACTACAACACCGACAACGACAACAACGGCACCATCAACGACTACCACAACACCATCGACAACAACAACTTTAACGACAACAACACCGACTACAACAGCAATAGCGACAACTACTGCACCGACAACGACAACACCAACGACAACAATGATGTCTACAACACAACCACCAACTACAGCGAGAACAATAATATCGACGACAACAACGTCGACGACTACAACACCGACGACGGCAAATGCATCGACAACTACTACCACAACAGCAACAACATCGACTACAAGGACTTCAACAACTGCAACAATGCCAATGACAACTACACCAACATTAGCTACACCAATATCTACACCGACAGCAGCAATAACAACGATGACTGCAACACCAGCAGCAGCAGAATCAACAACTTTAGGAGCAAGAGATACGACAGAAGGTATTATTGTTTTTATGAATTCACCTTGCAAATGGTAAAACTAATTACGAAATTGTATAGGTTTTAATTTCAGCATCTCAGTCAGAGGGTAGTTGCGCTCTGTAAACACATTAATTGTTTGATCGATTCGTTTAGCATAATATAATATCGTAACGGCGGCAGCGACGACGATGATGATGATGTTAATGAGGATAATGATGATGATGATGATGATGATGATGATGATGATGATGATGATGATGATGATGATGATGACGACAATAATGATGATGGTGATGATGATGATAATGATGATGATGATGATGATGATGATGATGATGATGATGATGATGATGATGATGATGATCATGATGATGATGATGATGACTGCGATGACGATGACGACGATAAGGAGGAGGAGGAAGACGAGGACGATAACTGAAGAAGAAAAATTATGATTACGTAATTGTTATGACATTGACGATCAAAATAATCAAGACGATGATGATGACGATGTTGATGATGCTGCTGCTGCTGCTGCTGCTGCTGATGATGATGATGATGATGATGATGGTTCTTGTTGTTGTTGTTATTATTATTATTATTAGCATTATTATTATTATTGCTTTTACTATTATCGTCATCTTCATATTTTCAGAAACATCCAAAAAAAATACATCAATCATCCCCATCGCCCTTGGCGCATTAACGGCGGCGCTGGTCCTTGTGGCGGTGGTTGTCGCCATTGTGATGGTGCGGAGGAGAAGAAGGAGACAAAAGAAGGAAATGAACGCATCCCTAACCAACATTGTATTCAAGGACGCCGCCGAAGACGGTAAGTTCTGCTTATAAATGATAAATTAATGTCTCTCAGTGCTAGTGCCGCTTGAGATTGCCTATAGTGCGCGTAACTGACAACATAAGTGGGAAACCTCTGAGCTATCGTGCATCTGCGATTGAACATCGCACCAAGCTTTGAAGCAGTCACAGTGAGCAAAATCCTTCAAGAAAGCCTTGAAGACTTGTCTCTTGTAACTCTATTCAATAGTCAACGTAATCTGCCCCACTGGGCTATGATGTTTCAAGTGTGTATAGCATTCACATCAAACCCCGTGATGGGCAAAGATACAAGTGTCCATTGTAGCAGTATGATTGCTCTGGTGGTTCAGTGTTGATTTAGGTCCCTACCCCTCTTTCCCTGGGATGGTTATCCAAGTCTGCCATATCGCCAATGGCGGGTGGAGACGTTAAATTTAAGGTTCCTCGTTTACAGCATCGGTTTTTCTTCTATCTTTTTATTTTTTAGATTTTTGGAAGCGCAATGAGCATCAACTGATATTGTGGAGACCTGCGCTATACAACACTACATCATCATCATCATCATCATCATCATCATCATCATCATCATCATCATCACCATCATCATCATCATCATCATCATCATCATCACCATCATCATCATCATCATCATCACCATCATCATCATCATCATCATCATAATCATCATCATAATCATCATCATCATCATCATCATCATCATCGTCATCATCATCATCATAATCATCATCATAATCATCATCATAATCATCATCATAATCATCATCATAATCATCATCATCATCATCATCATCACCATCATCATCATCATCATCACCATCATCATCATCATCATCATCATCATCACCATCATCATCATAATCATCATCATCATCATCATCATCATCATCATCGTCATCATCATCATAATCATCATCATCATCATCATCACCATCATCATCATCGTCATCATCATCATCATCATCATCATAATCATCATCATCATCATCATCATCATCATCATCATCATCATCACCATCATCATCATCGTCGTCATCATCATCATCATCAACATCATCATCATCACCATCATCATCCCCATCATCATCATCATCACCATCATCATCATCATCATCATCATCATCATCATCACCATCACCATCATCATCATCATCATCATCATCATCATCATCTCGGATGAGAGTGTAAGCCGATGTCTAATCTTTGCATGCACACGTTCCATCGCATGGACATTAAAGATCCTGACTCTCATGTCCTAGACGGGTAATTGCCGGCTACACACTTACAACCAGCACGCGAAAGGTTCCTTCTTCCCATCCCCGGTCGGCCAGGGTTGTGCTCAGTCGTCTGGGCGTCAGACTATGCGCCTAAAGGTTGCAAGTGAGCGCCTTGAGCAGCTTTTAATCTGGAAAAGCGCTATGTAAAAATGATTAAATAGATATATAAATACTTTTATTCAGTTATGTATTTGTTTATTTTTTTATTCACAATAGCTTTCCTTTATTCTGTTTTCTTCTCTTTATTAGTTAGGTTATTCGCCATCAATATATATATACATATATCTATATATCCATATCGATATATCTGTAGATAGATAGATAGATAGATAGATAGATAGATAGATAGATAGATAGATAGATAGATAGATAGATAGATAGATAGATAGATAGATATTTATGTATGTGTGTGTTTGTGTGTGCGTGTGTGTGTGTGAGCGTGTGTGCGTGTGTGTATGTGTGTGTGCAGGTAGCGAAATTGCATGTGTACCTGTACGCCTATCGCAGATGCCTACAAGTTCAAATCAAATTCCTGATTTTATTATCTTTTTTACAGACACAGAAGAACACGTCAACCCTGCGTACGTCAGTAGCGATAACTACCTGCCAGTAACATCGCAGCAACAACAGCAACATCACAACAACAACAACGACTACGAAGATATTAACATAGGTTACAGTTCGGTCTCCTTCAAGAAGCAGCCAAGGGAAACAACCGCAGCGCAATCTTCATCGGATTCCCTCCCTTTGAATCACCATACCAGAAACGACGCTGCGCCGCAGATCGTTCCTGCTTCAGTCCCCAACGGTAACGCCGCTATTGTTGACGCCGGCAGATGCCCTTCCGTACTGGGTCTCCAAAAATCCGCTGCCACAACTCCAAGGAACTCCAATAATTTTACGGAAACAGATCCGAACTACTCGTCCATCAAAGATTTGGGCTTGGGAAATGACGCAGTTTGTGATACTAATGCCGCCTCTTCTACCTTAGACCTGGATATTTATTCCACAATAGACGCTGCTGGTCACCAAAAGAAGAATTCCACGGCGACGTCCCTCCCTATTTCGAAGCCCTCACAGCCAAACGGGGGTGAAATCTACGCGACCGTAAACAAAAGCTCCAAATCGTTTCCACAGCATACGGTCGGCCCGGAAGGGGATTTGTACGCAGTTGTCAGCAAACCAACTACAAATAATAAAGCTACTGCTCTTACTACTGCTACGACTGGTGCTGCTGCTACTACTACTACTACTACTGCTAAACCAGTAACTACTGCTGCGGCTATTCCTGCTCCTTATTCTTCAAGAACCCACAGCCATGTGATCGTCCACAAGCCACGAAAATCCGTGCGCTTCAGCGATGCTGATGTTAGGCCGCCATCGCAGCCCGCGCCTAAAAAATTCCACTTCTTCCCCCCTCACAAAAAATCCCAAAAGGCCGCTACTCAAAAAGACAGTCGGCAAAAAGGCCGAAAAGGGATACCAGTGGATTTGAAGAATCCCGCTCCTCAATATTTGCCCCCAAATCCTAACTTAAAAACTTTGCCTGGTGGCAAGAACCCTGTGCCTCAAAGTGTACCACCCAATCCTGGGTTTAAAACATTGCCATCGAATCTGAAATCTCAAACGTTGCCAGCCGTCACTTTGACCAACGGCGCGGTCCATGCGTACGCTCCCAGCGTGAAAACGACGGCGTTGTGAACTCTGACCCTTCCATGATGATGATGATGATGATGATGAGTACGATGACGAAGACGACGATGATGATGACGACGACGACGATGATGATAATGATGATAATGATGATGATGAGTACGATGACGAAGACGACGATGATGACGAAGACGATTAGGATGATTAGGATGATGACGACGACGATGATGACAATGATAATGATGATGGTGTTGACAACGATGATGATGCTGATGCTGATAATAATTATAATGATGATGATGTTGATATTGATGATGATGATGATGATGAGGATGATAATGATGATGACGACGACGACGACGATGATGATGATGATGATGATGATGATGATGTTGGCGTCGGCGACGGCGGTGATGCTTTTGTTGGGGTTTTTTTCAGACGTCCTTATAAAAAATGTTTTTCTAGCCGTATACAGCATGTTCATGCGTGAATGATCAGCTTATCATTATATGACGTATTTTCCATAACGAAGAGGATTTATGCCTAACTGAAACAAAACATCGTGTTATTTGCCTGTGCAAAGTGTGACAATGGGTAAGATCCGGGGCGCGCACGTGTGGGTGCATGTGCGTGTGAGAAATTCCTTGGTATGTGTGTGTGTGTGTGTGTGTGTGTGTGAGAGAGAGAGAGAGAGAGAGAGAGAGAGAGAGAGAGAGAAACACTAAACGTTGAACATTGGATTGTTTGATGTCATAAAGGGTTTAGTTTGAGAGTGAAAGAGGAAAAACATTGAACGTTGAACATTTGATCGTTTAATTTGATAAAAGGGTTCAGGTTCTCCTGGTCTTTCAACCTGGCTGAGAGAGAGAGAGAGGGAGACAAAGAAAGAGAGAGACAGACAGAGAGAGAGAGAGAGAGAGAGAGAGAGAGAGAGAGAGAGAGAGAGAGAGAGAGAGAGAGAGAGAGAGAAAGAGAAACACACAGACACAGAGATAGAAAGATAGAGTCACAGACACAGAGAGGCAGAGCAAGAGAGTTTATTGTGTGCATCGTTTATTGGAATGCATTACATAATTATGATTGAATAAGTGATTAATGAATTGTAAAATGTGTACATTTTGTCTGAAAAGCTGCTTTCTTGATTTCAATGCAGTTTGTGGAATAGCAATATGTATGTACGGTACTGCCAATAATGTGTTTTTTTGTTTGTTCCAGGCTGCAGAATTACAATTTTGTTGATTGCCGGGCGACGACGAGAATGATGATGATGATGATGATGATGATGATGATGATGATGATGATGATGATGATGATGATGATGATGATGATGATGATGATGATGACGACGACGACGTCTTTCATACAATAAACATAAAAATGTAAATGTTCTCTATATTGACGCTTGTGACAGAAGATGATAGATGTTTATTGTTGGAATGTGGCGTTTTAAAAAGCGGAATAATTTATTTTGAATTTTTAACATCTTGCTGCAACCATTAGACCTTCATATGCTTTGCTTTAATTATTAATATTACTTATTTTAACGACTTTTTTCGAATATGATATGGAAATTCCATTGCTCGCTTTACCTCGCATTAATCAAATCCGTATTCAAATATTGTCCCTTCTCGTTTATCTCTATCGATGCAAACATGATCGCATTCTGATTAAACATTCATCAAAGGTGCATAACACGATTTGAGTGATCCTGTAGAGGTCAGAGGTGAACAGCTGTAGGTTATAAATAGACATTACGTTACTATTCAATCTTTACATCTGTGATATGTGTTACACTCTGTTCGATGTTGATGTTTTCCTTTATCAGTATCCGATTCAGCCCCAATGCTGAATTCCTGATAAGGTGTAACTCAGATTCGTTTATCCACGCAACCCGTCCAAACAGCATACAAGTCACAAAGTCGACGTATGAAGTTTTCCACTTTTATTCAGCACACACCAACAACTGCATACAATTCTCAACTCAACTCAACAACTTTCACAGCAACTCTCCTCACAACACACAAAGCATCGAATATATAATTTTTTTCTATCCTTCGAGATGACGACAGTTTGTTCTAGAAATGACGCATTACAACTAACCAATCAGAATTAAAGATCGTCATCACTGACTTACGTCATACATCTCTCCACACATACCCCGAACCTTCTCTTTCTTCGACAATCGTCCCGAAACTTCGATCGATAGTAAACAAGGAGATCCAGAGTATTCTCTGACAATATCGACCAACGAAAATTATCCACGTTATACAAAGCCTCTCCTAACAACAATGCAAACTCAAATCAAAGGTAAATAAACTCCATTATTGAATACTTTGCAAAACGAAACGATTAGATCTATCATGCGCGTTTTAGACATACTTTCGTTCATTTCAACGTAACATAACCCCCCACTCAAGAAGAAATTTACTTAATTTCTTTCAACAACGTTGAAACGTAATGCACAAACAAAGTACAGAATTAAGACTTATTTCAGTCTGTCTGAACACTATCAACGTTCTTAGTTCATTCACACAGAGTCAATGGTTTTCATCTTCAAATCTGCCTGGATATTGTCAATGTTCACAGTTCATTCACACAGAGTTAAAGTTTCTCATCTGCAAGTCTTCCTGGATACTGTCAATGTTCACAGTTCATTTACTCAGTCAACGTTTTTCATTTTCAAGTCTGTCATTACCAATATTCTTAGTTCTTCCACACAGTCAATGTTCTTTCGTTCGCAAGGAATCGACGCCCTCGTCAGTTGCGGTTGTCATTGGCCCAGGGTCAAAGACGATGATCACGTGGGCTTCCCTGGAATCAGTGCGTCCTCCGTTGTCTCCTTCTTCCATCGGATGTCCGACGCAGTCGACGTTGTCAGCTCCCAGAATGCATTCGCTGGGTCTCACGGTCAGGTTGGCTTCTGCGGGACGGTGGAACAGCTCCCTCAAGGTCTGCAGATGCTCCTTCCAGGTCTGGGTGTGGACTTCATGTTCGACCAAAGTCGTAGAGCCTGGGACATCGCTGAAGCTATGGGGAAATTCGCCCATAAGGTCCTTGAGCTCCAACTTTTGACCTTCCGTCAAGCCTGGTCCTAGCTTAACGTCATTGATGCCTTCTTTGCTGTGGAAGTCTCCCAGTTCCAACAGTTCTTCGCTGTCAAAGCTGTCGTCGGTCACAGCTGCTGTGGCTGCGTGCACAGTCTCTGTTGGCCTTTCCACGTACAGCTTAAGGAGGTTGGCGTGGTATATCTTGGAATGCTGGCCGACCTTCACCTTATAGTCGTTGATCCCCACCACGGTCTCCACTTCGTACGGGCCTTTCCACTGCATCAGCAACTTATTATGATCGGTAGGTAGCAGCACCAGCACTTTGTTGCCAGGTTTGAACTTCCTGTTCACAGCCCTACGATCGTAGTAGTGCTTTCCACAGTCTTGGGACTTCTTCAGGTTTTCTCTGGCTATCTCGAGAGTCTGCTCCAGCTTCTCCCGTAGCTCAAACACGTACTGGTAGCTGTTCTTCACCTCTGGGGTGTCTACTTCTTTCGTCCACAGTTCTTTTAGGATGTGCATTGGCCCTCGGATGGTTCTTCCGTACAGCAGCTCGAACGGAGAGAAGCCAGTGGACTCCTGCGGTACTTCTCTGTAGGCGAAAAGTAAGGCGTTAATGTAGCGATGCCATTGTCTGGGCTGCTCGCTGCACAGTTTCTTCAGGGTGGACTTCAGCGTAGCATTGAACTTTTCGACAAGCCCGTTGCACATCGGATGGTAGGGTGTCGTAGTCAAATGCCGGATGCTCAGCAGTCTGTTGACCTCCTTCATGCAGTCAGAGACGAACTGCGTCCCGAGGTCTGTCAGAATTTCTTCAGGCACTCCAAGTCTACTGAACATGTCCACCAGTGCCTCTGCTACAGTTTCAGTGTCAATCTTCTTCAGTGGCACTGCTTCTGGGTACCGAGTCGCATAGTCCACTAAAGTCAGTACCCATCGATGACCTTCTTCACTCGGAGGTCTTATTTCGCCGATTAAGTCTAAGGCCACCCTCTTGAAAGGTCGGTCGATCAGAGGCATCCTCTGCATAGGCACTTTCGGGACCCTTCCTCGAGGTATGGTCTTCTGGCAAATGTCACATGATCGGCAGAAACGGCTGACGTCCGCATGAAGTCCTGGCCAGTAGAACACCGCCTGGATTCTATCCGACGTCTTCTTGATACCCAGGTGACCTCCCATGATTGAGTCATGCGCTACTTCCATCACTTGGCGCCTTAGTGGTAACGGTACCAATACTTGACGTAGTGGTTTCCCTCCATTGACCCTCGGGTGCTGGAAGATTCGGTACAAGATCTTGGCCTTCACCTCAAAGTAGACCGTACCACTGCCTTTGGTCACGTGCTCTTGGCGGTTCCTGTACTTGTTTAAAGTACTATCAGCTTCCTGGAGCTGGATCAGCTTATCTCGGTCCACGATGGCAGCTTTAAAGTTGTCGGCGACCTTCAGTGGCGTAGACACGGCAGCTCGGAGGAAGCATCTAGGTTCCCAGCTATAAATATATTCGCTGTTGAAATGTCCTAAGCATAGCGATATCCCGATCCCTCCCTTCCCAAAAGTACAGGCACGCGCATATAGGATATAACTACATCGCTTTCTCGCTAGCGCGAGGCCTAGCTAGCAACAAGTACGATAAGAAAAAGAAGGGGAGGGGAAAGAAAGAAAAAGAGGGAGAGAAAGGAAGAAAGAGGGGAAGACAAGGGAATAAAGAGGGAGAGAGAGGAAGGGAGAGAAAGGAAGAAAGAAAGGTAAGGAAGTTGGAAGGAGAGGAAGGGAACGGAATGAAGAGAGGGAGAGAAAGGAAGAAAGAGGGATATGGAGAAACGATGGAAAAAGTACGGAAAGGCCAGAAAAAATAATACAGAATCCTTGACAAATAACTAGACAAAAGTAAACTCTTGCAAGCAGGCACACATGCAGTTTTCTTTTTCTTTTTTTTAAAGAAGTAGTAGAGAGAAATTCTGGCGACAACAGTTACAGACGAACTTTCCCGACGGACTAAATGTTTTTGACTGACTGACTGCATAGCTGGTTTTACGTGCTCTTCTTGATAACGCTGTGGTCCTGATTCGGCTCTTTACAGTCCGCTAGACCCTATAAACAATGACTAACTAACTCTTGCTAGCGGCTTGCTTCTGTTGATAGCTGTGAACCTTGATATGTTTGTGGTGTTAACTTCACTCCTGATGTTAGTAATGTATGTGTATAAAGTGGTGAGAGAGAGAGCGAGAGAGAGAGAGAGAGAGAGAGAGAGAGAGAGAGAGAGAGAGAGAGAGAGAGAGAGAGAGAGAGAGAGAGAGAGAGAGAGAGATGTGTGACTTGTTTTGCGTCATCATATGTGTCATCGGTTCTTTTACGTCATTTTTCCCATCGTGTTCTTTTCGTTTTGTTTGTGTGTACGTGTAGCTGATGAAGTGTAACAATTTACACGAAATATTCTAGTTTAGGTGTTTTGGTGTTCGTTTTTATCACAATTTTTTTTAAAGAAGAAAAAACAAGCCTGCGGATGATACAAGGCACGCTTGAACATGATAAACACATAAAGTTACAAGTAGAATAAATCAGAAAACGGATAAAATATAATAATGAGGAATTCACAAACGCCACAAAGATGATAAAGAAATTAAAGAAATACTGATTAGGCCTATTGAAAACAAAACACATACAAAGTTTACAATCACTTCACGATCCATGCAGGACAAAGACCAATAATAAGCAAAATCGATCATGCATTAGCATTTTATGTGCATGTGAGAAAAATACGAACAAATACACAGACAGACAAAAAGTGTTTCTAAGAAGGTGTTTTGCTCGTGTCTTGTTTGTGTGAATAAATAAATAGTACTCACAATTACGCTGGTGGTGCCGGTGATGATGAAGTGCTAGTGCAGGTATCCATTGCGCTTGAGAAGGAATGAGAGAGTGGCCATCATATGTTTAAAAAGTTCGAATGTATACACGCTACTATAATTATGCAGGTAGAAAAATGTCTTGAGAGACTTACTGAAGCCAGTTGATCAATTGACGACTGACATTCATTCAAAGCAGCTAGTGTTCCAGCCAGGTCAGGCAGTTCAGAAATGCAGTTGTCTGTGTTTTCTAATTGTTTTGATAGATACAAGACAGTGCAGTAAGCATGGTTGAGGACATTCCAAAACATATGGCGAATTTCTCCATCAGAATGCAGATACAGATGTTTTATCCATTTTCATATTCCATACCTCACTACGACAAACAACTTCTGCTACAACATTCACTACAACTATTACCACTACTACTACCCCCATCTACTATTACTACTAATACGAGAATTTATATAATGCACACATACCTCACTACAAGCAAAAGGTGCTAATTGCGAATTGCTAGTAGTACTACAACTCCGGCTGTTGTTGCTGATGAACCCATGATAATGTCTGTTAGTCACGGAACGCCTACAATTAGTTTTCTGTTATCTCATTTGTGAAACTACCGCCACCACATGTACTGCCGTTAAATAAAATGATGACTGATGCTATTTGTGTATTTGGTGTGTGTGAGGGTGGATGAGACAGGTGAGCGTGTATGTTGGTATAGATCGCCGCGCTTTGAGCCTGATTGAATTGGGGAAAGGCGCGTATATAGCATCCTGTATTATTATTATTATTATTATTTTGTCAAGTTTGAAACCGTAACTTTTCGTTACAGTTCAAGTGAGAAGATTTATTTTGCCTTCTTTTCTGGTGTGACAATGATGTCTGGGGCTGTTTGTGTCAGCTGCTCTTGCATAAGATGATGCAGTCTTTCTTTTTTATTTTTTATGCTCCATGCTCGTCTTTTCAGCAAATTAACAACAGCATGGACTTGCTCGCCAGCTTGTTCGCCATGGAACGCCATTCCCATTCCCCACCTCCTTACCCACTCTGTGATGTGCGTTTCTAAGATGTGTTGCTTGAGTGTGACATTTACACCTTTTTCACAGCTAAACTTGTCTCGGAATGTAGACATGTACAGCTCAATAGCTTCCTCAATTTCAGGGATTTCAGTTTCTTGGATTGAATTGTTATGTGCAACCAGCTCGTGTACTATTGAATATTGCATGTTGAGTCTTAAAAAATCTGTACGAATTTGCCATGCTTTGGTATGGATATCTGCCACCGATGACAGTGGCACTGCTGCATTTGGGATGCTGTCGACAATATCATTGATGACCTCCTTCTGCATATACTTGTTACAGTGATTGCCAATCATGGCGCCGCTGTGGTAGGCCTGTCTCCTGATATTGTGTTTCTGTAGGACAGCTTCAACAGCAGCAGCAACTGGTCCTTCATATGATTCAAATTCTAATTGACTATAGTTTATTTTATCACCTCGGTTTCGCATCGTATGCATGTTTTTGACACAACTTTGAAATTCGCTGCTTGTGTTAACCATTTTATCTGGAAGATCTGCTGGTTTCTGTTTTGATAGTTCATCTGCAAGTTGCTTGTCTAGACTGTGACACTGAACTAGAAGTGCGTCATGATGTTTCTTGACTACACCCAGAAGAATGTGCAGGTAGGGTGGACATACATGGTCTATTTCTATGTTCCAAATGGGGTCTCGTGTTACATTAAAGTATAGCTTTGCATCTGATTTGTGGCAGCCTTGTTTTTCATAGTTTCTGTAATCTCTCTTCAAACTGCCTATGTGTCTTTCTGGCATCGCTTCATTTCCTGGATATGACTGCATTTGTTCTCTTGACGATTTACACCATAAACAACAATGTGTGCTTGATGGCCCTGAAATACCATACATCTTAAGCAAAAAGTCCAGATCACCAAACATAAAGACCCTAAGCTGTTTGTCCCTCCAAACTCCCAATTTCAGCCTCTCAATTTCTCCTTTTAATGGGCCTAGAATGGATGCAAGATTTTCATTGGTGTCTTTACATTCAGCCAAAACAATCATGTGTGCATTGTCTTTAGCATTGGGGCTTTCTACATTAAGAACTTGCAAAACCATCTTGAAGCTTCCCCCCCCCCCCCCCCCCCCCCGTGGTCTCCACCTAGTTTTATCCATACTTCATCTGTTGGGATGTTGCCATCATGCCAGTCTAGCATTTTCTTTTCATGATACTTTTCCAGCAAATTTAACACGAATTGGGTTATGTCTGTGATCAACGCCACAGGCTCTTCCTTTTCTTCACACTTCCCTGATTTATTGGTACTTTTGATTTGTTTATCTTTTACAACGATCTCACCACACATTGCCCCCTTTTGAAACTCTCTTTCTCTGTGCTCACTTGCCATTGAAATCCCATGTGATCTGTTCAACTGCCTAAGTTTTTTCTGCTTATTCCATGGCAAATTAAGTTGTGACCTCATACGTGCTGCTTGTTTTGCAGAGATAATTGGTGCAATACATTTGGCGTGTGTAAGAATTTGTGTCTTTCTCTGTGTGGCTTGAACTTTCAGTTCTGTCCCCTGTTGTTTCTCCAAGTCTTCATGTGTGGATCCTGAAATGTCTTTTCTGAGTTTATTGATCTCAGCTGCCCTTTTTTTTCTTAAAGGGCTGCTTGCTAATGAAGATGTCCTTTTAGCTTTTACTATCTTCTTCAAAACAATGGACGTTCCTTTGGTTTTACAAATAACGGTTCGTCTGTCATCTGATTGACTCATTTTGATCTGAACCAAACATGTTAAATAGGCCTCTTCTTCTCTTGTGAGTGGTGCTGCTAGATGCTTAAGAGGTCGGATTGAGTTTGCTTGTGTTTGCTCACTGTCCGTTTGTGATGCCGAGTCTGCTGTGCATGTGCTTGTGTGTTGCTCAGGTGTCGGACACTGCTGTGTGGTCGTGACAGATGAGTTGGATGTGTCTCTATCTGTTTCTTGTCTTTCTCTATCAGATGTCACTCCCTTCTTTTCCAAGAAGTCTAGAAGTCGCCTTTTTACCTTGACTCGTATGGGAGTAGATGTGACTGTTGGCTGAAAACTAGTGACAGTGCTAGTGGAGGTGGAGGTGGAGGTGTTAGTGGAAGTGACAGTCGAGTTATGCGTAGCCGTTTTAATTTGAGCGCATCCATATTTCTCAGGTTTCTTCTTTATGCGTCTTCCACATGCGCTCCTGTTGACCTGTTTATACTGATTACAAACTGCACAGTCGCTGACCTGTATATTTGGATTATACACTGACCACAGATGCTGTGATCCCTCAATACGCTTTGCAGCTATATGACGCAACAAACTCGAATCAGACCGTGATTTGATTTTTCGTGTGCGATGTCGACATGTGAAGCATAATGTACTCGGATAGACTATACCATCAGTCTCAACAGAATATTGTATACCATAGATGTCCAAAAGTTCAGATGCCACGGTTTTACAGAATCTATGATTTGGTACGTTTTCTCTCGGCCTTTTCGATCTTTCTCCACACAATCTGCATAATGAGTTTAACTTATCTCTGTGATACTGTTCTGTATGAGCTATTTGAGATTCAGTATCCATTTTAATGTGATATTTGTTACCTACCACCTCTTCCGTATATATGCAATAAACTAAAAGCTAACTGAAACTTTTCAGTGCAACTTAAATTGAATTAAAGACGACACTGCAGTAAAATCTAAGGAATTGGGCGCCTGTTGCACACAATTTAACAGTAACGCACCAGTCGAAAAACTCACTAAAAACACAGTTCCAGCATGGGATACATTTCAAAAATCACGTCAACTTGAAGTACACATATTAAAGTTTCTTCACACAAAAAGCCACACACACAGAGGCCCTAATACCTTGACTATCCCAAATCGAAAACAGAATAAACCACGTGTTCAAAATACATGAACTACAGTGCAATTTGCGATCACTGCAAGTCTAGGAAAGGTAAATAATATTCACCAAAAATAAACTACTTCCACTACACCCATTAAACTTCTCCACAATGTAGCTGAAAACAATAGCTGCAAACTTCACCAAATGTATCCAAGCATCTCTTGTTAATATAATTTCTGTAGCAAATAACACACATAGACTGTGCA
This sequence comes from Oncomelania hupensis, assembly GCA_036898135.1. Classification (NCBI taxonomy): domain Eukaryota; kingdom Metazoa; phylum Mollusca; class Gastropoda; order Littorinimorpha; family Pomatiopsidae; genus Oncomelania; species Oncomelania hupensis. The sequence goes on from CM072520.1 coordinate 58,396,033, forward strand.
ACAAAATGTACACGCTGGCAGTTCAGAACAGCACTTAGACCGGTCTGTAACAATTCGCGCCAAGCTATTTTTCTTTGTCTGCCTGCAGTCTCTGCACAGATGGCCTCAGGCAGCAAAAGAAGGGGAATTGGGCTTACGTATGTGTACAAGCAGCTAATTTAGGCTGAGGCGCTCACAACCTACAAGCTGCGTTCATATAGTCGCCGAGCTACCGTGTAGACGTCTTGTCTCTCTTGGCCTGGGCCCTGGTAGTAACAGCACCGACGATCTCTGGTCGGCAGGGCTGAGCCGGAGTAACCACATTGTCCCATAGCAACTCTGTAAGGTCTCCATCGGGAAATGGCAATGGATCCTCCTCCACAACTTCGACGTGTTGAGTTGAGGCAGGACTCCACTCTGGGGCGGGGTCGTCGGGTCGCCTCGCGCCATCGATGTTCCCGATCATCAAATCATACAGCGGCTTCTTCAGGCAAGCCGCTTCGACTTCGCCTATGTAGAAAGGGGTGTTGACATGAATCTTCGCAACTGGCGCTCTCACACATTTGCTGTCGGCCATGAGTGTCCATTTAAAATCGCCAGTGAACTGTTCTTTAGCGATTAGGTCTTCTCTGACGATGACCCCACTGCAGCCAGAGTCTCTTAAGACAGTCACTTCATGATTTCCGACGCGTCCCTTTGAAACAGGCATGTTCTGGACGGTCACAGCTGCGCTGGCGACGACGGGGATGGATTTTCCGTTGGCAAGGAGGAGTTGGCCATCAGTCATGCACTCTTGCACGTCCGC
>CM072520.1:58401816-58441816 GCA_036898135.1 Oncomelania hupensis
GTCGGGTTGTTGCCATCCTTCTCCTCCTCCTTCTCCTCATCATCATCATCATCATTATCCTCATCATCATCATCATTATCTTCATCACCAGTATCCGCAGCCTATCTGGTCGTTTCGAGAGATAGGCTTACATTTGTCTGGGAAATTTTTATAACCAGCAGATATTTACATGTTGTGATATTTTTCATCATTATATGCATATTGCAAGCTGTGTGTTTGCCTTCCTTATAGTTAGATTATATATGATGCAAATATATGAATCAAAAAGCAAATTATTGTTGGTTGGTTGGTTGTTTTATTAACGTCTTCTTCACCAAAATGATAAGACGCACATTCATATTCACACACGCATTCACACATGCACGCATACATACGCACTCACACACCACATGCACATTAACTTAAATAATCAAATGAACTGAGCCACTGGAGAATCAATTAAAGCTTTGGCCAACCTAACGCTCACATCAAAACTGATATTATCAATAGAACTCATAGTTTGTAAATCCGTGGGCAGAAAAAGACGAATATAACTACATTCAAGTAATACATGCTTCAAAGATACACTGTCATTACATATGCAGTTAACATTTTTACAATATTTTGTTTTAATTGAGTTTAGTATTATTCTATGTGCCATGCTTAAAACTGACCTGGTAATTCCACAAGGTTTATCATAACTCAGAGTGATTTTAAGCGCTTTCATAAATTTATTTTCTATCGAATTTTGAATTTCTTTAGACGATAATGGTATGGTTATTGCCTGTGAGTTAATATTTGAAGCACCGAGTTTTGCAGCATTATCAGCCCAATCATTATAAAGAAATCCACAATGTGATGGAATCCAACAAAAGTTCACCTGAGTACCGTTAGTTATTAAACTATTAATAATATTTATAATTTCTAAAATAATTTCTTTTCTTTCACCATGACAATTTGAATTCAGTGCCTGCAAAGCAGACATAGAATCTACACAAATAACTATACTAGATGTACTCAAAGCTAGATTTGAAATTTTATTAAGAGCCATTAATATCGCAATTAATTCAGCAGTGAAAATGGAATATCCTTTACCCAAATAATAGGATTCTGATATATTAAAATCCGGTATTACATACGCTGATCCGGCTTCACCTGTTTCAAAAACAGATCCATCTGTATATATTTTTAAATGTCCAGAATACTTTTCATACATATGATGTCGTGCTTCAACAGCCGTGAATTGAGCGTTATGATTCTTGTTTACATTACAATAATGAATATCATAATTTGCCTTTTCAATTTCCCAAGTAGGTACTGGTGAAATTATATTTTTTTGTAAATTTTCAATATGCATTAATTCTGCTTGAATAAGATCTTTCGTAAAAGTACCTATTGTTTGAAAAGAGTGCACCTTTTGGGCATATTTGGGAAAAGCTGTATCGGATCTGATAAACAGTTCTTCGATAGTACTGTTGTTAACTGCACTTGCTCTTAGTATGTATTTGGCACATGCTAACTTTCTCCATTCATCAAGGGGAATAACACCTGCAAGTTTATATGCCTCTATAGTTTTTGTATGAATTGGGACCCCTAGCGCTAATTTTATTGCTTTACTGTCTAAACTTTGTAATTTTTTAAGATAGCATTTTGGGGCTGAAAAATACGCTTCCTGTCCGTATGATAATTTGGATCTCACTAAAGCAGAAGCTAAATGAATCAGTGGTTTTACATGTTGTCCCCATTTTTGTCTGTTAATAATTTTCATTAAATTATAACTTTTGATAGCTTTTTGTATTAAATATTCTATATGTCTTTTCCATGTTAGTTTGCATGTTAAATATACGCCTAAAAATTTAACCTCTTTCACATACTTGAGTTCTTCATTATTTATTTTTAGTTTTGGAAATTGTCTTGGTTCCTGACCATGATTAAATAGTACCAAGCTTGTTTTTTCTTTAGACAAATCAAGACCATTTTGATTCATATAATGACTGATATTATTTATTTCTTGTTGATATAATTTAGTTATATATTTTATTTCATACAAAGATGTTTTTCTTTTTAAATTTACATTCATCCATATTGCTAAGTCATCTGCATATTGAGCAAGTGACACTTTATTGCTTAATACTCCTGGTAAATCATAAATTAATATATTAAATAAAAGCGGAGAAATTATAGATCCCTGTGGAATTCCCATATCAGTCTTATAGCTTGACGAATATGAATTCCCTACTTTTACCTGTATATTTCTATCTTTTAAAAATGTGCCAATATAATTATACATACGGCCAGATAAACCAATTGATTTCAGTTTGTATAATAATCGAGCATGCCAAACTCTGTCGTATGCTTTGGTGATATCAAAAAATGTTGCTAGCACGCTCTTTCTTTTAGCAAATTGCCTTTTAATATGAGTCGTGATTTTTACTAAATGATCTACTGTCGATCTTCCTTTTTGAAATCCAGCCTGATGAAGTGGAATAATTTTATGTTTCATACAATAGTAAGACATCCGTTCTAAAATAATCTTTTCCATTACTTTGCATACATGGGAAGTTAATGCTATTGGTCTATAGCTTGAAGTAACTGATCGGGGCTTGCCTGATTTTAGAATAGGAATTACTACAGAAGATTTCCAACAATCAGGAATAGTGCCCGTAGTCCAACATTTATTAATAATATTATGTAAATTTTGTATCCACTTCTCAGGAAGATGCATCAGTAAGTTATATGATATGCCATCTAATCCTACCGCAGACTTTTTTCTTCCTAAATTTAAAATTGCATTTTTAACTTCCTCACATTTAATTACTGAGTTTATATATAAATTATTATCTGAGGGGGGTATTTCATATTCTTCAGTATGTTCTAGATGTTCTCTTTCATTTTTAACATTAGGTGGCAGATTATTTGAATTACTAGCATTAGCAAAAACTTTCACAAATTCTTCAGCCTTTTCTTTAGGTGACGGAAAATAATTATCCACTAATTTTAGAGGACATTGGGGAAGCTGAAATCCGTTTCTCATTTCTGATAATTTCTTCCATAATTTTGCAGCATCTTGAGAATTATTTACTTCAGATGTACAATATTCAGACCAGAACTTTCTTTTTTCTAAAGCAATTATCTTATTACATTTAATTTTAGCTGTTTTCATTTCCTTGAAATATTCTTCTGTTCTATGTTTTAACCAGTTTTTATATGCAATCTTTTTCTCTTTTACTGCTGTATCACAAATGTCATTCCACCAGATATTTCCTGTATGTTTTTTCTTAATAAAGATTCTTTTCTGAGGAATAGACTTTTCTGCCGCTAAATGAATTTGCTGCACAAATTTTACATACACATCATTAATATTATCATTGTTAACAAAATCTGTATCATACGATAATAATAGAGATTGATACATTTCCCAATCAGCACGGCTATAAATATACTTCGGGATAATATCATTTTCAGTTTCATTATCAACATAATTATTATTAATAGTTATAGTAATAGGTAGGTGATCACTTCCAAGCGGATCATTGTCTACATCCCATACACAGTCAACAACCAGATTCGGAGTAACAAAAGTCAAATCTATGGCTGAAGGGCGATGAGTAGACGCATCTGGAATTCGAGTGATCCTACCATCATTAATCAAAATCAGTTCAGTGTCTATAACACTTTCACAGAAACTGTTATTAGCTACACTATGACAACTAGTATCCCACAAAGATGAATGTGTATTAAAATCACCACATATAATCCAATGTTCTGTGACGTCAAAGGACCGTATCCAATCACTGTCGATATTGTTATTATTATTGTTATTATTATTGTTGTCGATTATTGTTTTGTACAGTGCGTATCGTTGTTTGTTTTTGCCGATTTATTTTAAATATTCGAATTAATGTTATTATATGTCTTCTTTTTTATGCTTATACGTGCGCATTTGAGTTTAGACGTGTGTGTGTGTGTCTGTGTTCTGTTCTTTCCCTGTTCTTTTCTTGCCTTCTATTGTAGTTCTTACTCTTTCATGACACTTTGCAGTCTCTCTCTCTCTCTCTCTCTCTCTCTCTCTCTCTCTCTCTCTCTCTCTTTTTTTTTTTTTTTTTCTTTTTCTCCTCCATCTCCCTCCCTCTTACTCTCTCTCTCTCTCTCTACCCGTGTTGCCGGGGGTTTCTGTGTGGAACTGAAATACCTAAACTTGTTTATCTCAATGAGGGAGGGAGATCCACTTTGACGTTGAGGGCTAAAAATTTGGAGTGGTCGTTCCAGCCTTCTTCATCTGACCCGTCAAATGCAATCCAAATGCAAACGCAAAGTGACGTAATCTTTTTTCTTTGTTTATTATTTTAATTTCCTTTAAACTGTGTATGTTATTAGGCTGTACACATGCCTTGAACATAAACCAAAACCTATTTACCTGTATATCAAGACTAGTATAGTAACGTCTTATTGGTGTTTTTGCTTGTTTGTTTGCTTGTAATTGTTGTTTTTTTTCTTTACATATTCTTTTAAACGTTGTGTGTCCAAAACTCGTGTATAATTTTCAGTTGTCTAGGTATAGGCCTAATATAATGTATCGTAAAAATATAGACTTATATTTCAAATGGGTCAACGCTGTTCAGGATACTATAAGAGAAACGTTTTCACTTGTTTAGATTAAAATTAAAGAACTATAAAAAATAAACACACAAACACACACACACACGCGCGCGCGCACTCACACACGCACACACACACATCACAGCTGCTTGGACTGGGGTGTGTAGTGTCTTTATTTCAAACTTTTTTTTTATTTCGTTTGGTTGTTGACTTCCAAGCTTGTTTATTCATCCAAGTACTAACCTCTCCCGATCTGACCTAACCTGAACATTAGCTACCGTGTGCCAAATCCTCTATAGCCTACAATTGCTCCACCCTGAATGCGCTATCCTATTTACCCTATCGCCTTAACACCGTCAATACTGGATTTTCCGACACATAATCTGTTTTCTTCTCATCTTAGCCGTGCCTACCTTTTAAACAACACGTGCTTGTGCAAACTTCCTCAATCCCTAACCAATTTTATAAAAGGACCCACGTCGACCCCGCCCCATCGACAGCACATTCACAGTGAGCGTTGCCCCTGGATCTGTTTAGACCCGGCAGCGAGGGAGAGGTATCAGGCTAATTGTAGATTATAGTCACACGACACCGGAGCGTATAGGCGACTACTGGTCACATTATTCTGACATCAGCGAACCAGTTGATGGCAAAGGTAAAATAATATCGTCACACGTTGGCCAATCCTGGATTCGAGCCATGGACCTTTCGGTTATTAGTAAGTCGCTTTACCAACTGAGCTACCTAACTCTTCGACTATACGTCTTCAGATGGAGAGGGAGATAGGCCCCGCCCGCATTAAGCTGGTCTTGAGAAAAGGGAGGTCTCAAACGCTTCCTCTCCAACGACCGAAAGGTAGGGGACACCACCACCAATGTAAATTAGTTTAAAATGTAATAATATTGTGAGAGTGATAAGAAGAAGAAGAAGAAGAAGAAGAAGAAGAAGAAGAAGAAGAAGAAGAAGAAGAAGAAGAAGAAGAAGAACTGTGAGAGTGAGAAGAAGAAGAAGAAGAAGAAGAAGAAGAAGAAGAAGAAGAAGAAGAAGAAGAAGAAGAAGAAGAAGAAGAAGACAATAACAATAACAACAACAAGAAGAACACGAGAAGTTGAACGAGCATGCCTATAAAAGTTAAAACAAATGCGACGATCACCATCATTACCATCATCGCCATCATCATCATCATCATCATCATCATCATCATCATCATCATCATCATCATCGAGGTAATACACATTGCTGCGATCGGTAGAAAGTATCGCCAAACTCCCGCTAGCAGCAGGTGAAAGTATTCCCTCCATCCCTTCAAAGTATACTTTGGGCTCGCTGCTAGCCGCGGATGCGAACCGCAGTAGCCTATTGTTTAAAAGTGACGGAAAGAGCGGAATATTGCTACAAGGGTTCGGGTAAGGGTTAGGTGTAGATCTATCGCTAGCCCTTGCCCTAACCCTTTTCTCTACAGAAATGCTCTTTTTCCGTCCCAAAAACCCATTTGCCTTCTTGGATTCTTAAATTGTATGAAACCAAGTGAGGACACTATCCGGCGTCAATAAACGGTTCAAAAAGGTTCTCAAACGGTTCGTAAAAGACAGTTGACCTAGAAACAAATACAGCGTGACCTAATTCGTCGCCTAGAGGAGACGAAACTTACTTTTCCGTTTCTCATGGCTCTCACTTAGTCGAACCCCTATGGACCTAAATGTCCTTTTAAGATAACCGTTTAGGCTTCTTCTTAGCTATGGTGCGACTGCGTGTGTTGGTCCTGTCCCAGACTGGACACCTGGGTATATTATGGTTTAAATTTTAGGGCTATGTGCATGTGATTGGTCGATCCTTTGGTGGACGGTTTGCCCGTACCACCGTTTTTAACTGTTTGTTTTGGTCCTGATAGGATTTTTATACTTACCCGTCATCCCAGCATAATTTCATCCCCCACGGCCATCCTACCTCCCTGCTTACCGCAGCTCTCTCCCGGGAAAGTACGTCTAACAGACCCCAAGCTGGGTAGTTTTCATGTTACAATGATTAGCATCATTTCACTACTATTAGACAGATTCCGATCCATCAATACTCCAAACTACTCACCCACCCACCTCGGAACCGACCCTCCTTCCGGCCTGCGTCCTTGCCGACCATAGCCCATCCCCCCCACTCCCTACCTCTGACGAGCGGCCATGCTTGCCCTTCTGGTCATCCTTGGACTACCAGCCCTCCATCCTACCCGACCGCTGACCATTCTGCCTCTTCCGACTCATCTTCTTCTTACACTGGTCGTTGCAGCTGCAACATGCGCTCCCTCTTCAAGCGACTCCTTCAGCATCATGACATCTTAATACATCGGAGCTCCTTCATCAAAGTCCCCTATGTGCAACTGTGTCCGGGAAGCGAACTTGTTTTTTCCAACCTAGTTCCAGTCACTTTCCCGAAAAAGGCAATTACCGAAGTCGAACGAAGCTCTCCGAGTCGAGCGAAGCTATCCGATGTTTTACGAACGAATGCTGGCAGGACTACGTGAAACCACAGGCTTGTAAGTCTCGTCTTTCGTAGGCCTAAATTACATACTATACTGCGTACGTATTTAGGAGTTTACAAAGACAAAAGAAAAGACTTCAGAGCCTGTGGTGAAACATCCGTGCATAAAAATAGCCGCTGCTAGATCTAATTCTATTTCGATCTGCACAGCTTCAAGCTCAAGTCGAGATTTGCAGTTTGAAGCAGTTAGTATTATTATTATTATTATTTTATGATGAATAATATACTGACACAATTAGTAATAAGGAGTAAAAGTAATACATAACACATAAAGCACACATACAACGATTTCACATCTATATCAACAATAAAACCATGACAAAACTTCAAAGCGCTATGGATACGTTGATGTCCCTTCAGCACAACAAGGCAAAGCAAGTTTATAATGGTCTCAAAAAACAGTAATATTTTTTATTGCAAGCACCAAAGCAATTATTTATTTAACTAATATTATTCTTTTTAACTGATACAGTAAATTTGTTATATATGTATTTCAATTATATGTATTGTAATGAGAAACACGTATTAAAAAAATGTTGCGTGGAGGGCGGAAATTTCTATAAATCATCTGAAAACTTTGTTAAATCTATCCTATCCTATCCTATCCTGTCCCGTAACCCGAAGGTCGTAGGGGCACCACAGATGATCGTTTAACCAGCATACTCCATCCTTCTCTGTCCTCAGCAGCCCTGATGGCTTCGCTCAGTGTCAAACCAGTCCATTCTCGAATGTTGTCCTCCCACCTCTTTTTCGGTCTCCCTTTTCTTCTACCTCCTTGCACTGTGCCTTGCAGAATAGTCTTTGCAAGGCCTGATGATCTGGTGACGTGGCCATACCACCGAAGTTTCCGTTTCTTCACCACTGTTAGCAGGTCATCATGTTGTCCAATAGCTTGTGTGATGGTCTGTCGGACTTCGTCGTTGGTGATGTGTTGGGTATAGGAAATGCCCAGAAGTCTTCTGTAGCACCTCATCTCCATGCTTTGTATTCTTCGTTGGAGATCTGCTGTGAGGGTCCATGCTTCGCAAGCATATAGGAAGATGGAGATGACCAGAGAGCGCAGCAGTCTTACTTTGGAATGTAGACTGATGGTTCTGTCTTTCCAAATGGGCTTCAACCTTGTCAGGGCAGCAGTTGTTTGTGCGATCCTGGAGAGGACTTCCTGTCGGGACCCATTGTCTGATACAATGGCTCCTAAATATTTGAAGCTATGCACTGTGTCGAGGGATTGGCCTTGGACTTTGATGTCCGTATTGATGCCATTGGTGTTGTTGGTCATCATTTTGGTCTTCTCTGCACTTATTTCCATTCCATAGGCTTTGGAGGTGGTGTCAAGCCTCTGTACCAGCTGTTCAAGTTCTTGTTCCTCTCCAGCCAATCCATCAATGTCATCTGCAAAACGAAGATTGGAGATTGCTCTACCCCCTATGCTGACTGTGCCTTCATGGTCTGCAAGAGCATCCGACATGATGCGCTCTAGGAAGATGTTGAAGAGTGTTGGAGAGAGTAGGCATCCTTGACGCACACCGATTGTTGTTCTGAACCAATTCCCGATGGCTCTGTTGTGGAGGACTGCACTGGTAGCCTTGTCATACAGGCTTTTGATGACTTCTATAATTTTTGGGCTGATGTTGTACACTTTCATTGTTGCCCATAGAGCTGCATGCCAGACTCGGTCAAACGCCTTCTTGAAGTCTATGAACACATGATATAGATGTTGTTGGTGCTGTAGGTATTTCTCACAGATTATTCTGAGGTTGAAAATCTGCTCAGTGGTACTTCGCCCTGCCCTGAATCCTGCTTGTTCTTCAGCTATGATTTGTTCAGCTTGGGGTTTCAACCTGTTGAGTATTATTTTCAGGAGGACCTTGCTGGGATGGCTGATGAGGCTGATGGTGCGGTAATTTTCACACTCCTGAAGGTTACCTTTTTTGGGAAGAGTGATGACAAGCGACTGGGTCCATGGTATAGGCCACTCCCCACTCTGCCAGATCTTGTTACAGATAATGGTGAGGGCATCAATCATCGCTTCTCCTCCTGCCTGTAGCAGTTCCGCGGGTATGTTGTCCACTCCTGCTGACTTCCCTTTCTTTAGCGCTTGCACTGCTGCCTCAACTTCTTCCCGGAGAATTGGGAGGATTTCTTCTTCTTCTCTGTTCTCTGGACATGCTAGAACTGATGGGTCTCCATTTGGTGTATGGTTGTAAAGGTCAGAGCAGTACTCTGTCCATCTATCCAAGACTTCTTGTTCTTCTGTAAGGCATATGCCAGACTTGCTTTGGATAGTGGAGACTTTGGGCTGTTTGACACTTGTCAGTCGCTTCACAGTCTGGTAGGCCTTCTTGCTGTTGTTCTTGTTCAGACTGTTCTCTATTTCCTGGCATTGATCTTCTATCCAGTTCTCCTTTGCCGTGAGCATGCCTTTTCGGATGTCATTGTTGATTTTTCGGTAGACATCAGCTCCCTGTGAGGTGTTCTTTTTCTTTTTCATCTCTCTTCGTTTATCACACATATCCAAAAGTTCAGGTGTGATCCACAGCTTCTTCTTTGGTCGGTGCTTGCCAAGGATCTCAGTGGCGGCATCTGTCACAGCTGAGTTGAAGGTGGTGGTCATGGTGTTGACATCTACTTCACCAGCCCCCAAAATGAGCAGTGGTGCAAATTTCCCTCCAATTGTGGCCTGAAATAGTTCTGCCACCTCCGGGTCTTGCAGTTTGTCCAGGTCGAACTTCAGTCTAGTGCACTTTGCTGTATTTACTCTCTTCAAGTGGAGCCGGAAAGACATCATCACGAGATCGTGGTCACTTCCGATGTCTGCTCCTGGAAAAGTACGTGTCCTGCCAATGTTGATGCTTGATCTGAAGCGTTTCTTGACCATGATGTAGTCTATTTGGTTGTGATGCTCCCCGCCAGGACTGTGCCATGTCCATCGTCTGGAGTTTTTGTGGAGACCAAGCGTGTTTGCCAGTACCAGATTGTTGTATCTGGCAAACTCCAAGAGTCTCAGACCCCTGTCATTTGTCTCGTTGTTGCAGTGGGGTCCACATGTGTCTCCCCAGTTGCGGTGCGCATCTTGGCCAACCTTGGCATTCCAGTCGCCTTGCACTATGACTATGTCCTTCTTCGGCACTTGGTCAAGGACCGCCTGTAGATTTTCATAAAAATCCTCCACTTCGCTGTCGTCATAGTCTGATGTTGGGGCGTAGGCCTGGATGATGGTGATGTTGAAAGGGGCTGCTCTCAGACGGATGGTAATGAGTCTACTGGAGACTGGGCGGCAACTGGGTTAAATCTATAAGAAAAAATAACCAGTAACACCATCTGAATATTTCGGGTTACACCCAACTTCAGCAAAAACAAACAAAACGTCACTGACCATATTTACACCATTGAGCATGCACAGCAGCACACTATTCTTTTATTTTTTTTAAAGTAGGAATAATAATAATAATAATAATAATAATAATAATAATAATAATAATAATAATAATAATAATAATAATAATAATAATAATGAAAATAAAAAGAAATAATAATAAGAAGAAATAATAATAATAATAATAATAATAATAATAATAATAATAATAATAATAATAATAATAATAATAATAATAATAATAATAATAATAATAACAACAACAACAACACACAAACAAAACAAATAAATAAATTAAAGATTTAACTAAATAACTATACTACTACTACTACTACTACTACTACTACTACTACTACTACTACTACTACTATTACTACTACTACTACTTGGGAAGTTGTGGTCTCGATTTTGTGGTCCTGATTCGGCTCTTTGCAGTCCGCTGGACTCTGTAAGCAATGAATAAATAATAAGCTTTTAATTTAACTCTGATCTCGAGTTGTCTTGATTTTGTGGTTCTGATTCGACTCTTTGCAGTCCGCTGGCCCTGTAAGCAATGAATAACTAGCTAACTATTAATTTAACTCTGATCTCGAATTATTTAAAAAAATTCGCTTAGCCTACTCGTCCTTCTCCGGAAATTTCAAGATTCGAATATTATAAAGTATAGGCCTAAATATTATCAATTAGAATAGATATAGTTTATACATTTATTTACGTATAAAACAAACAATACAGGTCTAATAATTATATTCAGCTACTGAGCTTCTTGGCTGGGCGGAGACTGACTTATAATGTAATAATGTAGATTAAGCCTATGTATACTGTATAACAGTGTCTACTTGGTTCGAGGCAGGAAATGGGCAATGCTATTATTAGCCTTTACTGCTGAGAACTAATAAAATGCAAATCAAGGAACGCAACTATTAAATATGGTCAATAATAATTATGCTCATATTATGATCATATTAACAAAGTATACCGTTGCGAAATGCTAAATCTGTGTAAATCGAACAGAATTAGAAGCAACAGCGATCATTCTTAATGTCAGCTAGTCGTAGTCATGCAAGCGTCATTTCGTAACACATCGGAGAGCTTCGTTCGACTTCGGTGATTGCCTTTTTGGGCGAATGACTGGAACTAGGTTGGAAAAAACAAGTTTGCGTCCGGGAACGGTAATCTACTCAACTAACTAACTATCCGTTTCTAGTCTTTCAGCGACACTGTAACCACAGGCGGCGGAAGCGGGGGGGCAAGGGGGGCACTGGCCCCCCCTAGAAAAATATTGGGGGGGCAAACCTATACATTTGCCCCCCCAATATTCAGCCCCTCAAAAAACATTATTTGGGGGTTCATACCAATATTTTCCCCCTTCCTCTGGACTGATGCAAGTTAACAATACCTGTGCTGAGACCATTTTCACAGCACTGAAGGACTGCTTGATCAGACTTGACTTGCCAGTGCAAAACTGTAGGGGCCAGGCCTACGACGGGGCGAGTAATTTTTAGGGTCATGTGTCAGGAGTTGCAAAATTATTCAAAGATGAGATCCTTGCTGTGACTGAAGAGCAGCTGGCGACAGTTCTTCAAAGAAAACAAACGACTTGTGATGACGCAGTAAACGCTGCTGACATTTGTCTGAGAACACTGGAAAGCATGTGGCATGAAGATTGTTATGAGACATTTTTTGCTGACATCACAACGAAAGCTGCAAATTTGTGTGATGAGCCCTGCGTTCCTTGACAGAAGCAGCCTCCACGAAGACTGGACGATGGTTCACAGGGTCACAGCTACTCTTGTCCATCTGCTTACTACAGAAAGCAATACTGTGAGGCCATTGACAACATCAAAGAACATTTAAAGAGCTGGTTTGATCAAATAGCTCTCGACTTACCAAGGAAAATTTAAGTTCTTCTAAGTAATGGAGCAGCAGGGAAGAGACCAGAAATTCCTCAAGAAATCAAAGATACATATTTCGCTGACATCGACTTGGACAGACTCAAAACTCAGCTAGAACTCCTCCCACATGCACTGGGTGACACCAGGAAGGCGGCTAACTCTAGGATCACCATCTTCCAAGCAATGCCGGATGAACTGAAAGCTTCTGACACTGTGCGACGGATGCTGAGTGAAGTGGATAAACTTCTCAGACTGTACTTCACCATCCCAACCATAACTGCAACGGCTGAACGCAGTTTTTCAGCCCTAAAGCGGGTAAAAACATACCTTCGGGCAACGATGACGCAGGAGCGTCTAAATAATTGTCTTATAATGCATGTGTTCAAAGACAAAGTAGATCAACTAGGCCTAGCGCAAACTGCTTACGAATTTATCAATAGAAATGAACGCCGTCAGGCATACTTTGGAAAATTAACGGTGTAATTTCCCATGCCAAATGACATGCATGACTGCTGTTTTTGTTACTGTGATGGATCAACATTGTCAGGTCAGTTTCTTTCCCTTTTTCTCTACCTTCCCCCCCCCCCCCCCCCCTTCTCTCTCTCTTATATGCACAGTTGTAGAAATATATGATATATCTTTTTTTCTCTCTCACATAGTGTCTATGAAAATTGTTCAAATTATTTGGAGTAAATGTCCAGGGCCGGACCCAGGTGGAAGGGTGTGGCGGAGGGGGGGGGGGGGTTACCTGGATTCCGGACACCCCCCCCCCCCCCCTCCAAATTTTAAAAAAATTGAATTTTTTTAATGCAAAGAGTTTTAAAACATTGCAGTTTTTAGTCACTTTTGGTCCAAAGTACAAAGAGTTATTTATAGTCAATTCAATGGAAATCCATTTCAAGGGTTCCGTTAAAACGTCCAAAGCGTTTTCCCGTTGAAACGACCAAGTAACCCTACCCTACTCCTATGCCTAAATTAGTAAATGCAGCCATATTTTCTTGTTCTGGCCGCAAGCCTCTTCCAGCACCTTCACCTTGATACTGCCATAGTCCACCAAAAACGACCTTTTAGAAATATTAATTAAGATGCTAAGTTGATAATTATGACAATTCGTTGTAACGAACACCCATTGAAACGACCATCGCTGAATCGTCCAAAAACATCGTTGAAATGGAAACCCTTGACAGTGAAGCTGCAGAAAAAGGACAAAAGATGTCGATGCCTATAGGGAAATCAAAGAGGTCAGTAACTGCATGTCTTCTATTAGAAGAGATGTCGACACAGCGTTCGTTGCCTGGTTTGGTGAAGTCAGCAAAATGGCAAATGCTTTGACAACTGGTGTTATTGTTCCTCGCCAAGCATACCGACAGACTCTCCGTGACAACCAACCTGCGGCCACTCCAGAAGAATATTTCAAGATTAGCACTGCCATTCTTTTCTTGGAACACCTGTCAACCGAATTGGACTCGAGGTTCAAAAATGCTGGGCTAGCAGTTGATGGTCTCTGTCTGGTGCCAAGCACTTTAATAGACAACCAGGATGGTTTCATGCAGGTTCCAGAAGGGGTGAAGACACTGGCAATGTTGTGGGAGTCTGACCTACCAGACAACGCTACCCTTGATGCAGAATACCAACGGTGGGTTTGCAAATGGCGAAGTACTGCTGAGAATGCGACAGTTATCATCCCATCCACGGCATCAGAAGCAGTGAAACATTGTGACAGGGATTTTTATCCCAACCTGTTCATCATGCTAAAGAACCTTTGCACCCTGCCTGCCACTACTGCCGAGTGTGAGCGTTCAAACAGTCAGTTGCGCAACCTGAAAAACTACCTGCACTCTACAATGGGGCAACAGAGACTCAATGGACTTGCTTTACTGAAAGTGCACAGGGATTGCACAGGGACTTCCAAGAGGCAGTGAACTGTTTTGCCAGAAGATGCAATTCACAAATGGTAATAATGCCGAGGAACCTATTGCAGCAAGACAGAGTTAAGTGAAAGCAGGGCGATGATGTTCATAAACTACAAGTTAAAGCTTTATACCGTTAACGATAAACAAAAAGTAGTTAATAATAATAGTATACAAAACATCTCTGCTGATAAATAAATGTTTGTGTGTGTGAGTGTTGTTGTTTGTTTTTTTAAGGGAGGGGCAGAGGATAATTTTTGTACCCCAGAGTTTGTCAGTTCAATTGTTCAAAAAGCTCAATGTCCCAGACCATCACAAATGGCTTTTTCAAGGTTCAGATTGCACCAGATTGCACCATTTTGCATCCTTGAAAAAAAAAATTTCCGAGGGGGCCTGCCCCTGGACCCCCCTAGAAGGCTCGGCGCTTCGCGCCTTCGCTGAATCAGTAACCCCCGCCACCCCCCTCCCCCCTCGACTTTTCCAAGGTCCGGCCCTCATGTCAGTGAATAAAATGTGTGTGTGCCCCCCCAATCCTGAGCAGCTTCCGCCGCCTGTGGTAACTGAGCTGGGCCCCGTTCAATGTGCGTTGTAGAGTATTTAAATTAAGAAGTACATAGCTAAATACTTCCTAAACACTCTCTAACTTTGCGTACTGCTTAAACATGTCGCTGTTCAATGTGAATGCACACCGTCCAAGCGCTCAGTATTTAGCTGTGTGCAACGCAGTAGGCCTAAGCGTTACTTCCGGTTTTAAGCATCGCGTGGTTTAGGAGAAACAATGTCGGACAACGATCAAAATCTACCAGAAGCAAAACCTACTACTACTAGCAGAGGCAAAAGAAATGCAAACTTTTCAACGAAAGAGACTCACGTTCTCCTAAGAGAAGTTAAGAAGAATATAACAATTTTACAGGGTCCGTTGAAGTCCGATGTGACCAATCAAGATAAGATTGCCGTTTGGAAAAATGTGGCAGTGTCTATTTCAGCTTGCGGTACGGCCAAAAGAAATTTTAAAGAAATCCGAGCGAAATGGAGGACAATGAAGGGAGAATGCCTGAGGTACCGGGATTCTTTTACACAAACAGGCGGAGGAGGACCATTAAAACAACCGTGGTTTTTCGATACGGTATTGGACATAATAGGCGAGACGTCAGCAGTGCTTGATGGCATCTCTGTGTCGGGTAAGTATCATCAACTATCACTTTTTCGCTCGCAATAACATTGGAAAAAAATTGCCAATGGGTATTATTTAATTTTATAATCATTATGATTCGAATAGAATTTCGGTTTAGGCTTAGGGAAAATATTGAGTAAACGTAAGTAAAGATAATTTTAATTGGTCAATTATGAATATCATGAAATGATGAATGGAGAAAAGAATCACAATTCACAAAAACTTTCAGAGTAGATGGGAATTGTTCAAAATAGTTTGTACAGCATGCAAAATGGTGTCAGTATAAGTTAACTTTCAGGCAAATATTAATAAATGAGGGGCAGTATCTTGTTATTCTGTAATTGAAAATAATATGAATATGGTCACGCTGTTTTCATTTTCCTCTGTGTTTTGTAATGTTGATAGTTTTTTTTCCATGATCAAACTCATTTTGAGCTCGATTGAGGAAAGAACGTCTGAAATGCATTAATAATAATAAAAAATAATAATTAAAATTAACTTTTTTAAAGAGTTCAAAGCTTGGCAATCTGTAACCAACATACACTGGGCAATGCACTGTGAAATGAGAAATAAAATCTGTTTTCAGGTGGTGGAGAACCGGAGAACCTTTTTTATCCACAATCTGAACCCGAGACAAAAGGTGTGGAGGTGGAGTTTTATGATATGACGAGTAAGTCGCTGGCATCAGGAAATGAGTAATCCACTAATTCATAATTGGTTTTGTGTGTATATAATTATTAATTTATTGTTAAAATATTTTGGACACAATGTACAAGAAGATTTTGAAGGAACTGCAAGCATGTCAAGTTGTAATCTAGTCTGAATAAACCAGACATGAGATTTTTAAGTTAATTACTGGAAAACCATTAGTATTGAAGCCCCAGACCTGTGTCATTTCTGAGATTTGCACAGAACCGGTAAGAACATTAATTTATGGGGAGGGAGGGGAGAATGGGGGGTGGGTGGAAGGTTAACTTATCAAGAAGGTTATCTTGAGCAGACAATTTGATGTGCAAGTTGGAGGCTCTAATTGCTATCCTCAATTATCGTTTATCCTGTTTGTGTTTTTTTGTTTGGATTTTCTAGATGCTGACAATACGTACCAAAGTACCCTCAAGAGTGAGGCACAAGAAGTACCTGCTCCACTTGCGCTTGCTTTGACAGGTAACTTAACCAAAAAAGCATTTAAAACGCTCCATCATGAGCTTTGTTTTGGGCAGCTTGTTTTACTTCTCACATTTATTTACTTTTAATAATATGTACTAGGAGGAGGAGTATCAAAGCATGAATTTTGACACACAATGCTATGCACTCACATCCGCCTCCCATCCCCCCCCCCCCCCCCCCCCCCCCCCCGCTTTGCGAATCTGTGTGAGATGGTCCTAAATTGTCCAAAATTAACATGTTTAAAACTTGTCCGTCTGTATATATCTGTATACTATGTGCAAAACTTTAAAGTGGCTGAGTACTCAGAACCTATTTCATGTATCGCAACCAAACTTGGTAAGAGATAATATCTAAAAAATCAGTTCATATCTAGGTACTTTGAATTGAACTTGACCCTAAACTAGTATTTAGAAATAAAAACTGGATTTTTCAGTTTTTGCATTGATCTTGAAGGTTAGGGTCATTTTTGCCATACAAAAACATAAAAAAAATTCTCATCATACAAAGGAATGTCTACATTTAACTCATAGTATGCAACAACATTGGGTTGTTTGATCACACATATTCATCATATGTCACATGAAGGTCAAGGTCATTTCAAGGTCAAGGCCACTTAAGGTCAAGGTCACTGTTTTATTTGTGTGCATAATACAATGTTTGTGGTAGTTTATTTGATCTTACATGAATGTATAAATTGGAACCAGAGGTCAAGATCACCTCAATATTAGGAGCAATGAAAGATCAAAGCCTGTAGTACTTTGCATGTTAATGCCACCGTTTCTTTTTTTTTTCTTCTGGTCACTCATTTTTATGTAGAATATTGCAAGTTCCAAAAGGGGCATGTAAGTCATTTAAGTTTGCCATACTATTTTAATTAAATATGTTGCAACATTGTTATTAAAAAAATTTGAATATCCAAGTTTGTTTGTTTCAGAAGGTATTAAGGATCTAATCTATCCTAGCAGTGCAGAGAATGAAGAGAACGTGTCGTTTCCTGTAACTGCTCTGAATGATGGTTGGTGACAGAAAACATTATTGTTTATTTTTATACTGTATTAAAACATTGATTTTGCTTCGGAATTTCACATAACTACACCCATACTAATACCCCAAAATAAATGAAGTAACTCCCACCCTAATACCCCAAAATAAATGAAGTAACTCCCACCCTAATACCCCAAAATAAATGAAGTAACTCCCACCCTAATACCCCAAAATAAAAGAAGTAAAGTTGTAAGATTTCATAATTTTGAACGATTATAGATCTAGTTAAAGAATGCAACCTTAGTGAATGTTGCAGGAGATTTATGATGGTTTGTTTTGATAGGTATTTTAGTTTGAGGTTGCAGTATATATAATCTTATTTATTGATTTACATGAAGACAGGTTTTTTGCAAACTTGTATGAATAATTTTCTTTTTGCTGTGAAGTTGCCAGTTTTTAAAAAAATGATTTTAAAAGCTTTATTGTTGTAGGCAATAGTATTTTATAAGGACAGTACTTCTCTGAACAGCAATTATCATTTAAACTGAGACAATGCACAACCTTTTAGGAACAGATGATATTTTTGTGTTGTCATTTTTAATGCCACATTATTTTTCCTAGCAAGTATTTACAACTTGCGTGAAGACTTTACTTTTTTTTTCACAATCCAACCATAATAATGCTTGAGAAAAGATTTTGTCGTTATTGAGTACTTATGGCTGCCTCTATGCCAATGAAACTATTCAGTTTTATTTGTACTCCTTGTTTACAGCTTTTTGAACTGGGCCCAGATAGTCCCTTGGGTATTTTTGGAGAGACTAATATAGGGATTAAGGAACAAAAATACCTGTGGCGTTTTAAATGGGGGGGAGTGTTTGTACCTCAATTTATTTTATTTCATGTGTTAACGCAGGACTAGAAGACTCGTATCTGCCAAGGGCGTCTACCCCAAAGAAGATGGCGGCTCAGTCTTTCGCGAGGAAAAGCCTGTTGTTGGAAGTGCAACCCGTTCAGGATACAGGTAAAAATTTAGCATCTATATATATAATGACAATTATATTTATTCATGTAATTGAGAATAATAATGGAACGATGATGTGATAATAATAAGAATTCTTGGACGTTGTTGTTATTATTATTATTATTATTATTGTTGTTTGTTAGTTGCAGTTATGTTTATTATCACAGTACTGTATATTGTCAACTTTATTGTTACCATTCAATTATAATTTTTCTTTATAATTTATTATCAATAACTGCTTTTTTAAAATTCATTACATAATTTGTTGTTTATACACAGGTCTTGTGGTCTCCTGTTTGTTGCCTTCCCAAATGATGCCCAAACCACTTCCGTCAAACAACACAAAATGCTGTATGCAGCCAAGCCAGAATGTAGAAAAACGGAAGTGTGAGACCGCAGCTGCCATCCCTGTACCAGAACCCAAAAAAGCTAGACTTACTGCTATTTCTTCTTTGAATATGACAATGCCTACGCAGGATGCTCAACAGGATGGAGGCACCCATGATGGAGATATTGAAAACCCACCCACCACTCGCAAAAAGGTGCATAGAAATTTCAATGGAAGAACTCATCGACGGTTCAAAGACATAGCAGTTGATAGAAACTCCTACGAAGAACTGGTGATGGAAGAGATAGCGAAAGTCCGCAAAGAAAGAGAACTAATTGAAGTGGAGAAACAATTAAAACAGGAGGTCCTTAAGAAGCAAATTGAAGTGCTCAATTTGCAGTTAGAATTGCTGAAGAAACAAATAGCACAGCCATGTCAACCATTTCCATTTACTTACCCTTTTATACAAAATGTCAGTGGTACCAGCATGCATGACTGATCAGTATTATGGACAATCCTTAGCATAAGATGTTTTGATAGCTTAAATACTATTATTATGTAAGCTTTTAAAGAAGGAAATATATTGGGTTTATTAATTTGCAGTTAGAATTGCTGAAGAAACAAATACTGAAGTAGCACAGCCTTTTCAACCATTTCCATTCACTTACCCTTTTACACAAAATTCAGTGGTACCAGCATGCATGATTGATCAGTATTATGGACAATCCTTAGCATAAGCTGTTTTGATAGCCTAAATGCTATTATTATGTAAGCTTTTTAAAGAAGAGAAATATATTGTGTTTATTAACTTACTGCTGTTTTTATGTGCCTATATAAAGTTTCTTCTTTTTACAAAAGTTATGACACTGTACAATTAAATTTTACTGTGACCTATAATTCTTCCTAATGATATACTTGCTCACTGTTGTGTATAGTGCTTCTGAGTGGTTAGTCTTAAAAATTATGGAACTTTGTAAATAAATAAATTTTGTCTGCCTTGTAGGTTTTGAAAGGTGCTCTTGTTAATAAAAAAAGAATGATAGTTACTTTTTTTTAACAAGATGTGTAATATGATACTATCTTCATCGCTCGACCAGTCACCTACCTTTTTTCCTTAAAACTCTTCCGGGACAAAACTCCTCATTTGTGTGTGAGGTCTGTTGTATCAGCTTGGGAATATTGGATGCTGTCTGCCAAATGGTCACTGGGGCTTCCTTTGATGTTATTATTATTTGGCAATGTAGGCATTTTATATGTATGTGTTTTGTTGATATTTTTTTTGTAAACGGGGGTTCGATAAATTAGAACATAGCCTTGTCGTCCCCTGCGTGGGATGTCTTTATTGTAAAGTGACCGGCTGGTGGATTGCTTTTAGTGTGGCCACTAGGGTTGTTTCGGCAGATCGTTTATGCGGATTAGGGGTGAGTCCTCTTTCAGCGAAGTTGTGGTCTTGATTTTGTGGTCCTGATTCGGCTCTTTGCAGTCCGCTGGACCCTGTAAGCAATGAATAACTAACTAACCAACCAGTCACCAGTAGGCTTTAATGTTTCCGCAAGACCCATTAATTTCATTCGGTATTGCTAAAGGTTTTGTTTAAGTGTGTTTGTGTTATTAACGTTGTTGCAGTCGGTATTATTGTAATGCATTAATAGTGTACTTATGGAAAGCTTCATGAGATTGTATTTAATTAAGTAATGTTTTTAAGTTAACTTTTTATTAAACCTCACTATACCTGAGGATATGTTATATTAGTTTAAAGTGTACTACTTATTAAACATCACTGTACCAGAGGGTATGTTATATATAACGTGTGCCATTTGGTGTCAGGGCAGTAGAAGTATTCGAGAGTGGCATATTTTTTCTGCAGTTCAGTGATGTGAATAGCTAGCTATTCTTGCACCAACATGACATGATGAATATTTCAGTTTCAACTATTTGTGTACTCTCCTTTTGCGTTCGTCTCTTTACTACTTGCATGTTTGATGCAACTGTGCGTTTGCTGCAATTAATTCGCCCCATGATTTTCAAATTGTTATTACTTTGTTACTGTCACTCTAGGTTCCGTTACTTTCTGTGGATGTATTTTTGATGTCTTGGCCTATCAGTTGATGGGCATAGACTAATTATAAACTACCCCTCCCTCGCATTGATTTATACAAAAATAGCCTATCATTTAATGGAGCTGCTGTATGGAACTCTCTCCCTCTTGGGAATATTGGATGATTAAGACACAATTTTTTCTTTCAAATATTACCTATGTAAGCATATGCAAAATTAATTATAAAAGTGATATTTTGATATGATAAAAGTTTTTCATGTAATTATTTTTATTATTTATTATATATTTATTATTATTAAGATTTTTATTATTATTACTATTATTATTATAAGGGTGAGGTATAGGAAGAGGGTGGTTGCCTAAAATTGTTTAAAGATAATAATGAAGATGTTGGTGTGATTGTGTGTGTGTTTGATTTATATGATTTCCAAGTTAATGTTAAAGGTTCTTTACTATGTTAATTTTTAAGCGACAGATTGGAAGGTTATACTTATTAATTAGTCTAAAATCTTTATCCCTAATAAAAAAGTTTCGAAGTTGTTAAATAAATCACCTCTGGTATAGTTTGAACAAATTGTTTGCATTGTTTGTGCCAATATCCTGTACAACACTCAGAAGTATGCAATTTTGACAAAATTATAAAAACTATAACTATGTGCACACACAAACACATGCTGAAAGGAAGAAAAACACAAAACCACAAGTAACGGATATACTTCACTTTCAAACACAGAATCTTTTTACATTTTATTTTTAGCTGTGTACAACATGATGAAATGCACACAAAGCCACTAACAAATCTTGCAAGCGATAGACAACAAAGCCATGAAGTATCTGCATCATCCTAACTGTAAAAAAAAAGTCAATCATTATTTGGTCTTTATGCCTTGCTTAATGATAAATTAACTTCAGTGTCTATACAAAAAGATAAATTTGCAGCAAACGTGTTTGATCGGTACTTAAGATGGGTGTATGCCTTTATTCACTATTATGAGTAATATTTGCACATAATCTTAAAAAAGCCCTAATGATAGAAATACCACATAACTTGATTAAATAACTATTTTTTCCAAATTGTAAGTTAACATTGCACATTCTCAATCAGTCTGAACACAGATTTATATAGCACAATTCTCACAAACTTTCTCACATGCACAAAACTGACCTACAAATCTTAACATTAAGTTCGAATGTACATGAACATACAAATATAAATAATCGTGTTGTTTATATACAGCACACAGGAAAACATCGCTGAGGCATGCACATTCTTGTTTGTATGTGAACATCATGCATAAAGATTAGTACTTTAAATGGTGGTGATGGGAACAGGAAGGGGTGAGGGAGGGGGAGGAAGGATAACCTATACTTATTTAACAATATCATTAGTTACATTCAAAATTAGGGCAAACTGGGCATAATAAAGCGCATTTTAAAATGTACATTTGTCAAAACTGTTCCTACGTTTATTAATTTGTTCTTCAAAATCATGTGAAAGAAAATGGTGTGTCCCTCATTCCTAATACTTTTGAATCTTGTCCGTCTTCCATTCCAAAACTTTTGTTGCAGACAGAAAAAATTACTTTGGTTATAAAGATAAGAACTGAACAGTGCGGATGTTCTTAATTAGCAGAAACCATGTAATTAAAATAAATTTGTACGCCGGCACCCATCTTAAGTACAGATCAAACGGGCAATCTGGATGCTAGCTGAGTGTCGAAGATCTATGAAGCATAAGCATAGGCTATATTTAGTCGTGTGGGCCTCTGGAACTCAGATTGAGGGCAACCTTACTTTCGGGCAAAATGTCTTTATAACTTTAGCAACATCTCAAAAGCGGCAACAAGTATATTATTAGTTAGTCATTGTTTATAGGGTCCAGCGGAATGAAAAGATCCGAATCAGGACAACTTGGTTGAAAGAGGGCTCACATTTGATCCGTATAAAAGATTTGCTGAAACAACTGTAATGGTAACACTGAACGCACTCCGCCAGCCTGTCCATTTACAATAAAGGTATCTTATGTAGGGTATATGCTGAGGCTGTACTCTAATTTATCAAAAAACCCGTTTACAAAAACAAAATAGATATATAAACATCATTATAAAATATTAACAAAACACATACCTAGAAAATGCCTACATTGCTAAAATATAATGCCATTGGAAGCCCTATAGTGACCATTTAGCAAAAAGCGTCCAATATCCCCAAGCTGACCCCATACACAAATGAGGAGTTTTGGGAGAGTTTTAAAGAAAAAAGGTAGGCAACTGGTCTAGTGAAGAATATAGTAGGTGGATATAACAGATTAGGAATGAGAAAGAACAAATCAGAATGACAAACAGTGGTAACGTAAAGCACTAAATTTCCACGAAGTGGGGATACTATTTATACACAAAACTCCAGCACCCAACAGGGTAAAAGGTCTATTATAACTAAACACACACACACTCTCTCTCTCTCTCTCTGTCTCAACAGAGTTTCCCTAAAAGAAAAGAAAAATTAGCAAATGCGATTCATTTTATAATCTGCAAGGTGTCCAATGGGGAATTATGCAAAATACTGAGTTGCTATCCTGTCACGAATGAGACGCCCTGTCAGGTCTGGCACTTGGTCATTCCTGTCTATGTTGTCACTACAAGGGTTGTCATCTTCAAAATCATCAGGATCAGGCTCTGGAACTCTGTTGCGAACTGCGATGTTGTGAAGGACAATGCAGGCTTTAATGATCTGCACTACCCTGGCTGGTTGGTATCTAAAACAGAACAAAAATATATAAATTAAAAAATAAATTTAAAATATACTGATTATTAATTTTATCATTTTTATATAGTCCTTTTCTAGCCCAAGAGCTGCTCAAGGTGCTGAACGATACAGGATCTAGCTTAGGAAACACGAGGCGTCCACCTGCAACCTTTGGGCGCATTGTCAGACGTCCAGATGAAAGAGCACAATCCTGGGCGAACGTGGATAAAGGGGAAGGGAACTAGTGCATGCTAAGTGAACTGAACACAAGTTTTGCTAGCACCTGATGTTTAGCTGTAAGCCCAAAACTCTCCAATAAGAAATTATACTAATGTACATCGAGCAGTTTCCTTCGCTAAAAAATTTATCACAAATAAAATCATTAAAACACATAATAAAGTTCAGACAGTTCAAATGTCCTATAATTTGGTAGGGCATAGGGTGGTTGAACATTCAGATATATGTAGTCTTTTGATGTTTTAATAACAACTGTCTAGTATACTTGTTTACACCTTTTTGTTTGTTTACTTTTGCAGTTAGTTTCTTGTTTTAGTTTATGGAATTCAACATTTTTGTTGTTGTTTATTTTGTTTTGTTAGACTTTTCATGTTCACATGCACGCACACACACAAATTCATTTACTGCCATTATTCAGTTATTAATAATAATAATCTCCATTAATTTACACACTTCTTGTGAGCTGGGAGGTTTGTTTGCTTTCAATGTTTCACTTTTTTATCGTAAGGAAATCCTCTTACCTGAGTTCAACATGCAGACAAGCCCATCTTCGTTTTAGCACTCCGTTGCATCTTTCAATAGTGCATCTTGTAGTTGCATGAGCATCATTGAAGCGCTGCTGTGGCGAATTGGCAGGTGGGTTAATGTAGGGTGTCAAAAGCCATGGTCTCAACATATACCCACTGTCACCTATATAGAAAGTCACAGAAAGAAAATAATCAGAATTCAGTCGCAATATCATAGTCATATTACAAGCTGTTGTGAAACTCGTTCCTGCTACTGTAAAGCTAAGTGTTCATTGCTGAATGACGTTGCAGGTTCATTGACTTCTACAGCATGATACAGCACTGTGCGTAAAATAATAATTTTAGAGACCAATCCCAATGCAAAAATATTAGACCGGCCACAAAACTGTCAAAAGATCACTACTAGTGGACACGAAACACAGGAAATGGTCATTAAACAACTATTTGTTAATATTATGTAATCACTTTTATATAGCGCTTTACCAGCTCAAGAGCTGCTCAAGGCACTGGCCGATACAGGATCTAACTGGAGCCACCCGAGGCACCCACTTGCAGGCTTTGGCCGTATAGTCTGACGCCCAGGCGACTGAGCACAATCATGAGCGACTCAGGATGGGGAGAAGGGACCTATAGTGTATTCTGGGTGTATTTATATAGCCGGCACTCACTCATCTAGGACATGAGCGTCATGATCTTTAAATTCCAAGGGATGGAATGCGTGCATGTACAGAATAGACTTCAGTTTATACTCTCAATCGAATGAGTAGGAGCGCAGTGTCTCAGAGGTTTGGGTTTTTTCTCCAGGCTGTTAATGGCCTTTGAACCACTGACCCAATATCCTACCCATCACCCTATGACCTCATTCACATACAATGCCACTAACCTCATTCACACACATAAACATGCAACTAACACTTTTCCTAATCTTCACAAAAGTATTCCTGTGTAAATAAATTATATTATATAAATTCAAAAACTCTGCAACTGCAGCAAAACAGACTAGTACAATTAAACAAATACTTAGTGATATATATATATATTTATTTCAATAATACATTTAAATAAACAACTAATAACAAATCCTAATTTAAATGGCAAATTTTACGCACCCAATAAGTATCCCTCAACTGGTGGTTGATGTTCAAATGCCCTGAACAAATTGCTTCTGCGCAATATCCTTGCATCATGGACTGATCCAGGAAAATGGCACACACAGTTGAAAATCAGCATTTTCGCATCGCAGACAAGCTGAACATTCATGCTGTGATACGCCTTCCTGTTCACATATAGATGCTCTTCGTCTTCTGGCCTTTGTATTCTGACGTGGGTGCAATCAACACATCCAAAAACATCAGGGATGCCTTCCATGGCATGAAATTGCCGTTTCGTTGTCTGAAAAATACAAAACAAACAGTCAGGGTTGGCAGTTGATCATGTCAAAGAGTAAAGAAATCTATAATCACAAAAAAATAATTGAAAATGTGGCATGTCACTTACATACAATAATTACATGCACACATACTAAACAAACAACGGGCAGACTAACAGCTATACAACAAATACACATATATATATATATATATACACAAGAGGAATGATAACTACTATGAAGTGTTTACATCAACAAAATCAACATGAACTCAACTTTTCAAGATATTAATAACGTTGGCCAGAAACTAATAATATTATATTAACTACTACCCATTCCTATACATTGCATATTTGTTGATTAAGGATGAAAAACGACAAGGAGGGACAACCTTGATTGTTGCTAAAATCTAACTGGCAACATGTGCACCAAGCAGTAATAACACTTGTATATAATTAACCTACTCTATCTAGATAGCAACACATCTCAGCACACAGCAATTTGTTTTTTGGTACAGGAGCTATGTGCATGCATCACAAGATGCACGAAAGAAAAGAAAAAAGAAGTGGTGCTGCTGTTTCTCGTAATTTTTGCAGCGTAACGGAAAATTGAACTAAAGTAACATTTTCTAAGTGTGAGGGACCTCTCCTGACCACCCTCACATCCACCAGCAAAACAGTAAATGAATGTGAATCCCATGCAAAGTGTGCAGCCATGAATATTGATTGCATGGATTCTACTTTATACTATGATGCATTTATACGTTCGTCGTTTTTATAATATAAAATAATCAGAAAACGCAAGGCAAGAGATTTTATGGCATACAATACATGATTATGATACACATGTTACTATACAAAGCTTACCTCTGTACTTTCGACGTCAAGGTAAACATGGTAGTTAATTCTTGATGCAATGGCATGTGACACTCGATTGATGCAGTGGTGCACAGTGCCTTTGCTAACGCCAAACAAATCAGCTACGACTAGCTGAAATGAGCCTGTGGCGTAAAAGCGAAGAGCTACCATTATTTGCATATGTGCCGGCAAACTTCCTCTTCGTGTTGCAAGATACGCCAGCAACGGTGAAAATTCGTCAAAAATGACGAACAGTTCTCGCCTCATAAAACGAAATCTGTTAAATAGTTCCAAGTCGTCGTATGTATCCAAAGGGTTGGTCCTATCACGAAATAGCCTTGGTCTACGAAGACGTTGAAGCCTATGAATCCAGCGATTCAGACGTTCCGCCATATTGATAAATTCTCACATCTTCTCTCGCTCTTCGCGTGATCTCGTGTCCTAAGTACTCTCTAACTACTACTTATACCTACCCCCTACTGCATTTAACTTAAACACAGTTTATACAGTACATAACTTCTAATAACTGTTCATTGAACAGGCAATTTTCGTCTTTAACTTAAATAGTCTGTAAACTACTATGTACTTCTTATTTACAGCACATTGAACTGGGCCCAGGCTGCTAACCTCGCCAAAGTATCCCTTCAAAGGACAAGGGACATACTTTGCGGCTGCGCAGCGTGTGCCTGGAGTATACTTTCTGTCGATCGTAGCTATGTGCAATGGGTGCATCATCATCATCATCATCATCATCATCATCATCATCATCATCATCATCATCATCAACATCATCCTTCTTTTCTATATCCTCATAACCACACATCACAATAACCTCTTTCTCTTATAAAACATACATCATCCTTTCCACAAACCTGCCACCGCTGTAGCGACTGTTCACATGCATGCGACATTTACTTTTCATTGTGGTGTTGAAAGCCTGATTCTTTCATCCCAAGTCATCCTCCCTTTCCCTTTCCCTTTCCCGTCCTCCACTTTTCCTCACCTTCCTCAGCGTCGCTTCCACCTCACCCCTCCCCTTCACGACTACCCCCACCGACCCCTATCTTCGACCGCACCCGACCTTTAGAAAGCCTAAAGCCGGTGTAACAGGCCAGATTATACCTCGCCTCAAGTATACCCAGGGTATAAACTGGCCTAGCCCAGACTATACCCCTGGGTATTGTCTGGCCTAGGCTCGTTTAACCCTCTCCTGCCCATTATAACCCCACCACTACGGAAGACCTTATCCTTCACGTTACTCTTTAATTTATGTGTTGTAATTGTTCTGATGCACTCAGATATATAGACAGACGGATAGATAGATAGATAGATAGATAGATAGATAGATAGATAGATAGATAGATAGATAGATAGATAGATAGATAGATAGATAGATAGATGATAGATAGATAGATAGATAGATAGATAGATAGATAGATAGATAGATAGATAGATAGATAGATAGATAGGGTAAGGGTTAGGGTTAGGGTTTTTTTAGTTTTTTTTTTGTTTTTGTTTTTTTTACACGCAAGATAAAGGCTGTTAGCTGAGTTCACTCAGTTGTTTTTTTTTGTTTTTGTTTTTTTACACGCAAAGCAAAAGGCTGATACCTGAGAGTTGGTCACGCAAACGGTCATGTACAACAAACCCATGAGTGAAATCTCTTTAGGTGGGGGTATATTCCGGGCGCGAGGGGTATGACCTGGCCTAGGCTGATCTATTCCCAGGGGGTTAAACCCGCCTAGGCTACATTATACCCAGGGTATAAAGTAGCCAGGGGTATATTCCGGCCTGTTACACCGGGATGTTACATTTTCGTCAAGCTTCTGAGCCCTTCTCTACATGTACACCACTCCCTAACAACAACGAAAGAAAGAGATTACTCTTATATAGCGCACTTACAAGCTCAGAGAGCTTCTCAAAGCGCTGGCCACTACTATCCAGCAATCATAAAATAGTTTGCTGAAGCCAGGATTCAAACCCACGTCGCCCGAGACGCACGTACACAAGTCGTGCGCTCTGACGACTGAGCTATCCCTGCCGCCGAAAGCACAAATAAAAAAGGCATTAAACGATGCATCCAAAAGGCAGCAAGCAGACGACTCGGGGCTTCTTGAGCTAGGTTGTAGCAGTTTGGGTTTTGGTTTAAAGGGACCTATTTGGACCACGCCTCCTCCACAGATCCTTTGAACAATCACAGTAAGTGTAGGCCCAATGAAAACAATACGCTTACGACAACAACAAATAACCCTTTCGAAAGTGTAGTCGGTTATTTTTTATGAATAAATTTCGTAGTTTGTGTACCTATTAATAGAAAGGGCTAGACAACATCCTGAAGCTAAAATTACCATGTACCAAAGCCGGTAAAAGACTATCCTATCCTATCCCGTAACTCGAAGGTCGTTGGGACACCACAGGTGATCGTTTAACCAGCGTACTCAATTTTTCTCTGTCTCTAGCAACCCTCATGACTTCGCTTAGAGTCAAGCCAGTCCATTCTCGAATGTTGTCCTCCCACCTCTTTTTCTGCCTCCCTCTTCTTCTGCCTCCTCGCGCCGTGCCTTGTAGGATGATCTTTGAAAGACAGAACCTGTAAAAGCAATGGCTCGTATGTTTTTTTTTGTTTCAGATTGATCAAATAGGTCCTACCATACCCAACCCTACCCTACCCTATCCTACCCTATCGCATGCACCAAACAAGCACACTTGACAGCGCATGGTTCACCCAGAGTTAATGGAGTCAAAGGTCACACGGATGTCCCGTTAAAACAGGGGAAATAACTCCCTGTCGGAACCCAAGTGGAACAATCAAACTTTAGCGGTGGGTTTGAGTTACAAAAGCCCACTTTATCATTGTGTAATGTAATAACAATGCCAATGTTATGGTATATCCGTGTTTGCCAAAAGAATACAAAGCTTTCTATTTAGGGCCTTTATTTAATGTTCATTAGATGTTGTTTTGTGATGTATATGTGTAACGTGATATAACAATGATTTACCTGTGTGATATTATGTGAAGAGTGTGCCACTAGCCCTTAAAAGTGTAACCGATGTAAAATATCGTTTTAAAACGTGTCATTTGTTGTTGTTAATTTTTAATGTATAATCTTATGTGTGAAGGAGTGAATGTTTTGAATATTGTTTTCATTGCACGTGGCTTTCTTTTACCCGATCAGCAAATCAGGTCTTAATTTCTCAAGTTTGAGATAACAACGTGATCTTAAACCTTGCATCGCCCAGCACCTTGAGCAGCTTTTGAGCTGGAAAAGCGCCCTATAAAAACTGTTTTAAATATTAATAATAATAATAATAATAATAATAATAATAATAATAATAATAATAATAAGAAGAAGAAGAAGAAGAAGAAGAAGAAGAAGAAGAAGAAGAAGAAGAAGAATTGATTGATTGATTGATTGTTGCTTTAGGTCCAGCGGACTCTTCCGAGCCAAATCAGGACCGGACAACCCCCGATCCGCATAAAAGATCTGCTGAAACAACCCTAGTGGGAAAACTGAATGCCCTCCACCGGCCAGTCACTTTACAATAAAGACATCCCACGCAGGGGACGGCTGAGGCTTTACCCCAACTAATCGAACCCCCGGTTACAAAAACAAAATAGAATACAAACATCATTATAAATTATCAACAAAACACATACATATAAAATGCCTATATTGCTAAATAATAACATCATAGGAAGCCCTAGTGACCACCCGGCAGAAAGCGTCCAATACTCCCAAGCTGATCCAACAGACCTCATACACAAACAAGGAGTCTTGTCCAGGAAGAGTTTTCAAGAAAAAAGGTAGGTCATTGATCTAGCGAAGAAGAAGATAGTATAGCAGAGTGATAGGACAGAGCAGGAATGGGAAAGAGCAAATGAGGAAGACAGCGACAGTGGGAATTTAAAGCACTAAATTTCCAGAAAGTGGGGATACTATTTATACTGAAACCCCCGGCACTCCAACGGGGGTACTGTTGCCGCAGTGAATCGGTCATGCCTATAAAGGAAAGACAGGTTTTCAACTGGGGCTTTCACTTTTCCCTTTATAGGTTAGAACAATCTACAGTGGCAAGATTGCTCATGACCCCAAGGGGTAATAATAATAAGAAGAAGAAGAAGAAGAAGAAGAAGGATTAAATTTAAGTCTAAATCTGGTCTTCTAGAATGACTAAGTGGCCGTGTTATCTTTAAACGAGGATGTTTAATCCTTTGATTTGGCTCGCCCTTATCCACGCTGTACTGTTTGCCTGCATTCCTTTAATAAATGATAGCAACATGACCAAAACACAGACACAGAAGCACGGTGTTGCCGCTGAAAGGATTCTAGCTCCGGAGTCTCAGCGCAGTTTGTTGAGTTTGCCGCTAATATTTTATCTTCTACTTTCGACCTTTGTGTTACTCGGCAAGCTACAGAGTCTGAGGAGCCCAACGCACCGACTTTTTGCCTATTTCCCTATGCCTACGCTTCTAGGGGTGTCGGATAGTGCAGTGGTTGGAGCACTCGCTACTGTGTCGAAAGTGAAGCACCGTCCGGTGCGGTTAGCACTTGGATGGGTGACCGCTAAGGTGTGAAGCGACAAACAACAACGCCCCCAGTTGACTCAACTGTGATTGAGTACCTACTCTCTTGAGGGTGGGGAAGGTAAAGCAGCGAGGGAGAGAGTTGGGCATCACCCTCATTACGCTGGCCCAAGATAAGTGTGATCTCCAACATCACGCTCCCCTACGGCCACAAGGCTATGGGACTACCTTTACCTTTACCTTTTTACGCTTCTAGATTATACCTTGTTTAACAGGGTCTGAATTCCTTAAATCTTGATCCTGAACAGTCCCTTCATACTGAGAATCACAGCGTGTATGTGTGTTGTGTATGTGTTGTGTTGTGTTGCGTAGAAAAGCAGTTATGGATCTATGTATGTAGTTCTGTGGATAGACCTTAGTGTTCCCTCTGTCTCTGTCTCTCTGTCTGTCTCTCTCTCTCTCTCTCTCTCTCTCTCTCTCTCTCTCTCTCTCTCTCTCTCTCTCTCTCTCCTCTCTCTCTCTCTCTCTTCTCTCTCCCCGCTACCGAAGAATCTGGTAGATTAATTATTGTTATTGAGATCACTAGTTCAAAATTGTAGACAGAATGTTTCCATTAGTAGGCTTACTTTCCTTCGCAGTTTGTTTGGCGTGATTACATTACATTATAACTTCTTTATGTATCTGAACTGTTTTAAGTATGCTATTTGTAACGCTTGTGTCAAAGATAATATTTCCAGTCACTTGTAATGGAGCTTATTCTTCTTTTAAAAGGACTGTCACACATTTCCACATCGCAGATCCCTTTAATAATAATAATAATAATAATAATAATAATAATAATAATAATAATAATAATAATAATAATAATAATAATAATAATAATAATAAGCATAATAATAATAATAACTTATTTTTATCAGAATCAGAATCAGAATCTTTATTGTCCCCATGAAAACACAAGGAAATGTGTGTGCGGCGTACACTTCATCAACACAACGGCACAAAAGCAATAAGACACAAAAGGCTTCAGGGATTAAAACAATACACCCCAAAGAACAGAAAAGCAGTTGTACACAACATGAATGTAGCTTATGAAATAATAAAAGTCATGCATCCTACTTCCTAACCCCTAACACAAAACACCCACCTAACCACACACACACCCACACCCACACGCACACCTCCCCCCCCCCCCCACACACACACACCAGAAGTTAAAAAGTTACCGGTACAGTATTTAATGCAGACTGTCACTGGCTTGTATTCTTTTATAGCGCAAAACCAAACTTGAAGCTTACTCTAAGCCCTCGCACACATACACTTGTTGTTGCATCAATTTTTATTCATCAGATTAACATAAGTTGTACTGATGTACACATACACAGACACATGCGCTCGCAAGGACAAATATTTAAACAATGTTGTTCCTTTCAAATTCACAGTGAATGTTGCCGTACAGGACAAAAATATGATTTAATCACTAGTTCAACTATCTCAAAAAGCACGGTTTCGATACATTTATTGTGTTAATGTGTCTAGTAATAGCATCAAAGTTTATTCTTTCAAACCAAAACAGCACTGCAGCGAAAGTGCGTACAGTAGCCACAGTCGTTTGTTTACACAACAAGGAGAAGACGGCTAAAATTCGAAGCTTAGCGGTCGTTTTGAACAACGACTCACCAGTTTCCTCACCTGGCACTTCGATGACCTAGGTTTGAATCCCGTGGTGGATATACTAAACGTGTGGCCATTGCTCACTGTCCATCTTACCAGTATGATTGCTCTGGTGGTTCAGTGTTGATTTTGGTTCTTTACCCTCCAACTTTCCTGGGATAGTTCTTCCCGTCTACCATATGGTGAATGTGGACGTTAAACTTTAATGATCATTCATTCTCCAGGAATGTGACAACCATGCACAGTCTTAGGTAAGCTCATTGTCATGACGACGACGACGACAACAACAACAACAACAACAACAACAACAACAACAACACCTGTTAATCTTTGAGACTAAGGCACATTAACTTCCTGTATATTTATGTAATCAACATGACTATACATAATCTATGAAATGGAAAAACACGTAGCCGAGGTTGTTTTTTTTTTAAGAATTCTAGTTGAGAGCTTTATTTCTAGTAATAATGATGATTTAAATTCGCTGAAAAAAACTTCCTGATACTTGTACGTTGTCATGATCTGTAAACGTTAGTTGGAGATAGTATAATGTTAAAACACTCTTATTTAGGTTACTATGTGGTAATTTTGTAAAAGGTTCATGATAACTGTATATGATGAAATCTCTCTAATGGTAGGTAAAGGTAAAGGTAGTCCCATAGCCTTGTGGCCGTAGGGGAGCGTGATGTTGGAGATCACACTTATCTTGGGCCAGCGTAATGAGGGTGATGCCCATCTCTCTCCCTCGCTGCTTTACCTTCCTCACCCTTAAGAGAGTAGGTACTCAGTCACAGTTGAGTCGACTGGGGGCGTTGTTATTTGTCGCTTCACGTTTTGCGGTCACCCATCCAAGTGCTAACCGCACTGGACGGTGCTTAACTTGCGACACAGTAGCGAGTGCTCCAACCACTGCGCTGTCCAACACCCCCTCTCTAATGCGTCGACATTTTTATTACGATGTTTACGGTATCTCATAACAAGGAAGTGTTCACGAGCCTCAATAGTTTTCCATTATGTTTACTTATTTCATGATAAGTCATAAGGGATCTCGTTGTTTATTGTTTAATACTAAATATTCGTTGCCAACTCGGCCTAGCTTTAATATTTGCCTTCTTTGTTATTACATGGCAGCCGTAGGTCTGCGCTACCCAGGACGATAGGAACAGACCCCAACAACCGTAATCTGTTTCTACCTTCGGTTTTATTAAGCTTTTGTCTTTCATGTAGACTCGTTGCGGTGATCCAAATCACTACCACTACTTATTGTAGACGAAATAATAATAATAATAATAATAATAATAATAATAATAATAATAATAATAATAATAATAATAATAATAATAATAATAATAATAATAACAGGGATGTTGCTAGGAAATTTTTTCTTCGGCGATTTGGCCGAAACAGCCGTGAAACTTTCGGCTTTTTACAGAAAGTTTCGGTTCTCTCTTCCAAAGCAGTCTCACATGTTGTTGTTGTTTTTACTAGATTCACTACGTTAACGTGAACCCTCCACCTCCATATATTAAAGGTATTCTGTTAATGCATATCTTTGTAATAAAACATGATTTTAAGAGTAGAATAAGAACATTGAAAAGAAATTGCATTTTCTTAAATTTTAGACACACAAAAACAATAAAAAGTTTAGACTATCCCTTGACAGACCACAA
The DNA here is from genome assembly GCA_036898135.1 of Oncomelania hupensis. Lineage (NCBI taxonomy): Eukaryota > Metazoa > Mollusca > Gastropoda > Littorinimorpha > Pomatiopsidae > Oncomelania > Oncomelania hupensis. The sequence continues at coordinate 58,436,445 of CM072520.1, forward strand.
TACTGTCAGAGTTTCTGGGTTTAACCTTTGTAATTATCGAATCCTCACCTAAACAGCAAGTGTACAGCACAGGAATATCGCAAAAATGGACAAAACCGAGCCGATTCACCCGTGAAAACTTCTGTTCGGCGTGCCGACATGACGGACAGTTTATCGGCTTTTTTATAAAAATTTCGGCTAAAAGCCGAAGATCCGACCCAAACGACATCCCTGTAATACTACTACTACTACTACTACTACTACTACTACTACTACTACTACTACTACTACTACTACTACTACTAATAATAATAATAATAATAATAATAATAATTAGTAGTAGTAGTAGTAGTAGTAGTAGTAGTAGTAGTAGTAGTAGTAGTAGTAGTAGTAGTAGTAGTATTAGTATTAGTATTATTGACATTTTGCAACGCCTAATCTTGACTGCTCTAAGCGTGTACAATAAATATACATTAACACACAACAATGACCATGATAAAGATTGAAGCAGATAAAAAGTAAAAAGGTTATCAAGGGGTATCACAATGCACAGAGACGGGATAATAATACAGGATATTGTCACAATAAATTAAAATCCTCTATCACAGTCAGTGATCATTTCTATCGATAAAAAATGTGAACGTAATAGAAAACCTATTTGAAATACACAATGCACTCTCCTCAGTCAATACAATAAGCCTAACTTTGCGATCAAAACGGTGCAGCTTAAAACATATTCAGTAAAACAAAAATCAACATTGAAAGTGATTATGTGGTGTTGGTGATAGGGGAGTGGAGGTGGAAGAGAGACAGAGAGACGGGAAATTGGGAAAGGAAGCTTCTACCTCAACACATGACCTAGCTCAAACTCGCGGAGTATCTCTCACTCACACGTGAGAGACAAACGTACACCTCGGTTAAGTCTCAGCTACCCAGTGTGCTATCACAATTTTTTTGGGGGGATGGTGGGGAGGGGAATGTGGAGATAGACGGAAGAGAGAAGAGGGGAATGGAAAGAGTGTTTGAAGGGTTAAGTCGTATCTAATCTGTCCATTCACAAGGTTTGAAAACGGCCTATCACTTCAACCACTTAGCTTTGCAAACAAGTTTAATAATCCATTCTTTCTTTTATCCGACAACAAGACCTGTGGATACATGACTATGTGGTGCGGGGTGGGAGAGGGGATGACATATACAACTCATTGTCCTATCCTATCCTATCCTATCCTGTCCCATAACCCGAAGGTCGTAGGGGCACCACAGATGATCGCTTAACCAGCATACTCCATCTTTCTCTGTCCTCAGCAGCCCTCATGGCTTCGCTCAGTGTCAAACCAGTCCATTCTCGAATGTTGTCCTCCCACCTCTTTTTCGGTCTCCCCCTTCTTCTACCTCCTTGCACTGTGCCTTGCAGAATGGTCTTTGCAAGGCCTGATGATCTGGTGACGTGGCCATACCATCGGAGTTTCCGTTTCTTCACCACTGTGAGCAGGTCATCGTGTTGTCCAATGGCTTGTGTGATGGTCTGTCGGACTTCAACGTTGGTGATGTGTTGGGTATAGGAAATGCACAGAAGTCTTCTGTAGCACCTCATCTCCATGCTTTGTATTCTTCGTTGGAGATCTGCTGTGAGGGTCCATGCTTCGCAAGCATATAGGAAGATGGAGATGACCAGAGAGCGCAGCAGTCTTACTTTGGAATGTAGACTGATGGTTCTGTCTTTCCAAATGGGCTTCAACCTTGTCAGGGCAGCAGTTGTTTGTGCGATCCTGGAGAGGACTTCCTGTCGAGACCCATTGTCTGACACAATGGCTCCTAAATATTTGAAGCTGTGCACTGTGTTGAGGGATTGGCCTTGTACTTTGATGTCCGTGTTGATGCCATTGGTGTTGTTGGTCAGCATTTTGGTCTTCTCCGCACTTATGTCCATTCCATAAGCTCTGGAGGTGGTGTCAAGCCTCTGTACAAGCTGTTCAAGTTCTTGTTCCTCTCCAGCCAATCCATCAATATCATCCGCAAAACGAAGATTGGAGATTGCTCTGCCCCCTATACTGACTGTGCCTTCGTGATCTGCAAGAGCATCTGACATGATGCGTTCTAGGAAGATGTTGAAGAGTGTTGGAGAGAGTAGGCATCCTTGACGCACACCTATTGTTGTTCTGAACCAGTTCCCGATGACGCTGTTATGGAGGACTGCACTGGTAGCCTTGTCATACAGGCTTTTGATGACTTCTATAATTTTAGGGCTGATGTTGTACACTTTCATGGTTGCCCATAGAGCTGCATGCCAGACTCGGTCAAATGCCTTCTTGAAGTCTATGAACACATGATATAGATGTTGTTGGTGCTGTAGGTATTTCTCACAGATTATTCTGAGGTTGAAAATCTGTTCAGTGGTACTTCGCCCTGCCATGAATCCTGCTTGTTCTTCAGCTATGATTTGTTCAGCTTGTGGTTTCAACCTGTTGAGTATTATTTTCAGGAGGACCTTGCTGGGATGGCTGATGAGGCTGATGGTGCGGTAATTTTCACACTCCTGAAGGTTACCTTTTTTGGGAAGAGTGATGACAAGAGACTGGGTCCATGGTGTAGGCCATTCCCCACTCTGCCAGATCTTGTTGCAGATAATGGTGAGAGCATCAGTCATCGCTTCTCCTCCTGCTTGTAGCAGTTCCGCTGGTATGTTGTCCACTCCCGCTGACTTCCCTTTCTTCAGCGATTGCACTGCTGCCTCAACTTCTTCCCGGAGAATTGGGAGGATTTCTTCTTCTTCTCTGCTCTCGGGACATGCTAAAACTGATGGGTCTCCATTTGGTGTATGGTTGTAAAGGTCAGAGCAGTACTCTGTCCATCTGTCCAAGACTTCTTGTTCTTCTGTAAGGCAAATGCCAGACTTGCTTTGGATAGTGGAGACTTTGGGCTGTTTAACACTTGTCAGCCGCTTCACAGTCTGGTAGGCCTTCTTGCTGTTGTTCTTGTTCAGATTGTTCTCTATTTCCTGGCATTGATCTTCTATCCAGTTCTCCTTTGCTGTGCGCATGCCTTTTCGGATGTCATTGTTGATTTTTCGGTAGACATCAGCTCCCTGTGAGGTGTTCTTTTTCTTTTTTAACTCTCTTCGTTTATCACACAGATCCAAAAGTTCAGGTGTGATCCACGGCTTCTTCTTTGGTCGGTGCTTGCCAAGGATCTCAGTGGCGGCATCTGTTACAGCTGAGTTGAAGGTATTGGTCATGGTGTTGACATCTACTTCGCCTGCCCCCAAAATAAGCAGTGGTGCAAATTTCCCTCCAATTGTGGCCTGAAATATTTTTGCCACCTCCGGGTCTTGCAGTTTGTCCAGGTCGAACTTCAGCCTAGTGCACTTTGCTGTATTTACTCTCTTCAAATGGAGCCGGAAAGACATCATCACGAGATTGTGGTCACTTCCAATGTCCTGGAAAAGTGCGTGTCCTGCCAATGTTGATGCTTGATCTGAAGCGTTTTTTGACCATGATGTAGTCGATCTGGTTGTGATGTTCCCCGCCGGGACTGTGCCATGTCCATCGTCTGGATTTTTTGTGGAGACCAAGCGTGTTTGCCAGTACCAGATTGTTGTATCTGGCAAACTCCAATAGCCTCAGACCTCTGTCATTTGTCTCGTTGTTGCAGTGGGGTCCGCATGTGTCTCCCCAGTTGTGGTGCGCATCTTGGCCAACCTTGGCATTCCAGTCGCCTTGCACTATGACTATGTCCTTCTTCGGCACTTGGTCAAGGACCGCCTGTATATTTTCATAAAAATCCTCCACTTCGCTGTCTTCATAGTCTGATGTTGGGGCATAGGCCTGGATGATGGTAATGTTGAAAGGGGTTGCTCTCAGACGGATGGTAATGAGTCTACTGGAGACTGGGCGGCAACCCATGACAGTGGCTAGAATGTTCTTGTGGACCAAGAATCCAACGCCGTGTTCGTGCCTGTCATCTCTACCGCTGAAATAGAGCTTGTGGCCTTTGTCAGTCGTTGTTTCACCTAGGCCTTTCCAGCGCAGTTCGCTGATACCTAGAACGTTCCATCGATAGTGGTCCAGCTCGTGGGCCAGTTCTTCTAATTTTCCTTCCGCAGTTAGGGTCCTGACATTCCAGGTTCCTATGACGATGTTGTTTCTCGTGCGGATCTTGCTAGTTTGTCCATCAGTAGCATACTTTTCACCTCCGTCCTGGTGGCCAACGGAAGGCGCGGTCCTTGTGTAGCCGGGCGACGACCGATCCGGCATGGAATTAGTGGATAGCCTCATCATGTGTTGTGTCTTGGGCAAAAAAAGACCTGGCAGGGCCCAATCCTCTCCAGGCTGTTGGCCACAGCCGAAATCCACGAATACAGTGTGGCTCGCCTTGGCCCTGAGCACGTGGTCGTTGAACCTGTAGTAACGTGAGGTTCCTCCGCCCTGGCCGGTGACTTCTGTGTAGAAGACTTTCGCCCAGTGATGCCGTGCTAACATCACCCCTGTTAGTCGCCTCTTACGACACGCCGGGAAACGTTGGGTCTATTCTATTTGCCCGAACCCACAGAGAATAATTAATAATAATAAAAATAAAATAGCCACAACTCATTGTCACCCTACTATATTGCATTCACACCGCCCAATGTTTATGTATTTACAATTATTTATATATCTACCAGATATATACATCTGTTTTGATTTAACCGTGAATCAGAACGAGCCAAACGTCTATCTGTCCGAGGTCTTTTCCGTCTGCCTGTTTGTTGGATTTTATATACACTCCGTATGAACATTACCAGGTTCGGTAGTCATCTTAGTCAGCTTTCCGGAATTCTGGCCCCCCTCAATTGTTCTTTCTTTCAAATGTCAATGTCACTGCAGCCAATTATTTTGTTTTAAAAAATGAACGTTTAGTCCAATATCTTACAATTGGCTGAAAAGACTTCTTTGATGATTTGGGGTATACTTCAATTTATGCTCATTTTGTGTCAACCCTGCTGTTCGTTTCCTCGGTCGGCCGGGATTTAAGTTTTCTGTTCAAAACAGTCTTCTTGATTTATGACACACGTGATTACGCCGGTGTTGACTGTATTTTACTATGCAGATACTTTGGTTTGCAATTCATGTTCACCATTGCCACAGTAAGTGTTTTCAATGTTGACGTATGCAGCTATAGCGTTGTGGCCTAGTGGTCTAAGGCGGGACTAACTTGCCTTGTCTACAGGCTAGAAACCAAAGGCGCCTAACAGATGTGGGATCGATCCAGGATCTGGGCGTTATGTTACCCCGAATATTATTTACTTTCGACTCGGGCAACGTCTCGGGGGATTTTTCCGGGTACTCCCCCAGCAAAATTTCAAAAACACAACTAATATTAGGTTCGGTTCGGGCGCGCCACAGGCTGTCATTCGT
>CM072520.1:58446816-58529316 GCA_036898135.1 Oncomelania hupensis
ATGTATAAGTTATTGTCTACTTTGGATCTTGATTTGATCCATTTAATAATGGTATAGGATGCAGGCAATCTAAATTTCTGAATTAAAAATAAAAATGTATTTATATTCCGACTTCCGTAATAGCGATCTCTTCAGATCGCCGCGCTTTGAACTCGATTGAAGAAAAAACAAGTGATAGCATCCTCAATTATTTTGATTATTATGATTACTATAATTACGATTCTTCTTCTTCTTCTTCTTCTTCTTCTTCTTCTTCTTCTTCTTCTTAATATTATTATTATTATTATTATTATTATTAGTAGTAGTAGTAGTAGTAGTAGTAGTAGTAGTAGTAGTAGTAGTAGTAGTAGTAGTAGTAGTAGTACTATTATTTCAAGTTCCTAGTAATTAATTACTTTACCAAATGCATTTTGTTTCTTTATTTATCAGATTGTATTTATTTAATTGTTTAGATATTTATTTATTGAAATACATGAATACATCGTCTTTACTATTGTCGTCGTCATCATCATCATCATTATCATCATCATCATCATCATCATCAGTTTACAATACAAACATTGAAGACAATACACGAAGGCGATTTAATGTGTAAGGCCAGGGTGTGGGCTCACGACTGTAACATTAAGTTACATTGACATGTTGTCTTTGTTATGTTCAGATGCAAAAGGTCTAGAGATCACGGAATGCTATGACGCTCACGACTTTAACATTAAATAACATGTTGTCTTTGTTATGTTCAGATACAAAGGGTCTAGAGATCACGGACTGCTATGATCATCACCACTATAACATTAATTAACATGTTGTCGTTGTTATGTTCAGATGCAAAGGGTCTAGAGATCATGGACTGCTGTGACGCTCACCACTGTAACACTAATTAACATGTTGTCTTTGTTATGTTCAGATACAAATGGTCTAGAGATCACGGAATGCTATGACGCTCACGACTGTAACATTAATTAACATCAAATCAATCTTTAATTTAACGTCTCTTCACACATTTAGGTGATATTAGACATTGAAAATGTAACTATTAAAACACTTTAACTATTTCAAAACATAATTTCAAAACAGTCTATAACAGCCTACCAACAGGAGATTTAGCAATAACTTTCACAACGTCTGTAACATTTGGATAACACATTTTGGTGATAGTAGACATTGAAAATGCAACTTTTAAAACACGTTAACTATTTCAAAACATAATTTCAAAACAAACAGTCTACAAGAGTCTACCAACAGGAGATTTAGCAATAAATTAATTAACATGTTGTCTTTGTTATGTTCAGATACAAAGGGTCTAGAGATCACGGACTGCTATGACGATCACCACTTTAACATTAATTAACGTGTTGTCGTTGTTATGTTTAGATGCAAAGGGTCTAAAGATCATGGACCACGGGCGGCGGAAGCAGGGGGGGGGGCAGGGGGGCCATGCCCCCCCCCCCCCTAGAAAAATATTGGAGGGGGCAGCCTTATATATTGCCCCCTCCAATAATGAGTAGTGCTTTTTTTTTCTTTTTTTGTTTTGGCCAGGGCATTAAAGGATTTTTTTTCTTCAAATGGAATCAAGCAATACAAGTGTTTATCATCATAATCATCATCATCACCCTCTGATCAGTAAGAGAAGTTCGTCCCTTCGTCATCATTTCCTGTCGACGCGTCATAATCGTTAGCCTTAGCGTAGATCAAAGTGACCGACAGTTTTCGACATCGTGCACGTCACAGTCGCGTTTTGAAAACTTTAATTTGCTGTCAGTTTTTACAGTCTACCGTTTTCAATATCAGCAATTTTCTCGACTACAAGTGAAGAAGTCAGCAAAATGGCAAATGCTTTGACAACTGGTGTTATTGTTCTTCGTCAAGCATCCCGACAGACTCTCCGTGACAACCAACCTGCGGCCACTCCAGAAGAATATTTCAAGATTAGCATTGCCATTCCTTTCTTGGAACACCTGTCAACCGAATTGGACTCGAGGTTCAAAAATGCTGGTCTAGCAGTTGATGGTCTATGTCTGGTGCCAAGCACTTTAATAGACAACCAGGATGGTTTCATGCAGGTTCCAGAAGGGGTGATGCTGGCAATGTTGTGGGAGTCTGACCTACCAGACAACGCTACCCTTGATGCAGAATACCAACGGTGGGTTTGCAAATGGCGAAGTGCTGCTGAGAATGCGACAGCTATCATCCCATCCACGGCATCAGAAGCACTGAAACATTGTGGCAGGGATTTTTTTTTATCCCAACCTGTTCATCATGCTTTAGAACCTTTGCACCCTACCTGTCACTACTGCCGAGTGTGAGCGTTCAAACAGTCAGTTGCGCAACCTGAAAAACTACCTGCGCTCTACAATGGGGCAACAGAGACTAAATGGACTTGCTTTACTGAAAGTGCACAGGGATGTTAATATTGACTTCAAAGAGGCAGTGAACTATTTTGCCAGAAGATACAATTCACAAATGGTACTAATGCCGAGGAACCTAGTGCAGCAAGACTGAATTAAGTGAAAGCAGGGCGGTGATGTTCATAAACTACAAGGTAAAGCTTTATACCGTTAACGATCAACAAAAAGTAGTGAATAATAATAGTATACAAAACATCTCTGCTGATAAATAAAATGTGTGTGTGGTGTTTTTTTTAAAGGGAGGGGCAGAGGATAATTTTTGTACCCCAGAGTTTGTCAGTTCAATTGTTCAAAAAGCTCAAAGTCCCAGACCATCACAGATGGCTTTTTCAAGGTTCAGATTGCACCAGATTGCACCATTTTGCATCCTTGAAAAAAAAAAAACATTTCCGGGGGGGCATGCCCCCGGACCCGCCTAGAAGGCTCGGCGCTTCGCGCCTTCGCTGAATCTGTAACCCCCACCCCCACCCTCGACTTTTCCCAGGTCTGGCCCTGATGTCAGTGAATAGCTTCCGCCGCCTGTGTGGACTGCTGTGACGCTCACGACTGTAACATTAATTAACATGTTGTCTTTGTTATGTTCAGATACAAAGGGTCTAGAGATCATGGAATGCTATGACGCTCACCACTGTAACATTAATTAACATGTTGTCGTTGTTATGTCCAGATACAAAGGGTCTAGAGATCACGGACTGCTATGACGATCACCACTGTAACACTAATTAACATGTTGTCTTTGTTATGTTTAGGTACAAAGGGTCTAGAGATCACGGACTGCTATGACGGGTGGTTAGAGTTACTGGATACCGGCGTCAACACCCACCTTCCCAACATCACTTGTGGACCTTTTAAAGTTGGTGACACGGCACTTTGGCAGCTGAATGTTTATCACGGCTTTACTGAAAGGCATGCCGATTGCGGACCGTCAACCTGTACAGGGAATGGGGAATTTCTTGTGTCTGGTGCCAACGATACATATAAAACTGTAACAATTGGAGGACCGGCGAAGTCTATTGCTCATAATGGAACAATCATTTGTTCCAAATCAGGTGAAGACAAAACTATGTGCAGATTGAATGTCATTAGTAAGTTGGTTTTCTTATTATACTTATTTAACCATCAGATTTGTTGCAGTTATCACATATACTGTAATATACATCGTTAAAACAACTTAAAAAATGTGTGGATACTCTCTCTCTCTCTCTCTCTCTCTCTCTCTCTCTCTCTCTCTCTCTCTCTCTCTCTCTCTCCACACTCTCACATTTTTACTTTTTATATTTTGTTCAAAATCAGGTGGTTTGTTAAGAACAATGAGTGCGAGGCAAAGTGAGTGCGAATAGTTTGATGTATGAATTTTAGAAAGTGTTTTAATTATTAACATTATAGTTACTGTTATTGTTTATGATTATAAAGTTAACGTACGTGTTATAAGATCAGGCTACGCATGAAACATTTGTTCGATTATAGTTATTCAGCTTCAACTTCTCTCTCTCTCTCTCTCTCTCTCTCTCTCTCTCTCTCTCTCTCTCTCTCTCTCTCTCTCTCCCTCTCTCTCTCTCTCTCTCTCTCTCTCTCTCTCTCTCCCCCTTCATCCAACCACGGAATTTTATTCCCGCGCGACTGCCATAAGATCCCCATAATCTTTGACTACAGAAGTTCTCTGCCTAATTTTCATTGTGTCGTTCATTTCCGGCAGATCTCATCATTCGGTTAATCAACTGACACAATGACTCCTCAGACTGTGTTTATTGAATACACACCTTTAAAATGGCGACACGCATGATAGTGCACGTTTCCTCTCCAATTCAGGGATGATAATCCGAAATTTTCATGTCCGATGGTCTGTCTTATAATCCACAGTACAGCAAGTGATTTACAGTGAATTCTTCCCGATTCTTGTATGCACTTCCGCGAGCTGGCTTTTCTTTGTTCTGTGATCCTGATTCGGCTCTTTGCAGTCCGCTGGATCCTGTAAGCAATGACCAATTAACTAACTTCCTTGTGCTGCAATCATATCCGAAGGTGCGTCATAGACTATTTCCACGTCTTTGTGATTTTTTCAGGAATCCTGTACAATGTGTCATTGTTTGTGAACGCGCCAATGGATAAAATGGCGAGAGGGGCAAGAAATAACTTGTTTCAGGCTCTGTTTCAGGCCCTTCCCGCTACTGTTGTTATCGATCTTCACCTGTGTTTGCATTTCCGGATGACCGACAGCCTGATACATTGACTCATTCATGGTATGAAAGTCCGTGATTTAGAGCAAGTCCATTACCGCGAGGAGGAATGTCCAAACCACTCAGTTCAGCTGCAAGGATGGTCATGAATAGGAGTTAGGCCCATTCTTATACTGCCGGAAATAAAACCCACAAATCAGGTAGGCAGAGAGCTTCGAGCCCCCAAACCTGTGAGCTGTGGAGGACTGATCAACCCCCCCCCCCCCCCCCTCTCCACCTCTCTCTCTCTCTCTCTCTCTCTTTCTCTCTCTCTCTTTCTCTCTCTCTCTCTCTCTCTCTCTTTCTCTCTCTCTCTCTCTCTCTCTCTTTCTCTCATTCCCTCTCCTGACCTCTTTGGTAGTCCATACTTCAATTGAGGTTTAGTAAATTAAAAGCCAGGCTCAAACTAAATCCACTTATTAAATTCCTTTGATATGTGATGGTGTTTGTCTGTGTGTTTGTATGTGTGTTTATGTACGTGCGTGTTTGTTTGTGCGTGTATCTGTGTGTGTATGTTTGTGTATGTGTGTGTTTGTGTGTGATTTGCAGGACAAGGACAACTGTCGCCTAACTGTACTATAGCTCAATCTCCCATGTCCATAGCCGGGACCTGTCAATTCGTTGATGTGTTTTCTTCCAACGGCACTTACACCTGCACCTTCCACCTGCAGAATAGACAGGTGAGTTACATGGTAACAGTAGAGAGTGTTCCTCTACAGAAAAATAAAAAGAGTTTAAACCCCCCAAAAAGAAAAAACTAACCTCTTTCCAAATGGCCGTTGTATTATAAATTGATAAAATATTACGTTTTATGTGTATATTCAGTTACCCGCAAGGTGAAAATGTAAGATTTATGTATCTGAAACTAACGGCTAAATGTATTATGCGATTTCATACCGCTCGTAATAAAGTGCTTCGTTTACTTACCATGGAAAACAACACGAAAGAAATTAGAAGGCAATGTGTTTCCACACACTTACGTGACACATTCGCGAATTTTGAAAATAACTTTGAGGTTGTTTTGTTGTTGGTGAGGTTTTTTTGTGTGATTTTGTTGTGTTGTTGTTGCTGAACCCTGAAGAAGCCAATGGTAGGAAACACATGGTATGATGGGTCACGATTTTAACTACCTGCAAGCTAAAGACGATCTTAACAGGTTTTTAGTCAATATTGAGGTAAAACGCAAAACTTGTTTAGAAATGATGGACTTCAGAGACCTTGACATTTCACAAAATGTAAATATTAATGACATGATATTGATAAAAAGCTGTTTTGTTTGTTTGTTTCTTTCTTTAATGTAACGTCTTGTCACCTAAGTGATTTTAGACTTGATGGGAGAATGGGAAAATATTAAACAAATAAGGAATGGTCATAATAAAATGAGAAAGGAATAATACAAAATAAACAAAACTGAACAATTAAACAATCAAAATTGTAAAATAATTATAACTTATACAAATGAGGTCCAATTTAACAGCAAAACAATCTTTCTAAATAATCTTAATTATATCTCATATTTTTGTTAGTTAGTCATGGTTTATACTTATAGGGTCCAGCGGGCTGCAAAGAGCCGAATCAGGACCATTATGTATATGTTCTGAAATGTTCTGAATTCATGCTTCATGAAAAGCTGAATACAAGTTAAATTATCTGTATGGTAAATATAAACAAACCCGTTGAAGTAAATTTTGAGGTCGTTGTTGTTGTTTGTAGATTATAGTCACACGACACTTTCGCATATGTCGCGAAATTGCATATAGGTGACTACTGGACCGATTTATACTGACACCAGCGGGCCAGTTGTTGGTAAAGGGGAAAATAATATGATCACACTTTGACCAATCCGGGATTCGATCCAGCGACCTTTCGGTTACTAGCAAGACGCTCTTACCAACTGAGCTACCCGGCCCCTCCTTTGAGGTCGTTGTTTGTAGATTAAAGTCACACGACACTTTCGCATATAGATGACTACTGGACCGATTTATACTGACACCAGCGGGCCAGTTGTTGGTAAAGGGGAAAATAATATGATCACACGTTGACCAATCCGGGATTCGAACCAGCGACCTTTCGGTTACTAGCAAGACGCTCTTACCAACTGAGCTACCCGGCCCCATCCCCCTTTGAGGTCGTTGTTGTTTGTAGATTATAGTCACACGACACTTTCGCATATAGGTGACTACTGGGCCGATTTATACTGACACCAGCGGGCCAGTTGTTGGTAAAGGGGAAAATAATATGATCACACGTTGACCAATCCGGGATTCGAACCAGCGACCTTTCGGTTACTAGCAAGACGCTCTTACCAACTGAGCTACCCGGCCCCACGAATTTTGAGGTCATGCAAGCAGAAAGATTATATACTGACGGCCCGACCGACCGACAAATGAAATGCTACAGAATGCTTGTCCATTAGCTAAAGACCTTTAGCGGCATAAACCGCTTCAGCGAGGAATGCAGGAATTTTGGACTTACCATCAACTTGAAGAAAACATAAGTTACGGGTCAAGACGTTGACTCCCTACCTACCATAAGAATCTCCGACTATGAACTGGAGGTCGTCCATGACTTTGTGTACCTGGGTTCAACAATCTATGACTCCCTCTTCCTGGATACTGAGCTCAAAAGACGCAGTGCCAAGGCCGCTACCACCTCCTGTCCAGAAAGAGAGCGTGGAACAGCAGCAAGCTGACGGAGCACACCAGAATCCAGGGATACACAGCTTGTGTACTGAGCATGCACTCTTCTGTACGGCAAGGAATCCTGGACCTTACTTTCCTGCCAGGAACGGGTGCTAAGCTTTTTATACACGCGCTGTCTTCTACACATTTTTGGCATCATTTGGCAAGACAAAGTGACAAACAGCGAAGTCTTCAAGAGAGCATGAGCTATCACCATATACACCTCCCTCCTGAAACAAATGACCTACTCTACGGAGAGTTGGCTCAGGGAAAACGACTCACCGGCTGACCCCACCTGCTTTATACAAGGACTTATGCAAAAGATACCTGAAGGCTCTGGAGGTTGTCACGACACACCCGGACTGGGTCTGGGTGTGGTGTACATTTGTTAGAGCTACCACTAGAGCATACCCCACCCGACCAATAACTAACACAACTCAGAGGTGAACAAGACAAAAAATTCTTTTATTCAATCACACACAATCAATTATCCCCCCCCTTCCCTTCCCACTATACTCATACCCGCAGCAATCAAAACATAGATGGACAAGGATGATGTGAAAACAAAATATGAAATCATATAACGATGAAATGTGAACAGAATTGCAAAATGAAATCAATGAAACAACGAAATTCAATACAATATTTTGAAAAAGGCAAAATTCAAAGCAAAACAATGAATATCTCAATTATTGCAACACGGTTTTCCCAAATGGAAAAGATTATGCACTTCAGCAGATGATTCAGTTATGAAATAAGAAGATTCGAACACAAGTAATGTCTTGGGTCTGTATATAGCTGACTATTTGCTCAAATCAAGAGTCTTTTATCAAAGTCCTTTTCACTGTCACTTCACAACTAAATCACTGTCTATCAGAGAATGTTCTATTAGTTAATGGTCCATAAAGTTTGTGCACACAATATATAACTTTTCTGGCACTGAAGAAGAATAATACTATGCTTGAAGATAATATAATATAATGAAGTCCTGGTTAGATACAAACCCTCCTCTCGGGAGGAGAGGAGTGAGGCGGAGAATAGTGGGGATGGTGAGGGAACCCCACCAGCAAGGTAAGGTAACCGCCCACCGCGCTACCCTGGCACAGTTGGGCTCCACCCCAGATAGGTCAGCGACAGCAGTCACAACCCCAGCGCCTACATCACGCCACCCCACAAGGTAAGGGCCTGGTCTCACACCCACCGCCAGACGAATGCACTGTAATACAATTTGAACCCAAAAGGAGTAAAGACTATCGTAAAGGGAGTTAACCCATACCCTCACTTACTGTCCTGGGCGCTCCGCAGTTATCTCCCTTACCGCCATGCTTTCGACTACACCACTTCAAACACCTGACAAAACTATTTTCTAGAATTCCATACCACAACCTTTCGTACACAAGAATAAAGATTATTTCTTTATGCAATAAAATTCTTTAACACTCTCATTACTGTCTCACACTGGCTTAACATGTTTTACATTCCATTACAGCACTTCTTATTCATAATAATTCTTCGTTCATTTCAAATATAATATAAGTCCGGAAAATGCAACAAGAAAATCATAAACACAAGGCAAACAATGCAATAAAATTCATGATAATACCTACTTACATTCACTCCTGTCTTCCACACCTATATACATCATTCAAACACCCAGAGAATGCATAGCCAACTAGAGCAATAAAAACGGACTGCCTACCTCCACTCGTGATGATCCGGGGGGACAACACAAAACAACAACACAACCCGGAGGAGGAAGAATGATCGGTGGTCAACAGGCCGGTCTCAGGGTCACACTTAGGACATCCATCCACCCCAACGTGTCGATGGCTTTGCTGGGTCTCCAATCGAGGACGACACACAACTTAGAACAGGCCTCAAATTCTTAATCCCAAAAACGCAGGCACTATTCTCCCTCTCACACCCTTCGGCAGTTGACACCAACTTATTATTCCCTGCACAGACTCTCGAACATTTCTTTTTATTTTCCGCCTACTAACTCGGTAGAATGTTCTTGTGAACTTATACTGCAGCTCCCTCTCTGTTTATATGCTCTATGCACGGATTTCTCGGTCTGATTTCTCTATCCGGCTGTATAGCTAACACTCCCTTCTCTTCTCTCTCATATTCCACACTCTAACTATGTACACCACAGGCGCCAGAACGGACTTTCCTTTTCCCTCTAAGTCATAACGTGACAGAGGTTGACCTCAAAACTTGGGAAGCTGTTGCCTCAGACAGTTCGGCGTGGAGACACGCAGTTCAGAAGGACCTTTCTCACTTCGATAAGGCGCTTGCTCGGCAGTTTGAGGCAAAATGGCTTCAGAGAAAGTCTCACAGCCAGAACAGTGTCAACCTTCACCTGCTTGCGGTGTGAGAGGGACGGCCACTCTCGGATTGGCCTTTCCATTCACGCTAGACGCTGTACCAGGACCACCATGCACCTGCATGCGCAACTCCATGGTCTCCCGAGACTGACAGATGACTAGTACTACTAGTTAAAGAACATGTATGCCAGAAATAATCAACATAGGTTTTTTAAGATGTATAACAAATGTATTTTTGCAAAGAATGGACTGCAGCGACCATGACCTTTGAGATAGAGTAAATGCAAGGAAGGAGAAGGTGGCCAATAACCCTGGTAATGTTCTTATAAAGTTGTAACAAAATCTGTCCAATTTTGGGGTAACATGCACTACAAGAGATTATTATTATTATTATTATTATTATTATTATTATTATTATTATTATTATTATTATTATTATTATTATTGTCATGGCTAAAACTGTGGAAGAGGGGGCTGGGCACCTTGTTTTCTAACCACCGGACAAACAGGTCACTCTGCAGGTCAGTAGGGCGAGAAAATTGAATAATGCAGAGCACGTGCAGTCAGGGTGAAGCGTTGTTTACGAGCTTAGGAACCAATCGTGAGCTCAGATTGGGAAACATATAGACTGTGATTTGGCCGGGATAGAGCATCTTTGCTCAGGACTTGAGGGCGAACAGATCGTGGAGGTGACGTGAGGAAGCCAGGTCGGGAGACATTAAGCCGAGGAACTGTATTGTTGTCGAAGTGGGACTTCACGGGAGACTGGCAGGTTATCGAGAAGCTGGGTTGTTCTCACCTGTATGTAGAGCGTCATCGGGCGTTTCTATGTTGTGTTTCAAGGGAAAAATCTCTTATCACAAGTCGGTAAGTGAGATGCGACCACTGTAATCCTGTCCCTAACGATCGTCAATGAGAGAATTTGGAGAAAAACTATTTAGGGAGGGGATGTAATAAAAACGTCTGAAAGGGAATGTTGAGTGTAAATTGTATGTCTTTAAACTTTTATAAAAATATGTTATTTATTATTAATATTGTATGTAGGCACGTTTTCTGTTAAAATGCATTGTTGTAAATAATATTATGTTTAGTTAAAGCAGTCAGCAAGACTAAGGAGAGAGAGAGAGAGGTGGGATGTAAATTGTATAAAAATTTATATAAACGGAACAAAGTTGTGTTAAATATTTTAGAAATTGTATGAGGGTTGCATTTTGTGTAATTGTATGTGTGTCACAGGGCAGTCTGTGATGAAAGCCGAGCAGTCTGTGTGTGAAGAGTATAAGGGCGGGGGTAGTAACTGCGTGATTATCGTATGCGTGGTTATGCGTGCAAATCGTGATTCAACAGCGTAGATCGGCTAGCCAGTTTAGGAATTTGCTCACTATAGTCAGAACAGGTTTTGACAGAGTCACAGAGAAGACGTGCGGTCTTGTTTCTCTGGAGTTGTTTTTGTTCTGGAAGTAAGGGAGGGACAGTTATTGACGTAAATAATAGCTGGTTCCAAAAGGAATACTAGTTGGAAGTGTTACGGTTGTGGTAGCAAGCTCGGGAAAGAGTGTAGCTCAAAATAACTAAGTTTTGTGTTTGTGGTAGGTTAGTGTCGAGTTATTGTCCACTAACGGAAACTACTACGCACTGGATTACCTTACTTGGAGTACTGTGTAGACAAGCAGGGGAAAGGGCTACAGGTACTATTACATTCGAACCATTTGGGTAAGTGTGATGGTGGTATTTTTTCTTACTGTGCTCAGAAATCCGGTGCTGGCTGTTGGGGTGTTGAACGATAGCTGTGTGTGAGGCTGGGGAAGGATGAGGATGGTTGCACTGAGGAGAGACAGAAGAAAGGAAGAGTGCGACTGAAGGAGGGAGAATGAGGGAGGAGAATGGGGGTGAAGTGTGATGAAGGTAGGATGGAAGTGGTTGCTGTTGTCGTGGTTGTGGTTGCTTGAGATGAATAATGTGTTGATGTTTACATGTATTCATTTGCAGCATTGCTCATTTCATGCATTCATAATTTCATTGAGTTTCATGGATTATGTGTTTGATTACAAGTGGACAGCAGTTGTGCCTCCTCAAGATGCAGAAGTTAGTGAGTGTAATAGGGGGGGAGAGTGTGAGGAGGGAGGGGGACAGAATCAGGTGGACATGACATTAACAATACGACAAGCATGTTGCAGGTTCGAAAGTTCGTTCGTATTCATCAGCTCGTCACTGGGTAACGTGGGTCGACGTTGACCAGCGTCGTGCGACAACGACGACGGCACTTGGTCGTGTGGACTGAACATCATCATCACCACCCGTTCGTCTACGTCCGCATCATTGTGTACATCATCATCGTTCCACAACCCCACCCTTCCCGTGGTGGTTGTGACGTCTGTGGACGGGACCTGGCCTCGACGTCGCGGTCTAGCTGACTGGAGGGGTCCAGCTGAGAGACGTCGACGGCAGCAGGGCTGCCGCGACTACGGCGTCACCATCACCATCATCATCATCGTCAGCGGCGAGAGGGAGTGGCGACGCCACTACGTTTGGACATCAACAGCAACGGTCCGATAACAGCTACGAGGAGGGGCGGATACCTTTACGGAGACTTCGACAGGGACGTCATACTGCCAGGTTGGCTCTTTCCTTGTTGTCCCTCTCTTAACACTCGAACCCCCCTTTTCGGTTGTTTACGTGCAACGGACATTTGCTGTGCACAGTCGATACATAGACGTGGTTGATTAGCAACCCTCGATCATCTGACATACCATTCCATTGTTCATCGACCCATTGATTGTTCCATCACCATTTTCTTCGTTTCATGTGTAAATATTGTATGTGTATGAGTGTGTGGTATGAATGAATAAATAGCTTGAAAGTTGTATATATATTTGTTGTGTTTTCATCACTTCCGTCTGCGGGTAATCGCCATTCTGTCTGAGTTGTCTGCGTGTGGAAGTTGTTCGTTTGTGGCGTCTGCTCAGGGGGAGTCGTGGAGGTGACAATGAATGTTGTGAAATGGAAAAACTGTGAATATAAAAAAACATGTAAATTTTTCTTCAGGAGAGAAGGTGAGCAGACAAATGTGTTTTAAGGGTAAATATATACATAAAAGTCATACTAGAAAAGTAGCTTTTATTATTATTATTTTCAGGATAGACTTGGTGTTGCTGTTGTTGTTGTTGTTGTTGTTGCGGTTGTTATGGCTGTAGTCTACACTGGAAGCAGCGAGGTACTGTGGCGGCGGCGGTCAAGGTTGCTGCCATTGCTCGTTGGGTGTAGTTGACCGTTGCGTCACCGACAGAGAGTACGACTGAAGACCGGGGACCATCTCGTAACGCAGAGAAGGATCACCGAGTGCTACGAAAAGGGGAAGGAAGAGAAGAGAGAGAAAGTCGAGAACCAAGAGAAATAGTGGGCCGTTTGGACGAGTGGATATTTTAGTTTTGAAAGAAGCCACGGAGTTTAGATAACTTTAGGAAAGAACAGTTTAACTATATTTATTTTTATATAGACATCAGAAACAGTGCGGATTGCAATATCCAGTGACTCTTTTTAATTTGCTTTTCTTCATAAACTTTTTATACATGTATATATAATAATAAATTATATATATATATATATATATATATATATATATATATATATATATATATATATATATATATATATATATATATATATATATATATATATATATATATATATATATATAAACTGTGAAAGAACGTTTCTTTTTCAAATAAGGAAATTCAATGAAGAACTGGGCAACAAGACTTTGTTCTAATCAGTGGCAGTGCACAGCGAGTAAAGTGGTTATACATATCATTGTATAACAAGACTTATCAGGGATAACATGGGGGACTTATGTGTGTTTAGGTATTATTGTGGATATGTTATGTGTGTGTGTGTCTTAATTGGAAGAAATACAAGGTGAGAGAGTGATTTTTTTATATTTTATGCCAAAGTTTTGATCGTATATGTATTAGATTGTTTATGTTTTAAGATTCATTTTATATTGTCTTTGGTTTCATTCTTTTGTTTTTGTGTGGGGTTTAATTATATGTTTTATGGAATAAATGTGAATTTGTATTTTTAACACTTTATTTTACTAGTTGAGTTTTTAGTTTAGTTTAGTGGGAGAAAGGACGCTCGCACACGCACTACCCACCCCAAAGACCCCTTCACTCCTTGCATGAAGGAACAGTCACCTACTTAAACACCTTAAGGAGAATGTAGTTGTGACAGTTATTATTATTATTTGTTGTTATTAATATTATTATTAATCATCTTCTTCACATAAATATTACCTAGGTTATTGTCCTGTCTCCCGTGCCTTCATATTAGCTCAAATGCAAATGTCAAGGTCACTGGAGTCATTTTGTTGCTAAACACGTTTTGCCCAATGTCTTACCGCTACTGTGATGATGTTGATGTTTGGTATACAGATAATTCACATCATGGGTCATATACAGTAGCAGTCTGGTTGTTGAACGTGCGGTCGATTCGTCGCTCCGAATTTCGATTTTTTAATTCAAATCATTCTTTTGGCATTATCTCAAGAATAAATGAACCGAAATTCATTACTTTTACTTCGTGCTTACTATAACCACTCATTAGCATGTTGGATCATTGGTATTTGTACTACCTCAAAGGCCAAAATCATTGTGCTTCACTATTTTCCAAACACGTTTTGCGCTGTTTCTAAACTTTGGCTTATCAGAATAATATGTTTGTGGCTGGAGGGAGGGGAAAAGAGTTAAACTGACTCAAGTTTCAGGAAACGCTCCCAGTGTTGTATGTGTATATAATTATGTCATTTGACGAATAAAATCTGGTATCCCTTTTATCAGTTGTATGTTCTCTGTTTTCTATACTGACTTCCAGTCTAATTGTAGTCTACATTCTCAGTTCTTGTTGTTTAGGGTGGTGAAGTTGTAATCATCAACGGCAATTTGACGAGAAGTGAAACCTCGTTTGTTTGCTCACTTGTATATTGGACTCAAGCCCTACAACCTGGCGACTACAATTTGAATGTGACGTTCCCTGGTCGTTCTGCACGACCGATATCTGCGTATAGCTTCATCATACGTGAGTATCATCATCATCATCATCATCATCATCTTCTTCTTCTTCTTCTTCTTCTTCTTCTTCGTCGTCGTCGTCGTCGTCGCCGTCCTCTTCACCATCATCATCATTATGTCTGTGTAAGAGAGAGAGAGATTATAAGAAAATTGAATTTATTGTTTAATCAATGCTTGTACATTCTGTCGGTCTTGTATTTTCCTACGGCTAATTCATTCCAAATTAGTATCTTGTCTAAATGTATTTTGTGCAGCCCCAACCACATTTTCTACAGCTATCATAGCCACTCAAACAACATCTAGGTCGAGCGTATCAATCACCCAATCTGCGGAAGTTTCAACACCAGCACTGACCCTTCCTCCTTCAACAACGATTCCTCCTTTGACAACTGATACAGGGTCAAGTTCTGTACTAACCCAATCCTCGGCAAGCAAGGAAGGTGAGAGAGAGAGAGAGAGAGAGAGAGAGAGAGAGAGAGAGAGAGAGAGAGAGAGAGAGAGAGAGAGAGAGAGAGAGATGTTTCAGTTAGTTAGTTTATATTTTATAGGGTCGAGCGGACAGCAAAGAGCCCCATCAGGACCACAGAGAGAGAGCGAGAGAGAGAGAGACAGACACACAGATAGACAGACAGACTGAGACTGAGAGACGGACGGAAAAAAAACATACTGCTAGTCAGAGACAGAGAGAGACAGGAGAAAGACAGACATATAGGCTCGAAAATCTATTGCTAGGAAAATAAGTGCAGCTAGTTAAATAAATTATAATTGTTTCGTTGGGTTGTGTGTGTATGTGGGTGTGTGTGTGTAGATTTTCTCCCCTATGTTAGCATTTCAAAGTGATGGTAATGGCGAAGGTATATATATATATGTATAAAGGTTCTGATTCTGAGAGAGAGAGAGAGAGAGAGAGAGAGAGAGAGAGAGAGAGAGAGAGAGAGAGAGAGAGAGACAGAGACAGAGACAGAGACAGAGACAGAGGTTCTTTAAACGTATTTATTCTGCGAAATGACGTGAGTAGAAACAATTGTATTTATTCCCTTTTGATTGCTGTTGACTTTGTACTTGTGCTATTTTGTTGATTCATGTTTATAGTTTAATAGAGGGTGTGACAACCTAGTTAATTGTTACGAGTTAGAGAAGTTGTGAGACGGGAGGACACGCAGATTCACGCATACACCCACACCAAATTCTTGAAATAACATACAATATCATCATTTAATAATACTATTACATTTATAAAACAACATTTTAAATAATAAACAATATATACCTGCAGACACAGCTGCGAGAAGTCCAGAACAACCAATCTCTAGTATTAGCTTAGCTTGTATGTTGCATTGCTAAGCATAGATCGTGCATCATCATGCTACAAACATGACATGAGTTAAAATGTGTTTACATATGATATTATTTTAAAACTAGATACATAGCCAAAACAAATCTTTCGTTTTTTTAACGTATGATATGATAAAGCGTAGGGACTATTTGCAGAAAAACGCGTAGGAATCTTTCTCCACCTCAATTATTGCAACACGTTTTCTAAAGCAGTAAGCATAGAAAAAAAATATTTTTTTTATACCAAAAATAACTAAGACATTTGCTTTAGTTAATTATTTTATGAGATATCTAATACACATACTTTTAGATTTAAAATAAAGCCTTTGGTGCGAGTGTACTGTGCTGCACAAACTGAATCGCAAGATGGCCGAAGGCAAAGTGAAAGTGTGATAGTAAACTCCGAAACGGCACATATTCGTTGATTTGGGTAAGTACTAGCCTTTATTTTGCTGTAAAAGTGCTTTATGCGACAATGTAATTTTGTTAGTTAATGATAATAATATAATACAGGATGCGTATACGTGCTTTTTTTTAAAAAAAAAAACCAAACGCAATGTGGTGATCAGTGATTTGGCAATAGCCCGAATACTAGTATAATAGGCCTGTTGAGATATTCCGGCTGATGTCACGGCTCGCCATTTCGGCATTGAACCCATTGTTTTATTGTATCACGGTGCAGGCGAAGAAAAAGTGCCATAGATGACAAAAGTATAGGCCTGTACAATACATAGCCTTTTGTAAGGAAATCTGAAAAGAAATAGCCTATTTTTTTAATTGCCTGCATCCTGTATTATTTTATAGTTACCAACTTCCGCTTGATCTTTAAAATATACACACTGATTTGACCAAAACGTCTAGGTTATTTTGTGCAAAATAATTTTTTGATAGAAGTAGGAATGCACAAATATTTATTAATTTAATTTTTAAATAACTTCATTAATAAAACAATGAAAATAGCTGAGAGTACATGATGGCTGAGCCCGAGCATAAAATCTCTCCCTTTCTATGTTGGAAGAATGCAAGGACGGGTCAGGGTCAAGAGGTCAGTCTAGTACAATACACATTTGTTTATGTTTGATCCTCATGCATATTATGAAGAAACATATGTGCACAAGAAGAAAGACAGGTCCCCCCTCCCTCACCCCCACCTCCCTCCGAGGAATAAAAACACAAACAAACTGGTAGTGATAATGAAGTAAGAATTAGATTGTAGAAAGTAACTTTATATTGGATCAGTATTCAATGATAAATAATAATTTTAAAAAAAAGAAATAAATAAAAACACCAACAAACTGGTAGTGATAATAAAATAAAGAATCTCAGTACTTTGTATTGAATCAGTATTAAATGTTAGAATAAATTGAACATTTATTTTTCTCTTTCTTTCAGATTGTGCAGCCACTTTTTATCCAGCTATGGATAATCATAATGTAAGCCATGAAAACCAAGGTGATGCTAGTTTTCAGCCCACTAACTGGGATATGTGTGCGCTTTGTCAGCAAAATACCAAAGAGAAATTACAGTGTCCTGCAAATGCCAAACAAAAAAAACAAGGATCTACATATGTGACTTTGGCGGAAAATTTGGCAAAGTTTGGTGAATGTGGCGCACTGTCACCTGGCTTTTTAAATAGACTGGATGATGGAGATGGTGTTGAGGAAACATTCATTAAAAAGAAAGCTTCATTTCATCTATCATGTCATTTAAAATGTAATACAACAAAACTGAAGAGAAAACTTGCAACTTGCGACCCAGGTGAGGAAAGTGTACCTGTTAAAAAAATTACTCGCAGGGAACGGAGATCATCTGTAGATGGAGTAGTTGATAAGGATCTCAGTTGTTTTTTGTGTGATAACAATGCACCAGCAAAGGATCTTAGACATGCTTCTACTTTTAAGCTGGATGAAAGGATTAGGAACTGTGCCCTGAGTCTTCAAGACAGTCATCTTTTGGCAAAATTAAGTAGAGGTGATGTGATTGCCCAAGAACTGAAATACCACCCTGCCTGTCTCACTAGCCTATACAGAAAAGCGCAGCCTAAATTAGACAGCACAGATCAGAGATCTGATCAAATTCGAAAAGCCTTGGTCTTTGCTGAATTGACAGAGTACATAGAAGAAGTAAAACATTCATCTACAGGTGACAAGTTAAAAGTATTGAAACTCGCTGATCTTTCTAAAATATACCTAAGTCGCCTACAGGAATTTGGTTTAGAAACTGGCTGTTTACACAGTAGCAGACTAAAAACACGGCTTTTAGCACATTTTCCAGACCTTCAAGCCCACAACAGTGGAAGAGACGTCCTGTTGACTTTCACAGACAGTTTAAACACTACCTTACAAGAGGCCTATGCTGAAACCCTCGATGATGAAGCTGTACATCTTGTAAAGGCAGCAAAGATAGTACGCAGGGACCTATTTAGTTTGCAGGCCAGGTTTAATGCTTCATGCACTGAAGATTGTCAGAAAACAAGTGTTCCAGAGAGTCTCTTGGCTCTGATGCAGATGATATTGCAGGGCCCAAGCATTACATCACACAAAGGGAAGAACCAAGCAGCACTGTCGCTTGCTCAGCTTGCTAGTTTTAATGCTGTGAAGACAGAGGGGAAGAGATCAAGGGCAAACAATTCCACAACAAATAAACATTCCAAAAACAGAGAACCACCTGTCCCAGTCTATGTTGGTTTAACAATACATGCACAGACAAGAAAAAAGGAACTAGTTGAACGTATGCACAATCTAGGCTTGAGTATTTCATACAACAGAGTGTTAGAAATTTCCTCAGAATTGGCAGGGAAGGCCTGCAGACAATTCCAACACGACAGGGTTGTGTGTCCTATGAAACTTAGACATGGTCTCTTCACAACAGCTGCAGTTGACAATATAGACCACAATCCTAGCTCGACCACTTCCAAGGACTCATTTCATGGCACTGCAATATCTCTATTTCAACATCCTAGTGAACATTGCAAAGGAACTGAGAGAATGTTGTCACCAGAATTAGAAGTTGGAAAAATAAGTAAAACATTAGCGGTTGAGGAGTTACCAGAATTCTTCACAAGTATCCCACCATTCATGCTGAAAATGCCAGTGGAACCACCGCAAAATGCAAGTGTGTCAACTGACTTGGGAAGTAGTCAGACTCAGAGGTAAGTTACAAGTTGTTGTTTTTTCCCCGTTCTTTTTAGTGTGTTTGTGTAGTATACATGTGTATTTTTGTTGAGGTGATCACCTGCTAAATAGTAACAATAAGAATATTATTAATTTAAGACTAAGAGTATTATAATTATTATTTGTTATTATTATTAATTATTGTTGTTGTTATTATTATATTTATTTTTATTATTGTGTTTGTTATTATTATGTTTAAATATAATTAATAATTTATTATTGTTATTGTGAGCTTTGTTACTGTTTATCAATATTATTAATATTCCTATTAATCTATATTTTTATTATGTAGCTTTTGTGATAACTTACAATATGTATTACGTTAAGTTGCTTGAATAATAAGTTAAAGTTAGGCTTGGTTTGAAATATGTGTACACCTGTGTTGAGTTGGGTGTGAAGGCTGCTGAAAGGATGGATAACTGTTGTCCACGTGTGTCATGTGTAATCTTTGATCAATGTACATAGATTCCTGTGTAATTTTGTAGTGTATACCTTTATGTCCATTTGTAGTTCTCGTCTGTTACTGTATTACTAGTTCATGACAAAACTGTCAATGTTAGTTAAATATAAATTATGTTTTCTATTTTGATGCATAATTTGTTATAAATGTACCACACATGAATTTCCTTTCTAAGGATAACAAAGTGCTTTTATTCTTATTCATATTAGCTCTTAAAGTTATATTGGTAATGGAAGACATGCTAAGAAAAAGTTAGTGAAATTTACAAGTGTGTGTGTTTGAAATAGAGAGTGAGGATTGGAGATTAACAAACACATGTTATATTTATGTCACAGCCTCCCTGATTCGGGACATCTTGTGACAGAGAGTACAGCACATGCAACAATTTTGTTTCCAACTCCTACATCAAACCCTATTGAGTAAGTAACTTTTTTTCTATGAGACACATGTATACACAATGCAACCAGGTATTCCGGCTTCCTCCCACCCTTCAAAATAATACAAGATACAGCCAATTACATTGTTAAAATACGAATAGCTATTTTCCTTTCAGTTTCCTAATAGCAACCTTCCTGCCTTCATGCCACGTGTATGTCTTGTATACTGTTGTCCTTGTGTGTTTGTAACCTATGTTTGTTGCACGTGAGCATGTATATTGGTACAGATCGCCACGCTTTGAATTTGAATTCATTTGAAGCAAAGTGCGCATTAGCTTCCTGTATTATTATTAACTATATAACTCACATACACAACTCTCTCTCTCTCTCTCTCTCTCTCTCTCTCTCTCTCTCTCTCTCTCTCTCTTTCTCTGTCACAAACACACACACACACTTATACTTAGACTTATACATATTATACCAAGAATGTATTATAACATTAAGATGTGATTGTCTTGTATTTAATGCTTTTTTATGTTGACAATTTCATCAATTTATAATTATATACTAATGAGAAAACTAATAATTGCAGGTTCACAAAAAATGGTGTTCTTGAAGACATTTTCAAGCAAGCTTTCTCATCAGAGCTTGAGTGGATGGAGGCTGTGCATTCTGCTGATAGAGATGTTGTTTCCTGGGGGGCCTTCCATGCATTAAGAAGCCAACAAAACGATCTTACACCAGGTATATCTAGTCTTCTTCCATTGTTCCATGAAAGTTCCAAATCACCAGCTATGATGAAGCATGCCATGGACTTAGTGATGCAAGCAGTCAAATTTCTCAACCCTGGACAGATTCCTGTGATCACTGCTGATCAGCCCTTGTTTGCCATTGCTAAACAAATACAGTGGAAATGCCCAGAATCTTATGGAGAAAGCAAAATAACATTGCTGCTGGGAGGACTGCACATTGAAATGTCTTTTTTGAAAACAGTTGGAACACTTCTCAAGGACAGTGGGTGGGTAGAAGCTCTGGTCAATGCCAAAGTAGCCACATCTGGATGTGCTGAATCTTTCCTTACTGGAAGTCATGTTACAAAGACTCGCCGTGCTCACCAGCTGACTGCGTGTGCCCTCTTCAAGCTGTTAAACTCTGCTTATGATCAATACTCTTTGTCTTGTTCTACACTTAAAGAGAATGCGCTGAGCTTTGAGGATTGGAAAGAGTCTATGATCATAGCAAGTCCAACATTCAAGTACTGGACACTGATCCTGCAATTAGATATGCTTTTGCTGGTGTTTGTTGCCTCATTGCGAGATGGCAACTTTGCTGTCTATCTTCAAACTCTAGAAGAGCTAGCACCTTGGTTTTTTGCACTGGATCAACAAAATTATGGGAGATGGCTCTCCGTACACATTCATGACATGAAGAAACTGCAGGATGGTAATTTAACCTGCTACGAAGACTTAGTGCAAGGTCGATTCGTTCTGCAAAAGACATCTCGGCCCTTCTCAAAAATGGCACTAGACCAAGCACACGAGCAAAACAATGCCATCATCAAAGGTGAGGGAGGAGCAGTGGGACTCACTGAAAACCCCTCGGCATTGAGACGCTGGATGGTTGGAGGGCCAGAGGTCTCCAGAGTCCTTCAAGACCTAGAGTCATCTTTTGAAACAAAGCAGAGAAAAGAATCAGACCAGCATCATGAACAAGACAAAGGGTTCCAAGAAAAATTCAGGGCTGATGTGTGTCGATTAATGGATGTGATACAGGAAACTGGCAACCCATTTCTTGACAGAAGTGCAGAGTTAGTGACTCTTCATGATAACAACATTGTTGATGCTGCTGTACACAAGACCTTGAGTATTCTACACAAGACTGGTGTAGCTCAATACAACGAATTTATGCAAGAAAGACTTGTCAACATGACCAAGCCGGTTTCTGCTCCAATCAAGCGAAACAATTTCATCTTGATCGCTGGCGCAAAAAGAAAGAAGCGATCAGCACCACAGTACAGGATTTCATCACTGAAAAGTGACTGTTACCTCTTCTCAAGGTTGTATGTAGCATGCCAAACCAGAAATGGGGGCTTGGCAGACTTTTTTACATACGAAAATCAGTCGGCTCCTCCATCACTGTCCTGTCAAGGACGAATGAGAGTGTCCAGCAAGTCAGGTTTGCTGGAGTGTTTGGAACCTCTCCAAACTTCTTCAGCAGTGCCCACAGTCACTGACATGACCATCCTTGATGGGGCTGCTGTTGTCAATATGTTGAGGCCAGGATCTGCAATAACATTTGCTGACTATGCAAACCAGGTGTTTATCCCCTATGTGACGCAGGCCCTGCAAAATGTCTCCCATCGTCTGGATGTTGTGTGGGATTGTTATCGAAGTGACAGCTTAAAAGCTTTTACAAGAGAGCGCCGAGGTATAGAGAGGAGAAAGCGTGTGACGCCAGAGACCGTATTACCATCACAGTGGGGAAGTTTCTTGCGGGTGGATGCGAACAAGACCCAGTTGTTTGCATTTCTCGCCCAATACCTACTTACAATTCAAACACAGAAGCTTATTGTTACCACTCAAGGTCCAGATGTGGTCTCCAATCAACCCATTGACCACACAGATCTTTCACCGTGTAATCATGAGGAAGCGGACACACGGATGATGCTTCATCTGGCCCATGCGGCTGAACACTGCCTCAAGATTCTGATTCGCACTGTCGACACAGATGTGGTGGTTCTGTCTGTGGCTGCCATGACTCGCCACCCTCACCTGGAGTTATGGATTGCCTTGGGTACAGGAAAAGACTTTCGGTACATTGCAGCTCATGGCATAAGCAAAGTTTTGGGTGTTGCCAGAGCCCAGTGTCTGCCCTTGTTTCACAGTTTTACTGGCTGTGACACCGTCAGCTGTTTTAATGGTATCGGCAAGAAGACAGCTTGGGACGTCTGGAGCAAATATGATCATGTTACAGCCACATTTCATAGACTGTGTTGTGCTCCCTTTGAAATAACAGCTAACGACAGGTCAGTGCTGGAGCGTTTTGTGACACTTTTGTATGACAGAGGTAGCAACTGCCAGGATGTCAACAGTGCCAGGAAACACATGTTTACAAAGACTGGCCGCCAAATTGAAAATATTCCTCCAACGAGCGAAGCCTTGTTTCAGCACTGCAAACGGGCAATTTACCAAGGAGGCCATATTTGGAGCCAGGCACATGAACGACAGCCAGTGCTTCCTGATCCAAGTGAGTGGGGTTGGCAGTTTGTGGAGAGACAATGGCAGCCTTTTTGGACTGTTTTGCCACAGGCATCTATGACTTGTCGTGAACTGTTAAAGTGTGCATGTAAAAAGGACTGCAGAACCAAACGTTGCAAGTGCAACAAAGCCAGATTAAATTGCACTGCTTTATGCAATTGCATCTGCGGAGCGACTGTTCAGTGACAATTTGTCAACGTCAAGTTCCAGAATCTAAAACTAATTGAACAGATTCAAGAATGTAAGGTACACATCTATTTAATTTATTGTGTGTGTGTGTGTGTGTGTGTGTACTTTTGCTTGTGTGTGTATTTATGTTTGTTTCTTTCCTTCCTGTTTATATTTTGGGGAAAAACACCTTTTTATTAGACTGTAGATCTCTATACACTAGCATATTACAACAAAAAATGTGTATATGTTCAATGTCAAATTTAATTCCATACTAAAATAATGTAACATAATATATTTCACATGCCTTTTTAGTCTGGTAATATGGTGATGGGCAACACCCAAGTGTACTAAAGTGGCAATTTTTAATGTTAATAATATAATTTGAACAAATTTTTGCTTTTGCTCTGCTTCACATTTGGTTCAGCATTAAAAACTGTACTGTATCAGTGCCAGGTTTGGTGTTTGTGGCGCAAAAAAAAATTAATTGGTCACCATACACAAGTTTTATTTAAGCAGTCATTTTTGTTACTAATTTTTTTTAAAATGTGCAACTAATGTGTCACATTTGGTTCAGCATTTAAAGTTGTACAGCTGTGCCAGGTTTTGTATTTGTGCCACAAAAAATGATGAATTGGTCACCATATACAAGATGTACTTAAGCGGTCATTTTCTGTTCTTAAAAATAGAACTTTAATTTTTTTCCCTGCAACTGACGTGTGTCACATTTGGTTATGCATTAAAATTGTGCATCTGTGCCAAATTTGGTGTTTTTGGAACAAACAAAAAAAGACCAGTTGGTCACAAGACACAATACACAAGATTTACTTAAGCAGTCTATATGTTACTAATAATAGAATTTTCTTTAAATTATTTAATTAATTTTATTATTATAATTTTTTAAGGGGGAGGGAGTGGGGGGGGGGGCAACTGATGTGGTCACATTTGGTTCAGCATTAAAAACTGTACATATATACAAAATTTGGTGTTTGTAGCACAATAAATGATCAGTTGGTCACCATGCACTAGAATTTCTTAAGCAGCCATTTTTGTTACTAAAAATAGAAGTTGATTTTATTTCAATAGCAACTGATGTTTGTCACAGTTTGTTCAGCATTACAAATCATACATCTGTGCTAGAGTTGGTGTTTGTTGCTGAAAATATTGCCAAATTGTCATCATACTAAAAATTTCCTTACGCGGCCATTTTTTATGTTACTAAAAATAGATACTGAGCAAATTTGTGCATTTTCTGTGTCACATTTTATTTTGCATTTTAAAATGAACATCTGTGCCAGATTTGGTGTTTGTAGCTTCAAAATTATCAGTTTGTAGCCTAACGTGAATTATTTTAAGCGGCCATTTTTAATGTTACTAAAAATAGAAAATGATCAGACTTTTGCTTTGGCTATGTATCACATTTTATTCAGCATAAAAAAATGTACATCTATGCCAGGTTTGGTGTTTGTAGCACAAAAATGCATGATTTTTCAACATACAAGCTAAGCTATATAGTCAAGAAAAGAATGAATAGATACCCCCGTTTGGGTGCCGGGGGTTTCAGTATAAATAGTATCCCCACTTTCTGGAAATTTAGTGCTTTAAATTCCCACTGTTCTGTCTTTCTCTTTTGTTCTTTCTCATTCCTGCTCTGTTCTATCAATCTGCTATACTATCTTCTTCTTCGCTAGACCAGTCACCTACCTTTTTTCTTGAAAACTCTTCCGGGACAAAACTTGTTTGTGTGTGAGGTCTGTTGGATCAGCTTGGGAATACTGGACGCTTTCTGCCAGGTGGTCACTAGGGCTTCCTATGATGTTATTATTTAGCTATGTAGGCATTTTATATGTATGTTTTTTGTTGATATTTTATAATGATGCTTGTATTCTATTTTGTTTTTGTTAACGGGGGTTCGATAAATTAGAATATTGCCTCAGCGTCCCCTGCGTGGGATGTCTTTATTGTAAAGTGACTGGCTGGTGGAGTGCCTTCAGTTTTACCACTAGGGTTGATTCAACAGATCTTTTATGCGGATCAGGGGTTGTCTGGTCCTGATTTGCCTCGGAAGAGTCCGCTGGACCTAAAGCAATAATCATGTAATGTAATGTAATGAATGAATATATTTTTGACTGTACATTAGTGAACTGTCATGTGACCAGCTCAACCAATCAGAATTTAGCTGTCATTAAAAATTACAAATATCTTCTCACAAGAAACAAACTAACAAAAATATAAAGTGCTCGGACCAAAATAACTATAAAACCGGTCCGTGATACTGACCATCTTCATGAGGGTTTGTTTTGGTTGCGTTTATTTCGTTTAGTAATCCAAGTAATCAATTTTAATAAATAAATAAATGAGTGAAGAATGAAAGTAGTATACTCGGACAACTGCAATTATGAATTTCTTCGTTACTATGTAATAAATAAACAAAATAAGTATAACAACCTTTAAAACAAACATATTTAATTCTTATTAGTCGTATCTTCCACAGATGATAGGGACACGTCTACTTCCAATGATAATGTTGCGGCGATTGCTGGTGGAGTTTCGGCTGCTGTCGTTGTCGTCGTCGTCGTCCTCATCATCGTCTTTGTTATCATGCGGCGACGTAGGCAGAATGAACAGCAGAAAACTCTGAGCAGCACGATAGTCGACGAAGATGATGGTTGGTCTCCCTTGATTGTCTGATAGTAGTTGCTTCCCTTTAGCTGAATATGTTTTATCATAGCTAAGATTAGATACAAATTTTATTTTGCTGGTTGCGCTTTTTTACATCTTGCCGTTGGGGCTTATAACAATAACTATAACAATTAATGTTATAACATTGACATCATGGAACTATAACAAATAAACAAGGTAGTCATTAGATAATATCATTTTCAAAAAAAATGATCGTTGTTAATATCCAATACTAGCAACAATTAATGTTCATTTACTGTTTTATGTGTTTTAAGAGATATGTTCTGTTTCTGGTTCTAAATTATGTAAATGTAGATGCTGGAGTGCAGAGGTCTTCAGGAAGGTTATTCCACAAAATGGAACCGGATTAACAAGACTATTTTTGAAGAGATCAATTCTGGGAATTGGAACATTCAATTTTATAGGCGATCTGGCAGTGATTTTGTAAAAAAATGGAAGAGAGATGGGAAGGTGGATTGCCAGAAAGGACCTTGTGCATGAAAACACCTTTATTAAATTTTAATCTGTCGGCAAGAGGTAGAATATTGATCCGTTTATAGTCATCCGGAGAGATTTTTTGTTTAAGAATAACTTGTTTATTAATTGCACGTTTGTGAATTTTAATTAAAGAATTCATAGCATTGTCACTAGCAGAATCCCAAACAGTAGAGGAAAAATCAATACATGGTTGAATATGACCGGAATAAAACAGTTTACGAGAAGGTAAAGTTAATAGATGTTTAATCCTTGATAGTTGATATGTCCTTTAGAAATAGTTTTACTAGCATTTAAAATATGTTTCATGCAGGCCAAATTATTGTCTAAAGTTACACCAAGAAGTTTACGGCATTGTTAAATTATTTTAGAGAGAAGAGAGAGAGAGAGAGAGAGAGAGAGAGAGAGAGAGAGAGAGAGAGAGAGAGAGAGAGAGAGAGAGAGAGAGAGAAAAGCTACGCTGAATAAACAATTTTAATAGAGGTGAGAGAGAGAGAGAGAGAGAGAGAGAGACAGAGAGAGAGACAGAGACAGAGAGACAGAGACAGAGACAGAGAGAGAGAAGCTACGCTGAATAAACAATTCTTATAGAGGTTGGTAAAAGAAAGACAGATGGGACTAGTATCAAATAATGTCTTATAATATTACTATGTATCACACGGATGCTTGGCTAACACGTTAGTGTTGTAAGAATTGCATTCCCACACTCTCTCTTCCTCTGGCAGTGGAATGCGTTTATCATGTGAACATTATTTTAAATATAAACTAACATGGGAAACTTTTGATCAAATACAATTTTATTTTCTTTATCGGTATAATCTACATCAGTACACCTGCTGTATATGTAATGAGTCCAGTAGTGGTATTGAATGCAGTCAATCAAATTACATTTTAAAAAAAGATTTATCTTCCTCCTTTTGTAAAAGCGATTTCTTAAGATCGCCGTATTTTGAGTTCCCATATCCCAATGGCCACACCAAAGGATTCTGCAGAGCAGGAGACTCCCAAGGCTAAGGCTAGACTAACCAACAAATGGAAGGTAGACAATACCTGCTCCCAGGCATAAACCAGTCGCCTCCCTTTCCGCTACATTGATATAAAACATTGAAATATGTATACTTTCAAGTGTTTCTGACCTTCATCTCTAGTTTGTTAGTTAGCTGGTTAGATCATCAATTGGTTAGTTAGTTAGTCAGTTAGTTAGCTAGTTTAGTTTATGATTTTAGGAAGTACCACCCTGACTGACTGACTTTGCTAGCTAAAAGTTCTTCATTACTTTCAGATACGGAGGACCACGTCAACACACTGTACGTTACGGGAGAAGATGAAGATCAAGCACTACCCGCACCTCAACCACAGACAAAACATCACCATGTCTCTCCGTACCACAACGTGCCGCCTCTCTCGGACGGCCATGCCCAACTGCGTAGAGCCAAGTCCGCTGAAAAACCAGCAGGAGTTGCCCTCAGAATCCCGTCTGGTACCAACAGCGCGAACTCAGAGAATGATTCCAACTCCAGCGCAGCGAAGTCCACGGTCCAAGTAGAAATAATCGCCGATGAATTTGGATACAGCGTTCCCGAACTGGGTGATCCTCGGCGCGATCATAGCACGGACAAGGCATCCGGTAGCGGGTCATCAGGCAGACTCAGCGACGCCGGCTACTTTTTAGCTGCTGTTACGAACGTGCATGGTTATGAAAACGTTCCTGGAACGTTCAGACTTAGCGCTGAAGACCCAGGAGCGGCGGCATCGACTGCTCACGACCAAGACGAAATGGACGGCTATGCTGCCGTTGAACAAGTCACAGATTCCAGCACCCTGAAACCCACCGCCTGCCCTGCAGCCCCTTCCGGTGACGTCTATGCTAAAGTTGACAAGAGCGCCAAGAAGAATTACTCGCCCGCCAAAGGTCAAAGTTCGCCGGAAGTAGGGGTCGGTGATGACTTCTATTCTCAAGTCCAGAAACCCAAACCTGGCGCCAAACCCGCCATGAAACCCAAACTCGCTCAGAAGCCTGCCTTCGCCAAACCGAAGCCTGAACTTCAAACTGGGAAGAATGGAGAGGAACGTCGTCATGGAGAAGAAGAAGATGCTTACAACACGCTGAATCACACCGTCAAAACAACACCACTGCCACGTATGGATGACCCTGAGTCAGAATACAATCACCTAGGAGACATCTCAGCTCAATAAAAATACATACATTACCCTATAGCACATGCACAGCGCTTTGAGCAGTTTTTTGAGCTGGTAACTGAATTGCACAAGAAATGTTCATTTTATTTTACAGTATTCCGCCCTGCCGCTGTGCTGCCTTCTCCGGTTTATCGTCAGGATTGTTTTGTTCACTCTTTATTCCCCAAAACTTTGCATAAGTAATCAATTAAGACAGATTCATATGTTATAGCCTACTTCTTCGGATGAGAGTATACACCGAGGTCTAGTCTGTGTACGCATGTATTCAACAGCACGGACTTGAAAGATCCTGACGCTCATGTCCTAGAGGGGCGAGTGCCAGAAACATCAATACACCCAGCATGCACTAGGTCCCCTTTCCCTTCCTGTTCTGGGTTAGCGTTGCTCTTACGGCTGCAACGCTTTCGCTCAGAAGGTAGCCAGAATTCACCCGCATTGCTGATGACTAAAATCCTAAATTATATATATATATATATATATATATATATATATATATATATATATATATATATATATATATATATATATATATATATATATATATATATATATATATATATATATATATATATTTATTTAT
The DNA here is from genome assembly GCA_036898135.1 of Oncomelania hupensis. Lineage (NCBI taxonomy): Eukaryota > Metazoa > Mollusca > Gastropoda > Littorinimorpha > Pomatiopsidae > Oncomelania > Oncomelania hupensis. Next base: position 58,476,241 of record CM072520.1, read on the forward strand.
TTATTTATTTATTTATTTATTTATTTTAAAAAAAATATTATTCTTTCGTTTTACCTACCAGACCAAAGGCCTACATGTTGATGAATAAGTAAAGTGTCTAAAATTTTGCTAAATATTGGCCAACTATGACAGCTCAACAATATCGTGAGCTCTCTTCGTTATTTCCACACCAACGTATTGAGGTCTCTCGATTTTTTTTAGAACGATTTCGTGATGCCCTTCAGAGTTGACCCTTTTAAATTAGCGTGTTTCATGGCTCATACCTCCGGTATTATTTTTCCTCGCACATCAGACTATACATTTCTTAAGTGAAAAAAAAAGTATTCTATATCTCTCGAATATTTTTAATGTATTATTTATTAATTTAACTTTTTTGTGTGTGTGCTACAATTTTGTAACATCCGTCAGGTTAGGCACATTGAAAACAGCGCTGTTACAGACCATACAACAGTACAAAGACCATATGAACGTACAAAGACCATATGAACGTACAAAGACCATTGGATACCATAGGAACGTACAAAGATCATAAGAAAGTACACCATCCCATAGGACTTTCAACAAATATTAAATTTCTAGAACTCTTTGTTGTTTTTTTAAATATTTATTTAGTAGTAGTAGTGGTAGTAGAGGTAGTAGTAGTAGTAGCAAGTCAAGTCAAGTCAAGTCAAATAATTTTATTGCCAAGATAAAACACCAGGAATATGTCTCAGAATCGAGATAACACGCACGCACACACACAAACCTACACACACACACACACACACACACACACACACACACACACGCACACATGTAGCAAGCTAAGACAGGCAGTTGGCTACAGAATTACAGTTCAAGTGACTATGTTACTATACAACTTTTCTAAAAATTATACGAGCTTTCCTTAAAACGCACATTTATAATAGGCCAGAACCCAAAAGCTTTCGCGCACACACGCACGCACACACACACACACACAAAATCGAAACACGAAAGCAGTAGTAGTAGTAGTAGTAGTAGTATTTGCTACATTTTCGTGATACCCATCAGAAAATAGAACTGTCCAAAAGCTGTAGGACTGTGCAAAGACCATAGGACTACACAAAGACCATAAGTTGGCACAAAGACCCTAGAACTGTACAAAAACCATAGAAACCTGTACAAAGACCATAGGACTATACTTGCACAAAGAAGGTCTGCTGAAAGACGAAACTGAAGTCAGCATCAAAACCAAGCATTACAATGCATACATCTGCTGCAAAACTGTGCTCTGTATTACGCATTATCTATTATGAATTCTGTATTATGTAGGTTTACTGTAGTGTGGCTTTTTGCGCCATTGTTGAGACCAGCCAATTAAGCCTTTAGAAGCTTGGTGTATGACTTTGTAACTTAATTACTACAGCGATGACCAATAACGAAGTGTTCCTGTTATGATCTTACGCATTATCTGTACGCATTATCTGATATTAAGCATTATCTATCATGAATTCTGTATTATGTACTGTAGTGTGGCTTCTTGAGCCATTGTTGCGATCAGCCAATTAGGCGTTTAGAAGCTTGGTGTATGACTTTGTAACTTAATTACTACAGTGATGACCAATAACGAAGTGTTCCTGTTGTGATCTGACCTGGCCCGAAAGCATTCACCCGTTTTAGAGTCCTGCGCTTTGCAAATCATTAATCATCACCATCATCATCATAATCATCAACATCATCATCGTCATAAACAGTTTCGTCGTCGTCGTCTTGTCTATCCAAGTAGGCTACATCGACACTTCTAAGTCACCATCCAAGGATTCTTTGACATTCTGCTGCGTAGTCCGGCAATTAAAAAAATATATATATATATATATGTTATTCGTTGCCTTGTTATTACCGAAGTGATTTTAGACTAAATTCACACACACAAGAATAGTTGCTATGTACTATGTTTGCTTTGCAGGTCAATTGTAAAATTCTTAGATTTGTTTGAATATGGTTGTATGTCCAAGCGTGAAAATAAAGTGATTTGAAATGATTCAGTTCAGTTAATTCATTAAATCTTTATTGCCATCAAAGGAATTTGAGATTTAAGTTAAACTACATTATCATGAAATATTGAATTGAATTGAACGATAATTAGCGGATTAAAAAAACAAAAAAAAAACAGTTTAGGCGACACGGACTTGTGTTTATGGATGATTTCAAATAGTCGACCAAAGAATGAATGAATGAATGAAATGATTAAGATCTTGCACAGCGTCTTTTTCCCTGCACTATTTCAGCTTTATGCAAGTTCCAAGGCATGTGCTAATAATCCCTCAAGCTATTAAAAGCAAGGCGATCTAAAGAAATCGCTAGAAATAGTACACCCTGACAAGAATGTTGGAGTATGCACATCCTAATGCATGAACGTTGTTAAAAACGTCACTGACGTGCGCATGCTGATGGGTTGCCAGCGATCAGTAAAGAATTCATGGCTCTTGAAAAATTAATATATAATAATTTTTGTTTTGTATTTTATGTTGTTGTTTTTTTTAAATCACTTTATTGTCCATTTTTATCGGGAAATTGTGGGCCGTCTCCCCTGGGGAAGGCTTAGTCGTAGCCTTTGGCGCGCCCAAATCCAACCTACAGTTGTGATTTGGAAAGTTTGCTGAGGGAACCAAAGCGTAGTACCGAGAGAAAACCCCCGAGACGTTGCCCGAGTCGAAAGTAAATAATATTTGGAGAAACACAACGCCCAGATGCTGGATCGAACCCACATCTGTCAGGCGCGTAATTGGTTTCTGGCCTGTGGACAAGGTAAGTTAGTCCTGCCTTAGCCCACTTGGCCACAACGCTCTCTCGTCTAATTGTTTTCATTAGTTAGGATTGCTTGATTTCCTTTCTTGTTTGAACAAAGCTAATAGGCTCCGCACACGAGCGTCAAACGTCATGATGCTCGAAATAAAAATAAAGCGTGCCCTCCAACACACCCGCACCCCACCCACCCCAAGCTCACCCTTCTCCCCTCTTTCCCACCCTTCCCACTCCCATACTACAACGCACTCTACATAAGTTATGTTTTCAAGTTTACACTATTTGTATAATGCGTTTTTTCCCTTTACAGAAAGAGGCTAACTTTTGCGACGCTTATGCATGCATGTAAATATTTTTGCGAGTCTATTTTTTTCAACAAAAATTAATTCAACAAATCAGATAATAGTGCAAGGCGAAACATCAAAGCATAAGGCTTAAATGACTGCTGCCCCAATAATAAATAATGTATCAAGAGGCTATTTTTGCTGTAAATGTTGGTTCTGTGTTTGAACTCTGTTCGCTTTTTTAACCTGCGTATTTGGTATAGTCTGCTTTGTATGTTTTTTTAGGCTCTAGAGGTTCTCTGTACATAAGTGTGTGCGTGTGTTGTGTATGTGTGTTTTGCGTTGTGTGTATTGTATGTGTGTGTGCACTTGTTTACACGGCGTTATTTGGACAAACCAATGAACATTTACATAACTTGTTTTGACAGGCCTCCTTGATTTGACCTCACGCAAATGATCTGTTAGGGTTAGGGCTGTGTTACGGTAAGGGTTAGGTAATGGTTAGGGTTAGTGTTAAAACACCTAAAAGTTACTTTAAAACGGGGACGTAATATGACCCATTGTCAACACAACGTGTGTGGCGTTTCAGAATATCCCCCCGTTGGGGTGCCGGGGGTTTCAGTATAAATAGTATCCCCACTTTCTAGAAATTTAGTGCTTTAAATTCTCACTGTCACTGTCTTTCTCATTTGCTCTTTCTCAGTCCTGCTCTGTTCTATCAATCTGCTATACTATATTCTTCTTCGTTAGACCAGTCACCTACCTTTTTTCTTGAAAACTCTTCCGGCACAAAACTCCTTGTTTGTGAATGAGGTCTGTTGGATCAGCTTGGGAATATTGGACGCTTTCTGCCAGGTGGTAACTAGGGCTTCCTATGATGTTATTATTTAGCAATGTAGGCATTTTATATGTATATGTTTTGTTTATAATTTATAATGATGTTTGTATTTTATTTTGTTTTGTAAACAGGGGTTCGATAAATTAGAGTACAGCCTCAGCCGTCCCCTGCATGGGATTTCTTTATTGTAAAGTGACTGGCTGGTGGAGAGCTTTCAGTTTTACCACTAGGGTTGTTTCAGCATCTTTTATGCGGATCAGGGGTTGTCCGGTCCCGATTTGGCTCGGAAGAATCCGCTGGACCTAAAGCAATAATCATGTAATGTAATGTAATGTAATGTTTCAGAAAAGTTATAATAACACCGTAAAAACAATTGTGTGTGTGTTTGAGGGTGTGTGGTGTGTGTGTGTGTGAGTGTTGTGGAAGATTTTACAACTTTACAAGAAATTACGTGGTACAGTAAACACCGGCTGTACGTGTTACAGTGAACACCGTCTATAGTGGCCGCCCAGGGCAAACGGTTTGGGTGACCGGTATAACCGATGCATCGATTTTTGGTCCATTAGAATATCATGATGATCATTATTTGTAACATAAATAAAATTGTGGTTTACAAAATCCGTAATTAAGTGTGTGTGAATTATTTTAAAAGACGTGTGCGTGAGTGTTTGTATTCATGTTTGTGTTGTGAGTGTGTGTGCGTGCGTGTAAGTTACTCACATTCCTTCATTACATTACATTACATAATTGTTGCTTTAGGTCCAGCGGACTCTTCCGAGCCAAATCAGGACCGGACAACCCCCGATCCGCATAAAAGATCTGCTGAAACAACCCTAGTGGGAAAACTGAATGCCCTCCACCAGCCAGTCACTTTACAATAAAGACATCCCACGCAGGGGATGGCTGAGGCTTCACCCCAACTTATCGAACCCCCGTTTACAAAAACAAAATAGAATACAAACATTATTATAAATTATCAACAAAACACATACATATAAAATGCCTACACTGCTAAATAATAACATCATAGGAAGCCCTAGTGACCACCTGGCAGAAAGCGTCCAATATTCCCAAGCTGATCCAACAGACCTCATACACAAACAAGGAGTCTTGTCCCGGAAGAGTTTTCAAGAAAAAAGGTAGGAGGCTGGTCTAGCGAAGAAGACGATAGTATAGCAGATTGATAAAAAAAAGAGCAGGAATGAGAAATAGCAAATGAGAAAGACAGCGACAGTGGGAATTTAAAGCACTAAATTTCCAGAAAGTGGGGATACTATTTATACTGAAACCCCCGGCACCCCAACGGGGGTTCACATTCCTTCGCCATATTTATTTTTAACAGTCACATACATCAAAACCATATATTTGGTTGCGTATCCGCGTTTTATTTGTAGGGAATAAAATAAAATGTCATTGATAGGTAATATTGCAACTCATGCAAATGTTAGCCAGAAATAAAGTACACGCAGCATGAGCACTATAACTGATAACAGTTCAGAGTTTCTCTTCTTCAACCGTGGTTACTCCAGCATCTGTAAATATCTATAGACTGTTATAACGGTCACATCAAACACGTATAAAACCAAATTGATAATTGTGTATAGCGTAGGCCTACCTAAAAGCTCAATAGGTTTATCAAGGCACTGGCTATTGGAGATCAAGAATAACAGGTGCACTAATTAGTTAATAATTGCTTCATGCAACAAGTGTGGCCAAAAGGCAACTTTCTATGTAAAGTTCAGTTGTATTGTTAAGGCTGGTTGGGTTTTATTGTCTAATATTCAATGTTATCAAAAGACGTAAAATCCCAAATTAATAATAATAATAATAATAATAATAATAATAATAATAATAATAATAATAATCATAATCATAATCATAATAATAATAATAATAATAATAATAATAATAATAATAATAATAATAATAAGCTTAATAATATTAGTAGTATTATTATTAGTAGTAGTAGTATTACCATTATTAATTATATTCATATTGAGCTTTTTCCTGAAGTATATCCAGAGATGCCAACCTGCATTAAAGTCTGTCAGTGAGTGTGACGACACGAGTTTTCAGATGGTAGGGAGAGATACACTTTTTACGAAGTTACACTTCTCCGTATATCTGCTGTACATAGAATAGCGTGACCGATTTACTTTTGCGTATGAAAGTGCAGTTTCGTAAAGTCCGTGCGATTCATAGAAGACAGGGAGTCGGCCAATTTCGAATAGGGATACGCGTAATAAAGAACGTGCATACTGACGAGAGCTCGACTATTTTGCTTGTGGCCGGCGCGATTTTGAAGGGCAGAGTGGTTTGAGATGCTGTTGCGTGAGGAAGGAATTCTAACGAGGCAGCAACCCTGTGACAGAGGTCATCGTAGTGTAGGGTACTGTTGGAAGGGTGTGTGTATCGTTTATATAGCCACCCAAGGTCTTATGCCCTCGTCGGGATAAGGATGTTTAGAATTCGAAGGAAGATGGTAACTGCCATTCGCCAGTGAGTGTAGAGTTCCATACTTAAGGTGCGTGTGGTTCTCGATTGAACACCCACCAAGACTTAGTGTCTGTACCAGAGCTAAGGTGTCCTCATCCTCAGAATAAGTGTTATTTGGACAGTGAAATAACGTGCAATAGCAAGAGAAAGAGACTCCAAAAAGACTAACCCATTGTGTTGTGACAGTGTTGTGTCGTGTTGTGGTGTTGGGGTAAAGGGCGTCACAAGCCGAGGCCTGTAAGGTAAGCAAACCCTGTCATTCAATTCTCTAGTGGCGCGCTCCGAGAACTGCGTACGTGTATGAGTGGTAATGAGTGTGGGGAAGGGGATGTATTTTAGGATGTGTAATGAATTTCGTTGATTTTATATGATTTTCCTATGATTTTCTTATTGTATATGTGATGGGGGAAATGTCGTTGCTGTTGTTGTTATGAAAGTGGGTCAAAGGCGACGATGGGGAATATAGAGAGGGAGAGAGAGAGAGTGAGGGTGTATGTATGGAGAGAGCGATGAAATGTAGTATACTGAAGAAAGATGAGGTGATGATTATGAAGGAAGCATGTTTACAGTATGGATGAAGGGAGGTAATCGTGATGTGCTATAATTGTTGGGGGTGACGGTGGTGATGAAGGGGGGCGGAATGAATCAGGACTGTGAGATTGTAGTGTGGTTGCGATAATTATGTATATTTATATAAACATTGGTGTATAAAGAAGATGTGAATTATTAAGCATCAAGGTTGATTTATATTATTGAAATGTGTGTATAGTATCTTGTATTATTATTATGATATTCATAACTATACAGGTCAAGATGGCGGACGGAGGACGGCGTGTTATGTTATATTATATAGTGTTTATTGTTTGGTGGGCATATTGTTAAGACTATGTATATGTCAACAGGTGTGGGCTGATGATTATTACATCTACGTGTTTATTTCTACGCATTATTTCCACGCTGTTGCCTTTGATGTTGCCTGTTATGCTGTACTGATGTTGATGTTGTTGCCGCTGACTGGGTCCTAGCCAGCCTGGGATGTACCTTTGCCTCTACAACAGAGTAGTGTTGTGGTGATTTCTTACACTGCTGCAGGTTTTGCCTATGTATCGAGGCAACACATTTCCAGGAGGTTTTCATACCTAATTCATGCACACACAGACTCGCATTACACGCACCTAAAAACATATCCATTTAGTTAGAAGAATCATCCACTTATTGTGAAAGAGACTGTTAGCTCTCTGAGCTACTTGACAAGAACATTGAGACATTACTTCTGTGCCACAGCTTTGCCTAGCTAATAGTTTATGATTCAACGCCATCGCTTATTATTTGAAGACTTGCATTTTGAATTGATTTGTTGATTTTGATTTGCTGTATACACTTTGTAAAGAAACTGCTGTTGTTTAGTTCTGTTTGGGGTTTGTTGCAAGGGGAGGTAATTGTTAGTTAGTATTGGGACGGGGGTCTATTTAGGGGTTGGGGAAAGGTTAGTTCCCATTTGTCCTGTGTTTGTATGTTGATTGTAGAATAAAAGAGTGTGACTGTACTCTGGCATTTTGTGTTAGTTTATTTTGTTTGAGTTTTATTCCTTTTCACTCGCTTTTTTTGAGCTGACGTCACTGAACCCGCTCGGGGGACGTGACATTTTTGGTGTCAGAAGTGGGATAAACTCATTTATTTTGTTAGGGTATTGCCAGATGTGTATGTTGTGTGTTTGAGTTGTTGTGTGAAAGGGTACGCAGCGGGCGGTTGGCGGGAGTGTGGGTGTATTGCACTAGGGAACACACTCGGAGTGCAGCATTAACGGGGAATTGGGTTGCAGGGTTCACTTGCTCGCCTTTAGGGGTACGACGGTGAACGATTCCTCGGCTCCTGTGACTGCTGTGTTGCGTATTCATTCTGTTAGGTGTTTGTATCAGTTAAGTGTTATTTGTTTTGTGTATACTAACATCTGTTCTTCCCTTCTTTTCTGACATGGCTACGCGGGATGCTCGAGCCGCGATGCGCCGCGACGCTAGGACTCGTAAGGAGGAGGCCGAGCAGGAGGAGCAGGACTTCCGTGATGACGGCTCTGTGACAGGGTTGTTGGAGGAACCTTACGCAGTGAGTACTCAGACCACTGTGCCTAAGAGGTATGCCAAATCGCCCGGTGCACAGAGCAAAGTCGAGGTCGCGCTCAGTGATAGTGAGAGATTTAGACAGATTGGGGAAAGTCTGGGTTTCCGTGATGGAGCGTTGGCACACTATGTGGTTAGTGAGATGAGAAGGGAAGAAGAGCGGAGGGAGAAGGAAGAAGAACGGAGAGAGAGGGAGGAAGAGAAGAGGGAAAGAATGAGGAAGGAGGCAGCAGAGAGGTTAGTTAGGGAGGAAGAAAGGAAAGAAAGAGAAGAGGCGAAGAGGGAAGAAAGGGAGGCCAGGGAGGAAGACCGTCGTCGGATAGAGGCTAGGCTGGAGGCAGAAAGAGCAGCGAGGGCAGACGAGAGGAGGCTTTTAGAGCTTAGATTAGAAACCGAGAGGGAAGACCGGCGTCGGTTGGAGCAGAGGGTGGAAGATGAGAAGCGAGAAGAGAGAGAGGCTAAGGAAGAGGAAAGGAGGATGTTTGAGATGAGGCTAGAGGAGGAACGTAGAGCCAGAGATGAAGACCGAGCTGATCAGAGGGAGAATAGGGCTAGAGATAGAGGGGCAGCATACTCAGTCAAGTTGAAACCCTTGGAGGAGAGGGAGGATGTGGAGGCCTACCTCCAGATGTTCGAACGGGTGGCAGAGATTCAGGGTTGGAGGAGGGAGGTATGGGCGGTTAGGCTAGCGCCTTTGTTACAAGGGGAAGCCCGGGACACCTACCTTCGTCTGACGCCTGAGCAAGCCCAGGATTTCGACATTGTGAGGAATGCGCTGTTGAAACGCTTCAGGAAGGACGCCGACTACTATCGTAGGCAGTTTCGAGAGGCCAAGAAGGAAGCTGCAGAGACGTTTCCTCAGCTAGTAGTGAGATTAGGGTCGTTAGTGAAGAAATGGTTTTCGCTCGCCGGCAAAGACATCACCGACGTAGAGCAGGTACTAGACACTTTCATTGGTGAGCAACTTTTCTCCATTATGACTACCGAGCTAGAGATCTACGTGAGGGAGAATCTACCTGAGACTAGCCATGCCGCAGCAGAGTTAGCACAGCGTGTGGTAGATGCCAAGCGGGCAGCATCAGCACCGGCACCCGTACTACCCAGTCAGAGACGCAGTTTTCCCAGACGACCGGAGACTCCTCAGCAACCTAGCAACAGGGGAAGTCAGGGTCAGAAGGTAGGGAGGACGGAAGGGGGTAGTGGGGTACGTCGTTGCTACCGATGTGGGTCGGAGAAGCATGTGGTCAGGGACTGCAAGGTCAAACCTCAGACAGTAGGCCAGGTTACAGTGGGACGGACTATTTCCACGGAGACCGCACCTCGGGCTAGCGTGTGTGCAATCAAACCTTATGATCCATGGGGCCAAGGTAGGGCGAACGGGCAGGACGTTCGAGTATTGAGAGATACGGGGGCGGAGATAGGGGCAGTCGCGAGCAGGTTAGTCAAACCAGCTGATTTGACGGGTCGGACTGTCGAGATTTGCTTGGCGAATCGATCGAACGTGGGTCTGCTACCTACAGCTTGGGTGGAGTTGGATTGTGCGCTGGTCAGGGGGAGAGTAGAGCTGGTGGTTTTCGAGGACGGGCCCGATATCATCCTGGGTAACTGGGTAACGTTTGATAGCGGGGAAAAGAGTCCTGTTTCCTTGTTCGGAGGTGAGTGCGCGATGGCTGCAGCAGTGCAGACTCGGGCGCAGGTGAAGGCCGAGAAGAAGAGGGAGGTACCCTTAGCAGTGGTCGAACCATCCCAGATCTCTGTTAGCACCCCAGAGTTAATCAGGATGCAAGAGACCGACGAGACGCTCGCGAAGGCGAGAACGTTGGCACAGAGTGGTGGGGCGATAGCATCAGGTAGGGCGTCAGCTGAGTTTCGCAAGAAGAAGGGGGTGTTGTACCGGGTACATACGAAGAGAGGTAGCCAGGTCACGCAACTGGTAGTCCCGAAACAGTTGAGAGGGGGGGTCCTTCAGTTGGCTCATGATCCACCCATGGCTGGGCATTTGGGAGGGAAACGTACCAGGGAGCGGATCTGGGGAACATTCTATTGGCCGGGAATGTGTGCCGAAGTACGGAGGTATTGCGCCAGTTGTCCAGAATGTCAGAAGGTAGTACCGAGGGGACGGGTGAAGAAGGTACCACTACAGCAACTTCCGCTGGTGGATGAGCCATTTCAGAGGGTGGCGGTAGACATTGTGGGACCCATCAAACCCAAGTCAGATCGGGGTAACATGTACATCCTAGTGGTAGTAGACTATGCCACACGCTATCCCGAGGCTGTACCGCTCAAGGGCATAGAGGCAGAGAGGGTGGCAGAAGCGCTGTGGGAGATTTGGTCGAGGGTGGGCGTTCCTAGGGAAATTTTGACAGATCAAGGGACGCAATTCATGTCTGAAGTCATGCGGGAGATGAACAGACTACTGTCGATCCACGGGAAAGCCACCACGCCGTATCATCCACAGTGCAACGGACTGGTTGAGCGATTCAACGGGACGCTAGTGTCCATGCTCAAAAAGTTAGCCACAGAACAACCTACAGCGTGGGACCGCTACATTCCAGCGCTACTATTTGCATACCGTGAAGTAGCACAGGAGTCTACAGGGTTCTCTCCCTTCGAGCTCCTATATGGAAAGACCGTGCGGGGACCGATGGCTGTATTGCGAGACCTCTGGACCAAGGAGATACAAGAGGAGGAGGTGAAACTGAGTAGCCAGTACGTGGTGGATTTGCGTAATCGCATTGAGGAAACATGTAAGTTGGCACAAGGAAACCTCAGAACCGCGTCAGCCAAACAGAAGTGGCACTTTGATAAGAAGGCGAAACGGCGTTTGTTCAACGCGGGGGATCAAGTGTTGCTGCTGTTACCAGAAAAACACAACAAGCTGCAACTAGCATGGCGAGGACCGTACGAGGTGATCGAACGTGTGGGAGAGTGCGACTACCGGATCAGGATGCGTGGGAAAAGCAAACTATACCACGCCAATCTCTTGAAGAAGTTTCATACCAGAGCGACGGTGGCTACGATCGTCGTGGACGATGAAGGGGTAGAGGAGGAGGAAACCATGCCAGCGGTGGGGGATTTTCCAGGGACCACTGTGACGGCATCGGCGATACCCCGTGACGCAAAGAGGAAGAGAGACTGGAATGCATCACGATCTACGATCAACAGGGGCGACGATCACATCAGGGGAGACAAGAACAGACTGATGAAGTGGGCGATCCGTTTACACCCATCGTTTGGGGTTGTAGAGCGTACTCCAGGGAAAGACGATGGACCAGCAGCTTTTCTCAGTGGGAGTATTAGGTAGCATAGGGGGTATTGAGAAATTCGCGTCGTAGTTAAGGTTCTTCAAGGTGTTAAGAACTGGGGGGGGGGTTGTGTGACGACACGAGTTTTCAGATGGTAGGGAGAGATACACTTTTTACGAAGTTACACTTCTCCGTATATCTGCTGTACATAGAATAGCGTGACCGATTTACTTTTGCGTATGAAAGTGCAGTTTCGTAAAGTCCGTGCGATTCGTAGAAGACAGGGAGTCGGCCAATTTCGAATAGGGATACGCGTAATAAAGAACGTGCATACTGACGAGAGCTCGACTATTTTGCTTGTGGCCGGCGCGATTTTGAAGGGCAGAGTGGTTTGAGATGCTGTTGCGTGAGGAAGGAATTCTAACGAGGCAGCAACCCTGTGACAGAGGTCATCGTAGTGTAGGGTACTGTTGGAAGGGTGTGTGTATCGTTTATATAGCCACCCAAGGTCTTATGCCCTCGTCGGGATAAGGATGTTTAGAATTCGAAGGAAGATGGTAACTGCCATTCGCCAGTGAGTGTAGAGTTCCATACTTAAGGTGCGTGTGGTTCTCGATTGAACACCCACCAAGACTTAGTGTCTGTACCAGAGCTAAGGTGTCCTCATCCTCAGAATAAGTGTTATTTGGACAGTGAAATAACGTGCAATAGCAAGAGAAAGAGACTCCAAAAAGACTAACCCATTGTGTTGTGACAGTGTTGTGTCGTGTTGTGGTGTTGGGGTAAAGGGCGTCACAAGCCGAGGCCTGTAAGGTAAGCAAACCCTGTCATTCAATTCTCTAGTGGCGCGCTCCGAGAACTGCGTACGTGTATGAGTGGTAATGAGTGTGGGGAAGGGGATGTATTTTAGGATGTGTAATGAATTTCGTTGATTTTATATGATTTTCCTATGATTTTCTTATTGTATATGTGATGGGGGAAATGTCGTTGCTGTTGTTGTTATGAAAGTGGGTCAAAGGCGACGATGGGGAATATAGAGAGGGAGAGAGAGAGAGTGAGGGTGTATGTATGGAGAGAGCGATGAAATGTAGTATACTGAAGAAAGATGAGGTGATGATTATGAAGGAAGCATGTTTACAGTATGGATGAAGGGAGGTAATCGTGATGTGCTATAATTGTTGGGGGTGACGGTGGTGATGAAGGGGGGCGGAATGAATCAGGACTGTGAGATTGTAGTGTGGTTGCGATAATTATGTATATTTATATAAACATTGGTGTATAAAGAAGATGTGAATTATTAAGCATCAAGGTTGATTTATATTATTGAAATGTGTGTATAGTATCTTGTATTATTATTATGATATTCATAACTATACAGGTCAAGATGGCGGACGGAGGACGGCGTGTTATGTTATATTATATAGTGTTTATTGTTTGGTGGGCATATTGTTAAGACTATGTATATGTCAACAGGTGTGGGCTGATGATTATTACATCTACGTGTTTATTTCTACGCATTATTTCCACGCTGTTGCCTTTGATGTTGCCTGTTATGCTGTACTGATGTTGATGTTGTTGCCGCTGACTGGGTCCTAGCCAGCCTGGGATGTACCTTTGCCTCTACAACAGAGTAGTGTTGTGGTGATTTCTTACACTGCTGCAGGTTTTGCCTATGTATCGAGGCAACACATTTCCAGGAGGTTTTCATACCTAATTCATGCACACACAGACTCGCATTACACGCACCTAAAAACATATCCATTTAGTTAGAAGAATCATCCACTTATTGTGAAAGAGACTGTTAGCTCTCTGAGCTACTTGACAAGAACATTGAGACATTACTTCTGTGCCACAGCTTTGCCTAGCTAATAGTTTATGATTCAACGCCATCGCTTATTATTTGAAGACTTGCATTTTGAATTGATTTGTTGATTTTGATTTGCTGTATACACTTTGTAAAGAAACTGCTGTTGTTTAGTTCTGTTTGGGGTTTGTTGCAAGGGGAGGTAATTGTTAGTTAGTATTGGGACGGGGGTCTATTTAGGGGTTGGGGAAAGGTTAGTTCCCATTTGTCCTGTGTTTGTATGTTGATTGTAGAATAAAAGAGTGTGACTGTATTCTGGCATTTTGTGTTAGTTTATTTTGTTTGAGTTTTATTCCTTTTCACTCGCTTTTTTTGAGCTGACGTCACTGAACCCGCTCGGGGGACGTGACAGTGAGAAATTTATAAATTGTCAGTAGATATAAAATTTTGTCAGTAAACAAGAGGGAGCAAAGGTCCAGGATTGAGATTTCTTAATAAAAATCATATCGGAAAAATCAAAGACGACTGAGCTCCGCAAAAGAATTCTATAATAATCTGTGGTAAATCTTTACCCCGACCAAAGTCAGAAGGATAATCGATGTCAGTTCGCAAAATTTTTAACATCAACCTGCTACGAATCAGAATCATGTACAACATAATGCTAGAGTTAATTAAAATAAATCGCTTTGAGATTGTGCATCGGCATAAAAAAATTTTTTAAAGGTAAATCTCATTGATTTCTTTGCATTGTTTTGTCTGCTGCTGCTGCTTCAGCGCAGCTAACAAGGTTGTGAACTACGATATGCAATAAGTTAAAATAAATCAAATAGATTTATTTATCTTATAAGGTCGTTATATAATATGCTGCATTATTTTATACTGTGGCAGTGCCTAAGTGTAATCAGTCTTAAACGTGTAACAGTCCTGTGGCCATAATCATCAGCTGGAAATATATGTTCTTGTAAAAATTATTCTCGCTGTAAGAAAAATGACTTCAGCGTAAATCCGTAAAAAACTATTTGCCACCGGAAAATAATAAGGCAAAACCGTGAGGGTTGGCATCTCTGTATATCAGTTCAATTGAATTGAGCTGAACTGATAAAAACGTGTTTTAATTGGATTCTGAGTGAGCCTCTTAAGTCAGATACAACCCACTTCTCCCAACATGCAAGTACAATTGGGATTTGTCCTACTCGACAGCTCCTGTCACCGATAAAAGTAGAATTGTTTCAGAGAGCATCTAGAATTACTAGGAGAGAATAAATGTTGTAAGAAGAGGTTGGTTATTGAAAACTGGATGATCATGCAGAGAAAACAAAACAAACAACTAGAAGGGCAAAGCCCATTTGACTCACATGCTCTTAATGGAACTTAAAATAATTAACATGAAAAATGAGTGCCCAGAAAAACAAAATGAAGCAGTGGCCTTAAAATGCCAAGTAATACTGACTTTGATCTTTCTATGCTCTTGACCTTGAAATGACCCTGACACACCAGCTCAGTTCCTATGTGAACAGCACTTTTCAGTGCTCTCCGCGTTTTGCATGCTGCAGGCCATTTATAGCTTGCCTGCACCACCCTTCTAGTGAAAGGAAGTATAGGCGAAGCCTGGCTGACCTAACCTCAAAATCTGAAAAGCTTTGGTTGAGCCGCTGTGCTGACCTGTGGCTCCAAAATACGCATGTACTATTATCAAAGACAATATAGCTACGCTAAGACCGCGCAATTTAGTTTTTCCCTTCTATAAAAGTGAGGATCGCAGTGCACCGCTGCGAACCTGGCGGTATAGACGGTCAGCGAGGCAAGGGAGGTAACCTGGCCTTATACCGATAATGTCTGTTTTCGCTTTGTAAACATTATATTATTAATAGTTTCTGACGAATTCTGAGACTGAACAGTTATTAATGTACACTTAATTCGAGTTGTAATAACTATTTTCTCCAAAGACAACACCTTTACAGTATTTTTTTTTCTATCTACACACACCATTTGGCCGAAGTTTTCAGATAGGTACTCGCCGAGAACTGGCAGTCGAGTAGGCCTATATACATTGTTATAAGATTCGAAAATAATGAATTACAAAAAAAGCTTCATGATCTTTTTCTAATTTTAATATTTAGATTTTCTTTTATTGTTTATGTAAACACTACAACTTTTTATTCTCTGCACTTAGCTAGAAATATTTAGTGCTATATACTATGTAGTTTTCAGACGTCTCTGTAGTGTAATTGTATGAGTGTTGAGATGCATACTAAATTTGTTAAGAAAGATTTCATTTCCTGACTGAGTACTACAACTAAAGTATTTTTCTCATCATGGTGTGTTGTAATATTTTACATTCATAAGTGACAAGGTCGTAATAATTATTGTGAGAGAGAGAGAGAGATTCATCTTTCAAACAACAATACAGAGAGAAAGAGAGAGGGAGGAATATTCACCTTTCAGAGTATGTAATAATAAAATTAAAAAAAACACTACATTTTACAAGTACAAACATTATTTTTATTTAAGATTATTTCAATCAGTGACAACTGTATGATACCAACTTTTGGCATACATGTAAAGACACACATTCTGTGATTTGCTCCAAGTAGCTCTCCTAGGTGTGTCAAATTTCCATTCACTTTATTCACTCAGTCAATCTCGAAACTTGTACATCACCTACCATTATAACCTCTGACAGTTCTATTTGCTGAGTTAAGGTTTAGATACCCCCCTTCCCCCCCCCCCCCCCAAAAAAAAAAAAATAAATAAATAATAATTAAAAAAAATAAATAAATAAAAATAGTAATAATAAAAAATAAAAAATAAATAAAAACATATTCCAAGTTGCCTAGCACAAGAGTCACTGCACTCCAACAAAAGGATTTACATTATTGATTTTAATTCATTCCTGTAAACAATATTTTGTCATGAGAATGAAGTACAACACAACATAAACATGGACATGCCTAAAGCTCCTTTCCCTTACTAAGGCAATATCAGCTTGATTTTTAACTAAAGAGCCAGTCAGTCTATTTGTGGCAGCAACTTTCCAAATAAGAACACTAGAGAACCTGCTATTTACCAGTAGAACAATTTTTTAGCACACACACACACGCACAGGTTAACAGCCTTATTTTTTGTTAACTGTTTTTACTGTTGAAAACCAAATAATTTTTATATTTATATATAAGTAATAATAATAATAATTATTTATTTTGTATAGCGCAATTCAAACATAAAATGCTTCACAAAGCGCTTGATCACACGCAGCCACACACAGATACACACGCATAATAAATCTATTCTGCATTTAAAAACAAGACAACATATAAACCTAGTGAAGGTAAGAAACCAACAAATAAAAGTATAAAATCAATCAATCAATCAACTTATAAAATAAATGAGTAATTTCAAAGAAAAAATTTAAGAGAGGGACGTTAATACCAAAAGAGGCAGATCAACAATGCCTCATCTAAGATGTAATGTGTAAATGGTGGTAAAATACAGCAGTTTTAAAAGTAGAATAATCGTTGAATAACTAAACATCAATACAACATATGACAGGCCAGATGAAGAGAATAAAAGCTTGTGTAATGGCATTAATCTGGTTTAAAATAAAACATGTTTGTGATTCACATAATAATAGTGACAACACCAATAACAATAATAATAATAATAATAATAATAATAATAATAATAATAATAATAATAATAATAATAATAATAATAATAATAATAATAATAATATATTTTTTAATTTCTCAACAGGTCAGTGTATTCTGCAAGATTCACTGTATACTTAATATGTCACACTCACTATCAGTCGCCCAGTGGTTCACTTTAGTCATTCTGTCATCCTTCAAAACTACCCCAAAATATTTCTCTTGCAGGAAGCATACAAAACAAAAGGATGTTGAATGTGCAATGTGTGTTGTTAGTCTGTCTGCTATTTAAAGAATGTAATTAATTTTTTCTTGATTCTAATTTGTTACACTTACACAGTCTTTAATTCACATGCCTATGTGGACTTAAAAAAAGTGTAAGTGCTATGAGCGTTAGAAAGCACTAAGCTAGATCACCAGTTCATTCATTCATTCATATTACTTTTATTAGTTTAGTTATTAGTTTAATCAGGATATAACATTATTAAAACTATATTGTTGAAGGCTTCCTAATGGAAATTACAGTAATGTAGCCATTGTATTCCTAGACTTGTACTAGGTCAGGTGTTCAGAAAAAAACACCAAACAAAGGCAATATGTTGACTAAATCACTAAAGAGAATACAAAGTGAAAGTAGTCTATTTTATGCAAACTAAACACTACCAAGGCTTTTAAATTGTCAATCAAATAACTATGAAAATTAGTTTCAAAATACCCTTCCTTTATTTTGTGTCTATTTCAGACTACAAGATTGCAGAGACAGAAATCAAACAAAAATAATGTATAGGCTTACTTTACAGGTAGGCTAGATATGTTTTCTGATTAGGCCTAATCATTCTATTTTGGGATGCGGCTGTAATAATTTGATAAATAACAGTTATAATAATAAAACTTAGACGCTGTTTACTTACAATTTCACATTTTAAAACTAGCCCAGGCCCTAAATCTTTCACACTGACACACTATTGACAGATTTGGTGACAGTCACATCGAGACACTAACATGACTAATAGGCCTACTCAGTGGCCTAATGTATACGCCAAATATTATTCAATCTGAGGCAAATATACATAGTAATCGGTATATTGTAGATTAAATCACCTTTCTTTATCCTTTGGAAATGCGTAAACAGACAAACTGGGGCACTTCTTTCGCGAATTTGAACAATTTATTGCGCTACAGTAAGCACACTTGCTCAATTTTGTCGCCATCACGCAATGTAGTTGACCGTCTATACCGACAGGTGGCGCTCACATCGCTGTCCTCACGTAAAAAGCTAAATTGCGCGGTCTTAGCGTAGCTATATTGTCTTTGCTATTATTAAAAAAAATAATTTAAAAAATAATAAAATAAAACTAAACAGCAAGAGTTGTATTAAGTCATAAAAACCTTGGTAACCTTGGGATGACCTTGACCTTTAGTGATCTTGACCCTGGAATGACATTGATCTTTACGTGACCTCTCATGCATGTCTGAAATTCAATGTTGTTGGATACTATGGGTTAAATAGTAAATTCCACTGTACGAGGACCTATTTTTCTATGTTTTGCAAGGCCTAAAATTAACTTGACTTTCAAGATCAACGCAAATACGGACCAAATTTGAAAGATCAATATATTATTTCTAAATGCAACAAGTTTGGACTGTATATCTCTCATAGTTTAGGGTCAAGGTCCCTTCAATGTATCTTTACAAATCGACTTTGAACAGCTCCGGTGACCTTGACCTTGGATTGAGGTTTACCAAATTTACAAAGTATGTGTATCTCATTGATATCTTTCATGCATCATAGGATCATAAGTTCAATACTAATAGCCTGGTAAAAATAAAAATGTTGTGAAAATTTGTCTTTTTTTTTTTCCTAACATTTGATGACCCTGTGACATTGACCTTGAAATGAAGTCATTCATTCACTGATCATTTTCGAGGTCTCAAGGGTATACACACCAATCTTACCAAGTTTCAATATGATACGGTCTCTTTCAAATTCACAGTGAGTGTTGCCGTACAGGACAAAAATATTATTTAAGCACTAGTTAAACTATTTCAAAAAGGCACGGTTTCGATACAATTTTTGTGTTTATGTGTCTAGTAATAGCATCAAAGTGTAGACTATTCTTTCAAAACAAAACAGCCCTGCAGCGAAAGTGCGTACAGTAGACACAGCCGTTTGTTTACACAACAAGGAGAAGACGGCTAAAATTCGAAGCTTAGTGGTCGCTGTAACGGACGGTTTTTGTGTATTATAATCTAAATAAATATATGTATAACTACTTATGGTGTAATGAATGAGTGTATGAGTGTGGCTGTCTGACGTTCAGTGTAAAGGTGTGTGTTCTATCCCTGTTTACTATACTCATACACTGCCACACACGTGCTTACAGACAAAGACAAAGAATACACAGTTATTTCTCTTTGCCCTCTGTTATGCTATTACTCATTCAATAATTATTCACATATACATTAAACCATTCACATTATACAATAAGCTCACAGATACATCAAATCATACAATTACTTCCAGTTCCAGCATATAAATGAATCACACAGATGATAAATAAGTGCACCCAGTTAATGTAATACTTTCACCCAGTCACGTTGATGAGTGCACACCGTTTACTCAGTCAGTTCACGCAGTCCTTTCTTTTATAAGTGTACACAGTTTCTCTCAGAATTCAACACTAGTAGAAGTCGTTGTCCCTTTCTAAGGACGTCACTCGACTCTTCTCTTTTTCATTAGCATCGAAGCACAGACTTCATTTCGATGATTTGGATATTCTAAATTTCACAGTTTTTATTTACTGACCGTATGTCGCGGATCAAACACTCCCAGCGCGGAATTCACAGCCGACGCTGGGGTCACAGCCACACACTGAAGACGCTGCAGTTGTCTTCGTGGCGTAGATCCGGAAGTTTACTACTGCACCGTTGTTGCACGTCTGCCCCAGTGATGATGCAGAAGGAGAGCTACGGCGATGATGGCGTCCACATCCAGTTATGTAGATGTTGTCGCGTGGACCAGACCCATCCGCCGCACATCAGTGGTCCTTTGCTCCGTAACCGCCCCGCTGTATACAACATGTACACAATCGTAAATTTTTGCTCTTATCCTTAAAGAGACTGTATGTCTTTATAGCTCACATTGAGTAAGGATCATTTCCCTTTGTAGAATGTCTCTACACGCCACCACAACACTACAATCACCACTGTCACCATTCCTGTGACAATACCTAGTATAGCCACTTTACACACATTGCATAGGCTACACACAATGGACTATGAGCCAAATATTACAAACACAGCTCACCTTCATTTTATAACATATTTATACCCATTCATTCATCAATAGATATACAAATTACACAACTGAAATACGTTCCTATTTCAGCCCCATATCTTCACATATGAATGAATATAAAAATGGCATCATAATTACAAACTGAGTCACACATACATGTATACACATGATCAAATAAATATTGACACGAGTTATCGAACTTTGTTTTCAAACATGGGTTCTTCTGTACCCTAAACGTACTACTTTACAAAAAGCAATATTTTCCCTTTTCGTAAGGATAGCTTAGCAGTTCATTATAAATACCACTAATAATAATAATATTAACAAATACCTGTATTCTTATACAGCTAAAGTCCTAAAGAATCAAGTCTTTCCAGAGCACCCACGAAAACGTCCTCTCGCTTAGGCTGATGTATAGTCTCTGATCTAACAACAGTTCACAAACTATTCGAAAATTAACGCAGTGACGTCATCACGTCTTCATACACAAATGTGTACGAACTGCGGTCGTTACACTACCCCCCTCCCAAAGAAAAAAAGAACCGACCGAGGTTATTTTTTACAAGTTCTGAGGATAATGTCAAAACACAGCAACGACAACGTAACCTTGATCTATGGAACCGATTGATCACGATCAGCGCGTGACAACAGATCCGCGAATACATTCTGTGTACCTGGAAGTGGTTCAAGAGTGAATCTGAACTCTTGTAAGGACAAAGACCAACGCATGATGCGAGAATTCTTAAAGCGACTTGTATGCAAGTACGTCAGCGGTCTGTGATCAGTCTGAAGGACGAAGTCAACCCCCCAGAGAAATTTTGAAAATTTCGAAATAGCCCAAACAATAGCCAAACATTCCCTTTCTATCGTGCTATATCGGGTTTCTCTGTCGAGCAACTTTCTGCTCGCAAACGACACGGGGTGAAGAGTTTCCTCCAACTCCTGAAGCAGCACAGCACCCAAGCCAGTAGAACTAGCATCCGTGCGCAAAATGAAAGGTTGGTCCAGCCTAGGCAACTGAAGAACAGGCGCAGAAGAAAAAATGTGTCTGATCTTAACCAACGCTTCCTCACAAGCAGGAGTCCACGCAATTGTGCGTGCTTTCGTCTCCTTTGTGAGATCTGTAATGGGAGCAGTGATGGTTGCGAAAGCAGGGACATATCTTCTATAAAAACTTAACAGCCCTAACAGGGAACGGACCTGCTTCCTGGTGGTTGGAGTCGGGATAGCCAAAATCTTTTCTATCTTTTTCTTTTCTGGACGCAGCATCCCCTCTCCCACCACATGTCCAAGAAACTCAAGACTCTTGTAGCCAGACGCGATCTTAGCTGGTCTTGCAGTCAAGTTGTAGTGAAGCAGCTTGTTTAAAACTTCTCTAACATGCACCAAATGATCTTGGAAAGTAGCACTATGAACCAAAACATCGTCAAAGAAATTCATAGAATTGGCCTCATCAAGTTCGAGCATCCTCATCATCCGGGCAAACACTGCTGGAGCAGAAACCAAACCAAAAGGCATCCTGATCCATTGATAGAGACCAATGTGCGTTGCGAACGCCGTCTTGTGACGATCCACCGGGCTGACAACAATCTGCCAGTAGCCCTTAGAAAGATCAATATGTGTGAAAAACGTACTGTTCGCAAGCCTTGTGAACAACTCGTCCACATCTGGAATGGGCTCAGCATCAAAAACTGTAATCTTGTTGAGGGCTCTGTAGTCAATGCAAAACCTACAAGCACCATCTTTTTTCTGAACCAGGACAACAGGTGATGAATATGCAGACTTTGACTTCTCAATCACACCCAGATCAAGCATAGCTTGAATCTCTCTTACAACTACCTGCTTAGAAGAGAAAGGTAAATCATAAGCCCGTCGACGAACTGGAACATCAGTCGTAAGTTTGACGTCAAGGAATAGATTTCCATTGAATGCACCGGGTCTCGATGTCAATACCGTAGGAAAATCTGCAAACACTGAATACAGGGACTGACCATCAGAATCAGAGAGATCATTGTTGAAATCGATCTTTGAAATGTCCTCGTCATTGACAGACGACAACATGAGAGGAATAGTGGGAAGACCACCAACATCATCATCATCTTGGACAACACCAATAGCCACTGATGGGACAGTATGCCAATCTGGAACGTCAGCATGAGGAACATCACACTGAGGTCCAACATCCTCGACAACTGGAAGCAAAAAAGTAGAAATGGAAGACCAGTCAACCAAAACACCTGTTGACAACCGTGTAGTATCCTCAACAACACCAACAGCAGCATCAACACGACGAAGATATCGTTTGAGCATGTTTGCATGGAAAATCTTCGACTTGCCTTTCACAAGAATTCTATAATCTTGATGAAGACATTCCTGTACAAAATAAGGACCTGACCATGTCATAAGAAGTTTGTTAGAGTCAGTGGGAAGAAGAACAAGTACCTCATCATGGACAGAAAAAGTTCGTGCCTTTGCACGACGATCAAAGTACCTTTTGTTCTTGACAGACGAATCTGCAGAGTTTTGGGAAGCAATTTCACAAACTTCAGAAATAATATTCTTCAGGTCAAAGAGGTAATTGTACAATGGCTTCGCTGATGTATCACTAGAGTTGTGATCTTCGGTCCAGAAATCAGCAATGAGAGAAATGGGACCTCTCGGTTTGCGACCGAACATCAGTTCGAAAGGACTGAAACCTGTACTTTCTGACGGCAATTCTCTACATGCGAAGAGCAATGCAGGAAGATAGCGATGCCAAGCTTTAGGTTGAGAATGAACAACCTTTCGAAGCATAGATTTCAGAGTGCCATGAAACCGTTCAACAGTACCATTTGCTTGAGGATGGTAGGGCGAAGTACGTATGGCTTGAGTACCACACAAAGCATGAAACTGTTTCATCAAATCTGAGTTGAACTGAGAACCTTGATCTGAAAGAATTTCCTTGGGAAAACCCAACCTTGAAAAAATACTCATCAAAGCTTCAGCAACAGCAACAGAAGAAATGTCTTTCATAGGAACAGCTTCGGGAAACCTAGTAGCTAAGTCAATCAAAGTCAGAATATATCTGTGACCTTCAACAGATGGAGGAGACAAAGGCCCTACTAGATCAATAGCGACCCTCTCGAATGGAGTCGAGATAAGAGGCATAGTCGCCAAAGGAACAGGGGGAACTTTTCCTTTTGAAATTGTCTTCTGGCAAATGTCACAAGTGTGAACATAAGCACTCACATCAGCAGAAACACCAGGCCAAAAGAATTGGGACAGAATCCTAGTCAAAGTTCTACGAACTCCACAATGACCAGCCAAAAGTTGATCATGCGCAGCAATCATGACTGAAGTACGAAGTTTTTCAGGAACAACAACCTGATGCAAAATATCCTTGGATTTCTGGTACCTTCTGTACAAAATATCATCTTTAAAATAGAAAGTATAAGTAGCAGAACCAACAACCTTTTCTTCACCTGAGTCAGCTAACTTAAAACAACCTTGCAAAGTAGCATCATCTTTCTGCAATTGAATGAGTTCAGCACGAGTGACCTTCAAGTCATCGCACACAGTGACAAGAGGTTTGTGCGGGAGATCCTGCTTCCTAGCCTGAGCACGAGTAGTGACAGCAGAAACAGGAACATCAGCAGCAGCAGCAGCAACTTGGGTATCTTGGGTCTGCTGAACAATCAAACCTGGAATATTTCCTACAATCAAGTCAGCAACTGGATCCTCAAGAACACAACAAACCAACTCTCCAACAAAATATGGGCAAGAAACAACAACTTTAGCCTGCTGATAAATGTTTATCTCTCCACCAAAAGTTTTACAACGAACAGTACCTGGTACATACTGCTCATCAGAAACCAAACGTTTTCGAACACCACAAATGGTAGCACCTGTGTCTCGCAGAACTGAGCAAGCAGTAGAATTTACAGAACCAACTTCTAAATGCAAGTGACCAGGTGTCTGATCAAAAACAGAACAAACAACTTCAGAGTCTACAGGGACAACTGCACAACCTGAGCTTGATTTATTAGTCTTATCATCTGAAGCTGTGGCTTTCTTTACAACAAAGGGACAAGCTTTTCTAGTATGACCACCAATGTTGCAAACAGGGCAAGGGTTTTGACTATTTCGAAGGGGACATTGTCTAGGACCATGACCTTTACCATCACAAAGAGGGCAATTATCAAAATTGGTGTAAAATGAACCACCTCCACGTCCACGTCTATAAGATCCCCGAGTTTGATCAAAACGACCTTCGACCTTTTGGTTCGAATCTGTGTATGTTGGGTCTTTCTTTTGAAAACCACCACGATTTCTCCAATAGCCACGACCTCGATAGTTTGAGTAACCACCGCGAGAATCTGCAGAGCCAGCAGCAGCTTGCGATTCCTCAGCTACATCAACTGATCCTACTGAACCGAAAATTGTAGCAGCCGATTTGCGTGCTAAGTTCTTTCCGGGACGAGCAAGACGATAACTTTCAGCGGTTTTAACCATATCATCCAATGTGACAAGTCCACACTCGCGAATGAAAGTAGCGAGATCTTGTGACACACATTCTAGAAACTGCTCACCTAAAACAAGATTCATTATTCCTTGCATGTTTCTAGGAACACCGGACAAAGCTATCCACCTATCAAACAATCTGTTCAGTTCAATACCAAATGTTTGGAAAGGTTCGTTTGAGTCTGGTCGGACTTCACAGAATTTCTTGCGAAAACCTTCAGCAGTACACTGGAACTTCTTAAGCAAATTGTCTTTCAATGTTGGATAATCAACCTGACCATTTGCAGCAAGACTGTGGTATAAGTTCAGTGCATTACCTTCTAACAAAGCTGAAAGAAATGTAACCCATTTGCTTTTATCCCAGCCAAGGGCTGTAGCATGAGTCTCAAAACGAAAAAGGTAAGAATCTATGTCATCTTGTCTTTCTTTGAAAAGAGGCAACTTGGGGTAGACAGGCCTAGCACCAAAAGAATTACTATCTCTACCTCTGTTTCCATGACCAACATCTTGTTCATCAAGTCTATGTTCAGAACGGAACTCAAATTCCTTTTGTTTTGTTTTCTCTTTTTCTAGTTCAACTTTCTCTTTTTCTAACTCAACATCTGCTTGTTTTTTAGCTAATTCAACTTCTGCTTGTTTTTTAGCTAATTCAACTTCTGCTTGTTTTTTTGCTAATTCAATCTCCAATGTTTTCTGTTTTGTTTCTTCTAATTTTTTTTCATCTCTTAATCTTTGTCTCTCAAGACGATCAAAACAATCCTGTACATATTTCCCACGTTCTTTATCAGGAATACCCAAAGTTGTAGCTTGAGCAATAAAAGATTGTAACAACTGATCATAATCATCAGACATGGCTAAGTACAATGTAGATCAACAACCAAAGAAAAGAAAAAAAAATTTTACTATAAAAGTATCAAAGTGTTCAAACAGTAAATCAATAAAATATCAAAGTATCAAAATAGCAATGGCAAAATGCAATCAATCAAAATAACTATAAATTGTTCTATGAATCTTACGAAAACAATGAAGTTTCTTCAAAAGTAGACTCACAGTACAATGCACAGTTCAAGTTATCATGAAAACAGTCAAGTCTTAAATGTATACAAAGCAAATTATATATTATATTATCCCAATATGTTTTACAAGTTCTGAAGCAATGACAAAATTTTTTAAATATCAAATGGAATACACCAAGTCAATATATTCACAACATATGTTGAAGAACTTCAACTGAAGTTGATAATAAGCACAATGAATATACAGTGAAAGATTAAATTATGAAGTTAAGTTTTTATCCAAAATCTGTTCAAACAGTCTTTTAGTTTCAAAGTAGGATAATATTATTATGTATAATCCCAATAATGGATTTATTCACTAGTATTTAAAGTTTATATTAATGTCAATAGAAATTAAAAAAAAAATTAAATAAATTTCTAAGTCAAATAAAATATACCAAACGCTCAAACATCCACAATCAAATTCGTTACCTCCCTTTCCCCAAGAGAATAATTATATAAACAGTGTAAAAAAACTATCCTAATGAACAATATATACAATGCCCACAAAGGAAATATTATTTAAACAAAGTTATTAAATAAAGAATTATGAAATGAGAAAAAAACAATTAACTCTCAACACTATAAGCACTAGAACTAAATAATACTATAATACCAAGTTGACGGCCAAAGGAAAATAAACTCAACAAATTAACAAAGTCTTATGAAGATTAATTTTATAAATAATAAAAATCAATAAGTGTCACACTAACTACTATATTATTCTATATCCAATTAAATTCAAAGTCAACCAAAATTACTAAACCAAAATAAAATAAAAATCACAAAACACAAACTATCAGTACTAACAATCCAACATGAACCAAAGGAAACAATGTATCAACAACTAAGCCAAATCAAGGGAAACAATTTAACAAGGATAATCCAGTATAACTACATACATAAATACAGAATATTATAATATCAAACTCAATTCAAATCAACACCACAATGAATAAATAAAAGAAATTAAATTAAATGGGGCTGAAATTCTAACACTATAACCTACTTAAAATAAGGGCAAAGAGAACATACACCCTAACACACGCATGAAAGGACAGAACTCTACACAGCAAAGAACTAACAAAAAACAAACAATCCCACTAACAGAAGAACAGAGCTGAAAATAAGAAAATAGCAACCCGCAGGCAGAAAAAGAATTAAACCCTTAGTGCCCAGAAACTGTACACAGGCACAGCCGTTACGCCGGAGACGGCATTTGTCACACAAAACAAAACATCACAGTCATACACAATATAATCAAGAATTTCAAGGGAGATAAGCCCACTAGTCTAACTGTATATAAATATAATAACTAGTGGTGCCCTCAATAAATATAAATATGTATGACTTAATGCTAACACAGAGAAAGTCTAGGGTCACCAAATGTAACGGACGGTTTTTGTGTATTATAATCTAAATAAATATATGTATAACTACTTATGGTGTAATGAATGAGTGTATGAGTGTGGCTGTCTGACGTTCAGTGTAAAGGTGTGTGTTCTATCCCTGTTTACTATACTCATACACTGCCACACACGTGCTTACAGACAAAGACAAAGAATACACAGTTATTTCTCTTTGCCCTCTGTTATGCTATTACTCATTCAATTATTCACATATACATTAAACCATTCACATATACAATAAGCTCACAGATACATCAAATCATACAATTACTTCCAGTTCCAGCATATAAATGAATCACACAGATGATAAATAAGTGCACCCAGTTAATGTAATACTTTCACCCAGTCACGTTGATGAGTGCACACCGTTTACTCAGTCAGTTCACGCAGTCCTTTCTTTTATAAGTGTACACAGTTTCTCTCAGAATTCAACACTAGTAGAAGTCGTTGTCCCTTTCTAAGGACGTCACTCGACTCTTCTCTTTTTCATTAGCATCGAAGCACAGACTTCATTTCGATGAATTGGATATTCTAAATTTCACAGTTTTTATTTACTGACCGTATGTCGCGGATCAAACACTCCCAGCGCGGAATTCACAGCCGACGCTGGGGTCACAGCCACACACTGAAGACGCTGCAGTTGTCTTCGTGGCGTAGATCCGGAAGTTTACTACTGCACCGTTGTTGCACGTCTGCCCCAGTGATGATGCAGAAGGAGAGCTACGGCGATGATGGCGTCCACATCCAGTTATGTAGATGTTGTCGCGTGGACCAGACCCATCCGCCGCACATCAGTGGTCCTTTGCTCCGTAACGGCCCCGCTATATACAACATGTACACAATCGTAAATTTTTGCTCTTATCCTTAAAGAGACTGTATGTCTTTATAGCTCACATTGAGTAAGGATCATTTCCCTTTGTAGAATGTCTCTACACGCCACCACAACACTACAATCACCACTGTCACCATTCCTGTGACAATACCTAGTATAGCCACTTTACACACATTGCATAGGCTACACACAATGGACTATGAGCCAAATATTACAAACACAGCTCACCTTCATTTTATAACATATTTATACCCATTCATTCATCAATAGATATACAAATTACACAACTGAAATACGTTCCTATTTCAGCCCCATATCTTCACATATGAATGAATATAAAAATGGCATCATAATTACAAACTGAGTCACACATACATGTATACACATGATCAAATAAATATTGACACGAGTTATCGAACTTTGTTTTCAAACATGGGTTCTTCTGTACCCTAAACGTACTACTTTACAAAAAGCAATATTTTCCCTTTTCGTAAGGATAGCTTAGCAGTTCATTATAAATACCACTAATAATAATAATATTAACAAATACCTGTATTCTTATACAGCTAAAGTCCTAAAGAATCAAGTCTTTCCAGAGCACCCACGAAAACGTCCTCTCGCTTAGGCTGATGTATAGTCTCTGATCTAACAACAGTTCACAAACTATTCGAAAATTAACGCAGTGACGTCATCACGTCTTCATACACAAATGTGTACGAACTGCGGTCGTTACAGTCGCTTTGAACAACGATTCACCAGTTTGTTCACTTGGCACACCGATGACCGAGGTTTGAATCCCGTGGTGGACATACTAAATGTGTGGCCATTTTTCACTGTCCATCTTACCAGTATGATTACTCTAGTGGTTCAGTATTAATAATAATAATAATAATAATAATAATAATAATAATACAGGATGCTATGTACGCGCCTTCCCCCAAGGCTCAAAGCGCGGCGATCTATACCAACATACACATATTGATTTAGGTTCTTTGTCCCCACCTTTGCCTGGGATAGTTATTCCCGTCTGCCCTATCGCCAATGGTGGGTGTGGACGTTGAACGTCAATGGTTATTCATTTTACAGAAATGTGACAACCAAGCAAAGTCTTAGGTAAGCTCATTGTCATGACGACGACAACAACAACAACAAGAACAACAGCAACAACAACAACAACACACTGTTAATCCTTGAGACTAAGGCCCATTAACTACCTGTATCTTCACGTACTCCACATCATTATAAATAATCTATTAAATGGAAAAAAAACGAGTAGCTGACGGTTTCTGAAGAAGTCTAGTTGAGAGGTTTTATTTCTAATAATAATGATTATTTAAATTCGGTGAAAAAACTTTGTGATACTTATATACTAACATGGTCAGAATATAACAACAACATATACCGGTTCTGCAATCAAATACTGAAGCTGCTATCTTTAATAGTCCACAGCTGTAGTATGAACTGTTTAATTCTTTGCTAGATAGTCCTTTAGGGACAGTTTTGTAGGTTTTTTTAATTTTTTTAATATGATTTTGTTCATAACGAAAATCAAACCCGACAAATATGTTCATCTGTGTGTGTATATATATATATATATATATATATATATATATATATATATATATATATATATATATATATATATATATATATATATATATATATATATATATGAGCATGTGACAAAAGGTCGTTTAAATTTATGAAATAAATGCCAAATTTTAGATGTTGAAAAAAAAATTCCAAACTTTGCATAAGGGTAGCCGGGTGCATTGTTTAAACACTAGCATACTTAAAAAGATAACCTGAAACACAATGTTCGCAATTCAAGCATTGTTTTATGCCTGCCACTGCGGGTGTTGGTTGTCACACTGGACATCCATTACCACTTGAAAAAGCTGTTAAATACACTTTGAAGTCCACCACAAGAGTACTATTGTTATCACAGTTAGTCAATGTCTTACTCTAGATTCCAAAAATAATTTTTTTTACAGGGTATTGACAATTTTAATAGCATAATGGAATGTCCACTGTGACAACCGACACACATCCGCACCAATCCATATGTGTACTATCAAGATAAAAGGCAAACAACAGATTCAATTTATTTATTTCATACACAGCCATGAAGATAATTAAATTTCTTTAAAAGAAACTTTATAAAAACATTACAGGTATGAAGAACATAACTATTTGGTGTTGGTTGTCACTAAAACTGGGAGGACAACCCAAACATCATTACTGAACAATACCTTATTAGGAAAAACACACTGTTGTACTACAAATAAAAATGAAATAAAACTTAAAAAACTGGTAGTACATTTTAATCAGTAAAATGGAAGAAAAGGCTTGCAATTGTATAGTTTCAGTGTTGGTTGTCACTGCCTATTGACGGACATCTTATTTCCAACCCAAAACAAACGAAAAGCAACAATAGCACACATTCGAGTTAGACAAAAAATAATTCAGTTATAGAAATTTTAGACTTTAATTGTAAGAATTTATAAATAAATAAATAAATAAATGGAAAATAATATAATAAAATATGCTATAAAGTGCTGATAAGTGACATCTTGAAACATCTTTGCAACTGTCAACAGATCCGATAAAATTGCAGCCTTTGATTGCTTGCAGGTAGATTTAGCTCAAGGGTTACTTTATATTTTAGCGCATCAAAACTCTCCCATGATTTGTCCTCATTAGATGGCCAGAAATACATCCCATTCCTGACAGCCATGTAACTTAGCTGAACAAGCCTGACATCTGTGTCAACATCTCTGATTTGTGCAACATATTCAGCTCCCTCCCAATCTACAACATAAAAATCGTTCACCTGTATTTCTTCTGTAGAAAAGGCAGTATTAAGAAAGTCACTACTGACATTGATATCTTGTTCATCAGTCTCATCATTTCTGACTCCACTGCCATCCCCAACCACACTCACTTCTTTTTCATTTTGCGCAACACAGGGCAACAATGGCACAAAATGATTGGCAACCCAGTGCTCTTCTGACAGGTCATCTCTGTTCGTTGTCCACATGATGTAGAGAACACTGGCTTGACAAGCATCTTTGGTTGTTGCTGCCTCTTGCAACTGATTCACAGGATACACTACCCTGTTTAAAAGATCATGGTGGTTATTCCAACCTAGTCTGGGGTACACAGAAAATACTGGCTTCTTTACAATATTGCTCAGTGCTGCAATTTGCCAAAGACCCATTGGCACTCCAGCCTGGCACAATCCCAGCACCTCCTTTTGGTACATTTTCTTTACAAGCCAACCAGCCAATGGAGGTGCAGGAGCTGTGTCAACAAGTGCTGCCAGGTCTTCTGCAATTTGTGGGCCACCAAAGCCTCTTCCTTGTAAATACAGGTTTGAATTAATTACCAGCTCTACAATAATACGACATCGCATCTCGATGTGACTGTCTTCATGACCAAATATTAGGATGCTTGCTGCTCGAGGCAAGCAGTTTCCATCCCCAAGTGTACAGACTGGATAAAGTCCAGATGGTGCGTCAGTGTCACGTATGATATTCAAGGTGATTTTGTCTATCCGGCCACCTATATCAACTAGAGTCCTTGTGATTGTTGTGGAAAGGGGGTACTCGTCTAACTTTAAGCCTTTCACAAGGCCTGTCAGCTCCTGAAAGCTTTTGCAAGCAAGCAAAGTCTTGTACAGATTGCTGAAAAATTCTTCTCTTGATACATGGAGAGGGGGAGAGGTATGTGTCAAAGAGGAAGCCTGTTGGATGGTCCTTCGGCGGCGTCTGGGTGCAGTAAGGTCAATGGATCGCCATGGAATTCTGTTAATACACCCTTCTGTTGTGCTATTGTTCAAGCATCCAGTACAAAAGCAAGACTTTACTCTTGCAGCCAAAATGCTCATGCCTTCTTTTTTAACACTGTGCAGCTGACGTGTACCAGAAACAGTAGGCAGGGAAAGTGTTGTTTCTCTGTTTATATCACTTGCTGCCACCAATCTGAACGTACGCCTCTTGTGAAAGCAGCCTTGTGAAAGATCATCCGAAATGGTGTGGTGTTCCAGGCAGTGTTGCAATGCATCATTTGCTGACTGTATGATGGCACCACACAAGATGTCTTGATCTAACAGACCTTTAACAACTCCTCCTGCTGAATCACATTCACTTTTGCCATGTCTGGCTCCAAAGTAATGCCTTTCAACAGGCACTCCTTCATCTTTGGCCAGATGGTAAAAAACTGCCTTGTTTTTGAAGTGGGTGGGACATCCATCAGACCACACCACAACATTTTGAAGCTGGGGCACTCGATATTGAAGATGCTTCACCGTCTCATTCATAATGTGCATGGCCATAGATGTATCATGCTTTAGGTCATCTGAAAAGAAAATAAGATGCTCTGTGATATACTCAGGGCAGTGTGGACAGACATACTGTAGGACAGAAGGATGCACTGTAATTTGATTGTAGGACCAGTACACGCTCTGTATTTCGTTCTGATATCTACAGTGAAAATTTTCTGCAAAATCTAATGTGCAGAGGCCCCAAGAAGACGGCAGGTTGGCTTTGATGGTCTTGTACTGGTGGTGTTGCCACCTGAATGTGGCAATATGTTTCGAGAGCGGCTTCAGTTCCACACACATCTCTGTAATGAGCCCTGCAAGTTTCCCGTTTTTGTTCACAAGAGTCTTTTTAACTTTCTTTTCTTCTGTGACAGACTCCCACTTCCTCCAAGACAGGGTGGTTTCAAGAGGGCTGGTGGTTGATGCTTTTATTTCCTCCTCAACATGCTGAACTCCACACTTATGGCAGTTACGCTCATAGCATTCATCTGTTGCTGGAGAACAAGTGCTCATTTCTGACAGAACATCTCTACCATCTATGGCCTTGTCCATCAGCATGTGTCGGTTCAAGATGTCCAGTTTTAAGTCAATGTTGGCGCATTGTTCGCACAAGCACTGACGAAACTTCAGTTGTTTTGATGTTGCGATATGTTTTGGTCTAATCCTGTACATATGTCGAAGGGATACGCTCTTTCCAGGGTATTTCTTTATGAATTCTTTGTGGATTCGCCTCATACGTGTTGGTAAAATCTTTTCTGAATACCAGTCCTTTTGGAAACCAAACGTTTATCTGGAGCATCTATTGCAACCGCCTCCAAGTGCTGCTTGACCAAGTCATTAATGTCAGAATTTTTTTTTCTCTTATATGGACTTAAGGCGTTAGCAGGTTGAACAAGACTGAAAAGAAGCTTCCTTCTCGCCAAAGCTTCCTTGCTTCGGTGGTTTTTTAAATTTACTAAAGCATCTTTGTATGCCGCCTTCAATCTACCAGGTGAAGGAGATAAGTTGCTGTGACCACGAGGTGATGCAAGTCTTTGCTTCGGAGTTGAAGTCTCACTGCACAATAGTCCTGTAAATAAAACAAGTGCAATGGTAAGAACAAACTACTAAATATGACATACTGAAAATAAAGCATATGCTTAAGATGTATAATTAAGTGTTTACTACTACTAATAATAATAATACTGGAGTAGGAAAGAAAAAAAAAGAAAGGGATTAGTCTTATATAGCGCACTTACAAGCTCAGAGAGCTTCTCAAGGCGCTGGCCACTACTATCCAGCAATCACAATAGTTTGCTGAAGTCAGGATTCAAACCAACGTCGTCCGAGACGTACGCACACAAGTCGTGCGCTCTGACGACTGAGCTATCCTAGGGAAAAATAAAAAATTCTCACCAGACAGTCGGTTGCGCTGCTTGTAGGCTGCACACTTTTCTCTGTGGCGCCTCCACTTTTGGACTGACCACTTCTTCCTCTGTGCCTTCTTTTCATTTCTCCATTGTTCCCTCATCTTCTCCACTGCCTGTCTAGTCTTTTTACTCACTGGTTTTGGAGTACATGCAGAAGCACCTGCCTTTTCTCTTTCCTTCTTGGCATCTCTGCACACATAAAAATTACCGCTGCGCATAAGTAAATAATATATTGAGAGAGACTTATTAAGACATGTCATAACTTGACAGAAGTAAAAATTATGCTACAGTGGAATATTAGTGTCACTTTCCAGTTGGCTGATTGTTAACAGTCAATAAGTTAGTGAATAAGCCAAACATAGTAGTTGCTTGCATGTAATCAAATAAAGTGATGAAAAGACACAGTAAATCAATTTGTGCAAATATATGTACCCAACACCGAGACAGACGCCACTTTATTAAATAATTACATTATTTTTTAACAATCAAGACACAAATACCTGTATCTTTTGTTTCTGATCCGTGCAGCTGCCCGTCTCGCTTCCAGCTCCTCTTCTGTTAGCAGACGCTGTCTATATCTCTTACACTTCTCTTTGTTCTTTTCTTTAAAATCTGGGTTGTGCTTTGCTCTCTCCCTATACTCCCTGCATTTCTGTGCATTGCTTTTTCTCTTTTGCTTGTCTTTGTCCTCGAGAATGAGACGAAGACGAAGGCCTACAACAAAACAACAACAAAAAATAGAAATATTCAACTGCGCACAACAGATGCATAATTAAAACATATCATCCCTATTTACTCTGACTCTGTACTCCATTGTTAATTCCTTTTAAATGCAATTTAAAAACAATTCACAAATTGAAAAAATATGACAGTTTTGATTTAAATATTTGTGGCTTAAGAGGTGAGATTAATTTTTTTTTTGTAATCTAACAAATTATTTTTTTAATAACATTGGTAATAAAGTAGGCCTATTTTTTTGCCCCACAACAAAAGTATGTTTAAAATTATACATTTCAAAGTTTTCTTTAAAATTTATATTAATTGTGGTTTTTTATTTCTTTTTTTTTTTTTAAAGAGTTGGTCGTCGTTTTGGACAATCCCAACAAAGATGTCTAACAGAGAACTGTGACAACCGACCTTAATATTGCATTATTCCACCATTAAAACAATAACGGAGTCCTATAAAACCTATCTGTAAACTAGTTTAATTATTAAAACCCCAGATGCTTAAGATTTTTAATGACGATCATTTTTTTATATTTGAACTACAACTTAGCAGTGTTGGTCGTCAATTTGGACAACTAGGTTACGGTTTCGGTCGTCTGAAGAGACATCCTGAAAAGGTATGTCCGAAAATTAAAATAAAATGACATGCTTTCCATTTTCGACCAATTACACTAAATTGAAAGCACTGACAATAACTTATCATTTTATTTGGGTTTGCAAGCAACAACCGTCGAAATAAACGTTTTAAATAAGATTTTATAATAAATTAAGTGTTGGTCGTCTGTAAAGTGTCGGTCGTCAAGTTTTTCACTGGTTGTAAACAAACGGACATCTCACAGAAACTTACCTTCTCGAAGGTTTCTCGCCATTTTCAATTCTGCAATGACCCGGATTATTGCTTCCGGCGGGCTCAAATTTAAATCGAAAACGCGGATCGGAGACAACGATTACCAAAATACTAAAAAAATTGAAAAGTTCGGTCGCCTCTTTCGGACATCGCACACAACATTCAGCGGTATTTTTGGTTTTAATGACGTTTTGATTCGTTTTTAGAAAATGTATATTATTTTTTTTTAATTTAACTGCCTGAAAATTAAAAGGAAACTTCAAAAGCTACAATCGGAAAATGCGTACAGAAAATACATGACGAACATGTGAAGCTCTATTTTGGACATCTTGCGAGACGACCCACACCCGGTTTTTTAATCATCAAATTTATCCCCAAAATGCAACTAAATATATAAAATGTTGTAATTAGATGCTTTTGAATCTTTTTCTTGTCCACTTTAACATACAACACTGATGTTAGAACTTTGTATTAATTTTTTTTTTATCATAGCACAGACCACACATGCCGATCCTTGTTTTGTGTCAATCATAAAACGAAGATTTTCAGACTTATTAAGTAATTACATTTTATATCGACATATAAAAGGAGTCATTTTATTATATGTATCTCATTATTCATTGCACAATACAAATCACACAACAAAAAGTATAAAATTGATGTTGGATACTTTTAAATCTCTTTCAACTTCACTAGGGGTATGAACAACGACCTTTTGTCACATGCTCATATATATATATATATATATATATATATATATATATATATATATATATATGTGTGTGTGTGTGTGTGTGTGTGTGTGTGTGCATGCATTTATGTATATCTTTATTATTATTATTATTATTATTATTATTATTATTATTATTATTATTATTATTATTATTATTATTATTAAATTATTATATTTTTTTATTATCACTATGCTAGTATATATACTTGTCCATGCGTGGTTGTATGTTTATGTGAGTGTCTTTGTGGGCATGTGTATCTGTAAGGGAACGGATGAGTGAGTGAAAGACCGTCTAAAATCACAAATTGTGTAAAGACGTAAAATGAAATAAATAAAATGGTCAGAATCTGTAGATGTTAGAGATAGTATAATGTTAAATCTTGTATTGTTGTATCTATTACATGTCACATGTCTATTACATGTCAATTGGCGAAATAAATTCCTATTGTCCTGTTATCCTGTTAAATCACTTTTATTTAGGTTACTGTGTGGTATTTTTTTAAAGGTTCATGATAATTATATATGATGAAATCTTTCTAATGGGTCGACATGTTGATTACAATGTTTATCTCATGACAAGGAAGTGTTAACAAGCCTCAATAGCTTTCCATTATGTTTACTTATTTCATTATAAGTCATAAGGGATCTCGTGTATTGTTTTATACTAAATATTCGTTGCCAACTCGCCCCAGCTTTAATATTTTTGCCTTCTCTGTTATTGCATGGTAGCCGTAGGTTTGCGCTACCTAGGACGATGGGAACAGACCCCAACAACTGTCATCTGTTTCTAACTTCGGTTTTATCAAGCTTTTTTCTTTCATGTGGACTCGTTGCAGTGATCCCAATCACTACCACCACTTATTGTAGACGAAATAATAATAATAATACTAATAATAATACTAATAATAATAATAATAATAATAATAATAATAATAATACTAATAATAATACTAATAATACTAATAATACTAATACTAATACTAATAATAATAATAATAATAATAATAATAATAATAATAATAATAAGTAGTAGTAGTAGTAGTGGTAGTAGTATTTCTATTATTATTATTATTATTATTATTATTATTATTATTATTATTATTATTATTATTATTATTATTATTATTATTATTAACATTTTGCAAAGCCTAATCTTGACTGCTCTAAGCGTGTACAATAAATATACATTAACACACAATAATGACCATGATAAAGATTGAAGCAGATAAAAAGTAAAAAGGTTATCAAGGGGTATCTCAATGCACAGAGACGAGATCATAATACATAATATTGTCACAAGAAAATAAAATCCTCTAATAATAATAATCATAATAATAATAATAATAATAATAATAATAATAATAATAATAATAATAATAATAATAATAATAATAATAATATAGGATGCTATATACGCGCCTTTCCCCAAATCAATCAGGCTCAAAGCGCGGCGACCTATGCCAACATACACGTTCACCTGTCTCATCCACCCTCACACACACCAATACACATCCATCACTCAAACAGGTGGTGTAAAGGCATGGAGTTCGCTATTAGAAGACGGAAAGAGAGTCGAATTTTTTATTTTTAAAATTTTTATATTGACTGCATCCTGTACCATTATTGAAGGGAGGGAGGAAACCGGAGTGCCCGGAGAAAACCCTCGGTGACCTCAATAGTCTCGTACCTAAGTCACATACGTTCGCCCCTTGCGGGAATCGAACCCGCGACCTTCGGCATAGGAAACCGGCGACTTATCCACTGCACCACGAGGCCACCATCTAGGTGGGTTTTATTTGAACAAGACCAGGACGTGGATCCGCTCTTTCGGCCTCGCGCATACAGTAGTCGACACATCCAACATCAGTAGCCAAGTGAGCACAGTGATAGCACTCTGGACTCTTTAAAAACGTTGTGGTAGATGTAGACATCGGGCTTCATAAGAAATTTAACTGAAGTATGCTTTATGAGGTATTTAAATGTTAGGTTTCTGTACAAGACTTGCACATATTAGGTCTGGTTGTTTTTTTTTTAAATAACGACAACCTTTTCAGTTATATTGCGTTACGAGTGCACTACTCAAGTTGGATTTAATAATACTGTGAAGCATTTGGTGTGTAGTGTACTTTATTCAACTGATCAAGACTAGCAAGATATTTGTTTATTTTCCAATGACTTAAATAAATTAAGTTGAGTGAAAACAATGGTAGACATTCAAATTCATAATACAGTAAAGCATTTGGAGTTGTTTTTTTCTTCTGTAATGGGATGGACAGAAAATTGTTAAACATATTTTGTCCGTGTCAGTGAATGTATACAAATGGATTTATTTTGTGTGGGTTTTTTTACATTAAAAACCTAAATGCGAAATAAAACTATCTACAATCAAGCAAGGACGAATGGGGAGCATTCTCTTCAACTTTGACGAGAGTCTTATTTGAAATCCGTTTCAGCAGTGTTGAAAGCGATGATCTTCGTTGTTTGATTTTTTTTCCGACTGGATTTTATCGGCGATTATAAGAGTTGTTTTGTTTGTTTGTTTTTATCTCGATATTTTACGCACTTCTACTTTCTAAAATTATTTTAATTTATACCTACAAGATCATGTTTTTTGTTCGTTGTATATGTTAGCCTATTTCATCCATTTGAACAACCTTTTATACCCGTTCGTAGATTTATCCTCAGCGCTCAGCTTGCGACAGAATGCAAACATCAGGCAGTTTTGAGCAGGTTGTGACTGTCGCGAAAAACGTGCGTCTCTTTTGTCAGCAACGGTGCATCGTTTGTTTGTTTGTTTTTTTTTTGTGATGTTCAAATGACAATGTTTTGGGTGCCTTTGGATTTTCAGTATTAATAGAATTCCAAAGATTATGTTTTGACGTCGGCATATTATACGTCATAGACGGATTGCGTCATTAGTTGGGGTAAACACGGGCGAGAAGAAGATCATCGCGACTCAGGAGACATTCCAACACGGCATTAACTAGTGCAAGGCACACCATTTGGGTTTAATCGACCAAGAAGGATACAGAGAGCTCCTTTAGGTACAGGGTGAGTCAGCCGGAACGTACGGGTGGGAGTGACCATCAGCTTTCACTGACTCAAGAGTCCAGTAACCAAGGTCGTCAACTGGACGTTACCCGTGAGGGAAGCCATTTTGCTTTCACGAACCGTTGGGTTCACGTCTTCATGCGCCATCGTGGGTACGTGCTTAGCTAGGCTATACTAGGCTAACAGATGCCAGATAGATAGCATATGTAGGTAAAGATAAACAATAATAATATTCATGCGCCATCGTGGGTACGTGTTTAGTTAGGCTATACTAGGCTGACAGATGCCATATAGATAGTATATAGGTAAACAAAACAATAATAACAATGTGTTTTATTCCATGTTAGTTAGTTTATTTTCGTGTGAAATAAGTGTAACTTTTCCATCATTGTTTCTATATTTTTAGCCTCTGCGCATTCTAGACCGATTCTTAGAACTTTTAGACTCCATCTCACAGCGTTGATAAATTTATGTTTATGTTCAGATTTAGATCTCTTGCAGAGGATCCCGTTTGGAGAGCACTTGGCAGAAGTGTTTGTTTATGTCATTGTATGTAAGGCATGAAAGTGGAAGCATGAAAGAAGGCTCATCAGTCATCGCATCTATCATTCATTATCAACTATCATGTGTTATCATTATACAACATTTTTAATTCTTCGACGAACAAAGAACGTTACACTATACTTGTGGTTCGTTATAAAAAAAATTCATATCTGGGACGTTAGGTCACCACCTGATTGTTTCAGGCTCAACAAATGCAGGCCTGGGTTTGTGTGAAAGTTGTCAGGGGACAACAACATCAAGGTGGCCAGAACTTCACGGCAAAACCAATGACAAGGGAGTAGTTACCATCATCATTATAAGCGAAGATCATCACATCTACATTTCAGCTCAGCTACTACAAGAAAGTAAAGAAAAACAATCAAACACAAGCATTTTAACTTCACCGTGGACTGCAGAAAGAAATAGACTATACCGGATTGGCGACGCTAATATCGCGCGATCATATTTAATCCTAACATTCATTCTTATCATTCATAAACATCATCATTGTGAGTGAATAAGTTGATTTACATCACCATCATACTCAGAGTGTACGCATTTATGGTGCAAATGCGCGCGTGTTTCTCATATTTGATGCTGTGACTCTGTCCTCAATTGCATACACCGCCTATTTATTAAGAATTCGGAGGCAACCGCGGCAGGTCGTG
This sequence comes from Oncomelania hupensis, assembly GCA_036898135.1. Classification (NCBI taxonomy): domain Eukaryota; kingdom Metazoa; phylum Mollusca; class Gastropoda; order Littorinimorpha; family Pomatiopsidae; genus Oncomelania; species Oncomelania hupensis. The sequence goes on from CM072520.1 coordinate 58,516,833, forward strand.
CGGCACCTCCTGAAATCATTGCGTATTTTGGGTTAAGCGCCGCATAACGATCCTCCCGTGCGTTGACATACTTGGGGCGTCGTTTCTGGGATAGGTGTGTGTGTCGGTTGAGGATACGGTATTAGAACCGAGAATAAGCATCAAAGATTTGACCATGACGTGTGTCTTCAAAATTTAATGCGGGCGGTTGGAGGGAGCCACTATAACAACTGGGTGGACACACCTTCTGCCATAGTGTAACATCTACTTTTATCGGACATTCTAGCAATAAAACCAAACATGCATCAGCCATAATTTTAGTTTTATTTCAAGCCTGTATAATTTTTTTTGTTCCCTTGGAAAGTACACACAGTAGTAGGTGAGTAACTAGCAGATCTAGGCTTTTCGCAAGGGTTACAGCAGTAGTTCACATGAGAAGAGGTACGAGGCTACCATCACGATATATGATCTAACACTAGTTATGAGAATTAGACTATACTCGTATTCACATACGTATAGACGTTTTCACCTCTAAAGATAGTACATTTAGCAGTTTATTTGAAAGCAACTTGCGTTTGAGATCGATATAGGTAGATAGCATGCTCATGATAACGCATGTAGGGTAAAGCTATCTGGCACATGAAAGTAGTTTATTTTCCAAGCGAACATCGACAAAGTGTCGAAAGCAGTTCATGTGATTGTTGAATCACAACCAGATATCCAAGTAATAATTGTATTACAACGAGAACCCAATTATCATCACTATGTCGCAAGAACGCGTTAGAACGCGTCAGGGAACGTCACGAACGAACGATCAAGAGGAGATACCAGACTGGAAGGTTCGCATGGAACAGTGGAAAAGCGAGGGGGAAATGTTGGGCCTGACAGGTAAAGACCTTTTAGATTATGTCTCACAGAGTAGGAAAGAAGAAGAGGAGAAAGAAGAGCGCCGTAGGAAAGAAGAAAAAGAAGACGCCGAGCGCCGGAAGAAAGAAGAAGGGGAGAAAGAAGAGCGCCAGAGGAAAGAAGAAGAAGAGAGGAGCGTGGAAGAGAATTTCGCTTACGGGAGCGAGAACAAGAACGGGTCGCGGAAAACCAGAGAGCAGAACGGGAGCTTACGATCAGGTTGAAAGAGCTTGAGCTAAAAATGCATCGAGAACTTCAACCGACGGCTTCCGCATCCAGGATGAGTAATAACTCTATAAACAGAAGTAGGATAAAAATAAAATTGCCGTTTTACGAAGACAACCACGACCTCGAAACATACCTGAAATAATTTGAGCGGGTAACGAAGGCTGAGAACTGTCAGCAGGAAGACTGGGGAGTTAGGCTAATAGCTCTATTAAAAGGGAAGGCCAGAGAAATCATGACTCAGCTCAGTGATGCCAACGATTTCGACTACGACACTCTAAAAGAAGAGTTGCTCAAGAGGTTTCAATTAACCACAGAAGAATACCGCAAGAGATTGAAAGACGCGAGACAGACGTCGACTGAAATGGCCAAGGAATTCATGTTCCGAGTCAGGTTGTATAGGAAGCGGTGGTTCGAACTGTCGAAGAGATCATCAACAGTCAAGGACTGGGAAGACTTGATAGACATGGCACACTTCATCGAAGGCTTACCAGCTGACAAAGCCCGAACATAAGCCGAGCACTGGCGATGAAGCAGTAGAGGCTGCATCATTATTCGAATCAATCAGAATGTCTGAGACTCCTCGAGTCAGATTCGAAGAGCGCCATCGATAGCTTAGAACGGACCACCAGCACGAGGCAAAAAGACACAGATCGCCCAGTGTAGATTCGCGCGACAGCCGCAGTTCAAGCCCTGGAGAACATGATACGGGAAATTCAAACGCGTTTAGGGCATCGAGTCAGCGCAGCCGGAGCGGGTACCATAGAATGTTACCGCTGCAGCGGACCACACAAGGCATCAGACTGTCCAACAAGGTCGCAGTCACCAAGGCCACAATCGCCAAACCGTTACGTGCAAGCGCACAGCGTCAAGACTTTAACAGCTTCCAATGCCGCTTGTGCAATACAGACTGGATCGCAATTGTGCGAAAAGTGCAGCAGTATTTCGTTCAAACCAGAATGTACCCTCATCTTTGAAAGAACATTAACAGAAGGAATACGTGACACGGGAGCCACTATGACAGTGGTGAAAGCAAACCTGATCCCTGCAGAAAAATACACTGGGGAGAAAACGAAAATCAAACTCGCAAAAGCGGACCAGGAAATAGAGGTGCCATTAGCGAAAGTATATTTGGACACACCTTTCTTTATTGGGGAGACTGAAGTGCTTGTTCTAAAGGACACATTGTAACCAGCATTGATTGGAAACTCCACGACTTTGAGAAAGAATGACAACGAAACGATTCCCGTTTATGCAACCAGAGACATTTGTTGCAACGTAGAGACCCGGTGCAGTTCAAGAGGGAAAGCAAACCGAGAGCTCTTGATAGAGGGAAACACTATCGGAGGAGTTACCAGTGCCGAGTTAAGGAAAGCCCAGCAAGAGGACGAGACCCTTAACAGTGCGAAGGAAGCAGCCAAAACACCAAAACCCATCCGTAGAGACAATAAAAGAACATGTAAATATCTTTGGAAAGATCAGTTACTTCAAGTTATAGACCAATAGCATTAACGTCCCATGTATGCAAAGTAATGGAAAAGATTATTTTAGAACGGATGTCTTACTATTGTATGAAACATAAAATTATTCCACTTCATCAGGCTGGATTTCAAAAAGGAAGATCGACAGTAGATCATTTAGTAAAAATCACGACTTATATTAAAAGGCAATTTGCTAAAAGAAAGAGCGTGCTAGCAACATGTTTTGATGTCACCAAAGCATACGACAGAGTTTGGCATGCTCGATTATTATACAAACTGAAATCAATTGGTTTATCTGGCCGTATGTATAATTATATTGGCACGTTTTTAAAAGATCGAAATATAAAGGTAAAAGTAGGGAATTCATATTCGTCAAGCTATAAGACTAATATGGGAATTAATCTATCGTTGTTTTTGACTTATTTCTTTTAGTCTACGGCAAAACAGCAGCAACTGCCCTGAGGGCGACGTTTGGCGGACATTTCAACAGGGTCAAAATATCACTATCAAAACATGTACGCCATTCAGCAACCGGAAGCTTGAAACACAAACGTCCAAAAAAGACGGGAATCAGAGAACTTCGGGCCTTCTCGCCGAAAGCCGTGTATCCATATACTGAAGAATCCATGGTATTATAACATTAGGGCTGTTGAGCTGTAGCGTATATTGACAGGCTATGCTGCGCACTTGTACATAACAAGCGCCTGTGTTGCAAACTTCTTGTATTAACAAGTATTTCATTGAACATACATTCATGAGTGTTAACAACTTCTTCGATATTGCAATGGAATGGAAATAAGAGCAGAGAAGACCAAAATGATGACCAACCACACCAATGGCATCAACACGAACATCGAAGTCCAAGGCCAATGCCGCAACACAGTGCATATTTATGAGCCATGGTATCCGACAATGCGTCCCGACAGGAAGTCCTATCCAGGATCGCACAAACAACTGCTGCCCTGGCAAGGTTGAAGGCCATTTGGAAAGACAGGACCATCAGTCTACATTCCAAGGTAAGAATGCTGCGCTCCCTTGTCATCTCCATCTTCCTATACGCTTGCGAAACATGGACCATCACAGCAGATCTACAACGAAGAATACAAAACATGGAGATGAGGTGCTACAGAAGACTTTTGGGCATTTCCTATACCCAGCACATCACCAAAGACGAAGTCCGACAGACCATCACACAAGCCATTGGACAACACGATGACCTGCTCACAGTGGTGAAGAAACTGAATCTCCGATGGTATGGCCACGTCACCAGATTATCAGACCTTGCAAAGACCATCCCGCAAGGCACAGTGCGAGGAGGTAGAAGAAGAGGGAGACAGACAAAGAGGTGGTAGAACAACATTCGAGAATGGACTGGTTTGACACTGAGCGAATCCATCAGGGTTGCTGAGGACAGAGAATGATGGAGTATGCTGGTTAAACGATCATCTGTGGTGCCCCTACGACCTCTGAGTTACGGGATAGGATAGGTTAGGAGAGCGTGTTTGGCTGATGTCCCCATGAACAAATTTGACACATTAATATTATTTTTATTATTAAACAGTGCAATTTCTCAGTCGGCGTTATTGGGTGGCGAAAATATAATTCAAATCCGAAACCCAAAATTGTTTAATCAACGTCTTCAGTGTTGGAATATGTTACACTCGTTGCTGGTTGTTATCAGTATTTGATTCAGCCCCAATGCTTGAATCCTGATAAGTGTAACTCGGATTCGTTTATCCACGCAACCTGTTCACTCATCAACAAGGCAGGAGTCATCGTATGAAGTTTTTCAACTTTGGTACATCAACAACTGCATACAATCGCTCAATTGCTTTTCACTTTCTCTCTACAACTTTCAACTTTCCACTTCTTTTTGAAACAGTCCGGCACCTATATAGTCTCTTTATACTCCAGAAAAAGTTAGAACACTCCAGGGTGACGCACCACAACCAATCAAAACAAACTTCGTCATCACTGTCTTACCTCATACAACTTTCTTTACAGTCCAAGAATTTTCTCAACTATCTTTAGATCTATCTAGATGCTTCGATCGATAATAAACAAGCAACACTAGAAGATTCTCCAATAATATCGACCAACGAAAATAATCAATATTATTACAAGCTTCTTCTAACAACAACGCAAAATCAAATCAAAGTTAAATACACTCTGTTATTGAATGCTTTGCAAAACAAAACGATCAGATTTATCGTGCGCCTCCCACACGTAAGCTTACTATCGTGCGCGTCGCAAACGTAACAGAATACTTCAGGGTATGTAAATTTTGTAAACGTTGCCGCTTATAAGCAAGACTTTGGCCCGTATTAGCGGCGAATAAAGTAAGAAATAATCAGACATCAGGAAAATCCAAATATTTATCACTATAAGCATTGTACGTTTATAATTTCAGTCAGGCATTGTGCGAGAAACTTTTGCAAAATATATGACATGCATATGCAACGGCAGTTTGGATTCTGTGGTATTTTTGTGTAGAATTGTTAATAAATGTATGTGATTTGATGTAAATGGGTTTCTGTAACTCAAATGTGTTTTCTTTTAAACCATTTTATTGTACTACTTTGTTAAACCTACGATTTAATTTCTCAGTGACATAGTAAAGCTGTTGTATTCGTATTCGTATGTCGCAAACGCGGCAAGTGACTCACAAGTATGAAGGGGAAGTATTAGGCCTACTGAACAAACATTAACTACATGATCGTTTTTATTTCGGACAATTGATAGGACCAATCCTAACTTTGGTGTGTGCATTATGTTCGACTGTAATGTAAAAGGTAGTAGTCAATAAGTGAAGCTGTGCTGGCGAACTGGCTCCAAAATGAACTCTGTGATATTGTGTTTCATTTGTGTGTTGGGATTTCCTGCAATAATACTTCCCTGTAAGTATAAACCTTACTTCTTTGTCGGTCATTGTAATGTATTTATAGGTGTAGAGAATTCAACAGGTTTACTTTTAAACAAGGACGAGAGAGCACACTAACCAATGAACAATTAATTAATGATACAGAAAAACAATAATGACGCATGGCCCTGAAGACTACACGAGCTTTATCTTCTATTGATATGAAAGCGCGGCGATCTAAGGGGTTTGCAATCACAGAAGGTTGAAATTATATTGAAAACAACATGGAAATGTAATATATTGGCTACAACTATGACCGATAAAATTATTAATTTAGGGAGAAAACCGGAGTACCCGGAGAAACCTTTGATGACCAGATTAGTCCCACAACTATGTTAAAATATTTCGTACCTGTTGTGGGATTGACTGATTCATTATGGATTGCTGCATGTTTGATATAGAGGTAATCACATTTTATATCACAATGTCAGACTTTTTCAACTAGAGAAACATATTATTGTGGTAAAAGCTCTCAAATAAGCGATTTTAAAAACATTAATTCCGTCCCTATTATCACATCACTTCGAGAGTTCAAATACTCGCGTAATCATTACGCGTCAAACGCTACAACAGGCTGAGAGCAAAGTCGCATAGAAGCTGCCAAAGCAAAGCCTTTCATGCGTAATTGCTGGCAGTCCTGCAAATATTAGTACAGGTTTTCCACGCCTGTATATGCATTTCTGTTACACGGTTATTTATCAGTTGTTGATTCAGCCACGATTCTTGAATCTTGATAAATGTAACTCGAATTCGTTTATCCACGCAGCATGTTCACCCAGCAACAAGGCAGGAGTCATCGTATAAAGTTTTCCAACTATATTCAGCAAATATCAACAACTGCATACAAGATCTCTTTCCAAAAATCACTTCAAAAATCATCCACAAATCATCAAAAATCATAATCACATTTGGACATTGCATTACTTATATAGCCTAGCCTCTCTGCGATCGAGAAAAAGTTCGAACATTCCAACATGACGCAATAACACCCAATCAAAATAAAACTCATCACCGGAATATGCGCTGCCGTACGTCAATTACGTGTTTACGAAGCTAGATGATTCGACAAACTTTTTACTCGTAGGATCGTGAAGCTTCGATCGATAATAAACAATTCCAGAAAATTCTCAACAATATTGACCAACGAAAGTAATAAACATTATACAAAGCTTCTTCTAGCAACAACGCAAGATCACAACCAAGGTAAATACACGCTATTATTAAATACTTGTCAAAACAAAATGATCGGATCTATCGTGCGCGTCTGATTCGCTACACGTTCTAAAGGCGGTGTTAGTCACCCAGTGCCTACAATATACAACATTTTGAATGATCGGATACGAAATTTAGATTCGATATTCGCAAATACTAGCCACAAAAAAAAATTATGAATATGTAAGTAAATATTATTCTCTTAGCGTGAACTGGACGATTTATAAGTTATTGTCTACTTTTGATCTTGATGTGATCCCTTTAATAATGGTATAGTCAATCTAACAGTTCTAAATTTAACATAAAATTGATTTATATTCCGACTTCTGTAATAGCGATCTCTTCAGATCGCCGCGCTTTCAACTCGATTGAAGAATATTATTATTATTATTATTATTATTATTATTATTATTATTATTATTATTATTATTATTATTATTATTATTATTATTTCAAGTTTCTAGTAATTAATTACTTTACCAAATGTGCATGCATTTTGTTTCTTTATTTATCTGATTGTATTTATTTAAATTTTTATGTATTTATTTATTGAAATACATGAATACATCGTCTTTACTATTGTCATCATCATCATCATCATCATCATCATCATCATCATCATCAATTTATAGAACAAACATGTAAGACAAGACACGAAGGCATTTTAATGTGTACGGCCAGGGTGTGCACTCACGACTGTAACATTAATTAACATGTTGTCTTTGTTATGTTCAGATGCAAAGGGTCTGGAGATCATGGAATGCTATGACACTACGACTGTAACATTAATTAACATGTTGTCTTTGTTATGTTCAGATACAAAGGGTCTAGAGATCATGGAATGCTATGACGCTACGACTGTAACATTAGTTAACATGTTGTTTTGTTATGTTCAGATGCAAAGGGTCTAGAGATCATGGAATGCTATGACGCTACGACTGTAACATTAATTAACATGTTGTTTTGTTATGTTCAGATGCAAAAGGTCTAGTGATCACGGAATGCTATGACGCTACGACTGTAAGTTAACATGTTGTCTTTGTTATGTTCAGATACAAAGGGTCTAGAGATCATGGAATGCTATGACGCTCACCACTGTAACATTAATTAACATGTTGTCTTTGTTATGTTCAGATACAAAGGGTCTAGAGATCGCGGACTGCTATGACGCTCACTACTGTAACATTAATTAACATGTTGTCTTTGTTATGTTCAGATACAAAGGGTCTAGAGATCGCGGACTGCTATGACGCTCACCACTGTAACATTAATTAACATGTTATCTTTGTTATGTTCAGATACAAAGGGTCTAGAGATCACGGAATGCTATGACGCTCACCACTGTAACATTAATTAACATGTTGTCTTTGTTATGTTCAGATACAAAGGGTCTAGAGATCGCGGACTGCTATGACGCTCACCACTGTAACATTAATTAACATGTTGTCTTTGTTATGTTCAGATACAAAGGGTCTAGAGATCACGGAATGCTATGACGCTCACCACTGTAACATTAATTAACATGTTGTCTTTGTTATGTTCAGATACAAAGGGTCTAGAGATCACGGAATGCTATGACGCTCACCACTGTAACATTAATTAACATGTTGTCTTTGTTATGTTAAGATACAAAGGGTCTAGAGATCATGGAATGCTATGACGCTCACCACTGTAACATTAATTAACATGTTGTCTTTGTTATGTTCAGATACAAAGGGTCTAGAGATCGCGGACTGCTATGACGCTCACCACTGTAACATTAATTAACATGTTGTCTTTGTTATGTTCAGATACAAAGGGTCTAGAGATCGCGGACTGCTATGACGCTCACCACTGTAACATTAATTAACATGTTATCTTTGTTATGTTCAGATACAAAGGGTCTAGAGATCACGGAATGCTATGACGCTCACCACTGTAACATTAATTAACATGTTGTCTTTGTTATGTTCAGATACAAAGGGTCTAGAGATCGCGGACTGCTATGACGCTCACCACTGTAACATTCATTAACATGTTGTCTTTGTTATGTTCAGATACAAAGGGTCTAGAGATCACGGAATGCTATGACGCTCACCACTGTAACATTAATTAACATGTTGTCTTTGTTATGTTCAGATACAAAGGGTCTAGAGATCGCGGACTGCTATGACGCTCACCACTGTAACATTAATTAACATGTTGTCTTTGTTATGTTCAGATACAAAGGGTCTGGAGATCACGGACTGCTATAACGGGTGGTTAGAGTTACTGGATATCGGCGTCAACACCAAACTTCCCAACATCACCTGTGGACCTTTTAATGTTGGTGACACGGCACATTGGCAGCTGAACGATTATCACGGCAATATTCAAAGGAGTGCCGATTGCAAACCGTCAAACTGTACAGGGAATGAGGGATTTGTTTTGTCTAGTGTCAACAACACATATAAAACTGTAACAATTGGAGGACAAGCAAAGTCCGTTGCTCATAATGGAACAATCGTTTGTTCCAAATCAGGTGGACAAGACAAAACTATGTGCAGAATGAATGTCATTAGTAAGTTGGTTTTCTTATTATACTTATTTAACCATCAGATTTGTTGCAGTTATCACATATAATATACATCGTTAAAACAAATTTTAAAAAATGTGGATATTCTCTCTCTCTCTCTCTCTCTCTCTCTCTCTCTCTCTCTCTCTCTCTCTCTCTCTCTCTCTCTCTCTCTCTCTCTCTCTCTCTACACTGACATTTTTAATTCATTAATTTTGTTCAAAATCACGTGGTTTGTTAAGAACAATGAGTGCGAGACAAAGTGAGCGCGAATAGTTTGATCTATGAATTTTTGAACATGTTTTAATTATTAACCTTATAGTTACTATTATTGTTTATGATTATAAAGTTAAAGGACGTGTTATGAGATCAGGCTATGCATAAGACCTTTGTCCGATTACGGTTATTAAGCATCACCTTTCTTTATCTCTCTCTCTCTCTCTCTCTCTCTCTCTCTCTCTCTCTCTCTCTCTCTCTCTCTCTTTTTTTTTTTTTGCTCTCCCTTGCCTGGCTCCCAGCAAGAGGTGAATTCGAGAGCTCTCGACAATTTTCCTAGAATAACAGGATTTAGAAAACACCATGCCACTGCAAGGCCTCCCTCGTGCACTAGAAAACATCCTGACGGTGCTACTGAAAGAAAACGCAGTATCATCATTTCGTATTGAATCTAGGGGTCCAAGAACAGACGTGGTGCTTCGACTTTGTACACTGGATCAAGCAACAATGGCGGACAACAACAAGAGCAGCGTCACTGCATACCATCGAAAAAGTCCGACTCATTTGTTTAGGGATAAGCAGCGAGCTGCAGCTTACAGAAAGTCTAAAGGTGAACAGGCAAGTGACAATTTACTTTCAAACTCCAGTTTTCATTGTCCGGTTGCGCCCACTTTACTAATGTCATACCAAGTGACCAAAACGTAGGCCTAGTCAGCAAGCCTAACAGTGTCAGCACTGCAAGCCAAGTTGCACACGACATTCGTGCACGTGAAGAGCGTGAAGGACCCATGATCGCTCAACAGACAACAACCAGTCCTTCACAAGTCAACGAATGTAGGCCTACTATGAACCATGCTGCACTTTCAAAACAAAACACTACCCGTGTTTCTGGCAGTGGGCCTAGGCAGCAGTCAGACCAGTCCAGCAAAAAAACAGCGCAGACTTCGATTCAAGAATCACTGATGGACTTCAACAATGTTCTGCAGAAAGCATTTGCGGATCTGAAGTTAGAAACTGACCAAGCTAAACAAGTAGCCAGAACCCTGACATCAGACAGGCCAGAGAACGTTGACCATCAAACTAATTTGTCCGACAGCGAAAATAAAGGAAGCAAAAGACCATCGGTATCCAGATCAGCACCAGACTAATTGAATTGTGTCTTTGCTGTATGATGTTGAGACAATCATTGACAAATGTGGACGCTTATGGATATATGCCATGTGTGAAAATCTTAATTGACTTTCCGCGATCGGTATCTCCTATCGCGACGGAACGCTGTACATACGTTTTTCGTTTCGATTTCGAATTTGTTCTGTTCAGCCCTTCCCCCACACTACCCATTTGAAATGAACCGTTGTGTTTATTCAATAAAATGTCAAAGTCTCAAAGTCTCTCTCTCTCTCTCTGTCCCTTCATCCAACCACGGAATGTTAATCCAGCGTGACTCCCATAAGATCACTATAATCTTTGACTACAGAAGCTCTCTGCCTAATTTTCATTGTGTCTTTGGTTTCCGGCACATCTCATCTTTCGGTTAATCAACTGACAGAATGACTCCTCAGACTGTGTTTATTGAATACACACCTTTAAAATGACGACACGTATGATAGTGCACATTCCCTCTCCAAGGGATGATAATAAAAAAATTTCATGTCCGATGATCTGTCCTGTAATCTGCAGTACAGTCCGCTGGCTCCTATACGCAATTACCAATGTGCTGCAGTCATATCAGAAGGTGCGTCATAGACTATGTAACAAGCAGACCAGTTTACCTCGCGCTATTTGAGCTTTTGCTTGTTTAGCAGTAGTAAAACTTAGAAAGTTACTGTAGTCTATAGCAGACGATTAAGGTATATCTGATGGGTACACACACTGCGAGCTGACGCGAGCCGTTTAGTGACATCATCGCGGCCTACGATGGTGTTTCGAATTTTATATATCCACTTAGATTGTTTCAGCCAATCAGGACACAAGGTAGAGTGGTTAGAACCAGTTCTGGTAGGAAGTCAGTCGAGTTTGAGACGCTAAGGAGTACACAGTACTCTCTGACAAAATCTCTCCTGAGAAGATTAGACAGCAGTGCTTGTTGAATATCCGAATTCAATCAAGTAGCCACGGCTTGACATTGTTGAACAGGTAAATGAACATACTTCTGTTTCATCGTGATGTATATTTATATTATTGTTCAAATTATGTTTGTGGAATTTGCTATGCATAGAATTTAATTGTTAGTCCGACTTTGCCTGACCACGTGGAGAAGCCGACCACGTGTCAAGCACGACCGGGTTTGACGCCATGTTGTATACCTGACGGAACCACTGTTATTTAACCTATATGTATGCTTTCATACCAGTGGCTATACCAGTGAATGCTTATAATATTATTAATTCTTTATGTGTATAGTTAGCCACGATTTATATTTATATATGTATAGGAAATTAGAGTGGAGATTCCAGTGGACCACCAACTTAGCAGAATGTTCGTCGCTTATGTATAGAGATGTGGAGCTATCACTGAGGGCTACTTTGGCTTTCAGTGAGACGCTCTGCACAGACCTATTATTCAGGATTGTGCAGAATTTCGTCTCATATGTTATAGACAAGCAGGCGGTATATCGTGAGCCCAACTCAGCAAACGACAACAACCACGTCAACGCGTACAGTTGGCTGCCGAGGCAGGCATCTACAGCATCGTGCGCAGATAGCCCCAAACGTCGTACCAAAAAGTCAAAGACTACATGACGACACAGCGTGTACCAGAAGCTACCTCAACGCAGCGCTTCAACCACGCAACCACGCAGTTAAGTGCTCTAGAAACAGTGCACTAACACTCAGTATAAACAGGACCACAGTAGTCCACTCTTCATGAACGCTAGTAGCCAGTGCCCGATGAAGAAAAAGTAAAAAGTAGCTGCCTAGATTATCAGCGAGCGAACCATTCGCATTGACAATTGAACTTTTAAGTTAGTTTCGTACTTCGAAGATCGTGTATAGAGTAGAGGAAATAAATGTG
>CM072520.1:58531816-58560827 GCA_036898135.1 Oncomelania hupensis
CTGGGTTCAACAATCTATGACTCCCTCTTCCTGGATACTGAGCTCAAAAGACGCAGTGCCAAGGCCGCTACCACCTCCTGTCCAGAAAGAGAGTGTGAAAAAGCAACATGCTGACGGAGCACACCAGAATTCAGGGATACACAGCTTGTGTACTGAGCACTCTTCTGTACTGCAAGGAGTCCTGGATCCTGTTTCTGCCAGGAACGGATGCTGGTCGTTTTACACGAGCTGTCTTCGACGCATTTTTGGCATCATTTGGCAAGACAAAGTGACAAACAGCGAAGTCCTCAAGAGAGCATGAGCTATCACCATGTACACTCCCCTCCTGAAACAAAGGACCTACTCTACGGTGAGCTGGCTCATGGAAAACGACCCACTGACTGACCCCAGCTGCTTTATACAAGGACGTATGCAAAAGAGACCCGAAGGCTCTGGAGGTTGACCTCAAGACTTGGGACGCTGTTGCCTCAGACAGTTCGGCGCGGAGACACGCAGTTCAGAAGGACCTTTCTCACTTCTAACAGGCGCTTGCTTGGCAGTTGGAGGCAAAGAGGCTTCAGAGAAAGTCTCACAGCTAGAACAGTGTCAACCTTCACCTGCTTGCGGTGTGAAAGGGATGGCCACTCTCGCATTGACCTATACATTCACGCTAGAAGCTGTACCAGGATCAACACCTGCATGCGCAACGCCATGGTCTCCCGAGACCGACGGATGACTACTACTAATAGTTTAGGAACATGTATGCCAAAAATAATAACATAGTTTTTTTTTTAATATATAACAAATGTATTTTGCAAAGAAATGACTTCAGCGACCATGACCTTTGAGATAGAACAAAGGTAATGGAGGAGAAGGTGGCCAATAACCCTGGTAATGTTCTTATAAAGTTGAAACAAAATCTGTCCAAAAGTTTGGGGTAACGTGCACTACAAAATATTATTATTATTATTATTGTCAGGGATGTCGTTTGGGTCGGATCTTCGGCTTTTAGCCGAAATTTTTATAAAAAAAGCCGATAAACTGTCCGTCATGTCGGCTCGCCGAGCCGAAGTTTTCACGGGTGAATCGGCTCGGTTTTGTCCATTTTTGCGAGATTCCTTTGCTGTACGCTTGCAGTTTAGGTGAGGAGTCGATAATTACTAAGCTTAAACCCAGAAAGTCTGACAGTATTGTGATCTGTCAAGGGACAGTCTAAACTTTTTTTTATTGTTTTTGTGTGTCTAAAATTTAAGAAAATAACATTTCTTTTCAATGTTCTTATTCTACTCTTAAAATCATGTTTTATTACAAAGATATGCATCCACAGAACACCTTTAATATATGGAGGTGGAGGGTGCACGTTAACGTAGTGAATGTATTAAAAAAAAAAACACACACACACGTGAGACTGCTTTGAAAGAGAAAGCCGAAACTTTCAGTAAAAAGCCGAAAGTTTCACGGCTGTTTCGGCCAAATCGCCGAAGAAAAAATTTCCTAGCAACATCCCTGATTGTTATTATTATTATTATTATTATTATTATTATTATTATTATTATTATTATTATTATTATTATTATTATTATTATTATTATTATTATTATTATTTGTTGTTGTTGTTGTTGTTGTTGTTATGATTCATCTTCTTCACATGAACATTACCTCGGTTATTGGCCTGCCTTCCGTGCCACCATATTAGCTGTAAAGCAAATGTCAAGGTCACTGGAGTCATTTTGTTGCTAAACACGTTTTGCACAATCTCTGAAAACCCCCTTCTGTGATCGTGTTGATGTTTGGTATACAAGATTCATATCATGGGTCATATACAGTAGCAGTTCGGTTGTTGAACCTGCGGTCGGTTCTTAGCTCCGAATTTAAATTTTTTAATTCAAAAAATATTTTTGGCATTATTTCAAGAATAACTGAACCGAAATTCATTATGTTTACTTTGTGCTTACTATAGCTAATCATTAGCATGTTGGATCATTGGTATTTGTACTACTTTGTGCTTACTATAACTACTCCTTAGCATGTTGGATCATTGGTATTTGTACTACTTTGTGCTTACTATAACTACTCCTTAGCATGTTGGATCATTGGTATTTGTACTACTTTGTGCTTACTATAACTACTCCTTAGCATGTTGGATCATTGGTATTTGTACTACTTTGTGCTTACTATAACTACTCCTTAGCATGTTGGATCATTGGTATTTGTACTACTTTGTGCTTACTATAACTACTCCTTAGCATGTTGGATCATTGGTATTTGTACTACTTTGTGCTTACTATAACTACTCCTTAGCATGTTGGATCATTGGTATTTGTACTACTTTGTGCTTACTATAACTACTCCTTAGCATGTTGGATCATTGGTATTTGTACTACTTTGTGCTTACTATAACTACTCCTTAGCATGTTGGATCATTGGTATTTGTACTACTTTGTGCTTACTATAACTACTCCTTAGCATGTTGGATCATTGGTATTTGTACTACTTTGTGCTTACTATAACTACTCCTTAGCATGTTGGATCATTGGTATTTGTACTACTTTGTGCTTACTATAACTATTCCTTAGCATGTTGGATCATTGGTATTTGTACTACATTGTGCTTACTATAACTACTCCTTAGCATGTTGGATCATTGGTATTTGTACTACTTTGTGCTTACTATAACCACTCCTTAGCATGTTAGATCATTGGTATTTGTACTACTTTGTGCTTACTATAACCACTCCTTAGCATGTTGGATCATTGGTATTTGTACTTTCTCAAATGCCAAAATTATGGTGCTTCACCATTTTCCAAACAAGTTTTGCGCTGTTTGTAAACATTGGCTTATCCGAGTTATATGTGTGTGGCTGGAGGTGGGGAATTAGTGTTAAACTAACTCAAGTTTCAGGAAACGCTCCAGGTGTTGTATGTGTATATAATTATGTCACTTGGCGAATACAATCTTGTATCCCTTTTATCTGTTATCTGTACTGAGTTCAAGTCTAACTGTAGTCTACATTCTCAGTTCATGTTGTTTAGGGTGGTGAAAATGTGACCATCAACGGCAATTTCACGGGAAACGACCCCTGGTTTCATTGCTCACTTGTATATTGGACTCAAGCCCTACAAACTGGCGACTACAATTTGAGTGTCACGTTCCCTGGTCGTTCTGCACGACCGATATTTGTGTATAACTTCATCATACGTGAGTATCATCATCATCATCATCATCATCATCATCATCATCATCATCATCATCATCATCATCGTCGTCGTCGTCGTCGTCATCATCATCATCATCATCATCATCATCGCCGTCGTCATCGTCGTCTTCACTATCATCATCATTATGTCTGTAGGCTATGTGTGTGTGCGTGTGTGTGTGAGAGAGAGAGAGACAGAGACAGAGAGAAGAGAGAGAGATTATAATAAAATGGAATTTATTGTTTAATCAATGCTTGTAGCCTACATTCTGTCGGTCTTGTATTTTCCTACGACTACTTCATTAAATTGCAAATTATTGTTTTGTCTAAATGTATTTTGTGCATCCTTAAACACATTTTCTACAGCTATCAACACCACTCAAACATCTTGGTCGACCGTATCAATCACCCAATCTGCAGAAGTTTCAACACCATCACCGACCCTTTCTTCTTTGACAACGATTCCTCCTTTGATAACTAATACAGGGTCAAGTTCTGTACTAACCCAACCCTCAGCACTCAAGCCAGGTGAGAGAGAGAGAGACAGAGAGAGAGAGACAGAGAGAGACAGAGACAGAGATACATAGAGACAGAGACAGAGAGAGACAGAGATGTTTTAGTTAGTCTTTGTTTACATTTTTATAGAGTCGAGCGGACAGCAAAGAGCCATATCTGGACCACAGAGAGAGAGACAGACAGAGAGACAGAGACAGACAGACAGACAGACAGGCAGGCAGCAAGCCAGAGTCAGAGACAGAGAGACGGACAGAAAAAACATACTGCTAGTCAGAGACAGAGAGAGACAAACATATAGGCGCGGAAATCTATTGCTAGGAAAATAAGTGCAGCTAGTTAAATATAATTATTTCGTTGGTTTGTGTGTGTGCGTGTGTGTGTGTGGCTAGGTAGAAACGCCGTTATTCTGACATACACTTGAACTCTACGTATTTTCTGTTGACGGGCCCCGTTATTTTGACGTCAAAACAGAGTTCCGTTATGGTTAGGGTTGAATTAAGGGTTAGGGTTAGGATTTGGGTTAGGGTTAGAGTTAGGGTATAATTTGACAAATTTGTAAAAATATCAAAGTAACGTATGTAGAGTTTCATGAAAGTCATCACAACGGCGTTTCTACACGGGTGTGTGTGTGTGTGCGTGTGGGCATGTGTGTGTGTGTGTGTGTGTGTGTGTGTGTGTGTGTGTGTGTGTGGAGATTTTCTCCCCTATGTTAGCATTTTAAAGTGATGGTAATGGCGAAGTTAGAGAGAGAGAGAGAGAGAGAGAGATAAGATAAGATAAGATAACAATTTTATTTTGCAAGGGTAAAAGAATAAGCGCTGGATGCGCTTTTTTACATCTTGCCCTTGGGGCTTTAACAATAACTATTAAATACAACTCAAGGTTATAACATTCACATCATGGAACAATAACAAATAAACAAAGTCATCATTAGATAAAATCCTTTTCAAACAATTGAAATCAAATTAATGTTGTTAATCTCAATCAACATTAACAATTAATGTGTATTTAATTTTTAATGTGTTTTAGGAGACGTGTTCTAAATGATGTAAATTTAGATGCTGGAGTGCGGAGATCTTCAGGAAAGTTATTCCACAAAATGGAACCGGAATAAGCTAGACTAGTTTTGTAGAGATCAATTCTTGGAATTGGAACATTTAATTTTGTGGACGATCTGGCAGTTTTTTTTGAAAAAAGAGAAGAAAGATAGGAAGGTGCATTGCCAGAAAGGACCTTGTGCATGAAAACGCCTTTATTAAATTTTAGTCTGTCGGTAAGGGGTAGAATATTGATCCGTTTATAGTCATCTGGAGAGATTTTTTGTTTCAGCAAAATTTGTTTCATTGCACGTTTGTGAATTCTAATTAAAGGTTTCATTGCATTGCCACTGGCAGAATCCCAAATAGTAGAAGAATAATCAATAAATGATTGAATATGACCTGAGTAAAATAGTTTACGAGAATGTAAATTTAATAAATGCTTTATCCTTGACAATTGGTAAGTCTTTTTAGAAATAGTTTTACTAATATTTGAAATATGTTTTACCCAGGACAAATTATTGTCTATAGTTACTCCAAGAAGTTTATGACACTGTACTTCAGCAATTATTGTATTGCCAATTTTTAATGGAAGAAGTTTTATTGATACATTTTGTCTTTTCTGTCTTGTTGTAATTAGCATGGATTTTGTTTTGTCTGGATTGAGGGCCATGTGGTTGTATTCAGTCCATTCCTGTAGTTCACTAGCCCCTTTTTGTAATGAGGAGGAGAGTTTATTCAAATCTCTATTTTGAGAATGTAATGTAGTGTCATCAGCAAAGAGTTCACAAGAAGTAGAAATATAAAGGGGGAGATCATTTATGTAGATAGAAAATAACAACGGTCCTAAAACAGATCCTTGCGGTACTCCAGCTGTAACAATTTCAAATTGTGACTTTTGGTTATTTACATAAACACACTGTTCTCTGTCCGAAATAAACGATTTAAGAAACTCAAGAGATTTGGAATGAATGCCATATAGGTTTAGTTTACGTAGAAGAAGGTCATGGTCTATTACATCAAAAGCTTTTGCGAAGTCAACAAATAATGTTCCAGAAAATTGTCCCTTATTAATATTATTTAGCCATTGTTCTATCATTGATGTAAGAGCTGTGTGACAAGAGTGTTTAGCTCTGAAACCCGACTGATTTTCATGTAAGAGGCTGTTTTCAGTGAAATGATCAAGAATATTATTATTTATGTGCTTTTCAAGAGGTTTAGAGAGAGTAGAAAGAATCGAAATAGGCCTATAGTTCGATGGGTCAGTGCTATCACCATTCTTGAAAAGGGGTATAACCTTAGCTTTTTTGAACATTATAGGAAAATGTGATTTGTCTATGCATAGGTTGTATATATACGTTAAAGTGTCAGTAATAAATGACGCAGACAATTTTAGTATTTTACTATCCAATTCATCAATTCCTCTTGAATTTGTTTGCTTAAGGTTTGTTAGTGCTTTGTGTACAAATTCTGTAGACAAATAAGGAATGTCTAGTTTGCTTTTAATGTTCTTAGAATGACAAAAGTTTGCTAATTTCTCTAGATTGTTTTCTTTTGATTTGTCAATAGTAATAATCCTATCAGACATTTTAACAAAATGTAAATTCAGAATATTAGGAGAAATATCTTTAATCACTGGTGATATACTGGATTTGTTTGTTAAGTGATTAATTGCTTTCCAAATCGTTTTAGAACTGTTTTTGGACGAGATTAAATTTGTAATAAATGCTTTCTTTTTTTTTCTTTTGAGTGAAGTTACTGCATTTCTTTGTTTTTTGTATTCATCTTCTTTACCACTTTTCTTTAAATAATCTCTTAATTTAATGGCATTTTGCAGTTCTGTGTCTAGCCACGGAGGTTTGGAATAGTACTTAACTCTTTTGGTATATATAGGAGCATGCTTATTGTATATATTTAAATGTGTCATACCAGTACGCTAAAGCAACATCAGGGTTAGTAAAAGTATAAACATTTGAGAGAGCGCTGTTGCTGAGGTCAAAGAGAAAATCATCTGTAATAAATTTGGAAAAAGATCTGTATGTTATAGTTTTATGCCCTGGTTTGGGTATTTTAGCTCCTTTCTTTTTCCAGGTCAAACAAACAGGATAATGATCACTGCAAGCAAAGACTGGAACACAAACTTCTACAACATGCGTCTTGTTATTTGTATATATGTGATCAATGAGTGTGCTTGAAGTCGCAGCTACTCTGGTTGGTCCTGACACTAGTTGTTCAAAGTTGCACAGTTTAATAGTATCGGTCCAGTGTTTATTAGGTTTAAACAGGTCAATATTAAAATCCCCTAAAATGAAGAAATCTTTAGATTCTAATAACAGTTCATCGATCATTGAAGTAAAGTTACTAATCCAGTCCACATGTACATCAGGATGCCTGTATAAGAATCCGACGATGATTGGGGCTGAATGTTTTATATTTATTTCAAGCCAAATAGACTCAACTTGATGCTGCTCAAGGTAATGTAGACGTTTGAAATTAAGCGTTTCACTAATGTATATTAATAAACCAGTTTCTTGATTTCTTGTTCTATGACGTATTATTAAAGAATAACCTGGTATCGCCATTTCAGAATCAACAGTCTGAGTGCATAACCAAGATTCAGAAAAGCCAAATATATGAAATGGTGTATTATGGTTGTTTAAAATTGATGCTATTTCATGTGTTTTGTTGATTGCATGACATATATTAAGATGGCCAATTCGAAAACCATCTTTGGAAGGCCATGTTGTAAGTGACATTTCTTCTATAGAAGGTAATACAATGGAGGAAGGTGGACAGGGATTGGGAGAGGAGATTTAACAGAAAAAGTAAATGTAAAAAATAAAAGTAGTTGGGAGACAGGAGGTATGGATGAGTGCAAAAGAATCAGAACAGTTACAATATAATTATATATCAAATTAAAATGGAATTGGCATAAGCAATTAAAATTAACAACAAATACTAGAGTCAGTAGATGGGAATATCAAATCACAATACAATGTGTGTGTGCGTGTGTGTGTGTGTGTGAGAGAGAGAGAGAGAACAAAACCTAATAATATAAAATATATACTATTACAAATTTAAGGTTACACAAGGGTTTCTATCACAAAGAATAAATGCTCAAGAATGTTATAAGAAATGTTATAGTTTGGCTGTATATAATGAAAAGGAGGGGAGAGGATCGAGTACAAAAGTGTTCTGTGTTTGAGTGTAGGCTATGCATTTCGTGTTTGAAAGTTGACTGCACCTACATTATTCACCATTAAAAATAAACTACAGTCAGGTTATTAGACCTAGAAACATTTAGTTTAGGAGTCGGACAAGGTATTCAAAAAGTATGCTTTTTTCCTTGTCGTTTAGGGGTGAGGAATGACTCTGATTAGAGAGGTCTAAAGGTGTCTCATTGTGAAACTGCAGTTGCTGTTGCTGCTGACGATTCAGTTGACTATTGTGCGCTGACATGGGCCTCACAGGGTTGTTTAACAGCGGCTGTGGTAACTTTTGGCAGGGAACAGCAGGCGACAAGGTGGGTGCGTACGATTTGGAACCTCTCACGACCGCCGAATACAGTGGCTTGGGCTTTTGGATTAGCATTAGATTTTGCCGTGATTCATCCGATGGACGTGGTGTAACGTTGCTCTGTTGAGAATGGAGAACTTGACCACAGACTGACTGTACTACTGACTTTTGGCTAGTGCCACCTTTCAGCTGAGGACGACGCGGGGTCTGCATAAGAGATGCAGAGTAGCAACGTTTGATGTTGACAGCCAGGCCACTGCTACCCCGAGTGTTCGGATGCACAGCGTCCCTCATCCAACCTGTTTTAATACCCCCTTTCTTGGTGTAGAAGGCAGTGTCATTGTCGACTACATCAACTCCAGTGAATTGTTGGCAAACTTGTTTTAGGCAGTGATTTGATTTTTGATACAAGAGCTGATGTGATCATGACCATCACGGTGTGGTAGAATGGTAGATAGCATGATTCTAGCTGTTGGGAAACAACGACGACATTCTTTAACGACTGCACGCCACGTTGAGTTACCCAGCACATAGCCACGCTTGCAGTCATTAATGCCAATATGCAGAACCAAGAGAGTGACATCAGGGTGAATAGCCGTACCCCGCAGCGCTGTTAGAAGGGATGACCTGTCCAGCCCAGAAATTGTAATAACCTGGGATTTCTCGCTTGCTACTGACATCTTGGCTTCATGCAGGCCTGCTACCACAGAATCGCCCAGAATCAATGTTTTTGTATTTGAATTCAGACCTGAGAGTTGTGGCCAGTCATTATCAGACGAGTCAGGTGAGTTAGTGTTATAAGATACAGCATGCTTGCCAAGTGAAGAGCGTGTATCGGAAAACGCAATCTCATGTACTGAACGATCCGTACACACACTGATGTCATCTTGCATGTTTGAGTCACCATCAGTGTCCAAAGCACACTTAGGTTCTAGGTCCGGGCAGCTGTGTTGGAAAGAGCGTTTGGTGGGTTGCTGTGGTGTGAGTTTGAGAACCACAGAGCTGGGATTGGATGTTTTGGTGCGAGGCTGTGGTGTTGGTTTGTGAACCACTGAGTTAGGCTGAAAGGGTTTGTTGCGAGGATGTGGTATGGGTGTAACCATCGTGCTAGACTGAGAGGGTTTAGGTTGAGACTGTTGAGCGTGACTTGATGGACAATGTGAGGACCTGTAGCTTGTAGTACCAGACTGGTAAGCAGTGTCAGGGCGCTCCTTGTTCTTCACCAGCAACTCCAAGTCGTTCATCTCAATCTTCATTGAGTACCTCATTTCCCGTATGGCAGAACGAAGTGCTGCTATTTCATCACGTAAGTTGTTTGTTACGCGATTAAATTCCTCAAGAGGCACGCAGTCTTCATGACTGTTACATGTTACTTGAACCCCTACATTGCAAGAGGTAAGTGTGATCTGATTTAGAGCAATCAGGTCAGACTGAAGGGTTACACCTGACTTGCCGCCCGTGCGGACATCCGTCTCTTCATCAACAGCAACTAGAGGAGACAGCTGAGAGAGGGGTTCTTCAGAAGAGGTATGAACGTAGGACAGGCACGATGATGGCAGTGGACCGAGAGGTCCGCAGGTTGCGGCTTCAATTTCATCGTCCCCATCAACAGAGTTTACAACCGCACAAGTATCAGAGGCGGGATACATACTATCAACATCCGATGAAATGGCACAAATACAATTATCAACCGGTCCCTTGAGGTCCGACTGCTGATACTGACGACGACAAGCAGGGCTTGTTAAGATAAGAGGTGATGAGGGCGCAGACATTAGTTGTAGGGAGGTTTGGGAGTGACCCTCATCAACGTCACGTTGCCGCCTTCGGAGACGGCTGGAGCGCCGTGTTGGCTGTTTAGCTGCTTGGCGCTTAACGACTGCCCCTGAAGCTGGAGGTAGAAGGTAGCCTTTGTATGGATTGCCTGGCCTCCTCTCGTTGCGCGGCAGTAAGGTGGCTGTCAAGGGTGTTGATTAATGCCACTAGCGCTCTTAGCTCCTTCCCTCTCCAATCTGCACAGAAGTTACCTTGTGCTAGCACGGTGTTGGTGGTGTAGTACAAGGTAACTGTTATCAGTTTTTCACGCTCAAAATACACTCGAATTGTTGTTTTGAACAAGTGAGGTGGAAGCTGAAAAGGGAGCTCATCAAAGTCAGTGTACGAGCCTTGCACTTCAAGTGGTTGTAGGTTCTTGTTATCATTCAGGTCGTCACGCCACTGAACAGTATACTGAGGTTCATTACCGAGAAAGACCTTATATCGGTGATACAATACACATCTCGCAATGGGCATGAGGTTGTGCGGAATGACAAATGTTGCTTGACGTTCGTCTTGTTTGATGTCAACTCCAGGTGCCCAATTGCAGGAAGACACGCGAAGAAGCGCCATAGCGCTTTAGTCCAATAAAAGAAAACCACACAGAAGTAGTATTGGATCAGTACATATTCACACAAAGATGATAATTATTTACCATAAAGTGTGTGTAGATAAGTATATACCACGATTGAAATAACCCCACCTATGACATTGTGTACGCCGGAAGTTTACATAATTACATTTTTAAAAAAAAGACGTAAAATGCAAATGACGCCACCAATGATGAAATTTTGAAGACTACATCCTGTTCATGACAACAGTGCCTCTTGGAAACAGGAGAAATAGATGAATAAAATCAGAAGACTGAGTGTTTTTACGAAGATCAGGTAAGAAAATAACTAGAATAAATTTCACGATTCAGAAGATTCATACACTGATGGAAACAGACCAAAACGAAAAGCACCGTTACTGCATAGCAACAATGGAAGAAGAAAAGAAGTTGTCATCTCAATATTTTAAAGGGCAAAAACAGCCCCCAAAAAATGGTATAACTTTAAAAAAGCGTCACATTTTTGAAGTCCAGTGTATCAAAAAATTTTTTAAACAGAAATTGTTATTACACAAATAGACAATCACACAAAAGTTACATCAACAGTGAGCGGTGAAAAATGTTCCTATTGAATAGATGGCGTAGGAATACACCCTCAAGAGAGAGAGAGAGAGAGAGAGAGAGAGAGAGAGAGAGAGAGAGAGAGAGAGAGAGAGAGAGAGAGAGAGAGAGAGAGAGAGACGTTTGGACATCGTCCGTGTATTCACCAAAAAACATACAAACAATAAAACAAACACAAATTCTTCGGGCCACCAGCCCCTAGAAAATATGGTTGGTCACGAGGTTGACAAAAGTGTTGTACCTGATCTCTCAAAAATTACAATGGCTGTTACTTTCATTAGGTTATTACATCAGCTCAAGTGTTTCAAATTCATTTCGTATTTTGAGTGCATGAAAAATAAATAGTCCTAATCTCCATACATGAAACTTTAATTCGCTCTGTAGTATATGTATATACGAAAGTACAGGAAAAGTTAAATATTTTTCTCTAAGGTCACTATACAGAATACATTCGGTTACAAGATGATTTTCATTTTCCAATACGTGGCAACATGGACACAATCCATTTCCTTCAATTTCATTGAAGGTTATCCTAAAGAATGAAGCTTTCAGAGGTAGAACTCCCAGTCGGAGCTTAATTAAGCAGTCTCTAAAGCATTTGAAATGCATAAAATCAATATAGGCTTCTGTCTGAAAAATATCTTTAAATGTTCTATAATACTGATACGTTTCTTTTCTCATTACAGAACTGTCCCACTCTTGCACATATTCATCTTTCATCATCTGCTTAAACATGCTAACAAAGACATTCTCACTCCCCACACCTTGTTGTACCCAAGCATACCCAAAACCTCTCTCTCTCTCTCTCTCTCTCTCTCTCTCTCTCTCTCTCTCTCTCTCTCCCTCTCTCTCTCTCTCTCTCTCTCTCTCTCTCTCAAGTAGCTTGAATACCTTCCGAATAAAAATTGCCTACAAATACCTTTTCGTTGCTTTTACAATTTGGGATAAAAGCAAAGAAGATGTATTTGAAGACAATTTTTATTCGGAAGCTATTCAACCTACTTGTGAGAGAGAGAGAGAGAGAGAGAGAAGAGAGAGGAGAGAGAGAGAGAGAGAGAGAGAGAGAGAGAGAGAGAGAGAGAGAGATTCTTTCAACGGATTTATTCTGCGAAATGACGTGACTAGAAACAATTGTATTTATTCCCTTTTGATTGTTGTTGACTCTGTACTTATGCTATTTTGTTGATTCATATTTATGGTTTAATAGAGGGCGTGACAACGTAGTTTATTGTTACGAGTTAGAGAAGTTGTGAAACGGGAGGATACGCAGATTCACGCATACACGCACACCAAATTCTTGAAATAACATACAAAATCGTCATTTAATAATACTATTACGTTTATAATACAACATTTGAAATAATAAACAATATATACCTTCCGGCACAGCTGCGAGAAGTCCAGAACAACCAATCTTTCGTATAGTCAAGAAAAGATTGAATAGATTTTTGACTGTACATTAGTGAACTGTCATGTGACCAGCTCAACCAATCAGAATTCAGCTCTCATTAAAAATATCTTCTCAAAAGAAACGGACTAACAAAAATACAAAGTGCTCGGACCCAACTATAAAACCGGTCCGTGACACTGACCATCTTCATGATGGTTTGTTTTGGCTGCGTTTGTTTCGTTTAATAATCCAAGTAATCAATTTTAATAAATGTGAACATCACCCGGCCTTTCATAGGTGAAATGTTATCTCACTTTGCCCCTGTCACAGCCGAACAACTGAAGACGATCATCGCTCGATGCAAGCCCACTTCTTCACCTGTTGATCCTGTACCGACTAAGATTGTGCTGGACAATATTGACATCCTGTTGCCCATTTTGGTGAAAATAGTAAATAGAAGCATCAGTCAGTCGGTTGTTCCTACTCCCTTCAAAACGGCTCTCATTAAACCCCTGCTGAAAAAGCACAATCTAAACCCAAATGAATGTAAAAATTTTAGGCCAGTTTCAAACTTGCCCTATATCTCAAAACTACTTGAACGAGTCATCGCCAGGCAAATGATCAGCCACTTAGACCAACACAATCTCTCAGATAGATTTCAGTCAGCATATCGTGCCCATCACAGTTGTGAAACATCGCTGTTACGCCTCATGAATGACCTTTTGTGCAATGCTGATGCCGGTGACTTGACGCTTTGCGTCTTGTTAGATCTCAGTGTGGCATTTGACGCTCTTGATCATACTGTTCTTCTTGATCGCATGTCTTGTGAAGTTGGAGTGACTGGGCCTGCATTGGACTGGTTTGTATCATACTTGCGAAACAGAACCCAGTATGTCACAATCAACCATGCATCCTCACCAGAGATGGAACTATCATGTGGAGTCCCTCAGGGCTCAGTACTGGGCCCTCTGCTGTTCTGTATCTACACTTGTCAGCTAGGCTCTGTTGTCGAAAGGCGTGGCCTCAATCGAAAAATGTTCGCAGACGACACAGAACTCTACACAGCATTCAGACCTACAGCACAGTCAGCACAGGAGGCAGTGACATCGGTGGAGCATTGCTGTGAGGAAGTCAAGAACTGGATGTCATCAAATAGGCTCAAACTGAATGACTTGAAGACAGAGATTTTGCTGTGTGGGTCTAAGACCAACCTAGCGAAAACCAGCATCGACTCTGTACAAATTGGAGAGGCCAAGATCACACCATCTGACGTAGTGCGAAACCTAGGCTTGTACATTGACAGCCGACTAACCTTGTCAACGCATGTTAGTTTCATCGTGAGGACATGCTACTTCTACATCAGAATGCTAGGCAGACTACGCCCATTGTTAAATCTTAGAACAGCCAGATCAGTTGCAACTTCTCTCATCCTCTCTAGATTGGATTATTGTAACAGCTGCCTCTGGGGACTACCTAAAACACAACTGCAGAGACTACAACTTGTTCAGAATACTGCAGCAAGGATTGTTCTAAAACAAAAAAGGAATGAGCATATTTCACTTGGACTTCGTTCTCTTCATTGGCTGCCCGTTGAAAAAAGACTGGACTACAAAATCCTGGCACTGGCCTATCAGTGCATCACGAGCACTGCTCCCACCTACCTCACAGAACTGGTCTCCCCTTACCAACCCAGACGCGAACTCAGGTCAGGGACTCAGTGTAGACTTGAAACCCCCAGTGTGCGCACAAGCAACACAACCAAAAAGACTCTTGGAATGCGCTCCTTCAAAAATGCTGCACCCACTCTGTGGAACTCCCTTCCCCTGAGCTTGAAGCAAGCTCCATCCCTGCCAAGCTTCAGGAAAGGACTAAAAACTTACTTGTTTTAATATGGCTGAATCACCGTCTCAGTGCGCATAGAGCATGAACAACTACGTACATGGATTTTTGGCGCCTTACAAGATCACATCATCATCATCATTAAATAAATGAATAGGTGAAGAATGAAAGTAGTATACTCAGACAACTGCATTTATAAATTTTTTCGTTATTATGTAAAAAAACAACAACAAAAAACATAATTATAACACGCTTTAAAACAAACATATTTAATTCTTATTTGTCTTATCTTCCACAGAATCTGGTGATCGCGATTTGTCTACTTCCAATGATAATGTTGCGGCGATTGCTGGTGGAGTTTCGGCTGCTGTCGTTGTCGTCGTTGTCGTCCTCATCATCATCTTTGTTGTTATGCGGCGACGTCGGCAGAATGAACAGCGGAAAACTCTGAGCAGCCCGATTGTCGACCAAGACGATGGTTTGTCTCCCTTGATTGTCTTGAGGGCTGATAGTAGTTGCTTCCCTTTAGCTGAATATGTTTTATCATAGCTAAGATTAGATAAAAAAAATTTATTTTGCTGGGTGCGCTTTTTTACATCTTGCCTTTGGGGCTTATAACAAAAACTATAACAATTATTGTTATAACATTAACGTTATGGAACAATAACAAATAAACAAAGTAATCATTAGATAATATCTTTTTTTTTAATGGTTGTTAATAGCCAATAGCAACAATTAATGTTCACTTAATTTTTTATGTGTTTTAAGAGATGTGTTCTAAATGATGTAAATGTAGATGCAGGAGTGCAGAGGTCTTCAGGAAGGTTATTCCACAAAATGGAACCGGAATAAGCAACACTATTTTTTGAAGAGATCAATTCTTGGAATTAGAACATTCAATTTTATAGATCTGGCAGTGTTTTTGTAAAAAAAATGGAAAAGAGATAGGAAGGTGCTATGCCAGAAAGGACCTTGTGCATGAAAACCCATTTATTAAATTTTAGTCTGTCGGTAAGTGGTAGAATATTGATCCGTTTATAGTCATCCGGAGAGATTTTTTGTTTAAGAATAACTTGTTTAATTGCACGATCTTGAATTTTACTTAAAGGATTCATTACATTGTCACTAGCAGAATCCCAAATAGTAGAGGAATACTCAATAAATGGTTGAATATGACCGGAATAAAACAGTTTACGAGAAGGTAGAGTTAATTGGTGTTTAATCCTTGATAATTGATATGTCCTTCAGAAGTTACACCAAGAAGTTTAAGGCATTGTGTTTCATCAATTATTTGAGAGAGAGAGAGAGAGAGAGAGAGAGAGAGAGAGAGAGAGAGAGAGAGAGAGAGAGAAGTTACGCTGAATAAAAAAGTTCTAATAGAGGTTGGTAGAAGAAAGACAGATTGGACGAGTATCAAATAATGTCTTATAATATTACTATGTCTCAAAAGCGTGGTTGGCTAACACGTTAGTGTTGTAAGAATTACATTCCCAACCTCTCTCTTCCTCTGGCAGTGGAATGCGTTTATCATGTGAACATTTTTTTTTAATACACACTAATATGGGAAACTTTTAATAACATATAATTTGATCTTCTTTCTCGGTAATCTACATCAGTACAACTGCTGTATACGTATATGTAATGAATCCAATAGTGGTATTGAATGCAGTCAATCTAAATAAAGTTGTAAAAAATTATCTTCCTCCTTTTGTAAAAGCGATTTCTTAAGATCGCCGCGTTTTGAGTTCCCATAACCCAATGACCACACCAAAGGATTCTGCACAGCAGGAGCCTCCCAAGGCTAGACTAACCAACAACTGGAAGGTAGACAATAGCTGCCAGGTGTAAACCAGTCGCCTCCCTTTCCGCTACATTGACATAAAACATTGAAATGTGTGTACTTTCAAGTGTTTCTGACCTGCATCGCTAGTTTGTTAGTTAGCTGGTTAGATCATTAATTGGTTAGATATTTAGTCAGTTAGTTAGCTAGTTTAGTTAATGATTTTAGGAAGTACCACCCTGTCTGACTAACTTTGCTAGCTAAAAGTTCTTCATTACTTTCAGATACGGAGGATCACGTCAACACACTGTACG
Source organism: Oncomelania hupensis (assembly GCA_036898135.1). Lineage (NCBI taxonomy): Eukaryota > Metazoa > Mollusca > Gastropoda > Littorinimorpha > Pomatiopsidae > Oncomelania > Oncomelania hupensis. The sequence continues at coordinate 58,548,367 of CM072520.1, forward strand.
TTACGGGAGAAGATGAAGATCAAGCACTACCCGCACCTCAACCACAGACAAAACATCACCCCGCCTCTCCCTACCACAACGTGCAGCCTCTCTCGGACGGCCATGCCCAACTGCGTAGAGCCAAGACCGCTGAAAAACCAGCAGGAGTGGCCCTCAGAATCCCGTCTGGTACCAACAGCGCGAACTCAGAGAATGATTCCAACTCCAGCGCAGCGAAGTCCACGGTCCAAGTAGAAATAATCGCCGATGAATTTGGATACAGCGTTCCCGAACTGGGTGATCCTCGGCGCGACAAGGCATCCGGTAGCGGGTCGTCAGGCAGACTCAGCGACGCCGGCTACTTTTTAGCTGCTGTTACGAACGTGCATGGTTATGAAAACGTTCCTGGAACGTTCAGACTTAGCGCTGAAGACCCAGAAGCGGCGGCTTCGACTGCTCACGACCAAGACGAAATGGACGGCTATGCTGCCGTTGAACAAGTCACAGATTCCAGCACCCTGAAACCCACCGCCTGCCCTGCAGCCCCTTCCGGTGACGTCTATGCTAAAGTTGACAAGAGCGCCAAGAAGAATAACTCGCCCGCCATAGGTCAAAGTTCGCCGGAAGTAGGGGTCGGTGATGACTTCTACTCACAAGTCCAGAAACCCAAACCTGGCACCAAACCCGCCATGAAACCCAAACTCGCTCAGAAGCCAGCCTTCGCCAAACCGAAGCCTGAACTTCAAACTGGGAAGAATGGAGAGGAACGTCGTCATGGAGAAGAAGAAGATGCTTACAACACGCTGAATCACACCGTCAAAGCAACACAACTGCCACGTATGGATGACCCTGAGTCAGAATACAATCACCTAGGAGACATCTCAGCTCAATAAAAATACATACATTACCCTATAGCACATGCACAGCGCTTTGAGCAATTTTTTGAGCTGGTAACTGAATTACACAAGAAATGTTCATTTTATTTTACAGTATTCCGCCCTGCCGCTGTGCTGCCTTCTCTGGTTTATCGTCAGGATTGTTTTGTTCACTCTTTATTCCCCAAAACTTTGCATAAGTAATCAATTAAGACAGATTAATATGTTATAGCCTACTTCTTCGGATGAGAGTATACATCGAGGTCTAGTCTGTGTACGCATGTATTCAACAGCACGGACTTGAAAGATCCTGACGCTCATGTCCTAGAGGGGCGAGTACCAGAAACATCAATACACCCAGCATGCACTAGGTTCTCTTTCCCATCCTGTTCTGGGTCAGCGCTGCTCTTACGGCTGCAACGCTTTCGCTCAGAAGGTTGCCAGAATTCACCCGTGTTGGTGATGATCAAAACCCAAAATTATATATATATAAAACGACAATTATTCTTTCGTTTTACCTACCAGACCAAAGGCCTGCATTTTGATGAACAAGTAATCAAAGTGTCTAAAATTTCGCTAAATATTGGCCAACTATGACAGCTCAATAATATCGTGAGATCTCTCTCTCTTATTTATTTCCACACCAACGTATTGAGGTCTCTCGATTTTTTTAGAACGATTTCGTGATGCCCTTCAGAGTTGACCATTTTAAATTAGCATGCTTCATGGCTCGGACCTCCGTTATTATTTGTCATCGCACATCAGACTACACATTTCTTAAGTGAAAAAAGTATTCTACATCTCTCGAATTTTTTAATGTATTTAGGCTTATTATTACTTTACTTTTTTTTGTGTGTGCTACATTTTTGTAACATTCGTCAGGTTCGGCACATTGAAAACAGCGCTCTTATAGACCATACAACAGTACAAAGACCATATGAACGCACAAAGACCATGGAAACATACAAAGCCTATTGGATATCATAGGAACGTACAAAGGCCATAAGAAAGTACACCATCCCATAGGGTTCACACAAATATTCAATATTTCTAGATATCTTAGTGTTTGTTTTTTTAATTTATTTATTTATTATTATTATTATTATTATTATTATTATTATTATTATTATTATTATTATTATTATTATTATTGTTATTTTTTTGCTACATTTTCGTGATACCCATCAGAAAATAGAACTGTCCAAAGGTTGTAGGACTGTACAAAGACCATAAAACTGTACAAAGACCATAGGACTACACAAAGACCATAACTCTGCACAAAGACCATAGAACTGTACAAAGACCATAGGTCTGTACAAAAACCATAGAACACTGTACAAAGACCATAGGACTATACTTGCACAAAGAAGGTCTGCTGAAAGACGAAACTGAAGTCAGCATTGAAACCAAGCATTACAATGCATACATCTACTGCAAAACTGTGCGCTGTATTATGCATTATCTATTATGAATTCTGTATTATGTAGGTTTACTGTAGTGTGGCATCTTGCGCCAGTGTTGCGATCAGCCAATGAAGCCTTTAGAAGCTTGGTGTATAACTTTGTAACTTAATTACTAGAGTGATGACCAATAACGAAGTGTTCCTGTTGTGATCTTACGCATTATCTGTACGCATTATCTGATAATAAGCATTATCTGTTATGTATTATGTCCTGTAGTGTGGCTTCTTGCGCCATTGTTGCGATCAGCCAATTAAGCCTTTAGAAGCTTGGTGTATGACTTTCTAACTTAATTACTACAGTGATGACCAATAACGAAGTGTTCCTGTTGTGATCTTACGCATTATCTGTACGCATTATCTGATATTAAGCATTATCTATTATGAATTCTGTATTATGTACTGTAGTGTGGCTTCTTGTTATCACCGAAGTGATTTTAGACTAAATTTACACACCAAAAATAGTTGCTTTAGAAGCTTTGGTGTATGACTTTGTAACTTAATTACTACAGTGATGACCAATAATGAAGTGTTTGTTGTGTTCTGACCTCAAAGCATTGTTTTAGAGTCCTGCGCTCTTGAAATAATTAATCAACACCATCATCATCATAATCATCAATCATAATTCATCATCATCAGTGTCGATATTTTTTTTAAACACAATTGCTTAGGCGACACGGACTTGTGTTTATGGATGATTTCCAAATAGTCGACAAAAGAATTAATGAATGAATGAAATGATTAAGATCTTGCACAGCGTGTATTTCCATGCACTATTTCAGCGTTAGTACTATGCAAGTTCCAAGGTATGTGCTAATAATTCCTCAAGCTATCAAAAGCAAGGCGATCTTAAAAAAAATCGCTAGAAATAGTACATCCTGACAAGAATGTTGGAGCATCCTAATGCATGAACGTTTAAAAGTGTCACTGACCTGCGCGTGCTGATGGGCTGTGGTTACAGGGCGTTTGCCAGCGATCAGTAAAGAATTCATGGCCCTTGAAAAATTAATAATAATTTTTGTTTTGTATTTTATGTTGCTTTTTAAAAAGACAACTCTTTATTGTCCATTTTTATCGGGAAATTCTGGGCCGTCTCCCCTGGAGAAGGCGTAGTCGTAGTCTGTGGCGCGCTCAAACCCAACCTACAGTTGTGATTTGGAAATTTTGCTGAGGGAACCAAACCGTAGTACCGAGAGAAAACCCCCGAGACGTTGCCCGAGTCGAAAGTAAATAATATTTGGAGAAACACAACGCCCAGATGCTGGATCGAACCCACACCTGTCAGGCGCGTAATTGGTTTCTGGCCTGTGGACAAGGTAAGTTAGTCCCCGCCTTAGCCCACTTGGCCACAACGCTCTGTCGTTTTAGATTACGATGTACTTGTAAAGTCTAATTGTTTTCATTAGTTAGGGTTGCTTGATTTCCTTTCTTGTTTGAACAAAGCTAAAAGGCTCCGCACACGAGCGTCAAACGTCATGATGCTCGAAATAAAAATAAAGCGTGCCCTCCAACACACCCGCACCCCACCCACCCCAAGCTCACCCTTCTCCCCTCTTTCACACCCTTCCCACTCCCATACTACCACGCACTCTACATAAGTTATGTTTTCAAGTTTACACTATTTGTATAATGCGTTTTTCCTTTACAGAAATAGGCTTACTTTTGCGACGCTTATGCATGCATGTAAATATTTTTGCGAGTCATTTTTTTAAAACATACATTAATTCAACAAACCAGATAATAGTGCAAGGCGAAACACCAAAGCACCAGTCTTAAATGACTGCTGCCCAAATAATAAATAATGTATCCAAAATGTATCAAGAGGCTATTTTTGCTGTAAATGTTGCTTCTGTGTTTGAACTCTGTTCGCTTTTTTAACCTGCGTATTTGGTATAGTCTGCTTTGTATGTTTTTTAGGCTCTAGGGGTTCTCTGTACATAAGTGTGTGCGTGTGTTGTGTATGTGTGTTTTGCGTTGTGTGTGTGTGCACTTGTTTACACGGCGTTATTTGGACAAACCAATGAACATTTACATAACTTGTTTTGACAGGTCTCCTTGATTTGACGTCACGCCAATGATCTGCTAGGGTTCGATTGATCGATTTATTGTTGCTTTAGGTCCAGCGGACTCTTCCGAGCCAAATCTGCTAGGGTTAGGGCTGTGTTACGGTAAGGGTTAGGTAATGGTTAGGGTTAGTGTCAAAACACCTAAATGTTACTTAAAAACGGGGACGTAATATGACCCATTGTCAACACAACGTATGTGGCGTTTCAGAAAGGTTATAATAACACCGTGAAAACAAGTGTGTGTGTGTGTTGTGGAAGATTTTACCACTTTACAATAAATTACGTGGTACAGTAAACACCGGCTGTACGTGTTACAGTGAACACCGTCTATAGTGGCCGCCCAGGGCAAACGGTTTGGGTGACCAGTATAACCGATGCATCAATTTTTAGTCCATTAGAATATCATGATGATCATTATTTGTAACATAAATAAAATTGTGGTTTACAAAATAAATCCTTAATTAAGTGTGTGTGAATTATTTTAAAAGACTGTGCGCCAGTGTTTGTATGCGTGTGTGTGTGTTTGTGAGTGTGCGTGGGTGTGTGCGTGCGTGTAAGTCACTCACATTCCTTCGCCATATTTATTTTTAACACGTTCACATAAATCAACACCATATATTTGGTTGCGTATTCGCATTTTATTTGTAGGGAATACTACAGTGGAACCTCCGGTATCCGTCTCTCTTGTACAACGACTCGATTATGACCTGAAAACTTCTGACAGAATGATTCACTTCCAATAATAAATGACCTCTGGTATGCGACAACCTCTTTTATGCGACCAGCGACCGTGTCTTAAGCCCTTTATACGACCGTCTTAGGCAAACGTAAAAGAGATATCAGTTAATTTATTGACTGGACCTTTCGTTTTTTTTCTCATGTTAGTGTACGCCTGCTGTTGTTTGCTATTTCCGGTTCGCAAGTAAAGGACATTACTCGCATACACTGGCTTTTCAAAATGCGTCGCGCAAGAGGCAAGGCAGAGAGAATGAAAGTGATTGAAACAAGTTAAAAAGGGGAGAGTTGTTTGTCTATTGCTAGAAGTTTAGACGTTGGGAAGACCCAAATTCAACTTATCATAAAGGATAAAAAAATGATGACTACATACCCCTCCGACCCTGACCCCCCCTCCCCCCAACTATTTCCGGTATAAGACCACCTCTATTATAAGACCGTTTTTTCTCAGATTTTGGACGGTCTTATACCGGAGGTTCCACTGTAAAATAAAATTTCAGTGATAGGTAATATTGCAACTCGTGCAAATGTTAGCCAGAAATAAAGTACATGCAGCATGAGCACTATAACTGATAACAGTTCAGAGTTTCTCTTCTTCAACCATGGTTACTCCATCTATAGACGATTATAAAGGTCACATAAAACACTTGTAAAACCAAATTGATAATTGTGTATAGCGTAGGCCTACCTAAAAGCTCAATAGGCTTATCAAGGCACTGGCCATTGGAGATCAAGAATAACAGGTGCACTAAATAGTTCATAATTGCCTCATGCAACAAGTGTGGCCAAAAGGCAACTTTCTACATAAAGGTCAGTTGTATTGTTAAGGCTGGTTAGTATTTATTGTCTAATATACAATGCTATGAAAAGACGTAAAATCCAAAATTAATGATATGATAATAATAATAATAATAATAATAATAATAATAATAATAATAATAATAATAATAATAATAAGCTTAATAATAGTATATTATTAGTAGTTGTAGTAGTATTAGTAGCATTATTATTACCATTATTAATTATATTCATATAGAGCTTTTTCCTGAAGTATATCAGTTCAAGTGAATTGAGCTGAACTGATAAAAACAAGTAAATAAGTGTTTTAATTGCATTCTGAGTGAGCCTCTTAAGTCAGATTCAACCCAGATGCAAGTACAAACGGTTTGGGCTTTGACCTACTCGACAGCTCCTGTCACCGATGAAAGTAGAATTGTTTCAGAGAGCACCTAGAATTACTAGGAGAGAATAAATGTTGTAGGAAGAGGTTGGTTATTGAAAACTGGATGATCATGCAGAGAAAACAAAACAAACAACTAGAAGGGTAAGCCATATGACTCACATGCTCTTAATGGAACTTAAAATAATTAACATGAAAATGAGTGCCCAGAAAACCAAAATGAAGCAGTGGCATTAAAATGCCAAGTAATACTGACTTTGATCTTTCTATGCTCTTGACCTTGAAATGACCCTGACACACCAGCTCAATTCCAATGTGAATAGCACTTTTCAGTGCTCTCCGCGTTTCGCATGCTGCAGGCTATTTATAGCTTGCCTGCACCACCCTTTCCAGTGAAAGGAAGTATAGGCGAAGCCTGGCTGACCTAACCTCAAAATCTGAAAAGCTTTGGTTGAGCCGCTGTGCTGACCTGTGGCTCCAAATACGCATGTACTATTATTAAATTCTTTTTTAAAATATAATAATAAAAAAATACAGCAAGAGTTGTATTAAGTCATAAAAACCTTGGGTTGACCTTGACCTTCAGTGATCTTGACCTTGGAATGACATTGATCTTCACGTGACCTCTCATGCATGTCTGATCAAATAACGCAATGTTGTTGGATACTATGGGTTAAATATACATTCCACTGTACGATGCCCTATGTTTTGTATGTTTTTGCAAGGCCTAAAATGACCTTGACTTTCAAGATCAACGCAAATACGGAACAAATATGAAAGATCAATATATTATCTCTAAATGCAACAACGTTTGGACTTTATATCTCTCATAGTTTAGAGTCAAGGTCACTTCAATGTATCTATAAAAATCGACTTTGAACAGCTCCGGTGACCTTGACCTTGGAGTGAGGTTTACCAAATTTACAAAGTATGTGTATCTCATTGATATCTATCATGCATCATAGAATCATAAGTTCAATACTAATAGCCTGGTAAAAATAAGAATGTTGTGAAAATTTGTCTTTTTTTTTCTTTCCTAACATTTGATGACCCTGTGACATTGACCTTCTTACCAGTATGATTACTCTAGTGGTTTAGTATTGATTTAGGTTCTTTGTCCCCACCTTTGCCTGGGATAGTTATTCCCGTCTGCCCTATCGCCAATGGTGGGTGTGGACGTTGAACGTCAATGGTCATTCATTCTACAGAAATGTGACAACCAAGCAAAGTCTTAGGTAAGCTCATTGTCATGACGACGACAACAACAACAACAGCAACAACAACAACACACTGTTAATCCTTGAGACTAAGGCCCATTAACTACCTGTATCTTCACGTACTCCACATCACTATATATAATCTATTAAATGGAAAAAAAACCGAGTAGCTGACGGTTTCTGAAGAAGTCTAGTTGAGAGGTTTTATTTCTAATAATAATTATGATTTAAATTCGGTGAAAAAACTTAGTGATACTTATATACTAACATGGTCAGAATATAACAACATATACGAGTTCTGCAATCAAATACTGAAGCTGCTATCTTTAATAGTCCACAGCTGTTGTATGAACTGTTTAATTCTTTGCTAGGTAGTCCTTTAGGGACAGATTTGTAGTTTTTTTTTTTAAATTTTTAAATATGATTTTGTTCATAACGAAAATCAAACTCCACAAATATGTTCATCTGTATATATATATAAGACCGTCTAAAATCACAAATTGTGTAAAGACGTAAAATGAAATAAATAAAATGGTCAGAATCTGTAGATGTTAGAGATAGTATAATGTTAAATCTTGTATTGTTGTATCTATTACATGTCACATGTCTATTACATGTCAATTGGCGAAATAAATTCCTATTGTCCTGTTATCCTGTTAAATCACTTTTATTTAGGTTACTGTGTGGTATTTTTTTTAAAGGTTCGTGATAATTATATATGATGAAATCTTTCTAATGGGTCGACATGTTGATTACAATGTTTATCTAATGACAAGGAAGTGTTAACAAGCCTCAATAGCTTTCCATTATGTTTACTTATTTCATTATAAGTCATAAGGGATCTCGTGTATTGTTTTATACTAAATATTCGTTGCCAACTCGCCCCAGCTTTAATATTTTTGCCTTCTCTGTTATTGCATGGTAGCCGTAGGTCTGCGCTACCCAGGACGATGGGAACAGACCCCAACAACTGTCATCTGTTTCTAACTTCGGTTTTATCAAGCTTTTGTCTTTCATGTGGACTCGTTGCAGTGATCCCAATCACTACCACCACTTATTGTAGACGAAATAATAATAATAATAATAATAATAATAATAATAATAATAATAATAATAATAATAATAATAATAATTATTATTATTATTATTATTATTATTATTATTATTATTATTATTATTATTATTATTATTATAAGTAGTAGTAGTAGTAGTAGTAGTAGTAGTAGTAGTAGTAGTAGTAGTAGTATTTCTATTATATTATTATTATTATTATTATTATTATTATTATTATTATTATTATTATTATTATTATTATTAACATTTTGCAACGCCTAATGTTGACAGCTCTAAGCGTGTACAATAAATATACATTAACACACAACAATGACCATGATAAAGACTGAAGCAGATAAAAAGTAAAAAGGTTATCAAGGGGTATCTCAATGCACAGAGACGAGATCATAATACATAATATTGTCACAAGAAAATAAAATCCTCTAATAATAATAATAATAATAATAATAATAATAATAATAATAATAATAATAATAATAATAATAATAATAATATAGGATGCTGTATACGCGCCTTTCCCCAAATCAATCAGGCTCAAAGCGCGGCGACCTATGCCAACATACACGTTCACCTGTCTCATCCACCCTCACACACACCAATACACATCCATCACTCAAACAGGTGGTGTAAAGGCATGGAGTTCGCTATTAGAAGACGGAAAGAGAGTCGATTTTTTTATTTTTAAAATTTTTATATTGACTGCATCCTGTACCATTATTGAAGGGAGGGAGGAAACCGGAGTGCCCGGAGAAAACCCTCGGTGACCTCAATAGTCTCGTACCTAAGTCACATACGTTCGCCCCTTGCGGGAATCGAACCCGCGACCTTCGGCATAGGAAACCGGCGACTTATCCACTGCGCCACGAGGCCACCCTCTAGGTGGGTTTTATTTGAACAAGACCAGGGGCCCTATTCATAGAGGGACTACATGTTATAGGGACTGCAAACCTTGAAAGGACTTTAGATTTCGTCCGATAAATGCGGCATCTGAACTGGCATTCATGAAGGGCGCACAGCCGGGATTGCTTTAGTCCTTTCTAATATTAGCATCGGGAAAGTCAGCCAAATTATATCTACTGCGCACGCGTACTGCAGCGGATGCGATCATTTGTGTGTAGTGCGTGATCGCCTTCAATATTTTAGAGACTTTGCTGTACACTGTAAACATTACACACACATACTCTGCAGAGCCAATTTAGTGTTTTTATACGAAAAATAGAACTATAGGCATGCTAAGGTGCATGCTGCGCTGCGTTTTGCAAGTTGTGATTGTTGGCAAAAGTTTGTCGTGCACGCTTACACAAACATTCACGAATATATATTTTTTTCTGCTGCAAGGGCGATTGAGTTAACAAAAAAACGTTGACAGTTTGCTTACTTATTAGTTGGTGTCCCTGTGTCTAATTTGTTACTGCCTTAACATTGTATCCCCCCGCCCCCACACACACACACCATTCCTCTCTCTTTTATCTGTCTCACTCTGCATCTATGCAATTGTATGTGTGTTTGATTTGATAAAATTGATCAATGTATGTGCACATGTATGAGTGTGTGTGTTTACCCAGTAAAAGAAATGCATATTAGTAAACCCTTTCAATTTATTATGCATACAATTTAAAAAATCTGTTTAGTGTCATGACCTACAGGAAACTTGATTAAATGACTGTTAATGTTGTGGCTAGTGTAAGCTAATTTCCATAGTTTTTCCTGCAAACATACTCGTGTTCATATTCCGGTGGCGCTTGGATTGGTATTAGTTTCCCATCTATGCACCCAAACACGTTCGGCATGTTGCCGATTCTTTGAAATTTTAATTTTTATCTGTCAGCTTCGTGTTGATCTGGAAACTGGATCCAATTGCTGACTATCGATTTCAGAGCAACAGTAACTTTTGAGATTACTCTGTTGGCTGTCGTTTGCGAAATTCCAAACAAATCAGCACATACTATTTGGAAAGAACCGCACGCGTAAAATCTCAAAGCAACAAATACTTGCATTGATGGTGTCAAAGACCCATGTCGGTTTGCGTGTTCCAGTTGCTCTGCAACATCGTCAGTTATGGTCAATATGGCATGACGACGAAAACGAAAATCCGTGTACAGTTTTACGTCATCATAACTATCTAAGGGATTCATCCTGTCTCTGAAAATTCTATTTCTCCTCAGCTGTCTTCGCCTTAGTAAGATTGGAATCAACGCACCCGCCATTTTTGTTCGATGTTACAGTCCCTTTACCGGCATAAAGGCCAGAATCTTATGCTGATAACTTTTAGGCCGTTTGCAGCGACCGATAAGCTCTGCTGTCCCTCTATGAATAGCAATATATTGCAGTTATAGGCCGTAGACGGTTTGCAGTCCCGTTCCCGCACTTGCAGTCCCTTCATGAATAGGGCCCCAGGACGTGGATCCGCTCTTTCGGCCTCGCGCCTACAGTAGTCGACACATCCAACATCAGTAGCCAAATGAGCACAGTGATAGCAGTCTGGACTCTTTAAAAACATTGTGGTAGATGTAGACATCGGGCTTCATAAGGAATTGAACTGAAGTATGCTTTATGAGGTATTTAAATGTTAGGTTTCTGTAAAAGACTTGCACATATTAGGTCTGTTTGTTTTTTTATAACACCAGCCTTTTCAGTTATATTGCGTTACGAGTACACTACTCAAGTTGGATTTGATAATACTGTGAAGCATTTGGTGTGTAGTGTACTTTATTCAACTGATCAAGACTAGCAAGATATTTGTTTATTTTCCAATGACTTAAATAAATTAAGTTGAGTGAAAACAATGGTAGACATTCAATTTCATAATACAATAAAGCATTTGGAGGTTTTTTTTTCTGTAATGGGATGGACAGAAAATTGTTAAACATATTTTGTCCTTGTCAGTGAATGTATAGAAATGGATTTATTTTGTGTGTTTTTTTTTACATTAAAAACCTAAGTGCGAAATAAAACTATCTACAATCAAGCAAGGACAAATGGGGAGCATTCTCTTCAACTTTGACGCGTGTTACCAGAAATACATGAGTCTTATATGAAATCCGTTTCAGCAGTGTTGAACACGATGATCTTCGTTGTTTGATTTTTTTTTTTCCCGACTGCATTTTATCGGCGATTATAACAGTTGTTTTGTTTGTTTTTCTCTCGAGATTTAACGCACTTCTACTTTCTACAATTATTTTAATTTATACCTCCAAGATCATGTTTTTTGTTCGTTGTATATGTTAGCCTATTTCATCCATTTGAACAACCTTTAATCCCATTCGTAGATTTATCCTCACCGCTCAGCTTGCGACAGAATGCAAACATCAGGCAGTTTTGAGCAGGTTGTGACTGTCGTGAAAAACGTGCGTCTCTTTTGTCAGCAACGATGCATCGTTTGTTTTGTTTTTCGTGATGTTCAAATTACAATGTGTTGGGTGCCTTTGGATTTTCAGTATTAATAGATTCCAAAGATTATGTTTTGACGTCGGCATTTTATACGTCATAGACGGATTGCGTCATTAGTTGGGGTAAACACGGGCGAGAAGATCATCGCGACTCAGGAGACATTCCAAACACGGCATTAACTAGTGCAAGGCACACCAGTTGGGTTTAATCGACCAATAAGAATACAGAGAGGTCCTTTAGGTACAGGGTGAGTCAGCCGGAACGTACGGGTGGGAGTGACCATCAGCTTTCATTGACTCAAGAGTCCAGTAACCAAGGTCGTCAACTGGACGTTACCCGTGGGGGAAGCCATTTTGCTTTCACGAACCGTTGGGTTCACTTCTTCATGCGCCATCGTGGGCACGTGTTTAGCTAGGCTATACTATGCTAACAGATGCCAGATAGATAGCATATGTAGGTAAAGATAAACAATAATAATATTCATGC
>CM072520.1:58561327-58598827 GCA_036898135.1 Oncomelania hupensis
CATTTTTTGAAACTATTATTGTCATTGCACATTCATCGCATTGTATTAAAAGAACATGACATTCCCGAGAAACAAACAACTTACACTCATCAGACGAATCCACTGGTGCTGTTGTCGCAGCTATTGCTGCTTCTGTTGTTGTTGTTTTTGTTGTTGTTGTTGTTGTTCCTGTTAAAAATAAAAATATAGCTTACGTTCTAACCTGTGTACCCCCTCTGCTTAGCTCCATAAACAGAGGTCCATAGTATACGAAATGAGCAATAGCAAGAGAACAATTAAAAAAAACAAAGAAGCACGAAGTAAACTTTGAAGCAAAACATAATGGTGAAAATCATGAAGATGGTGATGTTGATCAGATGGTAAGCGGCAATGGAAGAATGAGGGGGATGTGGAGAGGAGGATGGGAGGTGGGTAGGGCTAGGGGTGGTGCTGGTGTGACGTCATCGTCATGGCACAACATAATTACAGTTTTTAGTTTGAGCATTAGGCCTACTATTATTTGAAGTAAATTGCTTTCAATAAATAAGTAAAACCAACTTACCGGTCACATTCAAAGTTGTGTTCACTGTTATGAGGTTGGAACTTCCCCATTTACTTGTACATGTACACAAGCTGTTATTGTCCGATATCTTCACTGACGTAATATTGACGGTGCTGGACACGTAAGATGTACTGTCATTGCCGGTTTTTTACAACAGTATCAGCAACGTCACCATAACCACTGCAGTTGAAAGTGACAAAGTCCACCAGAGGGTTTCCAGAGTACACTGTACACGTCATAACAAGGCTCTGCCCCTCATTCAACACGCTGCCTGCTGTGTAACCTGTGATGACGGGTGGGTCCGACGGCGGATCTGTTGAAACAATAAAATAAATAATTTAAACATAATAATAATAATAATAATAATAATAATAATAATAATAATAATAATAATAATAATAATAATAATAATAATAAAAAAAAAAAATACTACTACTACTACTACTACTACTACTACTACTACTACTACTACTAATAATAATACTAATAATAATCGTCGTCATCATCATCATCATCATCATCATCATCATCATCATCATCATCATCATCACAATCATCATCATCATCCCTCCTCCACTTCTACCCCTCCTCCACTTATTATGATCATCATCATTATCATCACCCTCATCATCAGCATCATCACCCTCATCATCATCACCATCATCATCATCATCATCATCATTATCATCATAACCATCATCATCATCATCATCACCATCATCATCATCATCATCATCATCATCATCATCATCATCATCATCGTCATCATCATCATCATCATCATCATCATCATCATCATCATCATCATCATCATCATCACCCTCATCATCATCATCATCATACCATCATCATCATAATCATCATCACCATCATCATCATCATCATCACCATCATCATCAATTGTATTATTCCAAGAAGGAAAAGAGGCTAGTGAGAGGTTCATTTTAAAGTGTAAATGAAATATTTACTTACATGTAACATTCAACGTCACCGACACACTCCTGTAAATATGGGAATAGTTTGTGTAGCGGACAGTACAGGTAACATTGTTTCTGTTCAGTTGTGGAGTGAAGGTGACCAAACACTGATTTGATGCGGAGCCATTCTCACATGCCACAGACCAATCGTAGGTCACAGCAGGAGTAGTTGTAAAATCTGCACCGCATGTCAGAACCACTTGCTTGCCTGTGTAGTTAGTTATAGTAGTGGAGTCTCCGTTGTTTATGTATGGCTGCGGCAGTGGGTCTGCAAGTAAAATGAATTAGCTAAACAGGAAAATCAACATTGGGCTAAAGTAACTGTTCTGAGCAACTGCTCAAAGCAAAGCCCAGCAATGAAGTATAACCTCTGTGAAACTTTATAATAATTAGTTTGTGTATTTTATTCGATATTTGACATCCCTAATGGCTGCTCTCTTTTTTTCTCTTCAAGAGCTTTGAGTATGTTCTCATGGAATACTGGCGCTCTTCACAAGACTACATCATCATCATCATCATCATCATCATCATCATCATCATCATCATCATCATCATACAATATCTATCTGTTTCTCTCCATGTCTCTGTCTCTCTCTGTCTCTTTCTCTCTCTGTCTCATCATCATCATCACCATTATCATCATTATCATCCCATAATCATCATCATCACCATCATCATCATCATTATCATCATCATCGTCATGCAACATCTCTGTTTCTTTCCATGTCTCTGTCTCTCTCTCCCTCCCTCCCTCTCTCTCTCTCTCTCTCTCTCTCTGTATCATCATCACCATCATCACCATCATCATCATGAATCACCATCATCATCATCATCATCACTATCATCACCATTATCACCATTATCATCATCATCACCAGCATCATCACCATTATTATTATTATTATTATTATTATTATTATTATTATTATTATTATTATTATTATTATTATCATTATTATTATCATCACCATCACCATCATCATCATCATAAGCAGCACCAGCAGCAGCATCACCATCATCATCATCATCATCAGCAGCAGCAGCATCAGTATCATCATCATCACTATCATCACCATCATCATCATTATTATTATCATCATCATCACCATCATCATCATCACCATCATCATCACCATCATCATCATCACCATCATCATCATCATCACCATCATCATCATCATCCCTCCTCCACTTCATCTCTTCCTCCACTTTAAAAAACTCTTTATCCCTAATTAAAAAATTTCAAGTTTCAAGTCTGTCTCTGTCTCTGTCTCTCTCTCTCTCTGTCTCTCTCTCTGTCTCTCTCTCTGTCTCTCTCTGTCTCTCTCTCTCTCTCTCTCTCTCTCTCTCTCTCTCTCTTCAGAAAGCCCTATAATGACTTTCTCTGGGCTCTTTTTCACCCCTCCCCAAGCCGTTTCTACCCGACATTTCCATTTATTTAAATTTAACATACCTATTAGTTTGATGACACATGAGGACTGCAAATCAGTTTCATTTGAATCCTTCACTTTACATGACACGTTTCGCTCTACTGCTACCTCTGTGTGGTTTTGAGTTATTCTCAAAAAACTGCTATATGTAGTAGCGCCGTCACTGACTTGGTATCGGACAACCTCAACGTAATCAACACTGCTATGACACCCGCTAGCACTACAGGAAGCAACGACTGTAAATTGTCCGTTGTCCTTGTCGTGGATAACCCATTCCATGGATAAATTATGCGGGATTCCACTACATGTGATGTATGTTGGATTGTTGACATCATCCGTGATATGGATTTCATCGTTTGCGCAGTAATCCACCTGGACTGCACCTGGAATGAGTGAGAAATAAAAATCAAGTTTTGTACATTATAGAAACTTACTAAGTCCTTAGTTGTTAGGATCTTAGTAGGTTATTTCACAGGATTACGTGTCAAAAGAACACATTTACGCGTACCAGATCCTTTTAAAACTCACAGTGAAATCATTCCGCCGTAAGGGTAAAAAAAAAAAAAACATCTTTTCAAAATACAGTGTTGACATAAATCAATACACATTCATGTGTTACAGTGCCTATTTCCAGCATCACGAGTTGCGTCTAAAAAAATCACTGCTGGGAAAGTGTGATTAGTGAGCGCTGTAATTTGTTTACAAAACAAACAAACTGCTCCTACATTTGAAAGCTTAGCAGTTGGTTTGAACAACGAGTGCCCAGCACCATCTTAGTCGTGTGACAGCAAGGTAATGTCTCAAGTAAACTCATTTGTTACCAAAACATAAACAAAAACCCTTGATACCCTGACCCTTTAATTTAAAAAAAGAACAGTGGCGTAGCTAGGGATTTGTGGGCCCGGGGGGGGGGGGGGGGGAGGGGGCTTGGCCTCTTTGGGGGCCCCTGTATTTTGACATTCGACAGCATGACATGAGATAATATACTTCATAAAATTTAATATATGTCTAAATTCAAATTGGTACAGTATAATAAGATAAGATAAGATAAGAATATTTATTAACCAAGTAAAAACGTTACACGGATTTTGGTGTGGCATGGCGACAATGAAATGCATCCTTTATTGCACAGCCACACATGCATTCAACGCGTCATACACTTCATTGGCATACAACATATATACAGCACTAAAGGATAGGTAAACACAGTGTTAAACATACATCACTCATCAGTCATATAAAGTTATGGAGTCAAACACACACTGCAAGTAAAACAAAATACAGCATTAAAACAATTTAACAGCATTAAATAAAATGAGAATTATTAAGAATGTTAGGCTTCACATCCAGATCTACACACACCACAACACAACACACCACACACACACCCACGCACACCCACACACACACACACAGCATAGCATACTCCTATTTCACAAAGGTACAAAGATTACATGGCGGTGGCGTAATATTTATTATTTAATGTAAAAAAAATTGAACACTCCTTTGGGGGCCCCCCTCAAGTGGGGGCCGGGGGGGACTTTCGAATTTGGACCCCCCTCCCCCTTCCCTAGCTACGCCACTGAAAAAGAACCATATTATTTGACAAAGTAATGTTTACAAAACGCCCACCCTCATCATTCCAAATATTCTCTCTCTCTCTCTCTCTCTCTCTCTCTCTTCTCTCTCTCTCTCTCTCTCTCTCTCTCTCTCTCTCTCTCTCTTGCTATCTCTCTCTCTCTCTCTCTCTCTCTCTCTCTCTCTCTCTCTCATTTTTCTCACCCCTTTGGGGTGCCGGAGTTTTCTGTGTAATAACTATAAACCCCACTTTGTGGAATTTAGTTCTGTAAATTACCACTGTCTCTGTTATTCTTATTTGTTCTTTCTCGTTCCTATTCTGTTCTATTACTCTATTATCTTCTTCATTAGACCAGTCACCTACATTTTTTTTTTTGAAATCTCTCCCAAAACTTCTTATTTGTGTATGGGGTCTATTGGGTCAGCTTGAGGAGAGTGGAGGTTTTCTGGCAAATGGTCACTAGGGCTTTCTATGGTATTATTATTATTTAGCAATTTAGGCATTTTAAATGTATTAGTTTTGTTAATATATCTTAAAGATGTTTATATTCTATTTTGTTGTTGTAAACGGTGGTTCAGTAAATTAGAGTATAATCTCAGTCCCCTGCATGCATGGGATGCCCTTACTGTAAATTGACCGGCTGGTGGAGAGCCTACAGTGTTACAATTAGGGTTGTTTCAGCAGGTCTTTTATAAGAACCAGGGATGAGCTCTCTTTCAACTAAGCTGTGGTCCTGATTCGGCTCTTTACAGTCCGCTGGACCCTATAAACCACGATTAACTAACTAATCTCTCTCATTTACTCATTAAATATCTTCTTCCTTGATCAGAAAGAAAAAGTTTCACTCAAAGAAATACTGTGTTTCCTCAGCCCTGAGATGACGACTTCTGTAAACTGAAGTTAAGTGGAATCCTTTTGATCCTTCCTTCCTTCCCATCCTTCCTTCCGTTCTTTTTTCTTTTTCTTTACAAAGATATGATCATGTTCTATATAGTTCACACAAAAATGACGTAAATTTAAGAAAGAAAAGGTACTAAACTTACCATTACTGAGAGGCAATGTCATCATCATGATCGCTGCTACAACAACTCCAACAAACGTCTCCATTTCTTATCCTCGTGCATTGATTCTATTTGAGCCCTGCAGCCGCAAAACACAGCCTTAAAACTGAACTAGGAAGGTAAACAAGCCTACACTTATATTACTATATACAGAGCTTTTCTTTTGTAGCCTCTAGTTGGATGGAAATCAAGATACACTGGATTACTGTGACTAAGGTAGGCTTACTTTACATACACAGTATAAGGGCTAAAAGGATTCAAAGAGCAAACACTAATTTTGTAAACGCATTATAAACTTCGTGTTAATTCCGAAAAAATAATCCAATTTAACATCAAGTTTACTACAATCTTTTTACTTAGTGCTAAAACAAAACACACAACACAATTTGATTGATAATTTAAAAAGAAAAATTCAAGTTCACTCCGGTAGGACGCTATCTTTGCAGAGTTCTTTTGTGGTACATGTTTCAATACAGTATTTTTCCTTTATAAGTTCAATATTCAACACACACATAAAAGAAAAGGAGAAAACATCAACACATTATTCCACTCAATATTACCACAAAGAATGGAAAGTTTCAAATCCCGTGGTACTCAAACTGGTCAAAGCTACACTCTTAAGATAAAAACACACCAACTAAACTTGCAAAATGCAGTGAACATCTTCACCAAACGCAATGCGGCGAAGTGCAGTGTGAAATTAAAACATACTACAATCTTTTTTCGACGGGAGGTACAAGACTCTTTGTGTGTGTGTTTGTGTGTGTGTGTGTGTGTGTGTGTGTTTAGTGTGGTGGATGGGGGAGTAACTCTGGGTGTGTGGGGAGGGGGAAGAGAGTATATAACTTCCTGCTACGTCGCTTTATCCTTGTTGCTGATGCTCGTTTGAATTCCAAAGCAAACATGAACACCTTTCGTCCAGTCACATCTTTTACTGAACACGATTAGTTGCCTGCCTGCACTCTTTTGAAATTGTGATACAGGCAGAGTGCTTTTATTATTTTATTTTATGTTTTTGTAAAGGGGGTTCTACATAAACACTATCAAAACATGGACTGCACTTGACATGTAACGCAGAAAACTCTGCATCCGCGTCTCCAATGTCCTCCCAAAGACGCGAAAGCCTGAAGGATTATTTATTTATTAATTTATTTGCTCGCTTGCTTCCTAAGTCATCATCACCTGCTATCAATAGTTTCCTTACATGTATAAATATGAAGAATAAATTAAACAGTGCAACATAAATAAATAAATAAATAAATAAATAAATAAATAAATAAATAAATAAATAAATATTCAAATACATAAATGAATACATAAATGAATACATAAAATAAAATTACTCCAAGCAGAAACAACTACGAACGGCATTAATAATATCCACTATGCGCGTGTTTTGTGTCGATATATAATGTTTAAGCAAATAAGGAGCTGTACAACTGGAGTAAAGAAAACTGTTCACGCACTCTGTTTGGATATGTTCACGAATCGTCAAAGTACAGAAACTGTGTGCCTTAAAGCAAACATGTAAAAAGCTAAACAGATGTCGCTTCACCCAGAAAACTCAAATACTTCACTGCCAATGGGGGCATCACTGTGATGCCCCCCCCCTCTCCTCCCATTGGCACTGAAGTATTTTGAGACACGCCCTATCCTTTATAACTGTAAGTGTTTTGGAAATAGTGTAGATAAAGAAGAAGAAGAAAAGAAGAAGAAGAAGAAGAAGAAGGAGAAGAAGGAGAAGAACAAGAACAAGAAGAAGAACAAGAACAAGAACAAGAACAAGAACAAGAACAAGACTCAAAACTAAAGGATACATGTGATTGAGATTAGTATTGATTGATCGATTAATTAATTCATTCATTAACAATAAGCCTGTTAGGTAGTGAAAGAACAGTGACGTTTGACATAATATTTGTTTACTTTGTGTGTGTTATTGTATATTTATTGTACACGCTTAGAGTTGTCAAGATTAGGCGATCCCAAATGTTCATTATACCACTACTACCACTACTACTACTACTACTACTACTACTACTACTACTACTACTACTACTACTACTACTACTACTACTATACCAGTCATAATGATGGCTTTTTGGGATTACTCTGCTTTGTGTTGTCTTCATTCCTCAAACAGGTGGGTTGACTGACAAAAACCAAACAGTGATAGGCTGTTACCCTTGAGACGCGCACCATTGTTACGAATATTTTACTTTGTAAAACGTGCTAAGATAGTCTGTAGTTTACCTTTGATTTCATGACGTGCTAGTGCTAGAAAAAGAATTTGCATACGGTTGATTTTTTCCGTCGGTCGATATTGTTGTAGAAGTGTTCAGAACTTTCTGGAATTACTTGTTTATTATCAATCGAATGGTCGAGATCTATCTGGCGATAGCTATCAGTGTCTTGTAAATTCGTTAACATTTTATGACGTAAGACAGTGCGTTATTCTAGTGAGGAGTTTTATTTCGATTGGGTTTTGATTGCATCATTTTGAAAAGTTCTGACTTTTTTTGCATTGTTGGGAGCCAATACCAGTAATGCACTGTCTGCTTGCAAAAGTTGTATTTTTTCCCGAAATTTATTTGGATGTATGTGTGCTGAATAAATTTGGTAAACATTAGAACGAAGACTCCTTACTTGTTGTTGAGTGGTCGGGCTGCATCTACCATCTGCTGCCCTGACAAGGTTGAAGCCCATTTGGAAAGACAGGACCATCAGACTACACTCCAAGGTAAGGCTGCTGCGCTCCCTTGCCATCTGCATCTTCCTATATGCTTGCGAAACATGGACCCTCAAAGAAGTACTACAACGAAGAATACAAAGCTTGGAGATGAGGTGCTCCAGAAGACTTCTAGGCATTTCTTATACTCAGCACACCGCCATCGACGACGTCCGACAGACCATCACTCAGCACCTTCTTTCTCATACTTGTCTCTTCAAAACGTCTGAAACTTTCCAATCGTTAGCTTCCCGCTACTGTGGCACCCCCTCCCCTCGTCACCTCTCTCTTCATCCCAACATCACACCAACCTATTATCTAATCCCCCACTCGCTCTCACGTACCATCCACACGCTACTCCAATTCACACTCCGCCATCCTCATCGCACTCCTAACTACGACGTGTTTGCATTTGTAAGACAGTCGTAGGCCTGATACATTCATCATGCTGATAGTATAAGGCTTTTTTACAGTAGGTCTTTCTAATTTCTCCAGTCACAGTCTATTCAATGTATTTGCTAAAAGAAGTGGTCAAGAGGATCAGCGAAATCTAGAAGTACTCAGCAGTAATTGTTTTGTTGTTTATTGTTATTACGTTTTTTGTCCAGCTGGGAAACAAGTTGCTTTTAAATGAACAGTTTTGTGTTATCATATTTAGCTAGGTCTGCTTTTTCTATGGTTCAGATGAAGTGTATAACAACGTGTCTAACATTAGCTACAGCACGTAATAGCGTCATGTTTAAAACCATGTGTGTGTGTGTGTGTGTGTGTGTGTGTGTGTGTGTGAGAGAGAGAGAGAGAGAGAGAGAGAGAGAGAGAGAGAGAGAGAGAGAGAGAGAGAGAGAGAGAGAGAGAAAGAGCGTCCTTATTTACACAGTATATCTGGACAAATCAGTGAACATCTACATAACTTGTATTGACATGCCTACTTGTTTTGACGTCAGAACAATGATCCGTTAGGGTTAGGGCTGGGCTAGGGTTAGGGTTAGGGTTCGAACACTGCAAAGTACTGAAAAATGGGGACGAAATATGACCCATTGTCAGCACAACGTAGGTCGCGTTTCGGGAAAGTCATGGTAATACTGCGTAACCTTGCCTGAGCGTTTGTGAGTGAGAGAGAGAGAGAGAGAGAGAGAGAGAGAGAGAGAGAGAGAGAGAGAGAGAGAGAGGGAGAGAGCTAGTTTAAATTTCAGAATTCAATAATGCTTGCTTTTGGCATGGATGACTCTTTACTGTGTTGTTTGTATATTTATGGATTCTCCCTTCCTTCCTTTCCTTTTTAAAATGTACTTCTCTCTGTCTTCCTTTCCTTCAACTGTATTGTCTTTCTTTTATCTTTATTATTCCTCCGCGTTCTCATGTATTTTCTTCTTCGCTGGGTTAGTTCGTGGGCTCCATGCATGTGACTCTGTATAAGGGAGATAAGCAACTGACTGCTTTTACAGACGACCTTTTGAACGCTTCGACATGGCAATGGGATTCCAGTTTCGCAAATATTGTATGCTGTAAATCCTTAGGTCTAAAATAGCACTAATGGAAATAGATATAATAACAGAACAAAAAGCAAACAAAAGAATCCGTGTTACAATACAATACTGATAATAATACTAGATCTAATACACACACACACACCAACACACACCCCCTCACACACACACAACATTAATCAGGTCAAAGCACGGCGATCTGTCACACCAAAAAGGTTTACATGTCTCGTCTACACAACAAACACATCTATCACTCAAAACATGCGACGTGGTGTAAAGGGAGGGAGACCGCAAATTAAATGACGGAAAACAAATTTCAATTGTACTGTTTTATGAAAATTTAGATTGACTCGTGCATCCAATACTATTTTTGAAGGGAGGGTGGAAAAATCTCGGTGACCTGAATAGTCTGGAACCTAAGTCAGTCATACCAGTTTGCCCTTTGCGGGAATCGAACCGGCGACCTTCGGCGTAGGAAACCGACCACTGACGCAATGCGCCACCGGAGCTACAGTAAACCAACAAGAATTTCAACAAATGTATAATGTGTTGGAAGCTCCGTTTATTTACCACACAATTAATTATAAAGCACTTTATAAACACAAAAACAAACAAAAAAATAAATACCTGAAAAATACAACAACGACAGCAGCAGCGATGTACAAGCATTAAGAACAACGACGATGGCTACGACGATGACGACGACAACCAATCATTGTATAGCTCTGTATTTTCAGACACTGTCGTACGTGCCTGAAAATCAGCATTACAACAAAAAGCGATGTTATGAGGCGGCTTTATACTAAAGCACTATCAATGCATGGAGAGATAGGACACTATCTGCAAAGCAACAAATAAATAACATTTGGTTCAGCCAATTGTGAGATACAGCGCAGAAGGTGCTGTTGCTTTTAAAATATAAATGACTAAATAATGTGTTTTGAACAAACTAAAAGTTAAATTCAGAGCGCACAGCCACTCAACCAAAGCTTTTTAGATTTTGAGGTTAGGCCAGCCAAGCTAGCTATAAATAGCTTCGCCGATGCTTCCTTTTATTTTCCTTTCACTGGAAGGAGGGCGCAGGCAAGCTATAAATAGCCCGCAGCAAGCAAAGTGGTGTTTCACCCGTCCCCTATACGCTTAATGTGTCCGGGGACGTAAATTTACTCCAAAAAAAATAAAAAAATTTGGAGGCATTAAACAGTGCTGCTTACATGAGCATTGAGCTGGTGTGAGCGATTGATTGACCGACAAATGGACTGCCGCCGAATAATTTGAAGCCCCGATATAAGATCCACACCGACTCAACCAAAGCATTTAGGTTTTGAAGCTAGTTCAGCCAGGCTAGCTATAAATAGCTTTGCCAGTGCTCTTTCTTCCTTTCCTTTCACTGAAAGGGAGGGTGTAGGCAAGCTATAAATAGCCCGCAGCCAGCAAAGTGAGTCTCCTCTCTGAAAATCCTTATCGGGAAGAGAGGGGACTATAAACTGATTTAATAATAATAATAATAAATGTGGGATAACCTAAGAGTGCTCCTCACATAGGCATTGAGCTGCTGTGGATCATCAAAATCAGTTCAGCCGTATTCGAGATATTGCTAGCGGCCTTGACCTTCGTGGTAGAGCAAATTTGATGGCACGGGAGGCTGTACACTATCCTAGATAATGTTCCTATAAAGTGTGGTCAAAATCCCTTTTGGGATTCTTGAAATACTGACGGCCCCATCTACGTTTGGCTCCTTCTGATTACACTCCCCCCCCACCCACCCCTCTCCCTTCTCTATTCCCCTACCCCAACCCCCAACCCACCCTGACTATTTCAAATTATTTCCATAGATTCGATCTAGGCTATATATGGAAATATATAAATCAAAAAATAATACCAGTATAATACAAGTTAAAATGCGCCTAGCAGAAAAAATCGTTTGCAATAAACGAGACAATTGGGAGTACAAACCGAGACCTAGTCTATGCACGCATGCATGCCATCGCACGGATGTTCAAGATCCTGGCGCTCATGTCCTAAACCGGTACACACACCCGCGAAGCTCTTGGTCCTATCTCCCTTCAGTCGTTCAGAATCTCTCAATGGTCTGTGGCGTTAAGACAATGCGCGTAAAGCAGCACATGGGCTTCTTGGGCGGCTTGAATCCGGTCTTTCGTCTCGATCAGCGCCTTGAGAAGCTCTTGAGCTGGAAAAGCGAGCTACATAAAAGCCATACATACAGGCACATCAATGCTAGAATGTATGTTTGTGTGTATGTCTAAGATAAATATATGTTTGTGAAAGTCTAATAACATTTTATCAACGAAAAAGACTTTAAATAAAAAATCTTATCTGATTTGATCTAATACTACAAAGGCGTTGATATTGGCATAATAATACTGGCGTTGACCGAGAGAAAGTAGATGAACTGCATGATTTTTCTATACACTTACTTCCAAAGAAATGTATAAGTATTTACAAAAATAATGTTCATGAATAGATAATGCAATTTTAACAATCTCTCTCTCCTCTCTCTCCTCTCTCTTTCTCTCTCTCATTTTAGTGTGAAAATACTGTACAAGTTACAGGAAGGCCACTCAAGGTCCACACAATACAACGCAGATAACAGCACGTGGAAGACATCTTATAACTCCCAACACTAACAGACCTAACAACTAACAAAGTACCACGCATAAACTGGGTCTCGTTTTACCAATGTCAACACAACAATGCAGAATTCCAACGCGAATGGTTCAGAGCGTATCCATTCCGATACATATATTACAACCCAAACCGTTAACATTAACGACGTTGTAATGAACTCAATGACAGCACTTTCGTCCTCATTCTTCTCTCTCACATCTTTGTGGAGCTGCAGTTCATGACACTGGTTGATAAGTAACGAACGAGATTTTTACTTTGCCGCCCTGACAGTCCAATGAAACTGCATTCCGAACACACACTTCGTGTGCATTATATGGCTTTGTTTGGAATCCGGCATCGTTTAGCAATGCACAATCTACACACACACACACACACACACACCTACACGCACACCCACACACACACACACGCACACGACGTGATAACATCAGTCTATTTTCAGGTTCTTCTTCACATAAGACGTCATTTATATACATTTATTATTATTATTATTATTATTATTATTATTAGTAGTAGTAGTAGTAGTAGTAGTAGTAGTAGTAGTAGTAGTTAGTAGTAGTAGTAGTAGTAGTAGTAGTAGTAGTAGTAGTAGTTTCAAAAAGAAAGAAAAGGCGTAATCGGTTTATTTTCATGTTCTTTATCAGATTTGACGCCAATATGATTGCGTCACCAGAAAGAATTCTTTATGATAAAGTAGTGGTGTGAGATGTACGTCATAATATTAGACGTCAACATTATTTGATGAAATGTCGATTAGAGCCATACATTTAAATACACATTATTACAACAAAAGTCATCAGTTTATGTGTTTGGTATATTGAAAAAGTTCATCATACTTGTCCTTTTTTTTCCAGTTGGAAGTCTTTCGATCATCGCCTATGAATAATCATGTTTATATTCTGTGGACAGTGTCAACTGAGATTCATTACAATGGATGTTTTGTTGACCAAAATCACCGATGACGCATAGAGTATCCCATGTCACAGCAAAAACGTAAACAATTTTGTTTCTGCAGTGTCACATTTCAAAAAAGAAAGAAAAGTGCAATGTTGAAACAAAAAGTTAACACCATCACGTCATATGTTGGTTGTTATGTGATATACGTCATAGCTCATTACACGTCACTAATATGGCTGTAGTGTTGGTCATAGTCGTCTGCGTTGTGTGAAGAATAAGAAGAGGGTTGAAAGCTGAGTGCGTTGTATTCGTCGTCACCGTTTGAGGAATTGAAGTCGGGTTTGGGAGGTTTAATGGCCTTCGGAGGCGGTTTGGGCTTTGCCGCCAATTTGGGTTTTGGGGCGGTCGCAGGTCGGGGACGTGCTGGGTCGCTTCCCTTGACAGAACTTTTCTGCGTTTGAAGGTTCGAGACGTCGGAGTTTGCGGATTTAAGTTTTGCGTCAGCGACTTCATAGGGCATACTTTCTGATGAATTTGGGTCTTGGGTTCCATCATCTTCATCATTGCTGTCTTGTGTGAGAATGTCCAGTTGTGTTTCGTCCTTTCCAGCGTTTACTTGATTGGTCAACAACAGCGTATTCGTCGCCATTGTGTAGGGTTTGGTTCACGTCTGCTCGGTTCTTGCTTTTGTTTACGACAGCATACATGTCATCAGGTTGCAGTCCGCTTTCAGTTTGATTCTTTCTTGATTTATCCACCACGGCGTATTCGTCGGAGGCAAGAGTTGACTGGGAAGACCCTTGTTGGTGGTTGAATTTGAAGTTTGGAGGCAACAACGCTTTCCCCCGGTTTGTTGAACTTCCGGGTGCCTGGTCATCATCATCATTTCCATCAACGCTGGAGTATAAGTCAATCTCTACTATCGGCTTGTTCATAACAGGTTTAGGAGCGGAAGGCGGAGGGGGTTTGTGACTGAACGCAACTGCAGAATAGCCAACCTCTTCAATTTCGCCATGATCTCCGTTGTCAGTCTGGTAAATACAACCCTCCTCGGCGGCATTCCCATCATCGGCATAGCCGTAGTTGTCGTGGTAGTCGTCATCGTTGGTAGGAGTGGGGTGATTATCCTTGCCAAGGTGAAGGTCCGGGTTGGTAGTGGAGGTCATAGCGATGGGGCCCGAAATGCGATGAGCGACGCCCGTGGGTCGTTTCCCGGGTCTCAGTGGGGCTTGAGAGTTTGTGGCCGTGATGTAGGTGTACGTGACGGGGGTGATGGTGGGGGCGGTGGGGGTAAGAGCAGCAGGATTGGCGTCAGATCCGTAAATAGGGTTGACGTGCTCCTCACAGTCTGAAAAATACAAGTCATGTCAAAGAATTGTTATTCTATTTCTTATAAAAGGTTCTTGCTGTTCACATGGTTTTGAAATGTAACAGTATTTGGGTTTCAGCTTTGTCTCCATTATTAGATGAACAACAATAACAACAACAACAAAAACAACAATCACCATCATCTTCATCATAAAATAAACAAACAAATAAATATATAACTAATTAAATAGATAAATAAATAAATAAATAAATATTTCAATGCAGGGATGTCGTTTGGGTCGGATCTTCGGCTTTTAGCCGAAATTTTTATAAAAAAGCCGATAAACTGTCCGTCATGTCGGCTCGCCGAGCCGAAGTTTTCACGGGTGAATCGGCTCGGTTTTGTCCATTTCTGCGATATTCCTGTGCTGTACGCTTGCAGTTTAGTTGAGGATTCGATAATTACTAAGGTTAAACCCAGAAACTCTGACAATATTGTGGTCTGTCAAGGGACAGTCTAAACTTTTTATTGTTTTTGTGTGTCTAAAATTTAAGAAAATAAAATTTATTTTCAATGTTCTTAGTCTACTCTTAAAATTATGTTTTATTACAAAGATATGCATCCACAGAACACCTTTAATATATGGAGGTGGAGGGTGCACGTTAACGTAGTGAATCTAGTCAAAAAAACATGGGAGACTGCTTTGGAAGAGAGAGAGCCGAAACTTTCTGTAAAAAGCCGAAAGTGTCACGGCTGTTTCGGCCAAATCGCCGAAGAAAAAATTTCCTAGCAACATCCCTGCAATGACTGACCGAATGATATTACTATATCGCTCATAAATAAATCAACCGTTCAGTTACTTACTCTTTTCGTTAATTAATGGGCAATGAACATAATCATCCTGAATTGATTAGAGGAACAATCAATCAATGAATGATTAAATGAAGGAAGCAAGGACGAAAAAAGGAAAGGAAACAAAATTAAAAAGAAAGAAAGAAAGAAAGAAAGAAAGAAGAAGAAGAAGAAAAAGAAGAAGAAGAAGAAGAAGAAGAAGAAGAAGAAGAAGAAGAAGAAACAACAAACAAACAAAAAAAGGAGAAGGAAGAAGAAGAAACAAAACGAGAATAAGAAGAAAATTCAAAGAAAGAAAGAAAGAAAAAGAAAGAAAGAAAGAAAGAAAGAAAGAAAGAAAGAAAGAAAGAAAGAAAGATAAGAAAGAAAGAAAGAAAGAAAGAAAGAAAGAAAGAAAGAAGAGACTGGTGGAAGAAGAAGAAGAAGAAGAAGAAGAAGAAGAAGAAGAAGAAGAAGAAGAAGAAAAAGAAGACATGCAGATAGAAAGACAAACAGAATACAAAGGCTGCGAAGAAGAAAATACAAAACAGAAGACCTGTTATTTGAAGCGTGTATAAGCTAGAGAGAAAGAGAAAGAGGAAGAGAGAGAGAGAGAGAGAGAGAGAGAGAGAGAGAGAGAGAGAGAGAGAGAGAGAGAGAGAGAGAGAGAGAGAGAGAGAGAGAGAGAGAGAGAGAGAGAGAGTGAAAGAGAGAGAGAGAGAGAGAGAGAGAGAGAGAGAGAGAGAGAAAGAGAGAGAGAGAGAGAGGGAGATGTTGGGGATCTGTGGTAATGGTGTGTGAAGGAATGGGTTGGGTTATGGGAGGCGAGATATAGCAAACGCGCGCGCATTTGCGCTCGCAAATGCGCGCACCTCGCGCAAATGCGAGCGCAAATGCGCGCGTAAATGCGAGCGCACTTGCGAGCGGTGCGCGCATTTGCGAGCGCAAATGCGAGCGCACTTGCGAGCGCATTTGCTATATTCCGCTCCATACACGTAAAAATTATACCCGGAAAAGAATGTGTCTGTGAAAGAATTTGAGACGTGCACAAATTAAATATTTCTTGCATTTATTATTAATAATATGTGTAATAATTAGTGAAAACTAGCACTACTAAACTTAATATCATTCATGAAATAAACTTATCATAACATTAAGGACGATTAAGAACTACTTTTCTTAGCTACATACAATCAATCTATAAACTCACATATATTATTATAGGCTACTCAGTGACAAAGCCGCGCCCAACCACTACGAAATGTACGCTAGATCTATTTTTTTCAATAACAATAATAATACTACAGTACATTTATATCGCGCGGTACCTCGCAAACGGTAAGGAAAGGGAGCTCGCCGCGCTTGACAACACACGTGCAATCACACACAAACACACACACCCACACACACACACACGCACACAGAACACGTATACACTTATCAAATGGTTAAATAATTACAGTACATGGCCATGCAAAACAACAGATAATATGAATACCAAGAACCTTCTTTAATCTTTGGATTTCAATTACTAATACTTTAATAATATTTGTAAATAAAAGCTATCTTTAAACATATTGAGACAGTTATTTAAATCGTATTCTACGTAAATATTTAACATCAAACTAATGCGGATAAATACAAAATATCTAGGTCGGAGATCTACAAAAAAACATGTGTTCATTTTCAGTTCCTTTCCGTTGACAGTTTTCAGCAAAACCCTCATAGCAACGGGCGTAGCAACCGCGCGCGCAAATGCGAGCGCATTTGCGCTGCCTCCCATATTGGGTGATGCTTGTTCTAGTCAGAGTATCTGACACGTCTAAAACATTCAGGATTCACCCGAGCTTCATACTTTCAAGCTGACAAACTTTTAAATAGATCTTCATGACATCATATATCACCATCAATAACTCTTCTCTCGGTTCAATGTACGACATTCCAGAGAGTCCCAGGAAGTGAAAAGTTAATCGCAAATCATTTTTAAGCGGTGTAGAAGGCACACAACCTTTTTTGAGAAGGAGGTACAGAGAGACAGAGAGAGAGAGAGACAGAGAGAGAGAGACAGAGAGAGAGAGAGAGAGAGAGAGCGAGAGAGAGAGAAAGGTGAGGGCTGGGATGGGGATTAAGGGTGAGCGGGGTTGAATAGGTGGGTGGATAGCGCGTGTGGGGTCGGAGTGGGTCAGGGTGGGATCGCCCTATAGACCCCGTATTTGCAAGTAAGTTCTTTTAAGCCGGAGCAACTCGGGTGAAAGGAAGCTATTTATTCCCGTCACAACGAAGCTTGCACTGGCGCTCCAATGAAATTAATTAAAAATAGTCGTCAAGTCCTTATGTCGTCGACGCTGAACCGGTTTTCCAGTCATATGTATTCAAGCAATTCCACGACCATGAAGAAAGCGATATAGCTCGGTTTACTGCACAGGTAGGATGTACGCCGAGCTATTCTGCGCGCAAGTACCTAAGAACGAAGCAGAGAAAAATAAAGTACCCAACCCAGCTTGCTGTTGAAAAGATATGTGCACCGCCCTCACCAAGCTTGCCATGAGAAAAAGGAGGATACTGATGTCTTTAATCCCTGCGACATAATATCGGAATTAAAAAGCCATCAAATAAATTAACAACAAAACTATCACTCATGTGGCTTGAATGCTTCAGGAGCATATTTAGCATACATGGAAAAGAAGGTGATTGGAGATGGGCATAGATCTTCAAAACGCTGTCTCCGAGGAAAGAGAATTCGTAATCGTCTCTCTACCCCAAAACTGACACTTTCAGCTTTCTAAAAAAAAAAAAAATAATAAAAAAGAACTGGTTGTAATAACCTAGAAAAGAGACAGAATGTTAATAGTTCATATTTTAATCGTTTTTATATCGCGCTTTTCCAGTTCAAGAGCTGCTCAAGGCGCTGGCCGGTACATTATCTAACTCAATCCGCTAGAGGCGCCCATTTGCAGTTTTGGGCGCATTTTCTGGCGCTCAGACAATTTACAACAATCAAGGGCGATCGGGGATGAGAGATAAGAGACCTAGTGCGTGCTGTGTATATTTGTGTAGTCGGCACTCACCCGTCTAGGACATGAGCGTCAGGATGAAAAGCCTATGCTGTTACCCTTGTGCATGATTCCGTTATTCACTCCAACACACACACACACACACACACACATGCCTACCTACCCAACGTTGTGTGGTAGGCACATTTTTAGCATCGTTGTGGGGTACATACACTGCATAGCATATTTCACGTAATATTAGGTTATGCTGACTTTGGGCAGTTTTAACATAATTGCCGAGCAGTGACGAATGTTTTTCATCAAGAATGAGGCCAAACCGGTTACTTTGAAAATGGGAGCCTTGTGCTTATGTTATGAGGTATAACTGCATGAATATTCATGAGGTCAACAGGAACTACCTCACAAGTACGTTACAGTGTTTCCAATTATGAAAATTATCTGTTGCAATACTCATTATGTAAGATGGGGTTTTTTTGGTAATTAAATTATATATAAATGATAAATAAGCATAGCAGCATTATATAGTGTACGTACATGTAATTTGAAAATAAACACAGGGCAGATGTGACTTTTAAACCGTTAATTTTTCTACCTATCTGAACATATCATAGCATCATTCTTCCCCCGCAGATTGATATGATTAATTATTATTAGTCTCTTCTAACACAATGTTCTGTGAGGATTGTTATTGCTGTTGGTTAGTTATTTTGCGTCAATGTTTTACTTTTGTTCATAATGTTACATAGCGGTTGTTTCATATTATCAAATTGTTGTTAATGTGCTTTAGTTGAATCTATTACATTGGAACCTCCAATATGTGATCTAGCAAAATGCACTCCAAATGTGATCTTATAATAGAAGGGTATGATAACTTAAACAGAGAGACAAAGCACACATACCACTTGTTCAGATCAAAAGTAAATTATTTCAAGAGAGAATTTTATATTAAAGGGATTACATTACAACGGAAACAGAGGCACGGCACACATGCCACTCATTCAAAAGCAAACTATTTCAAACTTTTATTAACGAATTGTAAACGAATCTGTAGTATCTTTTTTTCCTTTGTTTATTTTGTTGTTTTTGTTTGTTTGTTCAATTTAGCCTATACTCTATAAACCAGTCGGAAAGGATCGCTCCATTACAAAGGTGTAATTCATATTATAAGTAAACTTATCAGTCATAAATACAGGTCACACAATAGGCGAGGTATACTGGAGAGACAGACATTGGAGGTTTTACAGTATGTAAATTGTTTGTGGGAATACAGGATACAGTGGAAGTAAAATTCTGAAAGTAAAAGGTTGTGATTTTCTTTAATATGTTTGTCGTGCTTGAATGACAACATATGTTGATTCACCACCACCATTACATTACAAACAACAAACAAGCATAAGTATTCAGTGCCCGAGTCAGCATGTTAGTGTCTGCGCTGTCATACAATTGATCTGGTTTGTGTTATTTTGTTTCTGTATAAACACATCATCAAACAATTGACATACATTTCCTCTTTTATTCAGATGAAACAAAATCAACAGGCGATCTAAATTTACAGGTCAAGTACTGTAACTTTGTCAATGAATAAATGCTAGCAGCAACAAGAACAATATGGAAATAATTTCAAATGTGTTTTTTTCCAGATACATTTATATATTTGCAAATCTTTAAACTACATTTGTGTTCACACATGAAAACAAGAGCAAAAAAGTGTACTATTAATTGTCATATTTGACTAACATTGTTGACACTGTGACCTTGACTGTAAGTCATTCAATCACTGATACATTTCGACCTCTCGTAGCTCTAAATCCAACCTACCAGGTATAAAACAGACATACATTACATTACATGACATGATTATTGCTTTAGGTCCAGCGGACTCTTCCGAGCCAAATCAGGACCAGACAACCCCTGATCCGCATAAAAGATCTGCTGAAACAACCCTAGCGGGAAAACTGAAGGCACTCCACCAGCCAGTCACTTTATAATAAAGACATCCCACACAGGGGACGTTGAGGCTATACAGTAATTTATCGAACCCCCATTTACAAAAACAAAATAGAATACAATCATTACAAAATATCAACAAAACACATATATATAAAATGCCTACATTGATAAATAATAACATCATATCAAGCCCTAGTGACCAACTGGCAGAAAGCGTCCAATATTCCCAAGCTGATCCAACAGACCTCACACACAAATAAGGAGTCTTGTCCCGGAAGAGTTTTCAAGAAAAAAGGTAGGTGACTGGTCTAGCGAAGAAGAAGATAGTATAGCAGATTGATAGAACAGAGCAGGAATGAGAAAGAACAAATGAGAAAGACAGCGACAGTGGGAATTTAAAGCACTAAATTTCCAGAAAGTGGGGATACTATTTATACTGAAACTCCCGGCACCCCAACGGGAGTGACAGACGGACGGACAAGCATTTGTTTGGATTTCATTTTTGGACTATTTCAGACTATATCGCGCAAATTTGCACAAATCGAGACACTTGAGTTTTGGGTTCATAGACTCACATTGTTATACATGTGAGTCAAAAATAAGTTTCGTGTAATTAGCCAGGTTACAGTACAAAGACATAGGTTCAGCGTAATCAACTAGGTTACAGTATTTGCACAGAGGGGATGCACCACAGACGCTTGTATCTGGACACACAAAAGACACGTCACAGGCATAAGCATTCGCAAGTCAAGGTACAAGCGCCTGTGGATGGACAGACCGATATTTCGTTGGATATCATTATTATTATTAGACTATTTAAGATTTATTTCGCACAGATTTGCAGAAATCTAACTAGAAGGACAAACCTAATATGACTCACATGTTCCTTTAAGAACTCACAATATCTAACATGAAAATGAGTGCCCAGAAAAACAAAATGATACGTGGCATTAAAATTCAAAGTAATACCGACTTTGATCTTTCTATCATGACTTTGAGATGGTAAAGGTAAAAAGCTAAAGGTAGTCCCATAGCCTTGTGGCCGTAGGGGAGCGTGATGTTGGAGATCACACTTATTATGGGCCGGCGTAATGAGGGTGATGCCCGTCTCTCTCCCTCGCTGCTTTACCTTCCCCACCCTTAAGAGAGTAGGTACTCAGTCACAGTTGAGTCAACTGGGGGCGTTGTTATTTGTCGCTTCACGTTTTGCGGTCACCCATCCAAGTGCTAACCGCACTGGAGGGTGCTTATCTTGCGACACAGTAGCGCGTGCTCCAACCACTGCGCTATCCGACACCCCGACTTTGAGATGACCGGCCCCAAATCAAATAAACTACAGCAAAAGTTGTATTATGCCCAAAACAATGGTGACCTTGGGATGACCTTGACCTTCATGTGACTTCATGCATGTCTGATCAAAAAACCCAATATTGTTGCATACTATGGGTTAAATAAATAGCCATTCCACTGTACAATGACCTAATTTTGTATGTTTTTGCGAGGCCTAAAATTACCTTGACCTTCAAGATCAAAGCAAAAAGGGAACATGTATACCAGATTAATCTATCATCTCTAAATTTAACAAGTCTGGACTTTATATCTCTCATAGTCCATGGTCGTTGATATCTATTATGCATCAAAGAATCATAAGTTCAATACTAATAACCTAGAAAAAAAAAGAGTAAACTGTGTGAACAATTGTCATTAAAAAAACAACTAATAATTGTTGACCCTGTGACCTTGATCTTGAGGTGAAGTCATTAATTCACTGATCCTTTATAAGGTCTCATAAGTATACACCATTTTAACAAGTTTAGTTGTGATAGTTGAAATAGGTTCTTAGATATTAATCCACTTGCAAGTTTTGCACAGATGGCGGACAGACAGACGGACCGACGCACACACAGACGGACCGATGGACACAATTTTTATTAACATGTCATAGTTGGACTAATTTAGGACACATTTCGCACAGATTTGCAAAAATATAGACTTTCTTCTTTTTGGATGGGGTGGGGGGTGGGGGGTAGTGGGCAGGGGTGGCGGTGGGTGAGTGAATACATAGACTCACATTGCTATGAATGTGAGTCAAAACATAAGTTGTTTGGTGGGCAAGTACAGTAACATCAACATACATTTCAATGCATTTGAGTCAAAAACAATTTATTAAATAATTTCACTAAGAAATCTACAACACTGCTACCAGCATATTTAAAAAAATTCGCCAATAAGCCCGTCTGGTCCAGGAGATTTACCACGCTTTAACTTCCAAATAGCTTGTAAAACTTCATCTCTTGTAATTAGTCTGTCTAAAACTTCTTCATAGTTTTGAACAAAGTCTGGGTCCCCACCTAAATGTTCATCATCCGTATCTAAAACAGCATTGAAATGTTCATACCATGCATCGATAGTAATGTCAGTTTTTGGCTGAGTTCGACTGCCAAACAACCTACTAATTTCTTGCCAAAACACC
Source organism: Oncomelania hupensis (assembly GCA_036898135.1). Taxonomy (NCBI): domain Eukaryota; kingdom Metazoa; phylum Mollusca; class Gastropoda; order Littorinimorpha; family Pomatiopsidae; genus Oncomelania; species Oncomelania hupensis. The sequence continues at coordinate 58,584,251 of CM072520.1, forward strand.
TGCTGGTTGCCTATCGATGAAATCAATTTATTGAACTGAGTATCATTAAATAACTTCTTTTTTCTACATATGAAATTCTTATATTCCCTACGTGCTCTACAGTAGCTTTGTCTCTTTTCACAAGTAGGATGTTTTCTAAATTGTCTAAGTAATTTTCGTACATTTCTCCTTTCATCCGAACACTCCCTATCAAACCATGCACAATTGCTCGTCTCGCCAACAATAAGTCTCCTCTTCATACACTCAGCTTTCTGCTTGACAAAATTATTAAACACTCCAATCGCTTCATTTATATTAAGATCAAGCAAGTTCAAGGCTCTTTAAAAAACAGACTTTGCTTCAGTAGAGAGAGAGAGATTGATTGATTGATTGATTGATTGATTGATTGATTGATTGATTGATTGATTGATTGATTGTTGCTTTAGGTCCAGCGGACTCTTCCGAGCCAAATCAGGACCGGACAACCCCCGATCCGCATAAAAGATCTGCTGAAACAACCCTAGTGGGAAAACTGTATGCCCTCCACTGGCCAGTCACTTTACAATAAAGACATCCCACGCAGGGGACGGCTGAGGCTTTACCCCAACTAATCGAACCCCCGGTTACAAAAACAAAATAGAATACAAACATCATTATAAATTATCAACAAAACACATACATATAAAATGCCTATATTGCTAAATAATAACATCATAGGAAGCCCTAGTGACCACCCGGCAGAAAGCGTCCAATACTCCCAAGCTGATCCAACAGACCCCATACACAAACAAGGAGTCTTGTCCAGGAAGAATTTTCAAGAAAAAAGGTAGGTCATTGATCAAGCGAAGAAGAAGATAGTATAGCAGAGTGATAGGACAGAGCAGGAATGGGAAAGAGCAAATGAGGAAGACAGCGACAGTGGGAATTTAAAGCACTAAATTTCCAGAAAGTGGGGATACTATTTATACTGAAACCCCCGGCACTCCAACGGGGGTACTGTTGCCGCAGTGAATCGGTCATGCCTATAAAGGAAAGACAGGTTTTCAACTGGGGCTTTCACTTTTCCCTTTATAGGTTAGAACAATCTACAGTGGCAAGATTGCTCATGACCCCAAGGGGTGAGAGAGAGAGAGAGAGAGAGAGAGAGAGAGAGAGAGAGAGAGAGAGAGAGAGAGAGAGAGAGAGAGAGTCAAAACATAAGTTTTTTGGGTAAGTACAGTAACATCAACATACATTTCAATGCATTTGAGTCAAAAATACAATCAAAAGTTAAACTGATTTCCCCAATACACAATATAAAGTTAAACTTACTCAAGAATTAAGAAGTACATTATGCAACATACTTGTTGTCACAAAACAAATATTTGGATTTATCATCACCATCAGCAACAGTATTGTTGTCTTTACCATTCTAATCATCATCAACAACAAAACAATTACAATCCATCCAAAACAATTAAATAAGGTGTACGAGTCCTTTTCTAAATTTTGAGATTCCACAATTTGGTTTGTCAGGGAAGGAAAACCATTTCAGCAGCGATATAAATGCATACTGGAAGTACACATTGCTCGCACCTTCGATTTTAAAGGACGACAACTCGCGATACAACACTGAATGGTCGGCTATGGAAGTCTTCGATGTGGGCTTTGCGTGCATTAGTTGGACACTCATTTATCACGATTGCTACTTCAGCGATTTGGAAAAAATGTGGACGCACACAAACAAACTTTTCTGCATCAGTTTTCGTATTTGGTGCGTAATTGATGCACCACTGTGCTTAATCGGGAACATTGCTAGGAGCACTATACAGAAAATGCTTACAGGTAATACAGGATCTAGCGGACTACCAAGGCGGAACCGAATCAGGACCACAGAAAACCAAAATCTGTTAAACCGTCAAAACATTACACCATTATAACTAGAAGGGTAAAGCCCCCATGACTCCATGCTTCTTATTTAACTTGCAATATTTAACATAATATGAGCAACAGAAAAGAAAAAGAAAATGAGACATTAAACGCAAATACCGACTTTGATCTTTCGATGCTCTTGACCTTGAGATGACCTTAACCTCCTGTTCCAAATACACTCATGTACGATCAAATAAACTATAGCAAAAGTTGTGTTATGCCAGGAACGCAGTTGGCTCCGTGGTTTACGCGATGTACTCGAATGTTAGACAATAACAGCCTGTACCGCCCGTGATTCAAAGTTCGTTAACGGCCAGGAGTAAAATAATAATAATAATAATAATAATAATAATAATAATAATAATAATAATAATAATAATAATAATAATAATAATAATAATAATACGCGATGTACTCGAATGTTAGACAATAACAGCCTGTACAGCCCGTGATTCAAAGTTCGTTAACGGCCAGGATTAAAATAATAATTAATAATAATAATAATAATAATAATAATAATAATAATAATAATAATAATAATAATAATAATAATAATAATAATAATAATAATAATCATAATAATAAGTTTAAAAATAAATTACAAATAGTATTAATAATTTAAAATTAGGACAAAAACCCATATGACGCACATGCTCCTTATGGAACTTGCAATATTTAACATTAAAATGAATGCCCAGAGAAAAACTAAATGTAACGGTGGCATTAAAACGCAAAGTCATACCAACTTTGATCTTTCTATGCTTTTGATCTTGAGATGACCTTGACCTCCAGCTCTAAATACACTCATGTAAGATCAAATACATTACAGCAAAAGATGCATTATGCCAAAAAAGCCAGTGACCTTGGAATGACCTTGACATTCAATGGCATTGACTATAATGTGGCTTCTGATGCTCATATATTATCAATTAACCAGAGTTTCCCACCCCAAAATGAATTTCAAGAACAGCACAGTGAAAAATAGGAACTATCCTATCCTATCTTATCCTATCCTATCCTATCCTATCCTTTCCCGTAATTCTAGGACACTCAGCCCTCTATCATTTGTCTCACCGACGCCATTCACATTGGCATTCCCAAATACTATCCTATCCTATCCCGTAACTCAAAGGTCATAGGGGCACCACACATATGCCCACGTACCCTACGTTGTGAGGTAAGCACATTTTTAGCATCGTTGTGGTGTACATGCAAAAATCCGCGTGTGTGTGTAGGTGGTCGCACTCCAACGGTTTTGTGAGGTGGTTGAGATAAATGTATAGGCGATATACTTGGTAGCTCAGCACGTGGTTTCTAAGGTGGGCACTGTGGAGCATGGGAAAATGTACCTCATAAAATTTGGTACCTCACAACCCCGTCAGAAAGTCTTACACACAACCTCATAACCTACGGTACGTAAACGCAGATGATTGTTTAACCAGCGTACTCCATCTTTCCCTATCATCGGCAACCCTGATGGTTTCGCTCAGTGTCAAACCAGTCCATTCTTGAATGTTGTCCTCCCACCTCTTTTTCGGTCTCCCTCTTCTTCTGCCTCCTTGCACTGTGCCTTGCAGGATGGTATTTGCAAGACCTGATGATCTGGCGACGTGGCCATACCATCGGAGTTTCCGTTTTTTCACCACTTTGAGCAGGTCATCGTGTTGTCCAATGGCTTGTGTGATGGTCTGTCGGACTTCGTCGTTGGTGATTTGCTGGGTATAGGAAATGGCCAGAAGTCTTCTGTAGCACCTCATCTCCATGCGTTGTATTCTTCATTGTAGATCTGCTGTTAGGGTCCATGTTTCGCAAGCATATAGGAAGATGGAGATGACAAGGGAGCGCAGCAGTCTTACCTTGGAATGTAGGCTGATGGTCCTGTCTTTCCAAATTGGCTTTAACCTCACCAGGGCAGCAGTTGTTTGTGCGATCCTGGAGAGGACTTCCTGTCGGGACCCATTGTCTAATACAATGGCTCCTAAATATTTGAAGCTATGCACAGTGTTGAGGGATTGGCCTTGGACTTTGATGTCCGTGTTGATGCCATTGGTGTTGTTGGTCATCACTTTGGTCCTCTCTGCACTTATTTCCATTCCACAGGAACATTGCACAGTTTCCAGGAACAATTATCATCGCACAAAGAGCATAATGCAACAAGGTCAAAACTACTTTTATACTCATCGAAACGGCATACCACACAACAGCAGCTACTAGTATAACACTTACACACTTTTGCTATAAAAATAATTGATATAGATTAAACATTTAGGCGTTCATATACCACGCCCTCAAATTTGTTCACAATGACAGTGTTGAATTTATGGTCCTGAACAGTGAATCACTAGTAGTATTTAATTTGTGCAGCCAAATCATGAATGTTCTTTGACTTAAACTCCTGAAGGGACTTGTATTTGTAGTATGCACTCTTCCGTTGTTTGTAGTCTGTCTGGCTGTATTTTCTTTCTAGTATTTTTCCTGACCTTGATTTGTTCACCAGCAGTGCTTCAGGTGTGCCTCCGTCTTCATGTTGATCCTCCAAAGTAGTAATGCTACTTGTACTAGTTGTAGAATGTCCCAGCAAAGCCATCTGTTCGGTCAGTCTTTCCAGGTTCTGAAGAAAGAAAAGCACAAACTCCATATAATTATAAGGACAATATAATTATTTGAGGTTTGAAGAAACATATCAAAAGTCTACGTCATTAATTCCGATTTAGGTGTGTTTGTAGGAAAGATGGGGGGACGAGGAGAGAGAGAGAAAGAGAGAGAGAGAGAGGGGGGGGAAGGAAGGGATAGTAGCTGTGTGTAAAATATCCTGTATTTATTTCGTTAGGTACAAACATTAATATAGACTAAAAGGGCAAAGCCAATAATTCACATGCCCCTTAGTGAACTTATTCACAATATCCTACATGAAAGTGAGTACCTAGTATGGATTTAGTTTGTGAAAAAAGAAAAAGAAAATAAGAAACAAACCGGCTGTATTAAACCATTTCTTATGCCTACCAAAAATGCAGAGTTTGAAACAAGGCTACTATTCATGAAGTCATTGTGAGAATAACAGGTTAACTCACCGCATGCCCGCCTACTCAACAGCGTGAGGTGGTCATTGTTATACAATCATTGCGAGCTACACAATACTTCATAACAAATTTGACGTAATAGTAGGCTATGCTGGCTGTGCAATTTTAACATAATTACTGAGCAGTGATGAATGTTTTTTCATCAAGAGAAAGGCCAAAACTGTTACTTTGAAAATGAATGCCCTTTGGAAATGTTTGCCATGAGCTACCCTGGAGAGGTATGTGTGAGCGTGTGTGTTTGTACTTTTGAATATGTCAGCAGTATTGTGAGGTGATTGAAATAAATACATAGAAGACATAGTGGTGAACTCCGCCAGTGGTTTGTGAGGTCTTCATTGCAATGTCATAGGAAAATGTACCTCATAAAACTGTCCACCTCTCAATCCCGTTAGAGATACCAACCTCATATATGTACATCAACGCAGCTGATTTTGAAGTGTCTGTAATACTTTGCTCTTCACTTGATCAAGCAATCATATCAAACTACATATCGGTTGGTTAGGAAGAAAAAAAGATATTGACGTGTGTAAATAAAAAAACAATGAAAATATTTTTATTAAAGAAATTCCAGTGCAAAATAAAAACATCAATATTGCATGCAACGGACCAACCAACAGACCGATATTAAATGTATGCTCTTTAAAAATGTATGCCCTGTGCTACCCTTGCGTGGTATGTGTGTGCATATAGTAAGTATGCCAGCGGTATTGTGAGGTGATATAAATACATGCATAGGACACTAGAGAATTTGGCAAGGGGGGTTTGAGATAGGTGCTGTGAGGTCATATGAAAATGTACCCCACAAAACCGAGTCTTCCACACAACCTCATAGTGCTATGTACATAAGTCTTAGAGTTGGCTGGTGGTTTACTGTACGTCCACTTCACATACACACTCCATCGACACAGTGCAAAACATGGAAGCTGATGGACAAGCATGCATTGGATTTGGATAAAAAATCTAGTATTTGTAATTAATCAATTGTAATGTTTTATTGTATTAAGATTACTTGAAATCTAAATGATTAATTTGTAATAATAATTATTATTAAATTTATTTAAAATTATTTTATACACGTTATGTCTTAGTTCAATACATTTATAAAATAACATGCAGTGACCAAGAATTGCTGAAAATTAACAAGCATACTCTTTGCTACGTACTATATAAAATGTAATAAGCGTATTTTCATAAAATGGCGTATGCCTGTAATTATTCACCCCGCCTGTATACATAGGTTTCACTCTGTCTCTCTGTCTGTCTGTGTGTGTGCCCAGCAATATCTCTGGTAATTACAATCCCGCTGAATTCAAACTTAGCATACAGGTTTCCTTCAATGACTGGTCGATGCACAATTTAAAAAAAATAACATTCTTCACTTTTTCTGAAGGGTCATAGCCTCAATGCAGAGCTAAAATCAATAATATAAAAAAAAATCTTTGCTGATTATTGCTCGATGGAGCTAATTCTTCAAGTCCCAGGAATGTGTGCAATAAAAAACGGGGTGGATTGTCTAAAAGCATGGCGATGTACGGAAAGTGATGGGTTTTTTGGTGTGGAGTGTGAGTGTATAATGGTCACGTTAGTGTCCTGCACCTGTTAATAATTAACATCTTTAACATAACTTAGGTACACTTTTAATAACAAAGGTCAAGAGATATGTGTAAGTAATGGTGAAAGAGTGTGTATAACATTCTAGCGCGTATGTTGGTATAGATCGCAGCACGAGCTCTACCAGGCTGAATAAAAACGCTATATATGTCAAATTAGATTATATTACTTCATTATCTTTTGATCCCCATACCTTCTCGCTCTATTCACGTCATTTTAAAGTCATCTTAAAATGAACATGAAAGCAAATGGCGAGCGTTGCGGTCGAGTGGTAAAACGCGAGACTAACTTTCCTTGTCCATAGGCTAGAATCCAATGGTTACTGACGGGTGTGGGATCGATCCAGCATGGCGTTATGTTTTTTCGAATATTATTTTCTTTCCACTCGGGCAACGTCTCGGGGGTTTTCTCCGGGTATTTCGGTTTGCTCACCCAGCAAAATAAAAATAAAAAACACAACTAATATTAGGTAGGTTGAGTTTGGGTGCGCCACAGGTTACAACGACACCTTCCCCAGGGGAGACGGCCCAGAATTTCCCGATAAAAAGGGACAATAAAATGTGAAAAAATGCTCACGTCAGAAATGAAAATGACAATCCCGCAAAGGGGAGAGGGGGAAAGGGGAAACTAGCTGACAATGTGACACTAGTCAATGATGATTCTCCTACTTAAGTTGATATTCTGCAGACTGCTTGACTAAAATTATTCCAACCTATTTGGAAGATCTACAACGAAGAATACAAAGCATGGAGATGAGGTGCTACAGAAGACTTCAGGCCATTTCCTATACTCAGCACATCACCAACAACAGACCCACAGACCATCACACTTCCATTGGACAACATGATGACATGCTCACAGTGGTGAAGAAACGGAAACTCCGATGGTATGGCCACGTCACCAGAGCATCAGGCCTCGCAAAAACCATCCTACAAGGCACGGTGCAAGAAGGCAGAAGAAGAGGGAGACAGAAAAAGAGGTGGGAGGACAACATTCGAGATTGGACTGGTTTGACACTGAACGAAGCCATGAGGGTTACTGAGAACAGAGAAAGATGGAGTACGCTGGTTAAACGATCATCTGTGCTGCCCCAACGACCTTTGAGTTGCGGGATAGGATAGGGTAGGGACAGTATTAAAAAATAACTGTGTAACTCTTATACATTTTCTGAAAAATTAGTACATTTTCTAAACAAATAAAAGGACATTTTAAAAATATTTTTACTAGTATTTTTTAATTTTTATGTTTCATGTTTTAATTTTGTTAGTTATTTTTTAGTTACTTAAATATTAATCTACTTACCTGATTTATTGTTTGCAGTACACTTGGCTAATGCAGCCATTAGCTGCCCTCTTCCATAGTGACGGTAGAGAAACCTTTTTTTCAAATCCATTGGTGCAACTGGAAAATATAGAGAAAAAACATGTGTGATAGTAGTTTATAATTAGAACCTCAGCTTCATAAATTAATTTAATGCATCCAATAGAGAGTAACAGCAGAAGACTGTGCTACCCTAAGCAGAACATGTTTAAAGCTGCAAGGCGTCCAGTGCGGTAGCAATGGAGTTCGCATGTGTAAAATAATGTTTGCTTTCAGTTATGTTCTTGTGAATGGCATAATTAGGTGTTACAAACAAGCGTCTTTCTCGCTGTTCCTTTTGACTATTTTAGCCTCTACTAGCGAGGCACCTCCACTTATCAACCAGGCTGGGTCGATGGCTGTGGCGTGTGAATACGATTCCAGGTCTCGTGGTCGGCGGTGGCAGTACAGAAGTTGAAACCGCGGCAGTCGTCGTCTCAGCTTGCGCAGGGGCGCTTTCTGCTCCGTCGGAGGACTTGTCCACAGTTCTTGCCATTCTCTGAAATCGAGACGATCGGGAGCCCAAAGATGGTGCAGCTCTGCTTCTTGCAGAAGTTAATTCCAGGAGACGTTCAGACGCGCGGACACTGCGGCGTGCCGATAGGAGGAGGATGCACCGTCCCGTGGGTGGCACGCCAGAAGTTGAAGCCACCGCAGCTGTCCGCGAGAGATTCCGACACGACTCTCCACTTCACACTACAACTTTCATCTTCTCTATTGTTGGGCTCCTCTGGCCGGGCGGCGGTTGCTCTGCGTGGAAGGGCCCTCCTCGTTCCGTCTCCGTCTCCGTCTGCCCGGCCTCTGGCCGCCCATTACCTTTTTTTTAAACTATTGGGCGACGTGGAGTTCCCTGTGGAGAGTGGCGACCTCCGGACAACAGGTGTTTTCACCGCCAGCGGCATTCTGCGTTTTGCCTACCCTCCTTCACGTGGCTCTACTTGGTCATCTTCTTGCGGCTCCATCGGCCCATTCTTCTACGGCCTCTTCGGCACCTTTCGTCCGGTCTTTCCGTGGCGTCCTGTTTGGCACCCTTACAGTCATTTTCGCAGCTGCTTCCTGCGCTCCAGACCCCATGCATTCGCACTTCACTTTCCGTCCTGATTCATCGTGCCTTCATCATCTGAATGTCGCAGCTCGCTTTTGAAGTCACCATCCTACCGCAACACGTCTTCTTACATCATACTGCCTTCACTCATCCAGTCCCCTATACGCTCCGTTTCCGGGAACGGTAATCTACTTAACGCAACGCACCTCCACTCACTGCCACAATGACCCGACAGCAGGCGCAACATCATGCCAGTCTCTCACATGCCTCACAAACTGTTGGTGTTGGTTGTTGAATATAATATGCAGCAAATACATTATTTTGAGTGTCTACCTATTGTAGGCCTGTCAATATTGGTTTGTAATTACATACCCCAGGTATGCTACTACAATTGATAAAGTCAGAAATACAGTGATAATAATGATGGTGGTAATGCTCTAAAAAATAATACAAGACATGCTTACAAAAATATGCATAACACAGTAGCAGGGCTTTTGAAAGACTTTTTTTCAACTAGCCCGCCGGGCTAGTTACTTAGAAAAGTTACTAGCCCGCAAGAATTTTGACTAGCCCTGCTGAAATGGCAAAGCATCAAATAAGCTGTAAAATGGAGTGCTAGGGATGTGCTTGCTAGGAAGCATAAATTAAAAAACAAAAATCATACATTTGCAATCTATTACTATCTAAACACAATCATTTCCGTGTAAACAGCTGTCAAAATCGCCTGCTCAACTAATTTTGGAATAGAAGCGTAACATGTGAAGAGAGAGGGAGAGAGAGAGTTTATGACTTAATGGCAAATCCAAGGAAAATCAGTGAATGGACGAGCATGTTTTGCTAAATCATGGGCATTTCTGAACAGAATTATCAGCTTGTCCATTTGTGCCTTGTCCAACGATGTCAGGCACTTTCCTGCCTCTGTATCTTCAACCTTCTTTTTGCTGTTAGCATCGCATGTTACACTCCACTTGTGTCCTTCTGAACTTTCATGGGACTTGATGCTCTCAAGTTTAAAATTGGTCGATCCTTCTACAAATAGTTTTTTTTTCTCCTTCTTTCGGTTTCTGGTACTGTCTACACGGCGTACAAAACATTTTGGAGCCATCGTAGTGGAGCCACGTTCGCTTTTTGCCTTCGTGATCAAAGTACCATTCATCTTTAAATTCGCGCTTTCTTTCATTTTTATCATAGCATCTATCCTTTTCGATTTTTTTCTGATGCGATTGTTTTGCTTTTTTAGCCGGTGTATCAGATTCGGCAGAAGTTGAACCAATTCTTTTTACAAATCGATCCATACTACCATAGCTAAACCGAAAGCGCTAACAAACTAAGCTGAGCGATCATGTAAAGCCTTCTCTGATTGGTTCATATCAATCAATATTACGCGCTACGAGCCAATCATACAGATTATTTTTTGGCTTGCAAGTAATTCAGGAAATGAGGCACAGTAAGGGATATTTTTCTCCTCTCTTCCCGATGCGCTTATTATCGAATGATATGAAATGAATCATCACCCATACGGTCCCTCTTCAGTGATCGTTCTTGGCGAAACGCACACGTGTAGAGCTGCGCAGTTTAAACGGTTCGTAATCAAGCCGATGTTTTTATTTTCATCGGGGATTGACAAACTGAAGAGAGAAAATCAACTAGCCCGCCGGGCTAGTAGACTTTGAACTTTAACTAGCCCGTGGTAATTTTAACTAGCCATTGGCGAGCGGGCTAGTGCATTTCAGAAGCCCTGCAGTAGCATACTTATCTCATTGACTCCAATCAATGTATACATCCAATGAATAACACACGGGTAAAACTCACAACACTTGTGACGATCTTCTAATGTATACGTGATTGCTTTGCCTCTGAATGTTCTAAAACTTTGTTTGATTAAAAGAAATGTTCAACAGATTTATATCTAAGTCTTCAAACTTTGTGGCTTCAATATTTGGGTCCCAAATATACTCAGACCACTCAGCATTAGAACCTACCACGTCAATCAAAAAATCGATCAACATTTTACAATTAAAGTCCGTAGATAAGAGCACCACACTCATAAATATCACTCTTATTATCAACATTTAAGTACTGAAGTCCTGAGCATGATATATCGCTAATTCGTCTAATAAATCTGTAAAACCATCAACACTATCACTGTCAAAGTCCGCCATTACGATCGCGAAAATGTGCGACAAATATCCATTCATAAATCGAAAGAAATAGATCTAGAACGCTGATGCAAATCAAACATGTTCAGATGACACCTTACCTCTTTCTAACTCCAAAGTGACAGAAACCGACTGCAGATTCATCATACATTGTAGGCTGTAGACTCACGACTGTAGATTTGCCATAGCTGCCATCTAGTATAGATGCATGCAGAGCATTTCTGAAAGAAAAATAATAGAAATGTGTGCTATAACAGCAAAATCTGTGGAAAGCAAAAGTATTTTTTTCTTCTTCATTCTTGCTCTTTCAAAACTGTTTGCTGACTGCCTGTAAACTTCATATAGTACCTTGTAAACTGAAAGAATGAAGTAAAAAAAAAAAAACAAAAAAAAACCACAACAACAGAAATAAATATATTTATTACTAAAGATATGTAAGGGTGAATCAAAGGTGCATGATGCTCGCCAATGGCGAAATAGGTCACATTTGGTTATTCCGTGTTGTGTTGTGTGGTGGCTTTGTGTACCTTACAGATACAAAGGTATCATGAAAATGTCCACGGTAAGAAATTACTCAATCTAGATCTACCTATATCTACAAATGAATCAACCAACTGATTATGGCTGCTCAACCCAAGAAGAAGAAGCAAATTACATTTTCAACACATACCTGAAGTATGGGTTCCGGCAATGAAAAATCTTGAAAAGACGCTCGGTTGCGCATGCGCATCGCCTGATAATTTCAGAGCCAATCAAAAAAGCGGCAATTTTAGAGAGAGAGGCAGGGTCAAAACTGAAAAGTACACACAGGCTCCCAGCAAAAATCCGTGTGTGTGTGTGTAGGTGGTCGCTCTCCAACGGTTTTGTGAGGTGGTTGAGATAAATGTATAGGCGATATACTTGGTAGCTCAGCATGCGGTTTCTGAGGTCAGCACTGTGAGGTCACGGGAAAATGTACCTCATAAAATTTTGTACCTCAGAAGCCCGTCAGAAAGTCTTACACACAACCTCGTAACCTACGGTACGTAGACGCACACACACACACACACACACACACACACACACACACACATTCTCATTCACCCCCCACTTCTCCCTCACCCACAAATGTATTAACGCCCCTCTCCCACCCATTTAGAACTATTTTTACCAAATCCAAAACACATTTGCCTTTCAGTCCTGCCTACAATGCAGTCAGGTATTCAATGGTGCAGTGCAGAATTCCATTCAAGCCAAGTCTTTTGACAGGAAAATATGATACTCCAGTTTCAAGAAGGAAGTAAACACAGCACGAGTTGGGCCACGTCACCGCCGCTCGTCTTTAAAGTGCCAGAATATTAGGACCATATGTGTTAATTTATTTTAATTAATTACAATTTAAAAAACTAAATTATTAATGTATTGATATTATCATTATTACTTTGTGTGGAGGGTGAGGTGGGGAGTGGTAGGTGGGGGAGGTAGTGGCAATAGGTTTATTTGGAAAATGGAAATGTTGTCTTGATAATGTTTATGTGGGATACTTTATTGTCCCTTTTTATTGGAAACCGGAAAGGCGCTATATAAAAACTATTAAATAAATACATAAATGAATGCATAAATAAATAAATACAGAAATAAATACTGAAATAAATACATAAATGAAATAAATACATAAAATAAATAAATAAATAAATGCATAAACAAATACGTAAATAAATAAGCAAGTATATTATTGTTAATCGATGCTCAAACCAACTGCTAACTCCGCTTAATCCTTTGGATGAGAGTATAAACTGAGGACTAGTCTGTGAACGCACGCATTCCATCGCACGGACTAAAGACCCTGACGCTCATGTCCTAGACGGGGGAGTGCCGGCTACACACAAATGCACCCGGCACGCACTAGATCCCTTCCCTACATCACCGGCCACCCAGGATTGTGCTCAGTCGTCTGGGTGTCAGACTATGCGCCCAAAGGTTTGCAGGTGGGCGCCTCGGGCGGTTTGTGTTAGATCTTGTATGATAAGCTTCAAAGCCACACAAACTATTGAACTGATCGATGCATATCAAAACCGTACTTTGTGAAAGGGGCTATGGTTTGGAATAATAATAATAATAATAATAATAATAATAATAATAATAATAATAATAATAATGGATACTATACACGCCTTATTCCTAAATCAGACTCAAAGCTCGGCGATCGGTAACCACCACACACGCTTACATGTTACAAACACTCCTACATAAACAACAAACCCATTCGCCACTCAAACATGTGATTTAAAGGCAAATCGCTATTAGAAGACGAAAAGGAGTAGGAATTTTGTTTTCCGGTGGGGCAACGCTCACTGTGAATTTGAAAAAAGACCCTATGAAGCCGATATGTGTGTCGTTGGAGCCCTTTAACTGTCCATCAAGGACGAGGACCAAACACAAGACCGTGTACTATTAAAAGCTGCTTATGCTTCAAGCGCTAAACTTTGCCTTTGGTACCTGCCATGTTATTGAACCACCACATTTTATTTTTTCTTCTCTTTTGCTTTTCAGGCTGAATTCAAAAGGTTATTCATTGTGGAAACGCAGGCAATCGTTAATTTATTCTACTCAAGAGCCAAACTATAAGGTTCCACCTGAGTTCTTTTTCTCTTGTATGTCCTTGTTCTTCCTGTTTCGAAGGTTATGGCTCAGAACTAGGTCTCATTTTCATATTAGGTTAATTTAACCTGGGAGTGTGTGTGTGTGTGTGTGTGTGGGTGTGTGCGTGCGTGCATGCGAGGGCTTTGAGCAGACTGTTGTCTGGCATCGCGTTATATAAAATTATAAAATACATGAAAAATAAATTAGTAGTAGTAGTTGTAGTAGCAGAAGCAGTAGCAGTAGTAGCAGCAGCAGTAGTAGTAGTAGTAGTAGTAGTAGTAGTAGTAGTAGTAGTAGTAGTAGTAGTAGTAGTAGTAGTAGCAGCAGCAGCAGTAGCAGTATTATTATTATTATTATTATTATTATTATTATTATTATTATTATTATTATTATTATTAATATTACTATTATTATTATTACTATTATTATTATTATTATTATGATTATGATTAGAATTAGAATAATTATTAGTACCTTATTAAAGAAGTTGTAAAAAACAGGATTATGGAGTATATGATGAAGAAGAAGAAAGAGGAAGATATTAAGATGAGTAAGACCCGAAGGAAGGAACAGAAGAAGAAGAAGAAGGAAATGGAGGAAGAACGAAGAGGATGATGAGGACAAGAAAGAACAGGAGGAGAGGACTTCTAGTTTACAAACAACAGAAAATAAAGATTGGAGGAATGAGACGTAAACGAGTAAATAGAGGACAAAATGAGGTAGAAAAGAAATAAAATAGAGGAAGAAAAGAAAGAAAGAAAGAAAGAAAGAAAGAAAGAAAGAAAGAAAGAAAGAAAGAAAGAAAGAAAGA
>CM072520.1:58603827-58606327 GCA_036898135.1 Oncomelania hupensis
CTTAACTCTCTCCTCGCTTACTTCCCTTTGCTATTGTTATTGTCTCTCTCCCAATGTAACATCCCGTAATAACACAATGAAATTAAATAATGCAATGAAATCATGAGCATAGCTGCAAATGAATACATATAAACATCATCATGTTATCCCCATCAGGCAACCACAACAACAACAGCAACCACTCTCATCCTCACCTCCTTCCTCACCCTCATTCTCCCGCGCCCGCACACTTCCTTCCCTCTGCCTTTCCACAGTGCAACCACTCTCACCCTCTCCTTCTCTCACAAACCTCTCGTACCCACACCCATAGCCGGCGCTAGGTTCTCGGACCAGTAAGGAAAGTAACACCCCTACACTCACCCAGCCGGTTCGAATGTAGTCGCACTCGTAGCCCTTTCCACCACTCCTACGAGTAACTCCGTGTAGGGTAATCCGTAGTGCGTAGTCTTCCTAGTGGACACTACCTCACGCTAACTACCACACTACCACAACTTTGCTTTTCTATAACTATACTCCACTTTGAGTACTACCACCATAGAAACCAGCAACCTTTTCAACTAGTATTTCCCCGGACCAGCTACTATAATTCGTTAGTAACAGTCCAAACCTACACCACAGAAACACAGATCTAGACCACACGTCCTTTCTGTAGCTCCCTCAAATACGTTCTGCCCAGTAGTGAGTACTTTCCCCAACTAGATAACCACTGCGCATTGCGCTCGCACGCCCCGCACGCTTCCGGCTATTGTAGTCATGCACACCGCAACTTGCAATTACATACCCCTAACCCCTTCTGGCTCTTTCACCACAGACTGCCCTGTGACAATCATCATCATCATCATCATCATCATCATCATCATCATCATCATCATCATCATCATCATCATCATTATCATCATCATCATCATCATTATATACTTCTTCTTTTTGTTCTTTTTCATCTTCTTCTTAGTTCATCATCATCGTATTCATCATCATCATCATCATCATCATCAGCAGCAGCAGCAGCATCATCATCACAATCAATGTGACCTTTAAAAAGTACAATGATCATTGAACGATTAATGCTGAATTATCTTTTTTTGTTTATAAACCATACAATAAGACTTACAAGTGACATTCAATGTCACTGTAGCACTGTTGGTGGGGATGTTGGAGTAATTGACGTAACCAACAGTACAGGTGACGTTCTGTCTGTTGTGTTGTCCTCTCAGTATGAACCGACAGCTATCAGGTGTAGGATTGCTACTACAAGGAACACCAGTCCAGGTATAATATATTGAAGGTGAAGGATCACCAAAAACATGTGTTTGACATCTCAAGTCCGCAGTGTCACCCTCATTCTTTGTACTGTCAGCTCCAGTGATGGATATTGTAGTGATGGAAGCTGTAATGAGAGTGAACATTAGTCCTCAACATTAGAGTATAACAGGCATTATACCTCTACATTAGATTATAGCAGGCATTATACCTCTACATTAGAATATAGCAGGCATTATACCTCAACATTAGATTATAGCAGGCATTATACCTTGATTATAAACTCTACAATTACTATGCTGAAACACAATTGATTATATTAGTACCCAGTAACCTGGGTCTTTCACAAAGTATGTTAATTAATTATATATTGACTTCTTGTTTAAAGGTAGAATAAAATATTCCTTATGGGAAAATGTGCAACAATGTTCAATTATAAACGCATTGTTTATCGATATCATCCTGTACACTGTGTATGTGTGTGTGGGGCCATTTCCAACAACGTGTGTGTGTATATCTGACCTGTTCTTCTCCGTGGAGAAAGATGATTATGAAATAACGAACAACCCAACCACCATAGACTAGAAGTAAAAGAAAATGCACAATATATCGCACTGTGATATAAAAAAAAATCAAACAAATGTTAGAAAGTAAATGAGTGCATGTAACGATTATTTATTTTATAATGAACTGAATGAGAAAGCAAACAAAATTACTTAAAATAATAAATCTATAAAAAGAAAAAAAACAGACAAATGTAAAATAAACAAATAAAATATAAATCATACTGGTTGTTATTAACCCACCAATAAGACGAACGTTGCAAGTAGCCCATCTGTTAGTGGCTCCCGATGCTTTACATGTCAACAACCCGTTGTCAAATTTTTCAGCGTGGTTTCTGAGTATTTTTAGCCTGCTGTAGTAACCATTAAGTATGTCACCGCTAGCATAATCTACTGCAGGGTCCGGCCCACACACATATGGACTGCAAGTGACTAAAGTTGTAGGTTGCGTTCCATTTTGACTGACGGTCCAGTTAACACTGTCATTCATTTCAAGACCACTGCAGACGATGGGGGTTTTGGAGTCGCCGTTCGCGATGTAGATGACTTCGTTGTTACAACCGTCGATCTGAACTGCATCTATAGACATAACAAGATGTAGTTTTGAGGCTTTTTACGCCCAATGTAAAAAAGACAACTACAACAACAAATCACAATTTAAAGCAAAAAAAAAATCT
>CM072520.1:58613827-58623827 GCA_036898135.1 Oncomelania hupensis
GTCCTGCATACACACACGTTGTTGGACATGCCCGCACGCACACATACATACAGATTGATATTGATAAACAATGCGTTTATAATTGAACAATATTTGACATTTTCCCATAAGGAATATTTTATTCTACCTTTAAACAAGAAGTCAATATATAATTAATGAATATACTTTCTGAAAGACCCAGGTAACTGGGTACTAATGTAATCAATTATGTTACAGCGTAATAGTTGTAGAGATTGTAATCAAGGTATAATGCAGGCTATACTCTAATGTTCAATGTTCACTCTCATTACAGCTTCCATCACTACAATATCCATCACTGGGGCTAACAGTACAAAGAATGAGGGTGACACTGCAGACTTGAGATGTCAAACACATTTTCTGGGTGATCCCCCAGCTTCAATATATTATACCTGGACTGGTGTTCCTTGTGGTAGCAATCCTACACCTGATAGCTGTCGGTTCATACTGAAGGCAGAGGCACTGTAGTCTACTGTTGGTTACGTCAATTACACCAACATCCCCACCAACAGTGCTACTGTGACTTTGAATGTGACTTGTAAGCATTATTGTATGGTTCATAAACAAAACATGGAATTCAGCATAAATCGCTCAATGATCATTGCGCTTTTAAAAAGATCACATTGATTGTTATGATGATGATGCTGATAATGATGATGATGATGACGATGATGGTGATAATAATGATGATGGTGATGATGATGATGATGATGATGATGATGATGATGATGATGATGATATGAGAGAGCGAACGAGAGAGAGAGATATAATATGGCAAGTTGGGTTATTATCGATTAAATCTTAATTATATTTATGGAGTATGGTGAAGTGTATGATTATGTTATGTTTTGAGATTTGTTGTTGATGTTGTTGATCGAGTTGACTTTCAGGTGTGTGTGCATGTGTGTGTGTGGGTGTGTGTGTGTTTTGTTGTTGTTTTTCTTTCTTTTCTTGGTATGTTGATTTTGTCGTACATAATTTAATGTGTAAAATTCATGCAATCAATAATGTTCCCAGATCCACCTCCAGATGCACCAGTGATTGCGCTAGATCCATCAGGCTCAGTGAAACGAATAGGATACCCTCTGAACCTCACCTGCACTGTCCTCGCTGGCAACCCTCTCGTCTCGGCTGTGATGTTTTACTGTGGAGCCAACTACCAAGACGGTCCTGATACAACTTTCTATACTAACACTGACAGCTTGTCCGGTGTATACAGCAGCATTAGCATTAACAACTTTCAAGCCAATGACGTTGGAGCAACATGTAGATGCAGCGCAGCATGGTCACGATCTGGAGAGTATACCCAAACCTCTTATGTTGTCTTTATTTGTACGTGATTTTACTGCAGTGTTAAGAAGCAATGATTGTAAACATATTGTTAAAGTGTTTTACTAATTATGCTCCGGTGATTATGATGATTACATTATATATTCATGAATACAGAAAGATCAGTTTAATTTCAGACCAGTAAGAAGCACAGCTGTGACGACACGAGTTTCAGCACATATTAGAGATAGCTATATTTCGTGCGAAGTTGCACCTCTCTACTATGCAGTGTATATAGATAGCTCGGCAGTTTTCTTTATTGCGTATGAAAGATGTAAGTATCTCTGAATCCACGTGCATAACGCGGAAAAGGGCATATGCTGAATTAGAAAGGGGGTTACTGAACTCGACTCGACCGTTTACCTGTGGCCTGGGGTGGTATTCATGACCGTTGGTTAAGGCTTAACCAATGTTGGTAAAATTAACGCCGTTGGTTAAGCTGGAAATTTTAAATTCATGAGGCCTTAGCAGAGTTAACGACGGTTGCTAACCATGGTTATTTTAACGGAGGGGGCACCACCCGATAACCAATGGAACACTGGTTAAAAATGGCGGCCATCGTTTGGTGGCAACTTCGACAGAGACGAGCTCCGAGGAGAGAGAGAGTATTTCGCGACAGAAGTAATCCACTTGACAAATTTGATGATGTGGAACTGGTATCAAAATTTCGTTTTCGTCGGCATGATATCATCACGTTAACGAACGCGGTAGACAGACTGAAACTGTGTGATCGGCATGGCGTTTTGTCACCACTTTTACATGTGTGTCTCACTCTTTGTTTTTATGCCTCTGGCACCTTTAATAATCTGTCATATTAATAAAACGGGTTAATATTATTATTATTAAAATATTGTTGTTGGATTTTGACTGGTGATGTGTAGGCTTATTGTGTATCTGTATAGTTTATACTCGTAGGGTAATGCAACCCTACGAAATAAAGACAACATTTCAAGTTCCAAACTACCCAGAAACGGCAGAAATTGACACCTCAGTCTAAAAACAAAATGTAGGCCTAACATTACA
Organism: Oncomelania hupensis; assembly: GCA_036898135.1. Classification (NCBI taxonomy): domain Eukaryota; kingdom Metazoa; phylum Mollusca; class Gastropoda; order Littorinimorpha; family Pomatiopsidae; genus Oncomelania; species Oncomelania hupensis. The sequence continues at coordinate 58,616,198 of CM072520.1, forward strand.
AACTACAAAGTGATCAAAAGTGATTTCTCTCCTTTCACCCCAACAAAAAGCTCGCTCTCCTTGCTCACTATGATATCCACCATGCTGTCGGTAGGCTTGCTAATCACGCCACCATTGCCAGACTTTAATCGTGCGGCTGCACGATTCCGATGGGTTATAAGGCCTATTTTGTTGACGAAAGAAGGAAAACAGCTGCTTGAATTATGCCCCCTTACGGATATTCCCGCACAGCCCAAAAATAGCCTTGGTTAAGTAACAATGCGTGGACACTCTCTCATGAATAGCGATCTGCTAAACGATGGTTAACGATACCATTGTTGGTTACAAAACCAATGTTGGTAACGTTAACCATCGCCTATAATTTAACTGGCCATGAATTCCACCCAAGGGGTGGTATTCATGACCGTTGGTTAAGGCTTAACCAATGTTGGTAAAATTAACGACGTTGGTTAAGCTGGAAATTTTAAATTCATGAGGCCTTAGCAGAGTTAACGACGGTTGCTAACCATGGTTATTTTAACGGAGGGGGGACCACCCGATAACCAATGGAACACTGGTTAAAAATGGCGGCCATCGTTTGGTGGCAACTTCGACAGAGACGAGCTCCGAGGAGAGAGAGAGTATTTCGCGACAGAAGTAATCCACTTGACAAATTTGATGATGTGGAACTGGTATCAAAATTTCGTTTTCGTCGGCATGATATCATCACGTTAACGAACGCGGTAGACAGACTGAAACTGTGTGATCGGCAAGGCGTTTTGTCACCACTTTTACATGTGTGTCTCACTCTTTGTTTTTATGCCTCTGGCACCTTTAATAATCTGTCATATTAATAAAACGGGTTAATATTATTATTATTAAAATATTGTTGTTGGATTTTGACTGGTGATGTGTAGGCTTATTGTGTATTTGTATAGTTTATATTCGTAGGGTAATGCAACCCTACGAAATAAAGACAACATTTCAAGTTCCAAACTACCCAGAAACGGCAGAAATTGAACCTCAGTCTAAAAACAAAATGTAGGCCTAACATTACAAACTACAAAGTGATCAAAAGTGATTTCTCTCCTTTCACCCCAACAAAAAGCTCGCTCTCCTTGCTCACTATGATATCCAGCATGCTGTCGGTAGGCTTGCTAATCACGCCACCATTGCCAGACTTTAATCGTGCGGCTGCACGATTCCGATGGTCTTTTTTAAGGTTATAAAACTTCTCCCTCACGTCTTCGGCTGTTCGGTTCGCACCACCAAATGCAGTCACTCTTTCGGCGATTTTTTTCCAGCAGTCGTTTTTTAGGCTGTTCGTGACATCAGTTGATAAACTTGCCATCAGTATATGTTTAAATTCTATAACGTTCTCAAGGAGAACATTAGTTTCAGTGTACGAAAAAATTGCTTTTCTCTTTGCCATTGCCACAGCCATTTTTATAGGCCTATTTTGTTGACGAAAGAAGGAAAACAGCTGCTTGAATTATGCCCCCTTACGGATATTCCCGCACAGCCCAAAAATAGCCTTGGTTACGTACCAATGGGTGGACACTCCCTCATGAATAGCGATCTGCTAAACGATGGTTAACGATACCATTGTTGGTTACAAAACCAATGTTGGTAACGTTAACCATCGCCTATAATTTAACGGGCCATGAATTCGACCCCTGGTGTGTGTTTAGTAGGGCAGAGTCATTGTGGAGCTTTTTGCGAGAGGTCAGTCTTTAGAAAGAAGTACCTTGTGACTGTGTCAGACAAGAATTAGGTTCTTCTGTAAGGGTAGATTGTTCGTTGTGTTTCGAACCACCCAAGGTCTTATGCCCTCGTCGGGGTAAGAATGTCTAAAAGTCTGTGGTAGGAGGATCGTAATCGCCATTTATTGGAAATAAATGTAGGGTTCTTTCCTAAGGTTGTGTAGTCCTCGATTGGGCACCTGCCAAGGTTCAATTTCTTTGTCAGAATTGAGATGTCCTGATGCATAGCTAGCAATTAGCCAAATAACGAATTGACTCTCAGACTAACCAGTGTGTGTATTGTATAGTGTTGTGTCATACAGTGTACGTCTGGGTGTATCACAAGCCGAGACTTAAAAGGTGAGTCAAAACCCTGTAATTCATTTCCTCAGTGGCGTGCACTTCGAGCCTGCGTACGTGGATGAATGATGGTGAATGAGGGGGAAAGGGGTGTATTTGATAAATAGTAATTTATTGATTTTGTATGATTTTCATATGATTTTCTTGTCATTACATAAACGGGAATGTCGTTGCTGTTGTTGCTAAAGTGGGTCAAAGGTGACGATGAAGAATGCATGTTGGAGAGAGAGAGAGAGAGGGGTGATGTATGTGAAAGAAGAGAGATAATTGTACTGTGCTTTATTGATTGATTGATTTATTATTGCTTTAGGTCCAGCGGACTCTTCCGAGCCAAATCAGGACCGGACAACCCCCGATCCGCATAAAAGATCTGTTGAAACAACCCCAGTGGGAAAATTGAATGCCCTCCACCGGCCAGTCACTTTACAATAAAGACATCCCACGCGAGGGACGGCTGAGGGTTGACCTCAACTACGCGAACTCCCCGATTACAAAAACAAAATAGAATACAAACATCATTATAAATCATCAACAAAAAACATACATATAAAATGCCTATAGTGCTAAATAGTACATTCATAGGAAGCCCTAGTGACCACCCGGCAGAAAGCGTCCAACACTCCCAAGCTGATCCAACAGACCTCATACACAAACAAGGAGTCTTGTCCAGGAAGAGTTTTCAAGAAAAAAGGTAGGTCATTGATCTAGCGAAGAAGAAGATAGTATAGCAGAGTGGTAGGACAGATCGGGAATGGGAAAGAGCAAATGAGGAAGACAGCGACAGTGGGAATTTAAAGCACTAAATTTCCAGAAAGTGGGGATACTATTTATACTGAAACCCCCGGCACTCCAACGGGGGGGGGGAACTGTTGCCACAGTTAATTTGTCATGCCTACAAAGGCAAGACAGGTTTTCAACTGGGGCTTTCACTGTACCCTTTATAGGTTAGAACAATCTACAGTGGCAAGATTGCTCATGACCCCAAGGGGTTTGTACTGTGCTGGAGAGGGGTGAATAAGGTGATGGATATGAGGGGAGCGCGTTTATATTATAGTATGATAGAGATAGTATGGATGAAGGGAGATAATCATAATGTATTATAACAGTTGAGAGGGATGATGAGGATGGAGATGAGGATGGAATGAATTGGGACTGTGTGACTGAAGTGTAATCGTAGTAATTATGTATATTTATATAAACAACTGTACTTATGGAAGAGGTATGGATTATTGGTATCAAGAGTTGCATTATATTATTGAGATGTATGTATAGCATCCTGTATTATCATTATTATTATGTATAACCAGGTCAAGATGGTGGATGGCGGAAGGCGTATTATGTGATGTAGTATTTGATTTTTGTAGGCAAACTGTTAAGACTCTATATTTGTCTACAGGATTGGGCTGTTTTGCTGATTCGATGTTCTGCTGATGCTCATGATGATGCATGCATGCATGCACACATGTATGTATATGCGACTGCCATCAACTGTATCGTCATTTTCTGGTAGTTCCCCATTGCCATTGCTTCTTCCACTACTTCTGGTATAATTCTACGCTTTTACGCGCCGTTGCTGTACCACCGTGCCGTGTGTGCATCCGCTTTGGAACCTCTACCTTTGCAGCCGTGAAGTGTGGACGTTGACGGGTCTCTTTGCCACCACCACCACATCTTTCTTCGGGACTGTGGGCGCCGCCGTTGGAGTCTCCATTTGCCACAGGAACTACACGCACCACCCCACGCACACACAGATTTGCACGACACGCACCTAAAAACATACTTACATTTATTTAATGTAAATCATTTCATCATGTTGTGAATAACTGCTTTAGCTCCTACTGAGCTCTGAATAACTGACAGTTTCTAAACAGTGCTTCTGAACTGTAAGCTAGCTTTGGTGACACGATTGAATTTCTAAGATTTGCAGCTCTGGTTATTCAGTTGAGAATTGTATTGATTTTGAATTTGATCGTTTATTGCTATTTGCTGTACATTGTTGTGGGAAATCTGTTGATGTATAGTTCTGTTTTTTTCCAGTTAAACAAGGGAGGCAACTGTTAGTAAATACTGGGTTGGGGGTCTTGATAGGGGTGGAGGGTGGTTTAGTACCCCATTGTCCTGTGTATGCGTGTTTGTTTGTTGAATAAAATTGTGATTGTCTATCTGGCATTTTGTGTTAGTTCTTTTGTTTGAGTTTTTAACCTTTCCACTCGTAGTTTGTGCTGACGTCGCGGAACCCACTCGGGTGACGTGACAACAGCTAAGCAGAATCATCATTGAAAAGCATCACATAGTATTACTACTACTACTACTACTACTACTACTACTACTACTACTACTACTACTACTACTACTACTACTACTACTAATTTTTATAATGATTATTATTATTAGGCTATTATTATTATTATTATTATTATTATTATTATTATTATTATTATTATTATTATTATTATTATTATTATTATTACTATAGTCTGCAAGGAGCTGATGCCTACCGAAAAATCAACAATGACATCAGAAAAGGCATGCAAACAGCAAATAAAAACTGGTAGAAGATCAATGCCAGGAAATTGAGAACAGTCTGAACAAGAACAACAGCAAGAAGGCCTGAAGACCAGACTGTGATGCGGCTGACAAGTGTTAAACAGCCCAACGGCTCCACGATCCAAAGTAGTGCCGGCAAATGCCTTACAGAAGGACAAGAAGTCTTGGATAGAAGGACATAGTACTGCTCTGACCTTTACAAGCACACACCAAACTGAAACCCATCAGTTCTAGCATGTCCCGAGAACAGAGAAGAAGAAGAAATCTTCCCAATTCTCTGAGAAGACATTGAGGCAGCAGTGCAATCGCTGAAGAAAGGGAAGTCAGCGGGAGTGGTCAACATATCCGGGGAACTGCTTCAAGCAGGAGGAGAAGCGATGATTGACGCCTTCACCATTATCCGTAACAAGATCTGGCAGAATGTGGAGTGGCCTACACCATGGACCCAGTCGCTTGTCATCACTCTTCCCAAAAAAAGATAACCTTCAGGAGTGTGAAAATTACCGCACCATTAGCCTTGTTAGCCACCCCAGCAAGGTCCTCCTGAAAATAATACTCAACAGGTTGAAACCCCAAGCTGAACAAAGCATAGCTGAAGAACAAGCAGGGTTCAGGGCAGGGCGCCGTACCACTGAACAGATTTTCAACCTCAGAATAATCTGCGAGAAATACCTACAGCACCATCAACATCTATATCATTTGTACGTGGACTTCATGAAAGCGTTTGACCGAGTCTGGCATGCAGCTCTGTGAGCAACCATAAGAGTGTACAACATCAGCCCTAAAATTATTGAAGTCATCAAAAACCTCTATGACAAGGCTACCAGTGCAGTCATCCATAGCAGCGGCATCGAAAACTGGTTCAGAACAATAATCGGTGTGCGTCAAGGATGCCTACTCTCTCCAACTCTCTTCAACATCTTCCTAGAGCGCATTATGTCAGATACCCTTGCAGATTACGAAGGCACAGCCAGCATAAGGGGCAGAGCAATCTCCAATCTTCGTTTTGCGGATGACATTGATGGATTGGCTTGAGAGGAACAAGAACTTGAACAGCTGGTACAGGGGCTTGACACCACCTCCAGAGCCTATGGAATGGAAATAAGTGCAGAGAAGACCAAAATGATGAGGAACAACACCAAGGGCATCAACACGGACATTAAAGTCTAAGGCCAATCCCTCAACCCAGTGCATAGCTTCTTAGGAGCCATTGTATCAGACAATAGGTCCCGACAGGAAGTCCTCTCCAGGATCGCACAAACAACTGCTGCCCTAACAAAATTGAAACCCATTTGGAAAGACAGGATCATAAGTCTACATTCCAAGGTAAGACTGCTGCGCTCCCTTGTCATCTCCATCTTCCTATACGCTTGCGAAACATGGACCCGCATAGCAGATCTACAACGAAGAATACAAAGCATGGATATGAGGTGCTACAGAAGACCTCTGGGCATTGCCTATACCCAGCACATCACCAACGACGAATTCCGACAGGCCATCACACAAGCCATTGGACAATAGGATGGCCTGCTCACAGTGGTAAAGAAACGGAAACTCCGATGATATGGCCACGTCACCAGATCTTCTGGGCCTTGCAAAGACCATCCTGCAAGGCACAGTACAAGGAGGTAGAAGAAGAGGGAGACCGAAAAAGAGGTGGGTGGACAACATTCGAGAATGGACTGGTTTGTCACAGAGCGAAGCCATGAGGGTTGCTGAGGACAGAGAAAGATGGAATACGGTGGTTAAGCGATCATCTGTGGTGCCCCTACGACCTAAGGGTTACGGGATAGGATAGGATAGGATAGGATAGAATAGTCTGCAACTATATAGATTATACGAACGCGTTTGAGCAAAAATTGTATTATATACAAAGCAAATTCTGAGATATTCCATTATTGAGGAAAGCGTATCTGAGATGAAGAAATCCTGGTAAAAATCTCTGCAGTGCTATTTCCTTGAACGATGAGATTGACATACCTTTGTTTCTAGCAATGGATGTGTCCCTAGAACTATTTTGCTCTGCCATTATAGTACTGTTCAAGTTTGTTTATTATTCTGAATAGAATCACGGGAGAGGTTACTTGTCACTACGAACTTACCATAATCTCAGTGGGTGATAGTTTGTAATGTTTGACTAGCTGATGACGTCGATCTACTGGATATCGCATTCATGATTTTATTCCAAATACAAAGGCGTTAATGTTTACAATATATTTACAGCAAATCTAATGTTGCTTGTTGACTGCTATCTGGCTATTAGGATTTGTTTGTTTTTAAATAATGTCTAGTATACAAAAGTCGTCAGCGAACTTTCTTTCTCTAAGGAACATTGGTTCAAGTTTAGTCTGAATTAAAATATATTTTTATCCTCAGAAGATAGCGAAGGCAACATTACAATATCCACACCGACCTCTAAGTTCACACGAACCTCGACCACCACCACCACTACAATTACCACAACTACAATTACAACCATTACCCCTATGCCTGGTGGTAAGCGTACATATTCTAATAGTTTATATTAATAACATAGCAGTGAACATATTTGTTACGGCAGAATGACGAATGGAGACCCATATAAATTAGACTATATCGAAGATGATGATGATGATGGTGATGATGATGATGATGATGATGATGATGATGATGATGATGATGATGATGATGATGATGATGATGATGATGATAATGATGATAATGATGATGATGATTTTGATGATGATGACGTTTCATCCTTGTTCCAAAGCAGTCCCTGTCAATACTAGTACTGGAAGCCATGCTGATTCAACCTCTACACTAACTGGAACAACGCAAAATCCTGTTGAAGGTTAGCTTTCTGGTACTCAAAAGAAGAAGAAGAAGACGAATGCGGGAGGAGGGGAGGGGGGGGGGAGCATGGCAAAATAGAAAAAAAGTGGATGGCGAATTGTGGTAGAAGATGAAGAATGAGAAGGAGAACAATGAAAGAGAGACAGTAGGAGGAATTATAAGAAAATAGC
>CM072520.1:58628827-58661327 GCA_036898135.1 Oncomelania hupensis
TTCTTAAACGAATAGAAATAATTTTATTGTTTGATACCTTGATAAATAAATAAATAAATAAATAAATAAATAAATAAATCGATTTTTTGTTTATTATATTTTTGTGAAATATAAGAAATAAGTTCTAAATTACAGGAGTGTTTGTTGAACTTGTTTGTTCATATTTCACAACAGAGAGGGACTATGAGAATACTGGAGGCGCTTCACAGGCTGGATCGCCGGACACTCACCTGTATCAGAACGAGGATTCAAGTGCAGGTAAAGTAGATATAAGCAATTCTTGTTAAATAGCGCATGCACATGAGACGAACTGACGGGGACCGTTGGCTCAGATCTGTGTGTGTGTGTATGGGTGTGTGTGTGTGACTCTGGCTCTATCTGTCTCTCCGTCCCTCCGTTTCTCTCTCTGAGCATTGCATCTCTCCAAATACCTCAGCGCTTCTGACAAACTGAAGCTAGTCAACCGATGAAGCAAACACACATTGACAAAATAATGTATAATCCAAAGAATCCGTAATACACAATATAGGTAAGGGAAAAGGTGGCCGTAACCTTTAGGTCGTTGTGACCCCCCCCCCCACCCCTTTTTTTAGGCCAGCTTAATGAGGACGGTGCTTATCTCGTCTCCCTCAGTGCTTTACCTTCCCAAGTTCTAAACGGAGCCAGTTACCCATTCACAGCTGGGTGAACTGGGGCTGGTTGTGCGCCTATTTCAATCTTTCTGTGTCGTGTGGTGGTGATCTTTTAAGTATAGTCGCCCAACCAAGTAGACTTCTAGACGCCCCCCCCCCCGTTCCTATCCCCCTCCTCCTTCCCCCCCCCCGACCTTGCTTAACAAGAAGCATTGCTAACGCGTCCTTAAATCCCTACACTACGTAGCCACCCGATACACTTACACATTATCATAATTTATAAATCATTGCAATCAATGCAAGGCACGGGATAGGATAGGCAATCAATCTTAGAGCACACGATGTGTTGGTCTTGTTGTATTGTTAATGTTCATTTCAGTCCTTTTTTTTCTTCTTTTTTTCTCTTTTTTTCTCTCGTCAAAATTATAAGACAATGAGGCTTTGGGAGAAAAAAAAAACACACAAAATTGTTGGTATTGTTTTATTCAAAATAACTTCTGGATTATAAGCGTAAAAGGTAAGGATTGTTTGCACTTAAAAGAAATTCGTATGTTCCTGTTTTTTGCAGGCAACTATGCCAGCCTGGATCAGTCTGATGTTGGTGTGAAGAGCGAATATTCCAAATTCAACAAGCGTCGTTAAGGAGGAATACAATGAATGAATGGACATTAAAGAGGAAAATAATATTCCAAGTCATGTTTGTTGAATCCTTTTAAACCCTCTTTATACACGCCCCCTAGAAATATCCGTTTAATACTCACGATGATTGTGGCCCCACTGAACTAAAATACCTGACAAGAACCTCTTTGGAAAATAGGGGGTGCATTTGTGGTTTCTTTTTAATGAACAAATTCCGTGTTTTTTGTGCTTATTAATATAGCAAACCGCTAAAATTATCATCTACTAGAGGTTACACAGGGGAAATCAGTCCCTGTCAGAACAGAATTGGGAAATTGGTTGGTCAGGGCAACGCAAGTCCACTGTATCATTGTTTAATATAAGAGCAGTGCGACGTTTAAGGTAAACTCTATTTTGAAAAAAAAAAAGATGACAGTCTTTGACTTTGGGTACTTTAAATACCGTGTGTATGTGTGCGTGTGTGTTTTTTTTGTGTGTGTTTGTTTGTGTGATTTATTCACTTGTAACGAAAATCTTTAAGAATCGAATCATTATTTTAGTATAGAAGAAGTACATCTTCTTTATAAACCTATCGACATAGAAGAAGAAGAATAACACGAAGAACAAGAAGTAGAAGAAGAAGAACAAGAAGAAGAACAAGAGGAGGAAGAAGAAGAAGAAGAAGGAGAAGGAGAAAAAGAAGAAGTATACAAAATAAGAAGAGAATGAGGAGAAGGCGAGAAAGGAGAAGAAGAAATAGGCCTACATTTAATATATTGATTGTTATATTTGACTTTATTAGAAACCATGTTTTTAATAATGTAGTTTATATTGTGCATAACTAAATATGTCCAAATGGTTATATAAATGTTTATTGCAAGTTTAATTTTTTTAAACAATTATGTTTTAGGTTAATAACAAAATGCACAAATACCATAGGTGTAAAAAAGCTCTCATCATGTGCATTACAATAAAAACCCCGCTGGGAAAAAAACAAAAAAACTGAATCCGAAAATTGATGTCATAATTATTCTCTCTCTCTCTCTCTCTCTCTCTCTCTTTCTCTTCTCTCTCTCTCTCTCTCTCTCTCTCTCTCTCTCTCTCTCTCTCTCTATTAAGATTGGTGCCGGCAAACATCAAAACACAAAGAAATGGTTTGACAAAGAGTGTGTCACGAACTGGCTAGTTTTAACTCTGCCTATTACTATTCAGCCTTGTGTAGTCATTGTAACATTAGAGAGAAGAGTGTATTACACAGCAGCAATTAAATTACACAGCAGGCCACACACGGCGAGCGAGCCACCCACAGCGCAGTGACTCAGCACTTGAACTTTGAATCTGCCCGTTTTAACCAATGACAAGCAGGCTAAGCGGGTAGAGCCGGTTCTGATGGGTCAAACCCTACACACAGTTTTGGTCAGTCGTGTGTGAGACGAGGAAGAGGTAACATCTACATAGATAGCTAGAGAAATCTCTTCACTCATAGACCTGGAAGCAGGACTTTAGAATCTCAGAATTCTCTCAAGTCACAACGGGCCTGAACTTGTCAAACAGGTAAATGAACACCTGTTTCATCGTGATATATTTATATTATTGTTGAAATTATGTTTGTGGAATTTGCTATGCATAAATGTGAATTGTAATCCGAATTTGCGTGACCATGTGGAAAAGCCGAACACGTGGCGAAACACGACCGGTTGCGCCGCCATGTTGTATGCTGTACGGAACCACTGTTGTTTAACTTATATGTATGTTTGCAGACCAGTGGCTGTACCACTGAATGTTTATAATATTATTAATTCTGTATGTGTATAGTTAGACACGATTGATATTTATGTATGTATAGGAATTTAGAGTGAGATTCCAGTGGACCCCGGAAGTAGCAGAATGTTCGTCGCTTATGTATAGAGATGTGGAGCTATCACTGAGGGCTACTTTGGCTTTCAGTGAGACGCTCTGCACAAACCGATTATTCAGGGTTGTGCAGAATTTCGTCTCTTATATTACAGACGAGCAGGCGAGCTATCCTGTGCGTCCCACTCCACAGAAACGACGAGTTGGTTGAGGAGCCTTTACCGCACAAGTCGGAAAGAGCTACCCTGAAAAACACCCTGTCAGACCCCACAGCGTGGCAAGGGAACCCAACTACACAACGACACAGGTGGACCAGAAGCTACCTCACAGAAGGACTTCGCACGCACCATCTAGCAGTTAAGTGTAAACCTAAAGGTGCACTTAAACTGATCGAAACAGGACCACAGTAGTCCAACTCTTGAGAAACTGTAAAACGGACCACAGTAGTCCAAATCTACATGAGATATAATAGCAAGTGCCCGAGGAAGAAAAACAGCTGCCTATACTAGACTATCAGCGATCGAACTATTAGCAGTGACTGAGACTTTTTAAGTTAGATTAGTACTTAGAGAATCTTGTATAGAGTAGAAGAAATAAATGTGTGATTTTAACTGTTATCAAGTGGCTGGACTACATATGATTCATAGCCGTGTGAAAGCTAGTGTGACAGTAATCTTTTACCATTTTTCTATCTATCTCTGTACCCCAACCTTAACACAGAACGAGCTAAACAAATAAATTTATTAAAGTAATTCATAGGGTGACTTACTAGCAGTTCCCACCGATTAAACGTGAGGGTCCATAATTCCATTGTGCAGAGCCCATAAACCCCACGTGACACTTTAATTGGCGAGCCTAGCTAGGATCTGTGTATAATAGGAATTGGGTATAACCGGATCTAAGTACAATAAAATTAGATAACAGCAGTAGTAGAATAACTTAGAATACTTGTAACTAGGACTGATCAGTTTTGGTGCACTAGTCTCTAGTTAAAAACTTTTTTGCTTCAATTATCTTTGTACCTGTATGTTGCATTGTTCTGTTGCAGGTTTTGCTTAAGTAACTGTTGTATGCCATTTGACTCTTGTTTTACTCTATTATTGATTACGAATTTTATGGTCTTTGCATTGTTGTTATTGACTTGCAATATTGCTAGTGTTTTGGTATTCCACGTGATTCAGAGGTTGTTCATAGACACTTTTGACAATGTCGGACCCAGTGGCCTTGAGATTGCGCTTCAAGGAATTAGTGGAAGCGTTACACTTAGCAGGGGGAGACCTAATTGCGTATATCAATGCAGAGGTAGAGAAACAGGAGGCTAAGGCAGAGAGAGCAGCAGAGAGAGAGGCCAAGAAATTAGAAGCAGAGCAAAAGAAATTAGCATTAGAAGCAGAGCAAAAGAAATTAGCATTAGAAGCAGAGCAAAAGAAAGCAGAGTTAGAGGCAGAGAGAGAAACGAGGAAGTTAGAGCTAGAAGCAGAACAGAAGAAGGTAGCAGCAGAGGGAGAAGCAGAAATTAGGAGATGGGAGTATGAGAGGGCAGAAAAAGAAAAAGAGAGGGCAGAAAAGGAAAAAGAAAGACAGCATGAGTTAGAGCTAAGAAGATTGGGATCAGGAGCTTCAAGTTCTTCCTCAATTCCTCCCCACTCAGATCAGCTAGAGGTAGCATCCAACCCTGTACAAGGAATGTCATTTCCACTGGGAACATTCAATGAGAGAGAAGAAGGTCTAGATCTCTATCTGACTAGGTTTGAGCGTCTAGCAACAGAGTATAAACTAGATCCCACTCATTGGTCTTTCAAGCTTAGTCAAGGGCTTAGAGGAAAGGCTTATGACATCTACAGTAAGCTACCGACTGACAGAGTGACTGACTATCACAAAGTAAAAGAGGCACTCCTAACGGGATTCGAACTAACAGGAGAATGCTACCGGCAAAAATTCCGCACCAATCGGAGAGTGAAAGGAGAGAGCTATGCGCAGTTCGCGGATCGGTTGTCTACAATGCTGGATAAGTGGATTAGCCAGTCAGCCACGGCTAAGACGTATGATGGACTGACAGAACTGTTAGTATGGGAACAGCTACGGGAAACCATGACCCCCGAGCTGAGAACATTCTCAGTAGAGCAGGGCGCGGAAAGACTAGAAGATCTGGTCAAGGTCGCAGATAGGTACGTGGCCGCCCACGGAGAAGCCAAGAGCTTCAGGCGAGACCTAAAGCCTAACGGGAAAGAGGCACAGAAACGAAGCCCTAACCGGGAAGAGCGCACCGCGAACAAGCCCAATAATCCCAGACCTGGGCAGAATAAAGGACCCAACACGGAATTCGGGAAAAGAAGTCCTGCAGAACAGAGACGGTATTGTTCGTTCTGCAACAGAAACAATCACTCCACCGCAGAATGTTTCAAGTTGGCCGCACAACGTAGGGAAGAGCGCGAAAGCCGGCCAGCGCACAGTGTTCTAACTCAAAGCAGCGGTAACAAGCCACACACGATCGGAGATCACCCATCGGTGACAGACACGGTCAAGGTCAACGGAAAAGAAGCGAACTGTCTGTATGACACAGGTCTATCATACGACGCGATAGTTAGCGAATCTCTTGTATCGCGCGCGGACTTGACAGACAAGACAGTCGAACTACAAGGAGCAGACTTGACGAAACTGACGACTACTTGCCCAATAGCTTGGATAGAAGTAGAGAGTAGGTACGTCACAGGACGAATCCAAGCAGCTGTTTTACAGAAACCCCTGTATGATCTAGTGCTAGGTTGTAGGTATGTGTTCTTAGGCACGCCCCCCAAAACTGTAGAGATAGCTGCAGTGCAAACCAGGGCCCAAGCTAAAACCCAACCACCCCAGCCCGAGTTCGCTCCGAATCCAGGACTCGAAGAGATCAAAACAGCACAGAAAGAAGACACCTCGATAGCGAAGTGCTTCCAGAAGCTACCCAAGGCGCACACACCCCCGCACAAGGGAGACTTCTACATGGAAGAGGGAGTTCTACATCGACAAGGAGATGGAGATCACACCCAACTAGTACTACCAGCCACCCTTCGAGCCCAAGTACTAGAGTTAGGCCACAGCATGCCACTCAGCGGACACATGGGAATTGGAGCCACAGTGCAGAGAATCAGCGCACACTACTATTGGCCAGGAATCACGGAGGATGTCAAGCGCTACGTGAAATCTTGCCACCAATGTCAACGATATTCCCCGCGACATCACACCGTACCAGTTACCTTAGGACCATCAGTAGTAGTCGGCGTGCCATTCCAGCAAGTCTCAGTAGACATAGTAGGACCACTGCCCATGACCAAGAAGCGGAACAGATTTCTACTCACACTCGTCGACGCATGTACGATGTGGTGCGAAGCAGTCCCGTTGCCAGCGATCGACACCAAGAAGATTGCAGATGCACTCATCGCCATCTTTACCAGAGTCGGATTCCCGGACAGCATTAGAACGGACAACGGATCTCAGTTCACCGGCCGCCTGATGCAAGACGTGTTCGAGTTGATACAAGTTCATCACATTCGCACACCACCATACCACCCAGCCAGCAACGGACAAGTAGAAAGACTGAATGGGACCCTTCTCACCATCCTCAGGAAAGTCGCCGACGACAATCCAGAAGCGTGGGACACCTACGTGAATGCGGCACTGTTCGCATACAGAGAAACACCCCATGCAGCCACAGGCTACACCCCGTCAACTTTGCTTTTCGGCAGACCTCTAGCAGGACCGCTAGAAGCCCTACGCAGAAGTTGGACGGAAGCCAAGATAGACGACACACCAAGAGGTGCCACCAAGTACGTCGCAGACCTGCAGGAAACCCTCAAAGCAACGTGGAAGAAAGCTGGTGAAGCACTGAAGAAGGCAAGAGCCCGTCAGGCGAAGTACTACAACCGCCACGCGAAGGACAGAGAACTGCAAGTCGGCGATCAAGTGCTACTCTTACTTCCAAGTGGAACCAACAAGCTGGACATCGCTTGGAGAGGACCGTACCGGGTGACTGCCAAGAAATCCAAGACAGTCTACCAAGTAGAGGTGAACGGGAGAGCCCGATACCACCACATCAATCTCCTCAAGAAGTATACGGACAGACCAGCGACCCCCGGCACACACACATGGATGGCCATCGCCATCGCGGAAGAAGCTCGTCCCCAACTACAACAGCATCGCCGTGCCACTGACAAATGGAACTCGGAAAATCGCCCCGGACAAAGTCGTATGGACAGCGGAATGCGAGACAGCATTCCAAACACTCAAGGACAGAATGACATCGGCGCCAGTACTCCACCTACCCGATTTGACTCAGCCATTCGTTCTACGCACCGACGCAAGCGACTTAGGCCTCGGAGCAGTACTGCTACAGCGCGACCCCAAGAATGCAGAGACGCTATTCCCTGTCGCCTACGCCAGCAGAAAATTGAGACCCGCCGAGACCCACTACGCCACGTCGGAAAAAGAATGTCTTGGACTAGTCTGGGCCATACAGAAATTCCAACTCTACCTGTATGGGACCCACTTCACAGTTCAGGTGGACCACCAACCCCTATCGTTCCTGGCAGCCTCCAAGTCTTTGAACTCTCGCCTGATGCGATGGGCACTCACCCTTCAGGCGTACTCATTCCAAATCGAGTACATCCCCGGCAAAGAAAACCACGGAGCCGACTACCTCAGTCGCCATCTCGTGGAGGACACAGCAGCTGTCGCCCACCCAACACAACTAAGGGCCACAGCACCAGAATTCGTCCCCGCCCAATAAAACCCTGTCACTAGTGTCCATAGCTACCTGGCGCAGCATTGCAGCTCAGGTAGAGCAACTTAATTAGTTTGTAAATAGGACCCTAGGATAGTGCAGTGTTAAACTAGGCTCTGTAGTAGAAAAAGGTCGAATCCAGTAGTCATCGCCTTTTTTCAGTTGAGGGAGCCTGTCTCTGCCTATTACTATTCAGCCTTGTGTAGTCATTGTAACATTAGAGAGCGGAGTGTATTACACAGCAGCAATTAAATTACACAGCAGGCCACACACGGCGAGCGAGCCACCCACAGCGCAGTGACTCAGCACTTGAACTTTGAATCTGCCCGTTTTAACCAATGACCAGCAGGCTAAGCGGGTAGAGCCGGTTCTGATGGGTCAAACCCTACACACAGTTTTGGTCAGTCGTGTGTGAGACGAGGAAGAGGTAACATCTACATAGATAGCTAGAGAAATCTCTTCACTCATAGACCTGGAAGCAGGACTTTAGAATCTCAGAATTCTCTCAAGTCACAACGGGCCTGAACTTGTCAAACAGGTAAATGAACACCCTTCTGTTTCATCGTGATATATTTATATTATTGTTGAAATTATGTTTGTGGAATTTGCTATGCATAAATGTGAATTGTAATCCGAATTTGCGTGACCATGTGGAAAAGCCGAACACGTGGCGAAACACGACCGGTTGCGCCGCCATGTTGTATGCTGTACGGAACCACTGTTGTTTAACTTATATGTATGTTTGCAGACCAGTGGCTGTACCACTGAATGTTTATAATATTATTAATTCTGTATGTGTATAGTTAGACACGATTGATATTTATGTATGTATAGGAATTTAGAGTGAGATTCCAGTGGACCCCGGAAGTAGCAGAATGTTCGTCGCTTATGTATAGAGATGTGGAGCTATCACTGAGGGCTACTTTGGCTTTCAGTGAGACGCTCTGCACCAAACCGATTATTCAGGGTTGTGCAGAATTTCGTCTCTTATATTACAGACGAGCAGGTGAGCTATCCTGTGCGTCCCACTCCACAGAAACGACGAGTTGGTTGAGGAGCCTTTACCGCACAAGTCGGAAAGAGCTACCCTGAAAAACACCCTGTCAGACCCCACAGCGTGGCAAGGGAACCCAACTACACAACGACACAGGTGGACCAGAAGCTACCTCACAGAAGGACTTCGCACGCACCATCTAGCAGTTAAGTGTAAACCTAAAGGTGCACTTAAACTGATCGAAACAGGACCACAGTAGTCCAACTCTTGAGAAACTGTAAAACGGACCACAGTAGTCCAAATCTACATGAGATATAATAGCAAGTGCCCGAGGAAGAAAAACAGCTGCCTATACTAGACTATCAGCGATCGAACTATTAGCAGTGACTGAGACTTTTTAAGTTAGATTAGTACTTAGAGAATCTTGTATAGAGTAGAAGAAATAAATGTGTGATTTTAACTGTTATCAAGTGGCTGGACTACATATGATTCATAGCCGTGTGAAAGCTAGTGTGACAGTAATCTTTTACCATTTTTCTATCTATCTCTGTACCCCAACCTTAACACAGAACGAGCTAAACAAATAAATTTATTAAAGTAATTCATAGGGTGACTTACTAGCAGTTCCCACCGAATAAACGTGAGGGTCCATAATTCCATTGTGCAGAGCCCATAAACCCCACGTGACAGAGTGCCTAAACAGAAAACGCGAAGCGCACAAGTTACTGCGACAGTATCAGAGAACACACACAACAGTTGATAAAACAAACTACATGCAAGCAAAGAAAGGCTATAAAAAACTCATGTTTGAAAAGAAAAAAGCATACAGGACATCTACACATCAGATGTTGCTGGATAACAGACGCAATAGCACCAAATTCTGGAAAACTGTAAAAAGTGCCCGATTCCAGAGAAATGAACAACCAAACATTGACATGGAATCCTGGTACATTCATTTTAAAAATCTTCTAGGGCCAAAACAGAGCAAAACACAAGAAACCCAACATTTAAACACTGAAGACAATTTTAACACTAGGGATGCAGAAGATGTGGTTGTGCCACAGCTCGATGATCCCATCTCGGAGGACGAGGTTCGCAGAGCTATTCGTAACTTGAAGCTTGGTAAAGCGTCGGGGCTGGACAATGTTTGTGGAGAATTTTTAAAATATGCTGAAGAATTTGTTTGTCCATTTTTGACACTTCTTTTTAACAAATTGTATGATTTGAGTGTTTTTCCACTTGAATGGTGCAAGTCTGTGATTGTACCGTTGTTCAAGAAAGGTGACAAAACTAATCCCGACAATTACAGGGGCATTACCCTGTTGAGTATAGTGAGCAAATTGTTCACTGCTGTCTTAAACAAAAGGCTATATTTATGGGCCGAACAGGAAGCTAAAATCAGCAAGGAACAAGCCGGGTTTCGTAGGGGCTTTTCAACCATAGACCACATTTATACTTTGATCTCCATAATAAAGAAAAAGGTTTTTGGTAGGAGAAGTGGAAAATTATATGTTGCCTTCGTAGACTACAAAAAAGCGTTTGACACTGTGGATAGGGAACAGTTATGGCAAGTACTTGAAAAACTAAAAGCATCGACCAAAATGATTAAGATGATAAAAGCAATGTATGCTTCTGTTGAGTCTTGTGTAAAATGGAGATCAAAATTAACAGATTTTTTTACTTGCCCTTCTGGAGTTAAACAAGGCTGTCTTTTTAGCCCATTAATCTTCTCGTTTTTAATTTCGGAAGTAGCCGACTCTGTACTAAGAAACGAAACTAAGAAAGGAAATTCAGGATGCTAAACGGCAATGTAAGGAAAAGGTAGAATCACAGTTCGAGCGTGGTAACCTGGCTGATGCGTGGAAGGGGTTGAAAACTCTGTCCGGTCAAGCGAAGCTGAAGTCAACTAACTGTGACCTTCCTTTTGAAAACCGAATTAAAATGTCAGAAGAACTAAATTCATTCTACTGCCGTTTTGAACGCGATGACACAAAAGACGACGTTGATGATATTATTTCTCGTTTAGAACAAGACGTGGTTGATGGTGATGCTGACTTTGAGATCGATGGTGCCACAGTTGAGTCCATGTTTAAAAGACTGAATCTGAGAAAGGCCACTGGCCCTGATGGTATAGGGGGTAGGACCTTGAAGTGGTGCGCTGCACAGTTGTGCTTAGTATTCAGTCAGCTATTCTCGTGGTCAGTCAGGGATTGTGTTGTACCTAGTGTATAGAAACACTCTATCATCTGTCCCGTGCCCAAAAACAGTAAACCCAAAGAACTCAACGACTATCGCCCTGTTGCCCTAACATCCATAGCTATGAAATGTCTCGAACGGATTCTTCTCTCTCGTCTTCTTTGTCACACTCAGCCTTTCACTGATCCTCTTCAATTTGCATACAAACCCAATCGTAGTACCGACGACGCTACTCTGACGCTTCTCCACAATGCGTATGATCACTTAGAGACCTCTGGTTCCTTTGTCCGCATTCTATTTATAGACTTTTCTTCTGCTTTCAATACCATACAGCCACACCTCATGGCTCAGAAGCTTGTGTCTTACACTGTCCCTCCTAGACTCGTCCTGTGGATCGTTCACTTCCTCGTGTCCAGATCTCAGGTTGTCCGCTTTCACTCCGCTGTCTCATCTCTCAAACAAACGTCCACAGGAGCTCCTCAGGGTACGGTTCTTTCTCCGGTACTTTTCACGCTCTACACAAACGACTGCAGAGGAACTGATGCCTCACCGGTCATAAAGTACTCGGATGACTCTGCCCTTGTGGACCTGTCCAATTCAAATGCTGTGTATTTCTCTGCAGTTGATAGGTTCAGCTCCTGGTGCAAACAAAACTATCTGGACTTAAATGTCAAGAAAACTAAGGAACTGGTCATTGACTTTCGTAAAAACAACACTCTCATTCCAGACCTTGTCATTGATGGTTTTACAGTCGAGAGAGTCACCCAATACAAATACCTGGGAACCATCATTGACGAGAAACTGAACTTCACTGCAAACACCCAGGCCATACACAAAAAATGTCAGTCTAGAATTTACTGCCTTCAAAAACTTCGAAATCTCCAAGTCAGTAGCCGCATCCTTCAGACCTTTTACTCTTCTTTTATTGAGTCCGTTCTTACCTTTTCTTTTATCTGCTGGTATGGAAGTTTGTGTGTAAAAAACAAAAGTATTCTGGATCGAGTAGTGAACGTCTGTGGGAGGGTTGTGGGAGTGAAACAAGAGAGTCTGCAGGTGTTGTATGAAAGACGTGTTGTGCGGAAAGCTATTTGCTTTGTGCTGGATAGTACTCATGTGCTTGCGCACCACTTCCAGCTCCTGCCTTCTGGAAGGCGCTACCAAACACCAAGGGTCAGAACTCTCAGAATGAAAAACAGTTTTATTCCAAAGGCTGTCTCATTACTTAATAAATGACATGTGTGTGTGTGTGTGTGTGTGGGTGTGTGTGTGTTTGTGTGTGTGTGTTTTGTTTGCCCAAAATAATCTCATTTCACATTTGCTGTCGTTTAATGTTAGCATGCATAAGTGTAATTCTATTCATATGTGACTGTGCATTTTTATCCTCATTGTCATTCTGATTGTTGTTATTATTATTGTGATGTTTATTCCTTGTTGATTGTAATTGTACACCACAATGTAATTTCTTGTAAAAGATAATAAAGTTGTCTTATCTTATCTTATCTTATCTGTACGCTTAAACGGAAGACATGGCATTCAGCTGTTCCCAGGCTTAGAAGAACTGTTCTTGCTGCTTTTTGCCGATGATATTGTGTTAATTTCCACAACGCCTGTTGGGCTTCAAAATCAGTTAAATAATGTATATGTAGCGTCCAAGACTGTTGGCCTCACCGTAAATCTTGACAAGACCAAAGTGATGGTTTTTCGCAAAGGGGGACATGTTTCAGAAAGGGAAAAATGGCATTTGGAAGGGCAGGAACTAGAAATAGTAAACAAGTACAAATATCTAGGATACATGCTGACAACTAAATTGTCGAATAACATTGCATGTGAAGAATATGCAAGCAAAGCAAAGGGTAAAACTGTTGACCTTATGAAAACTATGTGGGCTTTGGGAAGTTTTGACTCTACAGTGTTTTTTCGTATTTTTGATGCACAGATTAAACCCATGTTGTTGTATGCTTCCGAGATCTGGGGAGCCTTCAAGGTTCCAGCTATTGAGTCCGCTCATCTTTTTTCATGCAAACGTTTTTTGGGTGTGTCAAACAAGACACCTAACCATATGACATATGGTGATACAGGAAGATACCCCATGTTTATTGAAACCAGTGTCTCCACGTTGAGATACTGGCTGAAGGTAAAAGAAATGGAACCAAGCAGATTCCCCAGACAAGTTCTAACCATGCAGGAAAACGATTTAACCTCAACTGGTCCAAGCCCAAACAACTGGGCGAGTAATGTCAGAGACCTCCTTGAGAGGTATGGTTTTGTGCACGTTTGGACAGAGGGAGTAACTAACAAAACAGCTTTTCTGAACTCTTTCCGACAGCAAATGATTGTAAAATTTCAGGAAGACTGGAGACTGAAATTAATGTCCAGTGAAAGATTTTCAGTTTACCGCATATTTAAAGAACTTCACAAAGCTGAACCGTATATTGATTGCATAACCATCAAAAAATTTAGGGATTCTCTGATACGATTTCGCTTTGGTTTAAATGAACTAGGGATAAACAAAAGATACCACGATACACTCAACAAAAATTGCCCTTTCTGTCCAGGCGTGCTGGAAAACGAATATCACTTTCTTTTTGTATGCCCAATGTATCATGAATTGAGATGCAAATACTTGTCGCATGTGCAGACAATAAATTTAAGCTCTGAGGAATGTATAAAAAATGCTCTTTTGGATTGTCCAGGGGATGTATCAAGGAAAATGGCAATGTTCATTTTTTATACCTTGAAAAAAAGAGACGAGTCACTCCAGTAGGGGAAGGAATCGGTTATATATGTGTTGAATAGTTTTTTTTGTTTTTGTTTTTGTATTTTTTAATATTTATTTTATATTTATTTTATTTAATTTTCAAATTTAGTGCGTGCGAAAGAGTATGTAAAATGTGATGGGTCGCTGGCTTAAACACATTAAAATTTTGTCAATTGTCAATTGTCTCTCTCTCTCTCTCTCTCTCTCTCTCTCTCTCTCTCTCTCTCTCTCTCTCTCTCTCTTTCTCTCTTTCGTGTTATGTCCCCATAACGTGTCAGTGCTTCTAACAACCACAAACAGCACACACACAAACACAACATTTTATTTTAACAATACCAACAGGACAATACTAAACATTTCATTACATAAGCTTGCTGTTAACAAAAGCCTAGACAATTCAAATAATACGGTGGAATCTAGTGTAAGAAACTAACATATACACAGTTTCATTTAGCACAATTTACAATTGTATAGATTGAAATAATTGAAACATCTACACGAGATATCAAATATGGCTCTATTGAGTGTTGCCAAAATCTTCCCTCCTAGTAAACTCGAAGCCATTGTATTCATCAACAGATGTCAGAGCTGTGCGTCATTTCATGCCGTCGTCTAATATAAATATTGAATGGACCTCATGAGATATATGTTATTTTCCACGCCAAGTTTGTGATAACATATAATATCAATCTGGTTATTCAAATTCTATATTCTGTGGATTTTCACCCCGTCGAAATCGGAACAATCAAAGATCTTACGGATACGTTTAACAGGATGACTTCCTTGTTATGAAGGAGTGTTTTGACTGACCCAAAAATGGTTATCGCACTTTTGGTCTAGTCGTAAACGTGAGGTTTAACAATAGCTATCTCGTTCTTGTCCTTTGTGAAGCAGGGCTGTCCTTGTTTGTTTTGGGTTTACGGAGGAGTACAGGCACTTGCGTGTTAGTTTTTTTGTTGGTAACAAGGGGTACAGGCATAGTACTGAACATTGTTTGCTGGAAAAATGGACTATTAGCGCAGGACGGAATCTTTTATTGTCTGTTTGTTTCCCTCATATCTCTTTCCTTCACCCTTCTTCTTCTTCTTCTTCTTCTTCTTCTTCTTCTTCTTCTTCTTCTTCTTCTTCTTCTTCTTCTTCTCCTTCTTCTCCTTCTTCTTCTTCTCCTTCTTCTTCTTCTTCTCCTTCTTCTTCTTCTTCTTCTTCTTCTTCTTCTTCTTCTTCTTCTTCTTCTTCTTCTTCTTCTTCTCCCTCTTCTTCTTCTCCCTCTTCTTCTTCTTCTTCTTCTTCTTCTTCTTCTTCTTCTTCTTCTTCTTCTTCTTCTTCTTCTTCTTCTTCTTCTTCCCCCTCTTCTTCTTCTTCTTCTTTTTTTTAAAAATTCTGACAACTGCGAAAAGCCGTAGAACTGCGTTTAATTGTGTTTATTTCCTTGTTCTTTTTGATATAAAACCAAATACGAAAAGTATTTATGTACTTTTTAAATTATTTATTTTTACTTTTTTTGCTGTTATTATTATTATTATTATTATTATTATTATTATTATTATTATTATTATTATTATTATTATTATTATAAATAGCAATTATAATAATATTTAAGAAGAATGATACGAGTTTGATTGCTCTCAACCTCCAACATCCTTACCATTACCACCCTTTATATCCTATCCTTCTCACCTGTACCCCTTGTAATCGCCGTCTTTCCACCACCCTACGCCATTGCATATGGCAACGAAAGCATGTGCCCCAAACAGAATGAGGGTAAGCAGCAAAAATCAACCGTGAACAGACAATTTGTCGTTGATACGTATACGTCGTACGCACAAAGGAATTAGCTTTCTATTTCCACAAGCATTAAACGCGTGATCCATCGTTTTGTTGATACCAGTTCTTATCCTTTCAAAGACGTTGATCATCTACAACGTGTACTACAGGCTTTACGTGGTAGATAAAACAAAAAACAACGCTTTTGAATAAAGATAGGATAACCAGGAAGTAGATCCGTTCTTTCGGCCGCGCGCATACTGAAGTCGACATATCTTACCTCAGTGTCCGTGTCAGTGAATGTATCAAAATCAAGTGAGCACAGTGATAGCAGTCCGGACTCTTTAAAAACGTCGTAGTAGGTTTAGACGTCGGGCTTCATAACAAATTGAACTGAGGTAGGCTTTATGAAGTATTTGGATGTTAGGTTTCTGTACAAGACGTGCACAAAGTGTCACGTGGGGTTTATGGGCTCTGCACAATGGAATTATGGACCCTCACGTTTATTCGGTGGGAACTGCTAGTAAGTCACCCTATGAATTACTTTAATAAATTTATTTGTTTAGCTCGTTCTGTGTTAAGGTTGGGGTACAGAGATAGATAGAAAAATGGCAAAAGATTACTGTCACACTAGCTTTCACACGGCTATGAATCATATGTAGTCCAGCCACTTGATAACAGTTAAAATCACACATTTATTTCTTCTACTCTATACAAGATTCTCTAAGTACTAATCTAACTTAAAAAGTCTCAGTTACTGCTAATAGTTCGATCGCTGATAGTCTAGGCAGCTGTTATATCTTCATCGGGCACTTGCTATAAGTTCTCATGTAGATTTGGACTACTGTGGTCCGTTTTACAGTTTCTGAAGAGTTGGACTACTGTGGTCCTGTTATGATCAGTTTAAGTGCACCTTCGTTTTTGCACTTAACTGCTAGATGGAGCGTGCGAAGTCCTTCTGTGAGGTAGCTTCTGGTCCACCTGTGTCGTTGTGTAGTTGGGTTCCCTTGCCACGCTGTGGGGTCTGACAGGGTGTTTTTCAAGGTAGCTCTTTCCGACTTGTGCGGCAGAGGCTCCTCAACCAACTAGTCGTTTCTGTGGAGTGGGGTGCACAGGGTAGCTCGGGATAGCTCGCCTGCTCGTCTGTAATATAAGAGACGAAATTCTGCACAACCCTGAATAATCGGTTTGTGCAGAGCGTCTCACTGAAAGCCAAAGTAGCCCTCAGTGATAGCTCCACATCTCTATACATAAGCGACGAACATTCTGCTACTTCCGGGGTCCGCTGGAATCTCACTCTAAATTCCTATACATACATAAATATCAATCGTGTCTAACTATACACATACAGAATTAATAATATTATAAACATTCAGTGGTACAGCCACTGGTCTGCAAACATACATATAAGTTAAACAACAGTGGTTCCGTACGGGATACAACATGGCGGCGTAACCGGTCGTGTTTCGCCTCGTGGTAGGCTCTTCCACGTGGTACGGCAAATTCGGATTAACAATTCACATTTATGCATAGCAAATTCTTCAAACATAATTTCAACAATAATATAAATATATCACGATGAAACAGAAGGGTGTTCATTTACCTGTTTGACAAGTTCAGGCCCGTGATGACTTGATAGAACTCTAAGATTCTAACGTCCTGCTTCCTGGTCTATGAGTGAAGAGACTTCTCTAACTGTGGAGATGTTGACTCTTCCTCGTCTCACACACGACTGATTCAAACTATGCTAGGATCTGACACAGTAAAACTGCTCTACCCGCTAAGCTGAGCTCTCATTGGTTAAAACGGTCAAATTCAAAGCTCAAGTGCTGACTCACTGCGTTGTGTGTGGCTAGCTCGCTGTGTGTGGCCTTTAATTGCTGCTGTGTAATCTACTGACTCTCTACTGTTACAAAAACTACACAAGGCTGAATAGTCAATGAGCAGAGTTAAAACTAGCCAGTTCATGACAGGCTCCCTCAACTGAAAAAAGGCGATGACTACTGGATTCGACCTTTTTCTACCACTGTCACGTGGGGTTTATGGGCTCTGCACAATGGAATTATGGACCCTCACGTTTATTCGGTGGGAACTGCTAGTACGTCACCCTATGAATTACTTTAATAAATTTATTTGTTTAGCTCGTTCTGTGTTAAGGTTGGGGTACAGAAATAGATAGAAAAAATGGTAAAAGAATACTGTCACACTAGCTTTCACACGGCTATGAATCATAAGTAGTCCAGCCACTTGATAACAGTTAAAATCACACATTTATTTCTTCTACTCTATACAAGATTCTCTAAGTACTAATCTAACTTAAAAAGTCTCTTTCAATGCTAATAGTTCGATCGCTGATAGTCTAGGCAGCTGTTATTTCTTCCTCGGGCACTTGCTACTAGATTGCATGTAGATTTGGACTACTGTGGTCCGTTTTACAGTTTCTGAATAGTTGGACTACTGTGGTCCTGCTATGATCAGTTTAAGTGCACCTTCGTGTTATGCACTTAACTCATGAGTGGGGGTTCGAAGTCCTTCTGTGAGGTAGCTTCTGGTCCACCTGTGTCGTTGTGTAGTTGGGTTCCCTTGCCACGCTGTGGGGTCTGACAGGGAGTTTTCCAAGGCAGCTCTTTCCGTCTGGTGCGGTAGAGTCTCCTCACCCAGCTAGTCGTTTCTGTGGAGTGGGATAGCTCGGGATAGCTCGGGATAGCTCGCCTGCTCGTCTGGAATATAAGAGACGAAATTCTGCACAACCCTGAATAATCGGTTTGTGCAGAGCGTCTCACTGAAAGCCAAGTAGCCCTCAGTGATAGCTCCACATCTCTATACATAAGCGACGAACATTCTGCTACTTCCGGGTTCCACTGGAATCTCACTCTAAATTCCTATACATACATAAATATCAATCGTGGCTAACTATACACATACAGAATTAATAATATTATAAACATTCACGGGTACAGCCACTGGTCTGCAAACATACATATAAGTTAAACAACAGTGGTTCCGTACGGGATACAACATGGCGGCGCAACCGGTCGTGTTTCGCCTCGTGGTCGGCTCTTCCACAGGGTCACGCAAATTCGGATTGACAATTCACATTTATGCATAGCAAATTCTTCAAACATAATTTCAACAATAATATAAATATATCACGATGAAACAGAAGGGTGTTCATTTACCTGTCTGACAAGTTCAGGCCCGTTGTGACTTGAGAGAATTCTAAGATTCTAAGTCCTGCTTCCTGGTCTAAGTGTGAAGAGATTTCTCTGCCAGCTTTCTAGCTGTTAACACTTCGGTGTATTCCTCCCAACTGACCAAAACTGTGCTAGGCTCTGACACAGTCAAACTGGCTCGAACCGCTTTGCCTAAGCTATCATTGGGTAAAATGTTCAGATTCAAAGCTCAAGTGCTGACTCACTTACGCTGTGTGTGTGGCTCAGGCTCGCAGTGTGCTGTAATTTAATTGCTGCTGTGTACTATACTAACTCTCTACTGTTACAAAGGCTACACAATGCTAAATAGTCGATAGGCAGAGTTTAAACTAGCCAATCTGTGACAGGCTCCCTCAACTGAAAAAAGGCGATGACTACTGGATTCGACCTTTTTCTACTACAGAGCCTAGTTTAACACTGCACTATCCTAGGGTCCTATTTACAAACTAAGTAAGTTGCTCTACCTGAGCTGCAATGCTGTGCCAGGTAGCTATGGACTCTAGTGACAGGGTATTACTGGGCGGGGACGAATTCTGGTGCTGTGGCCCTTAGTTGTGTTGGGTGGGCGACAGCTGCTGTGTCCTCCACGAGATGGCGACTGAGGTAGTCGGCTCCGTGGTTCTCTTTGCCGGGGATGTACTCGATTTGGAATGAGTACGCCTGAAGGGTGAGTGCCCATCTCATCAGACGAGAGTTCAAAGACTTGGAGGCTGCCAGGAACGATAGTGGTTGATGGTCCACCTGAACTGTGAAGTGGGTCCCATACAGGTAGAGTTGAAACTTCTGTATGGCCCAGACTAGTCCAAGACATTCTTTCTCCGACGTGGCGTAGTGGGTCTCGGCGGGTCTCAATTTTCTGCTGGCGTAGGCGACAGGGAATAGCGTCTCTGCATTCTTGGGGTCGCGCTGTAGCAGTACTGCTCCGAGGCCTAAGTCGCTTGCGTCGGTACGAAGAACGAATGGCTGAGTCAAATCGGGTAGGTGGAGTACTGGCGCCGATGTCATTCTGTCCTTGAGTGTTTGGAATGCTGTCTCACATTCCGCTGTCCAAACTACTTTGTCCGGGGCGATTTTCCGGGTTCCATTTGTCAGAGGTACGGCGATGCTGTTGTAGTTGGGGATGAATTTCTGGTAGAAGCCGCAGAGTCCTAGAAATGCCTGCACTTCCTTCTTTGTCTTGGGCCTAGGAGCGTCGAGTAGGCGTTTCACTGTCTTCTCTACCGGTCGCAGGCTTCCTTGACTTATGGTGTGTCCCAGAAATTCTAGCTCGGTGAATCCAATCTGACATTTGGTGGGTCTTGCCGTCAATCCCGTGTCTCTGAGGCGGGCGAGTAGTTGTTGTAGGAGCGTGACATGTTCCTCCCACGTAGGTGTTGCGATGAGGATGTCGTCCATAAACGAATGTAGGTGCTCGCTGCTCAGGGGTGCCAGGAGTTTTCGCATCATGGCGCTGAAGATGCTGGGTGCGTTGTGGAGTCCGAATGGAAGTACGTTGAACTCGAAGTGTCCTTCCATAGTGCTGAAAGCTAGGTACTTTCGGACTTGTGGTTGTACTGGTATCTGGTAGTATCCTTTGCTGAGGTCGATGCGTGAGAAGTACTTAGCGCGCTGTAGCTTGGCAAACAGGTCTGTCTGGTCCGGGAGTGGCTCTGGCTGGAACTGCGTTACCGCATTCAGGAGTCTGAAGTCGATGCACAGTCGATGCTCTCCGTTGGGTTTTCGCAACAATACCGTGCCTGCGCTGTAGGGTGAAGTAGACTCTGAGATGATTCCGGCTGCCAGTAAGGTGTCTATCTCTTCCTTGATGGCTCGCTGCTGCGACAGTGGCATCGGGTAGAGCTTCTGGCGGACGGGTGTTGGGTCGGTCACCGTTAAGGTTACTTCGACGAGGTCTGTCCTCCCTGGTCGGTCTGTTAGCACAGTCTGATGTTGTCGAATGACCTGTAGTACTTGCTGTCGCTGTTTGGCGGCTAGGTCTCCGTTGAGTATCACGTCTTTGTAGGTTTCCTTGGAGTGCAGGGGATACTCTACTGCATTGGTCTCCATGCTTTCTCCTTCTTCCGCGATGGCGATGGCTAACAAGTTGTGAGTGCTGGGGGTCGCTGGTCGGTCCGTGTATTTCTTGAGGAGATTGATGTGGTGGTATCGGGCTCTCCCGTTCACCTCTACTTGGTAGACTGTCTTGGATTTCTTGGCAGTCACCCGGTACGGTCCTCTCCAAGCGATGTCCAGCTTGTTGGTTCCACTTGGAAGTAAGAGTAGCACTTGATCGCCGACTTGCAGTTCTCTGTCCTTAGCGTGGCGGTTGTAGTACTTCGCCTGACGGGCTCTGGCCTTCTTCAGTGCTTCACCAGCTTTCTTCCACGTTGCTTTGAGGGTTTCCTGCAGGTCTGCGACGTACCTGGTGGCACCCCTTGGTGTGTCGTCTATCTTGGCTTCCGTCCAACTTCTGCGTAGGGCTTCTAGCGGTCCTGCTAGAGGTCTGCCGAATAGCAATGTTGACGGGGTGTAGCCTGTGGCTGCATGGGGTGTTTCTCGGTATGCGAACAGTGCCGCATTCACGTAGGTGTCCCACGCTTCTGGATTGTCGTCGGCGACTTTCCTGAGTATGGTGAGAAGGGTTCCATTCAGTCTTTCTACTTGTCCGTTGCGGGCTGGGTGGTATGGTGGTGTGCGAATGTGATGAACTTGTATCAACTCGAACACGTCTTGCATCAGGCGGCCGGTGAACTGAGATCCGTTGTCCGTTCTAATGCTGTCCGGGAATCCGACTCTGGTAAAGATGGCGATGAGTGCATCTGCAATCTTCTTGGTGTCGATCGCTGGCAACGGGACTGCTTCGCACCACATCGTACATGCGTCGACGAGTGTGAGTAGAAATCTGTTCCGCTTCTTGGTCATGGGCAGTGGTCCTACTATGTCTACTGAGACTTGCTGGAATGGTACGCCGACTACTACCGATGGTCCTAAGGTAACTGGTACGGTGTGATGTCGCGGGGAATATCGTTGACATTGGTGGCAAGATTTCACGTAGCGCTTGACATCCTCCGTGATTCCTGGCCAATAGTAGTGTGCGCTGATTCTCTGCACTGTGGCTCCAATTCCCATGTGTCCGCTGAGTGGCATGCTGTGGCCTAGTTCTAGTACTTGGGCTCGAAGGGTGGCTGGTAGTACTAGTTGGGTGTGATCTCCATCTCCTTGTCGATGTAGAACTCCCTCTTCCATGTAGAAGTCTCCCTTGTGCGGGGGTGTGTGCGCCTTGGGTAGCTTCTGGAAGCACTTCGCTATCGAGGTGTCTTCTTTCTGTGCTGTTTTGATCTCTTCGAGTCCTGGGTTCGGAGCGAACTCGGGCTGGGGTGGTTGGGTTTTAGCTTGGGCCCTGGTTTGCACTGCAGCTATCTCTACAGTTTTAGGGGGCGTGCCTAAGAATACATACCTACAACCTAGCACTAGATCATACAGGGGTTTCTGTAAAACAGCTGCTTGGATTCGTCCTGTGACGTACCTACTCTCTACTTCGATCCAAGCTATTGGGCAAGTAGTCGTCGGTTTCGTCAAGTCTGCTCCTTGTAGTTCGACTGTCTTGTCTGTCAAGTCCGCGCGCGATACAAGAGATTCGCTAACTATCGCGTCGTATGATAGACCTGTGTCATACAGACAGTTCGCTTCTTTTCCGTTGACCTTGACCGTGTCTGTCACCGATGGGTGATCTCCGATTGTGTGTGGCTTGTTACCGCTGCTTTGAGTTAGAACTCTGTGCGCTGGCCGGCTTTCGCGCTCTTCCCTACGTTGTGCGGCCAACTTGAAACATTCTGCGGTGGAGTGATTGTTTCTGTTGCAGAACGAACAATACCGTCTTTGTTCTGCGGGACCTCTTTTCCCGAATTCCGTGTTGGGTCCTTTATTTTGCCCAGGTCTGGGGTTATTCGGCTTATTCGCGGTGCGCTCTTCCCGGGTAGGGCTTCGTTTCTGTGCCTCTTTCCCGTTAGGTTTTAGGTCTCGCCTGAAGCTCTTGGCTTCTCCGTGTGCGGCCACGTACCTATCTGCGACCTTGACCAGATCCTCCAGTCTTTCCGCGCCCTGCTCTACTGAGAATGTTCTCAGCTCGGGGGTCATGGTTTCCCGTAGCTGTTCCCATACTAACAGTTCTGTCAGTCCATCATACGTCTTAGCCGTGGCTGACTGGCTAATCCACTTATCCAACATTGTGGACAACCGATCCGCGAACTGCGCATAGCTCTCTCCTTTCACTCTCCGGTTGGTGCGGAATTTTTGCCGGTAGCATTCTCCTGTTAGTTCGAATCCCGTTAGGAGTGCCTCTTTTACTTTGTGATAGTCAGTCACTCTGTCAGTCGGTAGCTTACTGTAGATGTCATAAGCCTTTCCTCTAAGCCCTTGACTAAGCTTAAAAGACCAATGAGTGGGATCTAGTTTGTACTCTGTTGCTAGACGCTCAAACCTAGTCAGATAGAGATCTAGACCTTCCTCTCTCTCATTGAATGTTCCCAGTGGAAATGACATTCCTTGTACAGGGTTGGATGCTACCTCTAGGTGATCTGAGTGGGAAGGGGTTGAGGAAGAACTTGAAGCTCCTGATCCCAATCTTCTTAGCTCTAACTCATGCTGTCTTTCTTTTTCCTTTTCTTCCCTCTCTTTTTCTTTTTCTGCCCTTTCTTTTTCTTTTTCTGCCCGCTCATACTCCCATCTCCTAACTTCTGCTTCTCTCTCTGCTGCTACTGCTGCCTTCTTCTGTTCTACTTCTAATTCTAGTTTCTTCTGCTCTGCTTCTAATTCTAATTTCCTCGTTTCTCTCTCTGCCTCTAATTTCTTCTGCTCTGCTTCTAGTTCTGCTTTTCTCTGTTCTGCTTCGAGCTTCTTCTGTTCTGCTTCTAATGCTAGTTTCTTCTGCTCTGCTTCTAGTTCTGCTTTTCTCTGTTCTGCTTCGAGTTTCTTCTGTTCTCTCTCGGCTGCTCTCTCTGCCTTAGCCTCCTGTTTCTCTACCTCTGCATTTATATACGCAATTAGGTCTCCCCCTGCTAAGTGTAAAGCTTCTCCCAATTCCTTGAAGCGCAATCTCAAGGCCACTGGGTCCGACATTGCCAAACGTGTCTATGAACAACCTCTGAATCACGTGGAATACCAAAACACTAGCAATATTGCAAGTCCATAAAAACAATGCAAAGACCATAAAATTCGTAATCAATAATAGAATAAAACAAGAGTCAAATGGCATACAACAGTTACTTAAGCAAAACCTGCAAAAGAGCAATGCAACATACAGGCACAAAAATATTTGAAGCAAAAAAGTTTTTAACTAAAGAATAGTGCACCACAACTGATCAGTGTTATACCCTTACACTATTCTAAGTTATTCTACTACTACTGTTATCTAATTTTATTGTACTTAGGTCCGGTTATACCCAATTCCTATTATACACAGATCCTGGCTAGGCTCGCCAATTAAAGTGTCACGTGGGGTTTATGGGCTCTGCACAATGGAATTATGGACCCTCACGTTTATTCGGTGGGAACTGCTAGTACGTCACCCTATGAATTACTTTAATAAATTTATTTGTTTAGCTCGTTCTGTGTTAAGGTTGGGGTACAGAAATAGATAGAAAAAATGGTAAAAGAATACTGTCACACTAGCTTTCACACGGCTATGAATCATAAGTAGTCCAGCCACTTGATAACAGTTAAAATCACACATTTATTTCTTCTACTCTATACAAGATTCTCTAAGTACTAATCTAACTTAAAAAGTCTCTTTCAATGCTAATAGTTCGATCGCTGATAGTCTAGGCAGCTGTTATTTCTTCCTCGGGCACTTGCTACTAGATTGCATGTAGATTTGGACTACTGTGGTCCGTTTTACAGTTTCTGAATAGTTGGACTACTGTGGTCCTGCTATGATCAGTTTAAGTGCACCTTCGTGTTATGCACTTAACTCATGAGTGGGGGTTCGAAGTCCTTCTGTGAGGTAGCTTCTGGTCCACCTGTGTCGTTGTGTAGTTGGGTTCCCTTGCCACGCTGTGGGGTCTGACAGGGAGTTTTCCAAGGCAGCTCTTTCCGTCTGGTGCGGTAGAGTCTCCTCACCCAGCTAGTCGTTTCTGTGGAGTGGGATAGCTCGGGATAGCTCGGGATAGCTCGCCTGCTCGTCTGGAATATAAGAGACGAAATTCTGCACAACCCTGAATAATCGGTTTGTGCAGAGCGTCTCACTGAAAGCCAAGTAGCCCTCAGTGATAGCTCCACATCTCTATACATAAGCGACGAACATTCTGCTACTTCCGGGTTCCACTGGAATCTCACTCTAAATTCCTATACATACATAAATATCAATCGTGGCTAACTATACACATACAGAATTAATAATATTATAAACATTCACGGGTACAGCCACTGGTCTGCAAACATACATATAAGTTAAACAACAGTGGTTCCGTACGGGATACAACATGGCGGCGCAACCGGTCGTGTTTCGCCTCGTGGTCGGCTCTTCCACAGGGTCACGCAAATTCGGATTAACAATTCACATTTATGCATAGCAAATTCTTCAAACATAATTTCAACAATAATATAAATATATCACGATGAAACAGAAGGGTGTTCATTTACCTGTCTGACAAGTTCAGGCCCGTTGTGACTTGAGAGAATTCTAAGATTCTAAGTCCTGCTTCCTGGTCTAAGTGTGAAGAGATTTCTCTGCCAGCTTTCTAGCTGTTAACACTTCGGTGTATTCCTCCCAACTGACCAAAACTGTGCTAGGCTCTGACACAGTCAAACTGGCTCGAACCGCTTTGCCTAAGCTATCATTGGGTAAAATGTTCAGATTCAAAGCTCAAGTGCTGACTCACTTACGCTGTGTGTGTGGCTCAGGCTCGCAGTGTGCTGTAATTTAATTGCTGCTGTGTACTATACTAACTCTCTACTGTTACAAAGGCTACACAATGCTAAATAGTCGATAGGCAGAGTTTAAACTAGCCAATCTGTGACAACCACAGAGCCTAGTTTAACACTGCACTATCCTAGGGTCCTATTTACAAACTAGTTAAGTTGCTCTACCTGAGCTGCAATGCCGTGCCAGGTAGCTATGGACACTAGTGACAGGGTTTTACTGGACGGGGAAGAATTCTGGTGCTGTGGCCCTTAGTTGTGTTGGGTGGGCGACAGCTGCTGTGTCCTCTACGAGATGGCGACTGAGGTAGTCGGCTCCGTGGTTCTCTTTGCCGGGGATGTACTCGATCTGGAATGAGTACGCCTGAAGGGTGAGTGCCCATCTCATCAGGCGAGAGTTCAAAGACTTGGAGGCTGCCAGGAACGATAGGGGTTGGTGGTCCACCTGAACTGTGAAGTGGGTCCCATACAGGTAGAGTTGGAATTTCTGTATGGCCCAGACTAGTCCAAGACATTCTTTCTCCGACGTGGCGTAGTGGGTCTCGGCGGGTCTCAATTTTCTGCTGGCGTAGGCGACAGGGAATAGCGTCTCGGCATTCTTGGGGTCGCGCTGTAGCAGTACTGCTCCGAGGCCTAAGTCGCTTGCGTCGGTGCGAAGAACGAATGGCTGAGTCAAATCGGGTAGGTGGAGTACTGGCGCCGATGTCATTCTGTCCTTGAGTGTTTGGAATGCTGTCTCGCATTCGGCTGTCCATACTACTTTGTCCGGGGCGATTTTCCGGGTTCCATTTGTCAGTGGTACGGCGATGCTGTTGTAGTTGGGGATGAACTTCTGGTAGAAGCCGCAGAGTCCTAGAAACGACTGCACTTCCTTCTTGGTCTTGGGCCTAGGAGCGTCGAGTAGGCGTTTCACTGTCTTCTCTACCGGTCGCAGGCTTCCTTGACTGATGGTGTGTCCCAGAAATTCTAGCTCGGTGAATCCGATCTGACATTTGGTGGGTCTTGCCGTCAATCCCGTGTCTCTGAGGCGGGCGAGTAGTTGTTGTAGGAGCGTGACATGTTCCTCCCACGTAGGTGTTGCGATGAGGATGTCGTCCATAAACGAATGTAGGTGCTCGCTGCTCAGGGGTGCCAGGAGTTTTCGCATCATGGCGCTGAAGATGCTGGGTGCGTTGTGGAGTCCGAATGGAAGTACGTTGAACTCGAAGTGTCCTTCCATAGTGCTAAACGCTAGGTACTTTCGGACTTGTGGTTGTACTGGTATCTGGTAGTATCCTTTGCTGAGGTCGATGCGTGAGAAGTACTTCGCTCGCTGTAGCTTGGCAAATAGGTCTGTCTGGTCCGGGAGTGGCTCTGGCTGGAACTGCGTTACCGCATTCAGGAGTCTGAAGTCGATGCACAGTCGATGCTCTCCGTTGGGTTTTCGCAACAATACCGTGCCTGCGCTGTAGGGTGAGGTAGACTCTGAGATGATTCCGGCTGCCAGTAAGGTGTCTATCTCTTCCTTGATGGCTCGTTGCTGCGACAGTGGCATCGGGTAGAGCTTCTGGCGGACGGGTGTTGGGTCGGTCACCGTTAAGGTTACTTCGACGAGGTCTGTCCTCCCTGGTCGGTCTGTGAGCACAGTCTGATGTTGTCGAATGACCTGTCGTACTTGCTGTTGCTGTTTAGCGGCTAGGTCTCCGTTGAGTATCACGTCTTTGTAGGTTTCTTTGGAGTGCAGGGGATACTCTACTGCATTGGTCTCCATGCTTTCTCCTTCTTCCGCGATGGCGATGGCTAACAAGTTGTGAGTGCTGGGAGTCGCTGGTCGGTCCGTGTATTTCTTGAGGAGATTGATGTGGTGGTATCGGGCTCTCCCGTTCACCTCTACTTGGTAGACTGTCTTGGATTTCTTGGCAGTCACCCGGTACGGTCCTCTCCAAGCGATGTCCAGCTTGTTGGTTCCACTTGGAAGTAAGAGTAGCACTTGATCGCCGACTTGCAGTTCTCTGTCCTTCGCGTGGCGGTTGTAGTACTTCGCCTGACGGGCTCTTGCCTTCTTCAGTGCTTCACCAGCTTTCTTCCACGTTGCTTTGCGGGTTTCCTGCAGGTCTGCGACGTACTTGGTGGCACCTCTTGGTGTGTCGTCTATCTTGGCTTCCGTCCAACTTCTGCGTAGGGCTTCTAGCGGTCCGGCTAGAGGTCTGCCGAATAGCAATGTTGACGGGGTGTAGCCTGTGGCTGCATGGGGCGTTTCTCGGTATGCGAACAGTGCCGCATTCACGTAGGTGTCCCACGCTTCTGGATTGTCGTCGGCGACTTTCCTGAGTATGGTGAGAAGGGTTCCATTCAGTCTTTCTACTTGTCCGTTGCTGGCTGGGTGGTATGGTGGTGTGCGAATGTGATGAACTTGTATCAACTCGAACACGTCTTGCATCAGGCGGCCGGTGAACTGAGATCCGTTGTCCGTTCTAATGCTGTCCGGGAATCCGACTCTGGTAAAGATGGCGATGAGTGCATCTGCAATCTTCTTGGTGTCGATCGCTGGCAACGGGACTGCTTCGCACCACATCGTACATGCGTCGACGAGTGTAAGTAGAAATCTGTTCCGCTTCTTGGTCATGGGCAGTGGTCCTACTATGTCTACTGAGACTTGCTGGAATGGTACGCCGACTACTACCGATGGTCCTAAGGTAACTGGTACGGTGTGATGTCGCGGGGAATATCGTTGACATTGGTGGCACGATTTCACGTAGCGCTTGACATCCTCCGTGATTCCTGGCCAATAGTAGTGTGCGCTGATTCTCTGCACTGTGGCTCCAATTCCCATGTGTCCGCTGAGTGGCATGCTGTGGCCTAATTCTAGTACTTGGGCTCGAAGGGTGGCTGGTAGTACTAGTTGGGTGTGATCTCCATCTCCTTGTCGATGAAGAATTCCCTCTTCCATGTAGAAGTCTCCCTTGTGCGGGGGTGTGTGCGCCTTGGGTAGCTTCTGGAAGCACTTCGCTATCGAGGTGTCTTCTTTCTGTGCTGTTTTGATCTCTTCGAGTCCTGGATTCGGAGCGAACTCGGGCTGGGGTGGTTGGGTTTTAGCTTGGGCCCTGGTTTGCACTGCAGCTATCTCTACAGTTTTAGGGGGCGTGCCTAAGAACACATACCTACAACCTAGCACTAGATCATACAGGGGTTTCTGTAAAACAGCTGCTTGGATTCGTCCTGTGACGTACCTACTCTCTACTTCGATCCAAGCTATTGGGCAAGTAGTCGTCGGTTTTGTCAAGTCTGCTCCTTGTAAGTCGACTGTCTTGTCTGTCAAGTCCGCGCGCGATACAAGAGATTCGCTAACTATCGCGTCGTATGATAGACCTGTGTCATACAGACAGTTCGCTTCTTTTCCGTTGACCTTGACCGTGTCTGTCACCGATGGGTGATCTCCGATTGTGTGTGGCTTGTTACCGCTGCTTTGAGTTAGAACTCTGTGCGCTGGCCGGCTTTCGCGCTCTTCCCTACGTTGTGCGGCCAACTTGAAACATTCTGCGGTGGAGTGATTGTTTCTATTGCAGAACGAACAATACCGTCTCTGTTCTGCGGGACCTCTTTTCCCGAATTCCGTGTTGGGTCCTTTGTTTTGCCCAGGTCTGGGGTTATTCGGCTTATTCGCGGTGCGCTCTTCCCGGTTAGGGCTTCGTTTCTGTGCCTCTTTCCCGTTAGGCTTTAGGTCTCGCCTGAAGCTCTTGGCTTCTCCGTGTGCGGCCACGTACCTATCTGCGCCCTTGACCAGATCTTCCAGTCTTTCCGCGCCCTGCTCTACTGAGAATGTCCTCAGCTCGGGGGTCATGGTTTCCCGTA
This sequence comes from Oncomelania hupensis, assembly GCA_036898135.1. Lineage (NCBI taxonomy): Eukaryota > Metazoa > Mollusca > Gastropoda > Littorinimorpha > Pomatiopsidae > Oncomelania > Oncomelania hupensis. Next base: position 58,658,343 of record CM072520.1, read on the forward strand.
GCTGTTCCCATACTAACAGTTCTGTCAGTCCATCATACGTTTTAGCCGTGGCTGACTGGCTAATCCACTTATCCAGCGTTGTGGACAACCGATCCGCGAACTGCGCATAGCTCTCTCCTTTCACTCTCCGATTGGTGCGGAACTTTTGCCGGTAGCATTCTCCTGTCAGTTCGAATCCCGTTAGGAGTGCCTCTTTTACTTTGTGATAGTCAGTCACTCTGTCAGTCGGTAGCTTACTGTAGATGTCATAAGCCTTTCCTCTAAGCCCTTGACTAAGCTTAAAAGACCAATGGGTGGGATCTAGTTTGTACTCTGTTGCTAGGCGCTCAAACCTAGTCAGATAGAGATCTAGACCTTCCTCTCTCTCATTGAATGTTCCCAGTGGAAATGACATTCCTTGTACGGGGTTGGGTGCTACCTCTAGCTGAACTGAGTGGGGAGGGGTTGAGGAAGAACTTGACGCTCCTGATTCCAATCTTTTCAATTCTAACTCATGCTGTCTGTCTTTTTCCTTTTCTGCCCTCTCATACTCCCATTTCCTAACTTCTGCTTCTCTCTCTGCTGCAACCTTCTTCTGTTCTCTTTCTGCCTCTAGCTCTAGTTTCTTCTGCTCTCTAGCTGCTTCTAACTCTGCTTTCTTTTGCTCTGCTTCTAATGCTAATTTCTTTTGCTCTGCTTCTAATGCTAGTTTCTTCTGCTCTGCTTCTAGTTCTGCTTTTTTCTGTTCTCTCTCTGCGGCTCTCTCTGCCGCTTCGAGTTTCTTCGCCTCTCTCTCTGCTGCTCTCTCTGCCTTAGCCTCCTGTTTCTCTACCTCTGCATTTATATACGCAATTAGGTCTGCCCCTGCTAAGTGTAAAGCTTCTCCTAGTTCCTTGAAACGCAATCTCAAGGCCAATGGGTCCGACATTGTCAAACGTGTCTATGAACAACCTCTGAATCACGTGGAATACCAAAACACTAGCAATATTGCAATTCAATAAAAACAATGCAAAGACCATAAAATTCGCAATCAATACTAGAATAAACCAAGAGTCAAATGGCATACAACAGTTACTTAAGCAAAACCTGCAAAAGAACAATGCAACATACAGGCACAAAAATATTTGAAGCAAAAAAGTTTTTAACTAAAGAATAGTGCACCCAACTGATCAGTGTTATACCCTTACACTATTCTAAGTTATTCTACTACTCCTACTGTTATCTAATTTTATTGTACTTAGGTCCGGTTATACCCAATTCCTGTTATACACAGATCCTGGCAGGCTCGCCAATTAAAGTGTCACGTGGGGTTTATGGGCTCTGCACAATGGAATTATGGACCCTCACGTTTATTCGGTGGGAACTGCTAGTAAGTCACCCTATGAATTACTTTAATAAATTTATTTGTTTAGCTCGTTCTGTGTTAAGGTTGGGGTACAGAGATAGATAGAAAAATGGCAAAAGATTACTGTCACACTAGCTTTCACACGGCTATGAATCATATGTAGTCCAGCCACTTGATAACAGTTAAAATCACACATTTATTTCTTCTACTCTATACAAGATTCTCTAAGTACTAATCTAACTTAAAAAGTCTCAGTTACTGCTAATAGTTCGATCGCTGATAGTCTAGGCAGCTGTTATATCTTCATCGGGCACTTGCTATAAGTTCTCATGTAGATTTGGACTACTGTGGTCCGTTTTACAGTTTCTGAAGAGTTGGACTACTGTGGTCCTGTTATGATCAGTTTAAGTGCACCTTCGTTTTTGCACTTAACTGCTAGATGGAGCGTGCGAAGTCCTTCTGTGAGGTAGCTTCTGGTCCACCTGTGTCGTTGTGTAGTTGGGTTCCCTTGCCACGCTGTGGGGTCTGACAGGGTGTTTTTCAAGGTAGCTCTTTCCGACTTGTGCGGCAGAGGCTCCTCAACCAACTAGTCGTTTCTGTGGAGTGGGGTGCACAGGATAGCTCGGGATAGGTCGCCTGCTCGTCTGTAATATAAGAGACGAAATTCTGCACAACCCTGAATAATCGGTTTGTGCAGAGCGTCTCACTGAAAGCCAAAGTAGCCCTCAGTGATAGCTCCACATCTCTATACATAAGCGACGAACATTCTGCTACTTCCGGGGTCCGCTGGAATCTCACTCTAAATTCCTATACATACATAAATATCAATCGTGTCTAACTATACACATACAGAATTAATAATATTATAAACATTCAGTGGTACAGCCACTGGTCTGCAAACATACATATAAGTTAAACAACAGTGGTTCCGTACGGGATACAACATGGCGGCGTAACCGGTCGTGTTTCGCCTCGTGGTAGGCTCTTCCACGTGGTACGGCAAATTCGGATTAACAATTCACATTTATGCATAGCAAATTCTTCAAACATAATTTCAACAATAATATAAATATATCACGATGAAACAGAAGGGTGTTCATTTACCTGTTTGACAAGTTCAGGCCCGTGATGACTTGATAGAACTCTAAGATTCTAACGTCCTGCTTCCTGGTCTATGAGTGAAGAGACTTCTCTAACTGTGGAGATGTTGACTCTTCCTCGTCTCACACACGACTGATTCAAACTATGCTAGGATCTGACACAGTAAAACTGCTCTACCCGCTAAGCTGAGCTCTCATTGGTTAAAACGGTCAAATTCAAAGCTCAAGTGCTGACTCACTGCGTTGTGTGTGGCTAGCTCGCTGTGTGTGGCCTTTAATTGCTGCTGTGTAATCTACTGACTCTCTACTGTTACAAAAACTACACAAGGCTGAATAGTCAATGAGCAGAGTTAAAACTAGCCAGTTCATGACACATATTAGGTCTGTTTTTCTTATAAAGACAACCTTTTTGAGTTATATTGCGTTAAGAGTACACTTCTCAAGTTAGATTTGATAATACTGTGAAGCAGTATCAAATGTATCAAAATCGCTGTATGGCCTATGTTGTTGTTGTTTTTTTTTTTAAGCCATAAAAACCTAAGAGCCGAAATACAACTTTCG
>CM072520.1:58663827-58729737 GCA_036898135.1 Oncomelania hupensis
CTGAACAAATATTAACTACAGAATCGTTTTTATTTCGGACAATTGATAGGACCAATTTTAACTTTGGTGTGTGCATTATGTTCGACTGTAATGTAAAAGGTTGTAGTCAATAAGTGAAGCTGCGCTGGAGAACTGGCTCCAAAATGAACTGTGTGATATTGTGTTTCATTTGTGTGTTGGGATTTCCTGCAATAATACTTCCCTGTAAGTATAAACCTTACTTCATTGTCGGTCATTGTAATGTATTTAAAGGTGTAGAGAATTCAACAGGTTTATTTTAAACGAGGACGAGTGAGCACAATAACGAATGAACAATTAATTAATGACACAGAAAACAATAATGACGCATGGGCCTGAAGACTACACGAGCTTTATCTTCTATCGATATGAAAGCGCGGCGATCTAAGGAGCTTGCTATCACAGAAGGTTGAAGTTATTTTTAAAACAAAATGCGAATGTATTTTGGCTACAACTACTGCCAATACCATTATTAATTGAGCGAGAAAACCAGAGTACCCGGAAAAATATTTGATGACCAGATTAGTCTCAAACCTATGTTAAAATATTTCATACTCCTTGTGGGATTGATTGGTTCATTATGGATTGCTGCATGTTTGACATAGAGGTAATCACAGTTTATATGTCTGTTCTATAAAGTGACTTTGACATCATACTGTCAAACTTTTTCAACTACAGAGCACATTATTGAGGTAAAGGCTCACACACAAAAAGCGACTTAAAACAAATAAAAACAAAAACAAAACATTAATTCCGTCCTTATTATGACGTCACTTGGCGAGTTCAAATACTCGCGTAATCATTACGCGTCAAACGCTACAAGTACAACAGGCTGAGAGCCAAGTTGCATAGAAACTGCCAAAGCAAAGTCTTTCATGCGTAATTGCTGGCAGTCCTGCACATATTATTCCAGGTTTTTCACGCCTGGATGTGCATTCTGTTACACGTTTTTATTTATCAATTGTTGATTCAGCCCCGATGCTTGAATCTTGATAAATGTAACTCGAATTCGATTATCCACACAGCCAGTTCACTCAGCAATAAGGCGGGAGTCGTCTATAAAGTTTTCGAACTTTATTCAGCAAACATCAACAACTGCATACAAAAACGCTTTCCGAAAATCACTTGAAGAATCATCCACAAATCATCAAAAATCAGAATCACAAGCAGACATAAGTCTCTCTGCGATCGAGACAAATTTCGAACATTCCAGCATGATGCAATCACATCCAATCAAAATAAAACTCGTCACCGGAACTATGCACTGCCTTACGTCACTGAGTGGTTTAAGAATCTAGATGATTCAACAAGCTTTTACTCGTAGGATCGGGAAGTTTCGATCGATAATAAACAAGTAATTCCAGAAAATTCTCAACAATATCGACCGACAAAAATTATCAACATTATACAAAGCTTCTTCTAGCAAACAACTCAAATCCACCTAAAAGGTAAATAATGTACACGCTATTATTGCATGCTTTGCAAAACAAAATGATCCTATCGTAATGATATGCGTCTGAATCGTTACACATTTTAACGGCGGTGTTAGTCACCCAGTGCCTACAATATCCAACATTTTGAATGATCGGACAGGAAGTGTAGATTCAACTTTCGAAAATATTAGCTACACACAAAAAAAGTGTATGAACATGTAAGTAAATATTATCTCTTAGCGTGAATTGGACGATTTATAAGTTATTGTCTACTTTTGATGTTGATTTGTTCCCTTTAATAATGGTATAGGATGCAGGCACTCTAAAATGTCTAAATTAAACATAAAGATTGATTTATATTTTGACTTCTGTAACCGCGATCTCTTCAGATCGCCGCGTTTTGAGTTCGATTGAAGAAAAAAGCGTGTGATAGCATCCTGCATTATTATTATTATTATTATTATTATTATTATTATTATTATTATTATTATTATTATTATTATTATTATTATTATTATTATTATTTCAAGTTTCTAGTAATAATTACTTTACGAAATGTATTTCATTTTCTTAAGCATTTATTTATTTTTATTTCAATACATGAATACATCGTCTTTACTAATTGTCGTCGTTGTTATCATCATCATCATCATCATCATCATCATCATCATCATCATCATCATCATCTGCATTTTATAGTACAAGCATGTAAGACAAGACACGAAGGCATTTTAATGTGTAATGCCAGGGTGTGGGCTCACCACTGTAACATTAATTAACATGTTGTTTTGTTATGTTCGGATGCAAAGGGTCTAGAGATCATGGACTGCTATGTCGCTCACGACTGTAACATTAGTTAACATGTTGTTTTGTTACGTTCAGATGCAAAGGGTCTAGAGATCATGGACTGCTATGTAGCTCATGACTTTAACATTAATTAACATGTTGTCTTTGTTATGTTCAGATGCAAAGGGTCTAGAGATCATAGACTGCTATGTCGCTCATGACTTTAACATTAATTAACATGTTGTCTTTGTTATGTTCAGATACACAGGGTCTAGAGATCACGGAATGTTATGTCGCTCATGACTTTAACAGTAATTAACATGTTGTCTTTGTTACGTTCAGATGCACAGGGTCTAGAGATCACGAAATGCTTTGTCGCTCATGACTTTAACAGTAATTAACATGTTGTCTTTGTTACGTTAAGATGCACAGGGTCTAGAGATCACGAAATGCTATGACGCTCATGACTGTAACATTAATTAACATGTTGTCTTTGTTATGTTCAGATACAAAGGGTATAGAGATCACGAAATGCTATGACGGGTGGTTAGAGTTACTGGATACCGATTACCACCTTCCCACCATCACCTGTGGACCTTTTAATGTTGGTGACAGGGCACAGTGGGTGCTGAATGATTATCACGGCTATACTCAAAGGCTTGACGATTGCGGACCGTCAACCTGTACAGGAAGTACGGAATTTGTTGTGTCTGGTGCCAGCGATACATATAAAACTGTAACAATTGGAGGACCGGCGAAGTTTTATGCTCATAATGGAACAATCATTTGCTCCAAATCAGGTGGACAAGACAGAACCACGTGCAGAACGAATGTCATTAGTAAGTTGTTTTTTTTATTATACTTATTTAACCATCAGATTTGTTGCAGTTATCACATATAATATACATCGTTTTAAATTTTTTTTAAAAAGTTATGGGTATTTTCTCGCGAATAGTTTGATGTATGAATTCTTGAACATGTGTTAATTATTAACATTATAGATACTATTATTGTTTATGATTATAAAGTTAAAGGGCGTGTTATAAGATCAAGCTATGCATAAAACTTTGTCCGATTACAACTTCTCTATCTCTCTCTCTCTCTCTCTCTCTCTCTCTCTCTCTCTCTCTCTCTCTCTCTTTCTCTTCATACAACCATGGAATTTTATTCCAGCCTGACTCCCATAAGATCCCTATATTATTTTTTTACTACAGAACTTAGGGCCTAATTTTTATTGTGTCATTGATTTCCGGCAGATCTCATATTTCGGTTAATCAACTGTCAGAATGACTCCTCAGACTGTTTATTGAATGCACACATTTAAAATGGCGACACGTATGATAGTGCACGTTTCCTCAAAAATTCAGTGATGATTAATAGACATTTTAATTGCAGAAGATCTGTCCTATAATCCACAGTACGGCAAGTGATTTACATTGAATTCTTCCACATTCTACTACTGCTCTCCCGCGAGCTTGCCTTTCCTTGTGCTGCGATCCTGATTCGGCTCTTTGCAGTCCACTGGCTCCTATAAGCAATAACCAACTAACTAACGTCCTTGTGCTGCAGTCATAGACTATTTCCACGTCTTTGTGATTTTTCAGGAATCCTGTACAATGTGTATTTGTTTGTGAATGCGCCAGTGGATAAAATGGCTATAGGGACTAACATAACTTGTTTTAGGCTGTGTGTCGGTCCATCCCCTCTGCTGTTGTTACCGACCTTCACCTGGGTTGGTGTCACGAATATAGGGGGGTGGGGGGATGAGGATTAGCAATTATTCCCCCGCGCTGTGTTGCCTCCCTTGACTAGGCCAACGTGCGGTGACGTTCAAGGAAATAATGCTGGGAGTACTAAAGAATGATAGAAAGTTAAAAGGGCAGACGAGAAGAATACAAACTAAACTAGTGGAGAATTTGAACAAGGGGAAGTCGGGTGTTATAATACAATATTAGACAATTTATTAAATTGATGCAGGTCAGACGTAGGGGGTAGGCTTACGGCTGAGTCACTAGTGCTAGTCTGTTAACGTCCAGGGTATCTTGGAGTTATTCTGGTTTAGCTATTTAAGAGTAACTGGGGCGAATGTGGACTGATATCATCATTTGGCAAAGGGGTATCTGGCTGCGTTAGCGTGGGTAGCCAGATATTCTGAGAACTGTGGTGTGCGCTGGGTGCGCACTTATCTGCTAGGGCGGGGGCGGTGGTTGCCTCAGGAGTCTGGATGGCGGTTGCGTAATTGGTCAACGGCGTGGCTTCGGTCGTCCAGTCCAGGTCACTGGGTTGGTTTCTTGAGTAATCGGCGTTGTGGTACAACCGGTCTACGGTGCTGGCCGGTTGGGCTGTATTTCTTCTTCCATGCTTCACGGTGTCAACCAGGGGATATGGGTTGCACGCAGCGGGTCTGAGTCTCGTAGTAGCCCGGTATAAGGACCCGTTCTGGAATGGAGTATTGACTAAGTATCAGAGGTGCATCCATACTCTGGATGCCGCGCCATTCAACGCGCATGCCAGTCAGATTTTCGAATTTGGAAGCACCGGCCAAGACTTGACCGGTGCTTTCCAACTGTCCAACAATATCAACAATGGCTATTGGGGTTCGGTGGAATTTACTGGCGGCCGCTAATGGATAATAGTTTCGGCGCCTAAGATGGGGTTATGGACAGCAGGGGTGGATATTTACACAATAGGATCAGGGGAGAAGCAAAGGGGATAAATACAGGACAATGGCTACTATATGCAAGGGTGCTTTACTGGGGGACTTTAATCTAAGTAACAGGGCAACATGGCATGGGGGATTTATACAAGAGTCTAGGCAGGGGGATATACATGTATAAATACAAGCATGGCATGAGCAACAATCAAACTACAGATAATGGATACAAGAAGTAAAATGCATATCACAAGCAATACATCAAGACAAACCACAGACACGGACGTAAATATCTACAAGAACATGTTGGGAAATCGACGGGTGATGGGGATGCTAAGTGATATGAAATATGTCACCACTCTTACCTTGACCAAGGAACGGGTAGAAACACAAGAATATTGTCGGAGCTCAGCGGTCGCAACGTGGGTGCAGACGTGTCTCGGAGCAAGCAGTGTGTTCTCTCGGGCTGGCGGAATAAGACTGGCGTGCCTGGGTCTAACTGTTCCGGGGTTCCAAGGGGCTATCCCGAGGGGCGGGGCTTGGGTCGCTTGGCCAGCGGGCGGGTAGGTGGAAACTTGACGCGAGCAGAGCCAGGGCTGAATCGTACGCTTGTGACAGAGGCCCCCCCAAGGAAAAGGCGAGGGGCCTCGACTTAGACGCGGCCGATTAGCTCTGGGGTCTGCTGCGGTGCGAGATGATGGTGGAGGTGGTCCAGGTGATGTGGGGCTATACGGGGTTCCGGGCGGTAGGTGGCGGATGCCCAAGGCTGGGGTACGCGGAGCTGCTGGGTTCCGGCGACGGTTAGTGGGTGGCGGCGGGAACGAACTCTGGGGCGTCGGCCCTCAGTGGGGACTCGGTGGAGTCGGATGCGGGATGGCGGCTGAGGAAATCCGCTCCGTGATTATCCCTCCCTGGGATGTGCTCAAGCTGGAACGAATACGCCTGGAGCAACAGAGCCCATCTCATCAGCCGGGGGTTGAGAGATTTCGAAGTCGCTAGGAAGGATAGCGGCTGATGGTCGACTTGTACGGTGAAGTGAGTGCCGTATAAATACAGTTGAAACTTCTGAACGGCCTAGACGAGGGCGAGGCACTCCTTCTCCGACGTGGCATAGTTCTGTTCCGCCGGTTTCAGCTTCCTGCTGGCGTAGGCGACGGGGAAGAGGGTAGGGGTGTCCGCGGAGTCTCGTTGGAGAAGTACGGCTCCGAGGCCCACGTCGCTGGCGTCCGTGCGCAGGACGAAGGGTTGCGAGTGGTTGGGGAGTCGCAAAACTGGCTGCGACGTCAGCTTCTCCTTTAGTTCCTGGAATGCGGCTTCGCACTGCGGGGTCCAAAGAACTCGGTCCGGTGCTGATTTCCGGGTTAGGCTCGATAGGGGTGCGGCGATTCCATTGTACCCTGGCACAAATTTCTGATAGAACCCGCTCAATCCCAGGAAGGATTGGACGTCCTTCTTAGTCTTGGGACGGGGCGCGTCTTCAAGGCGCTGGATGGTCTTTTCCAGTGGTCGGAGCTGTCCATGGCTGATGGTGTGGCCTAGGAACTCGAGTTCCTGGTAGCCGAACTGGCACTTGGTCGGTGGAGCGGTGAGACCAGCTTCTCTGAGGCGGCGTAGTAATTGGCGCACCACTCGCAGGTGCTCCTCCCAGGTTTCCGTGGCGACGAGGATGTCGGCCATGAAGGAATGCAGGGACGAGCAGTGGAGGGGGTCCAGTAGTTTCCGCATCATTGTGCTGAAAATGCTCGGCGCATTGTGAAGGCCAAACGGCAGGACGTTGAACTCATAGTGGCCGTCCATGGTACTGAAGGCCAGGTACTGTCGGGAAGAGGGGTGCACCGGGATCTGATAGAATCCTTTGCTCAAATCCACTCGGGAGAAGTATCTCGCGGACTGCAGTTTCGCGAACAGGTCCGTTGGGTCGGACATGGGTCCGAGTACGAACTGCGTCACGAGGTTGAGCTGTCGGAAATCGATGCAGAAGCGGTGCTCTCCACTGGGCTTGCGTGATAGTACTATGCCGGCGCTGTAGGGGGAACGAGATGGAGCGATGACTCCGGCTTGTAGCAGAGCCTCAACTTCTTTCCTCACTACCTGCTGCTGGGATAGCGGGACGGGGTATGGTTTCTGGCGGACGGGCGTGGAGTCCGTCAGAGTTAGGTGAACTTCTTCGAGATCCGTTCTCCCGGGTACGTCGGTTAGTACTTCCTTGTAGTCGGCTATGATGGCGCGTAGTTGGCGTTGCTGGCTGGCGGGGAGCGATGGGTCGAGAGATACGTCCCGGAAGGATTCCTTCCCTTGTAGCGGATATTCGGCGACGCCGGTCTCTGTCCCATCCACCTCGACGGCCAGCGCGACCGTAAGTAGCGAGTGGGTATCCGGGGCGCAAACTTGTTTTTTCCAACCTAGTTCCAGTCATTCGCCCAAAAAGGCAATCACCGAAGTCGAAGGAAGCTCTCCGATGTGTTACGAAATGATAAATGATGCTTGCATGACTACGACTAGCTGACCTTAAAAATGATCGCTGTTGCTTTTAATTCTGTTCGATTTACACAGATTTAGCATTTCGCAACCGTATACTTTGTTAATATGAGCATAATAATTATGAGCACAATTATTATCGACCATATTTAATAGTTGCGTTCCTTGATTTGCATTTTGTTAGTTCTCAGCAGTAAAGGCTAATAATAGCATTGCCCATTTCCTGCCTAGAACCAAGTAGACACTGTTATACAGTATACATAGGCTTAATCTACATTATTATATTATAAGTCAGTCACAGCGCAGCGAAGAAGCTCACTAGCTGAATATAATTATTAGACCTGTATTGTTTGTTTTATACGTAAATAAATGTATAAACTATATCTATTCTAATTAATAATATTTAGGCCTATACTTTATAATAGTCGAATCTTGAAATTTCCTTAGCAGGACGAGTAGGCTAAGCGAATTTTTTTTTCTAACTCGAGATCAGAGTTAAATTAATAGTTAGTTATTCATTGCTTACAGGGTCCAGCGGACTGCAAAGAGCCGAATCAGAACCACAAAATTAAGACAACTCGAGATCAGAGTTAAATTAAAAGCTTATTAGTTATTCATTGCTTACAGAGTCCAGCGGACTGCAAAGAGCCGAATCAGGACCACAAAATCGAGACCACAACTTCGCAAGTAGTAGTAGTAGTAGTAGTAGTAGTAGTAGTAGTAATAGTAGTAGTAGTAGTAGTAGTAGTAGTAGTAGTAGTAGTAGTAGTAGTAGTAGTAGTATAGTTATTTAGTTAAATCTTTAATTAATTTATTTATTTTGTTTGTGTGTTATTATTATTATTATTATTTATTATTATTATTATTATTATTATTATTATTATTATTATTATTATTATTATTATTATTATTATTATTATTATTATTATTTGTTTCTTTTTATTATTATTATTATTATTATTATTATTATTATTATTATTATTATTATTATTATTATTATTATTATTATTCCTACTTTAAAAAAAAAAGAATTGTGTGCTGCTGTGCGTGCTCAATGGTGTAAATATGGTCAGTGATGTTTTGTTTGTTTTTGCTGAAGTTGGGTGTAACCCGAAATATTCAGATAGTGTTACTGGTTATTTTTTCTTATAGATTTACCAAAGTTTTCAGATGATTTATAGAAATTTCCGCCCGCCTCGCAACATTTTTTTAATACTGGTTTCTCATTAAAATACATATAACAAATGTACTGTATCAGTTAAAAAGAATAATATTAGTTAAATAAATAATTGCTTTGGTGCTTGCAATAAAAATGTCACTGTTTTTTGAGACCATTATAAACTTGCTTTGCCTTGTTGTGCTGAAGTGACATCAACGTATCCATAGCGCTTTGAAGTTTTGTCATGGTTTTATTGTTGATATAGAAGTGAAATCGTTGTATGTGTGCTTTATGTGTTATGTATTACTTTTACTCCTTATTACTAATTGTGTCAGTATATTATTCATCATAAAATAATAATAATAATACTAACTGCTTCAAAATGCAAATCTCGACTTGAGCTTGAAGCTGTGCAGATCGAAATAGAATTAGATGTTGTTTGTATACGATTATAGTCACACGACACTTTCGCATATAGTTGACTACTGGACCGATTTATACTGACACCAGCGGGCCAGTTGTTGGTAAAGGGGAAAATAATATGATCACACGTTGACCAATCCGGGATTCGAACCAGCGACCTTTCGGTTACTAGCAAGATGCTCTTACCAACTGAGCTACTCGGCCCCTCTAGAATTAGATCTAGCAGCAGCTATTTTTATGCACGGATGTTTCACCACAGGCTCTGAAGTCTTTTCTTTTGTCTTTGTAAACTCCTAAATACGTACGTAGTATAGTATGTAATTGAGGCCTACGAAAGACGAGAATTCCCAGCCTGTGGTTTCACGTAGTCCTGCCAGCATTCGTTCGTAAAACATCGGATAGCTCCGCTCGACTCGGAGAGCTTCGTTCGACTTCGGTAATTGCCTTTTTCGGGAAAATGACTGGAACTAGGTTGGAAAAAACAAGTTCGCGTCCGGGGCGACTGTGGGCTGTTCCAGGTACCGCTTGAGTAAGTTGATATGGTGGGTCCTGGGTTTTCCGTCTACCTCGATGCGGTAGGTTGTTCGGGAGAGTTTCTCCAGCACCTTGTAGGGTCCTTGCCAGGCGATGTCGAGCTTGGTTGTGCCGCTGGGGAGAAGTAGCAGGACCTGGTCTCCTACTTGAAGTTCTCGGTCGCGGGCGCGGCGGTTGTGATATCTGGCCTGTCTCTCTCTCGCCTTCTTCAGGTTGGCGGAGGCGGCTTTCCACGTGGCCTTAAGGGTCTCCTGGAGCTTGGTGACATACTTGGTAGCGTCGACCGGTGTTTCGTCGAGCTTGGCGTCTGTCCAGCTGAGTCGCAAGGCAGCAAGGGGTCCAGAGAGGGGTCTCCCAAAGAGCAGCTTGGAAGGGGTGTATCCGGTGGAGGTGTGTGGAGTCTCTCGGTACGCGAAGAGCGCCGACGTGACGTAGGTGTCCCACGCGGTGGGTTGGTCGTCGGCTATTTTCCGTATGATAGAGATGAGCGTCCCATTCAGGCGCTCGACCTGTCCGTTGCTGGCGGGGTGGTAGGGTGGAGTGCGGATGTGCCGGATGCGTAGTAGATGGAAGACTTCCTGCATCAGTCTTCCCGTGAACTGTGACCCGTTGTCGGTCAGGATGCTCTCCGGGAATCCGACTCGCGTGAAGATAGTGACGAGCGCGTCGGCGACTCGGGCGGCGGCGATCTTCGGCAGGGGAACGGCCTCACACCACATGGAGCATGGGTCGACTAGGGTGAGCAGGTACTGGTTCCGCTTCTTGGTTCGCGGTAGGGGCCCAACTATGTCGACGGCTACTCGTTGGAAAGGCGTTCCTACGACGACGGTGGGGCTGATGGTTACTGGTACGGTATGATGGCGGGGTGAGAATCGTTGGCACTGGCGCAGGATTTGACGTACCGTTTTACGTCTTCGGTCATCCCGGGCCAGTGGTACTGCGCGCTGATGCGCAGGGCGGTTGCTCCTATCCCCATGTGACCACTTAGGGGCATGCTGTGGCCAAGTTCCAGGACTTGGGGGCGAAGGGTCGCGGGTACGACCAGCTGAGAGTGGTCGTCCTTCTGGCGGTACAAAAGTCCGTCCTCGACGTAAAAGTCCCCGGTCTTGGGTGGAGTGCGCGCGGCGGGTAGCTTCCCGTAGCATTTGCGCAGGGTGGCGTCTTCTTCCTGGGCCTTCCGGATTTGCTCCGGCATCTGGTTGGGTATCGGTGGTGGGGTCGCGGCTGATTTCGTTTGGGCGCGCGTCTGGACGGCGGCCATCAACTCCACAGGCTGGGGCGGCATTCCCAAGAAGACGTAACGACATCCCAGAATCAAGTCGTAGAGAGGTTGGTCCATCACGGCGGCTTGGATGGATCCCGTGACGTAGCGGCTGGTGACGTTGATCCGGGCGATAGGGAGCGTGGTGCTTGGCTGTGATGCGTCGGCCAGCTTCAGGGTGATCTGTTCGCCGGTCAGATCGCTGTCCCTAATCAGCGAGCGGCGGACGACGGCATCGAAGGTTAGGCCGGTGTCGTAGAGGCAGTGTGCGGGGTGGTCTTTCAATGTCACCTGCTCTGTGACGGCCGGGCGATCGGTGGGAGTGGCGACGGGGGTTACCGGATTCCCGCCGGGAGTGACTTGGCGCAGGGCCAACACGGTTCCTTGTTTGCGACGCTGGTCGCTGAGGCGGCGAAAACACCTCTCCCGGGTGTGTCCTCGGCGCTGGCAGTAGCCGCAGTAGAGCTCTCCGCTCCGCTTCCCAGGCTCTGTTCCGGTGTTTGGGCGTCCTTTAGGCGGGGGTGGACGGTTGTTCGCTGGCGGGACGGGCCGGCGAGGTTGTTGGCGGGTTTCTGGTGACGAGGGTGCTAGGGGTTCCCGGCGAGGCTGTCGGTCGTCGGGGTGGGCGGTCAGGTAGCGGTCCGCGACTATTATGAGGTCTTCCAAGCGGGCGGCTCCCTGTTCGGCGGCGAAGGTCCGAAGTTCCCCCGGCATGGTTCCTTTCAATTGCTCCGCCAGCATCAGTTCGAGCAGCCCATCGTAAGTCTTGGGCTCTTCCGTCTGCACGATCCACTTGTCCCTCATAGTGGCTAGCCGGTCGGCGAACTGAGTAAATTTCTCTCCCTTCTCTCTCCGGGAGTTACGGAAGCTCTTCCGGTAGTGTTCGCCGGAAAGTTCGAATCCGTGGAGCAGCGCTTTCTTTAGGGCGGGGTAGTCGCCCTCCTCGGCAGTCGGAGTCTTGGCGAGGATCTCGTAGGCCTTACCCTTTAGGCCGTGGCTCAGTTTCCTGTACCAGTATTGCGGGTCGAGCTGGTTCTCTCCAGCGACTCGCTCGAACCGGGCGAGGTAGACCTCTATGGATTCTTGGCGCTCGACGAAGGGGTCTAAAGTGAAGTTCATCCCCGGGATCGGCGGGATGACTGAGGATGTTCCGGCGCTGGCGGTGGAGCTGGATGCGCTGAGGGTGAAGTCGTCGCTCGCGGGCGATCCGAGGCCTAGCTCGCGGCGATCGCGCTCGAGCTGGAGTAGTTCTCGGCGCCTCTCGATTTCCTTGTCCTTCACCTTCTCTGCGCGCGCTGCGGCTCTCTCTTCCTCCTCTATCCTCTCCTTCGCCTCCTCTCTCCTCTGTGTTACTGCTCTCTCTTCCTCCTCTCTCTTCCGTGCGGCGGCTCTCTCCTCCTCGGCTATTCTCTCTTTATCCTCCTCTCGCTTCCGTTGCGGCGGCTCTCTCCTCCTCGGCTCTCCTCTCTTTCTCCTCCTCTCGCTTCCGTGCGGCGGCTCTCTCCTCCTCGGCTATTCGCTCTTTCTCCTCTTCCTTCTTCCGTGCGGCGACTCTCTCCTCTGCGGCGATTCGCTCTTTCTCCTCCTCCCTCTTCGCCTCCCGTTCTTTAGCCCTCTCCTCTCTCTTCAATTTCTCCTCGGCAACGTCCGCATCCACGTTGGTGAGGACATAGTCCTTGAGCTCAGTGCCGGCGAGCCCTAAGCTCTCGCCAATACCCTTGTACTTGAGGGCGAGTTCTCCCCAGTCGGCCATGGTAAGGGAAGCGACTAACCTCAAAAGGTAACCGTGATGAAGGGGCGCTCACAGGGGGTTACACTGACAGCAAACAAGGGGCGGGCTGGAATGAAGCTAAGGTGAAATGACACAGGGGCGAATACAACACAACACGGACACAGAAACAGCAAGCAATCAATCAAAGCATAAAAAATGGAAGCAAGAAAAACCTCTGCGTGCCACCACAATTCTGGAGTGCAAGTAGAGGACCTAAGGGGCCATGCTATACACTACTGGCTAGGGGGCTAGGTCCTATCTCTACTGGGGCAGGGGTAGAAACATAAGTCTTTTGTCTCGTCGGGGTCGCCAAAATTAATGTCACGAATATAGGGGGGTGGGGGGATGAGGATTAGCAATTATTCCCCCGCGCTGTGTTGCCTCCCTTGACTAGGCCAACGTGCGGTGACGTTCAAGGAAATAATGCTGGGAGTACTAAAGAATGATAGAAAGTTAAAAGGGCAGACGAGAAGAATACAAACTTAACTAGTGGAGAATTTGAACAAGGGGAAGTCGGGTGTTATAATACAATATTAGACAATTTATTAAATTGATGCAGGTCAGACGTAGGGGGTAGGCTTACGGCTGAGTCACTAGTGCTAGTCTGTTAACGTCCAGGGTATCTTGGAGTTATTCTGGTTTAGCTATTTGAGAGTAACTGGGGCGAATGTGGACTGATATCATCATTTGGCAAAGGGGTATCTGGCTGCGTTAGCGTGGGTAGCCAGATATTCCGAGAATTGTGGTGTGCGCTGGGTACGCACTTATCTGCTAGGGCGGGGGCGGTGGTTGCCTCAGGAGTCTGGATGGCGGTTGCGTAATTGGTCAACGGCGTGGCTTCGGTCGTCCAGTCCAGGTCACTGGGTCGGTTTCTTGAGTAATCGGCGTTGTGGTACAACCGGTCTACGGTGCTGGCCGGTTGGGCTGTATTTCTTCTTCCACGCTTCACGGTGTCAACCAGGGGATATGGGTTGCACGCAGCGGGTCTGAGTCTCGTAGTAGCCCGGTATAAGGACCCGTTCTGGAATGGAGTATTGACTCAGTATCAGAGGTGCATCCATACTCTGGATGCCGCGCCATTCAACGCGCATGCCAGTCAGATTTTCGAATTTGGAAGCACCGGCCAAGACTTGACCGGTGCGTTCCAACTGTCCAACAATATCAACAATGGCTATTGGGGTTCGGTGGAATTTACTGGCGGCCGCTAATGGATAATAGTTTCGGCGCCTAAGATGGGGTTATGGACAGCAGGGGTGGATATTTACACAATAGGATCAGGGGAGAAGCAAAGGGGATAAATACAGGACAATGGCTACTATATGCAAGGGTGCTTTACTGGGGGACTTTAATTTAAGTAACAGGGCAACATGGCATGGGGGATTTATACAAGAGTCTAGGCAGGGGGATATACATGTATAAATACAAGCATGGCATGAGCAACAATCAAACTACAGATAATGGATACAAGAAGAAAAATGCATATTACAAGCAATAAATCAAGACAAACCACAGACACGGACGTAAATATCTACAAGACATACGAACATGTTGGGAAATCGACGGGTGATGGGGATGCTAAGTAATATGAAATAAGTCACCACTCTTACCTTGACCAAGGAACGGGTAGAAACACAAGAATATTGTCGGAGCTCAGCGGTCACAACGTGGGTGCAGACGTGTCTCGGAGCAAGCAGTGTGTTCTCTCGGGCTGGCGGAATAAGACTGGCGTGCCTGGGTCTAACTGTTCCGGGGTTCCAAGGGGCTATCCCGAGGGGCCGGGCTTGGGTCGCTTGGCCAGCGGGCGGGTAGGTGGAAACTTGACGCGAGCAGAGCCATGGCTGAATCGTACGCTTGTGACAGTTGGCATTTCCGGTTGACCGACAGCCTGATACATTTAGTCAGCCATGGTATGAAATTCCGTGATTTAGCGCAAGTCGATTAGCGCCAGGAGGAATGTCCAAACCATGCAGTTCAGCTGCAAGGATGGTCATGAATAGGAGTTAGGCCTATTGTTATACTGCCGGAAATAAAACCCACAATCCAGCTAGGCAGAGAACTTCGAGCCCTCAACTGTGGAAGACTGATCCAACCCCACTCCCACCCACCCCCTTTCTCGCTATCTCTCTCCCTCTCTCTCTCTCAGCCTCTTTTTGTATGTCCTACTTCAATTGAGCTTTATTAAATTAAAAGTCAGGCTCAAAATAAATCCACTTATTAAAATTCTCTCATATGTGATGGTGTGTTTGTCTGTGTGTTTGTATGTGTGTTTATGTATGTGTGTGTTTGTGTGTGTATGTGTGTGTGTGTGAGTGTGTGTGTGTGTGTGTGATTTGCAGGACAAGGACAACTGTCGTCTAACTGTACCATAAATCAAACTCCCATGTCCATAGCCGGGACCTGTCAATTCATCGGTGGGTTTTCTTCCAACGCCACTTACACCTGCACCTTCTACCTGCAGGAAAGACAGGTGAGTTACATGGTAACAGTAGAGAGTGTTTCTCCACTGAAAAATACAAAGAGTTTAAACCAAAAAAGAAACTACTCTTTTCTAATTGCCGTTGTATTATAAATTAATAAAACGTTACGTTTTATGTGTATATTCAGTTACCCGTATCGTGAAAGTGTAAGATTTATGTATCTGAAACTAACGGCTAATGTATTATGCGATTTCTTACCGCTCGTAGAAAAATGTTTTGTTTACTTACCATGGAAAGAATGAGAAGGCAATGTGTTTCCAAACACTCACGTGACACATTCGCGAATTTTGAAAATAACTTTGATGTTCTCTTGTTGGTGGTGAGGTTTTTTTGTGTCTGTGGGTTTGTTGTGTTTTGTGTTGTTGTTTTTGTTATTGTTGTACACTAAAGAAGCCAATGATAGGAAACATGGTACGATGTGTCAGCCTTTGAACTACCTGCAAGCTAAAGACGATATAAACAGGTTTTAGTCAATATTGAGGTAAAACGCAAAACGTGTTTAGAAATGATGGACCTCAGAAACCTTAACATTTCAGAAAATGTCAAGATTAATGACATGATATTGATGAAAAGCTAAATACACATTAAATTATCTGTATGGTAAATATAAACAAACTCGTTCAAGTAATTTTTGAGGTTATGCAAACCGAAAGACTACATACTGTCTGACGGCCCGACCGACCGACAAACGAAATGCTAAAGAATGCTTGTCCATTAGCTGAAGACCTTTAGCGGCATAAACTGCTTCAAAGAGACATGCAGGAATTTTGAACTCACCATCAACTTGAAGAAAACACAAGTTACGGGTTAAGATGTTGACTCCCCACTGTGACAAGGCGTACATTCTAGCCTGAGTCAGAGAGCACCCACTCATCTCTCCCAACCATCCAGTTAACCCCTCTACACATCTAGTCGACCCTTGGACGCGCGCTGGCTCATTCACCTAAGCCCCGCCCCTCGGGCATCAAGTTAAAGCCTGGCACCCAGTTAGACTCGGTGTCAGTCGAAAACCATCAAGCCTTCAAGCCACAACTTGTCCGAAGACACGTCTCCATCACCCGGCGGACCTCTGAGCTACGGCAGTACTCGTGTGCTTCACCCCGTCTTGGTCAAGGTAAGAGAGGAAACTTACTCTTTGTCATGTAGCAAACCCATCACCCGTCGTTCGCCCCCACGTTCGTATGTCCTGTCGGTATGTACGTTCGTGTGTATAGTTTTGTCTTGATGTGTTGCTGACATGTATTATTGCCTTGTATATATTATTCGCCTTGTTTGTATGACTCATGCCATGTTCGAATTTATACTTGTATGCTCCATGTTAGCCCCATGTGTAAATATCCCATGCCATGCTGTCCCTCCATATAGATTAAAGTCCCCCAGTACCACCCTTGCCTACAACCCCTTTGCCCTGTACCCACTCCATTTGCTTCCCCCTTGCTCCCAATGTATAAATATTTGCCCCTGTTGCCACTACCCCCATCTCAATGCGCCGAAGGTATCATGTATTAGCGGCTGCCAGTAAGCACCACATTGGCCCCATAAACCTAGTTGCATTGTTTGACTGTTGGTATGCGTCGGATCAACCTTGACCGGCCAGCCAATTTGAAATCTGAAGTGGGCAAGTGCGCCACAGGCGCTGAACCCAGGCTACACCTATCCCCCGCTGATACAGAGTCTGTATTGCGTTACAGACGGCTCCTGTACCAGGCGAATTACCCCGGCCCTGTATCATCTCTCAGTCGCTGACCCGCTGCAGGCCCCTGACAACCCAGGGAGTCAACGAGAAGCGTTACTCTGAATTTCATCATCCACAGACAGCTAGCAACGAAAGCTGAAATCTGTGCCTGTACCTCCCACAAGATTGGCATACACGGTCATTGCGTCATAGCGTGACCGACTGACCCGCATCGCTGCTGAACCCACGCTAAAGCCTGGTCAAGTGACCACCCAGACTATCTTGGATCAACCGCCGCCCTCCTATAGCCAGCTAAGTGATTGACCCACGAGCATCACCACTCGAAGATCATCTGGCCAGAAACCAGCCAGATACACTCTTGCCCTATGACGATATCAGTCCACAGTAGCACTAGTACCCCAGAACTCGACCACCCAGAATATCTCCGAGCTACTCCCTACTGATATAGACGCTACCCCCGTGACTCACTATTAGCATTACTTAATATCCACGACCCAGTTCGATTTAAATAAACTTCACAGTTAGAAATTGCACTTAACCAGACTGGCCTTTGTTCGAATTTCTCAACTAGTGTAGTGTACCATCTTTCTCGTCTACGCTTGACTGTCTCTCATTTAATTAGTAGCCCTAGCCTTAATTCTCTTGAATGTCATCGCATCATTAGCCTAACAAAGGAGGTAATACAGCGCTAGAGATTAAGAGCTTACCTTCCATTCCCCCAAACCCTTTATTTGTGACATTAGCTTTGGCGACCCCGACGAGACTAAAAGACTTAGGTTTCCCATCCCAACTTGACGAGACTAAGGACTTAGCTTAATTTCCACCCCAGCCCAGTAGAGATAGGACCCAGCCCTCTAAGCCTAGTTCGTAGATAGCATAGCCCCATAGATCCCTCACTGGCTTTCCCGAATGGTGGTGTCTCGAAAAGGTTTTTTCTTGCATTCATTTTTGTATTTTTGATTGATTGCATTTTGTCTTTGTGGTTGTGTTGTGTTGTATTCGCCCCTGTGCAGTGTCATCGTAGCTCATTCTGCCCACCCCCTTGTTTTCCGTCAGTGTACCCCCTTGTGTGCGCCCCTCATTCCGGTTAGGACTTTTCAGGGTAAGTCACCCCCCTTACCATGGCCGACCGGGGAGAGCTTGCGCTCAAGTACAAGAGTATTGGCGAGAGCTTAGGGCTCGCCGGCACCGAACTCAAGGACTACGTCCTGGCCAACGTAGATGCAGACGTGGCCGAGGAAAAGTTGAAGAGGGAAGAGAGGGCTAAAGAGCGAGAGGCAAAGAAAGAGGAGGAGAAAGAGCGCATCGCCGCGGAGGAACGGGCCGCCGCCCGAAAGATAGCGGAGGAGGAGAAAGCCGCCGCCCGGAAGATAGCGGAGGAGGAGAAAGCCGCCGCTCGGAAAATAGCAGAGGAGGACAGAGCCGCCGAGCGGAGAAGAGAGGAGGCGAAGGAGAGGATAGTAGAGGAGGAGAGGGCCGCCGCACGGAGGAAGGAGGAGGACGAGAGGGTCGCGGCACTTGAGGAGAAGAGGAAGGACAAGGAACTCGAACGGCGCCAAGCACTCCTCCAGCTTGAGCGCGACCGCCGCGATCTAGGTATCGCGTCGCCCGCGAGCGAAGACTTCTCGCTCATCGCCCCCAGCTTCGCCGCCAGCGCCGGAATATCCGCAATCCCCCCGCCGATTCCGGGGATGAACTTTCCCCTGGACCCATTCGTCGAACGAGACGAATCGATTGAAGTCTATCTCGCCCGATTCGAGAGAGTCGCGGGAGAAAACGGCCTTGACCCCCAGTACTGGTATCGCAAGCTTAGTCATGGCCTTAAGGGGAAGGCCTATGAAATCCTGGCCAAGACGCCGACTTCCGAGGAGGGCGACTACCCCGCCCTCAAGAAAGCTCTACTGCATGGATTTGAGCTCTCAGGTGAGCACTACCGCAAGAATTTCCGGAACTCCCGGAGAGAGAAAGGGGAGAAGTTTACACAATTCGCCGACCGGCTAGCTACTCTACGGGACAAATGGATAGAGCAAACGGACGAACCAAAAACGTACGACGGACTGCTCGAATTGATGCTAGCCGAGCAACTCCGAGGGACAATGCCAGCGGACCTTCGGACTTTCGCCGCCGAACAGGGAGCCGCCCGACTAGAGGACCTTATCATCGTCGCGGACCGCTACCTCACCGCGCACCCCGACGACAGACAGCCTCGCCGGGATCCGCCCGCACCCTCGTCACCAGATACCCGCCACCAGCCTCGCCGGCCCGTCCCGCCAGCGAATCACCGTCCACCCCCGCCTAAAGGACGCCCAAACCCCGGAGCAGAGCCTGGGAAGCGGAGCACAGAGCTCTACTGCGGCTACTGCCAGCGCCGAGGACACACCCGCGAGAAATGTTTTCGCCGCATCAGCGACCAGCGTCGCAAACAAGGCACTGTATTGGCCCTACGCCAAGTTACCCCCGACGGGAACCCGGTAACCCCCGTCGTCACTCCCACCGATCGACCGGCCGTCACTGAGCAAGTGACCGTCAACGATCGCCCAGCCCACTGTCTATACGACACTGGACTCACCTTTGACGCCGTCGTCCGCCGCTCGCTCATCAGGGAACAGGACCTGACCGGCGAAACGATCACCCTGAAGTTGGCCGACGCGTCTCAGCCCAGCACCACGCTCCCTATAGCCCGGATCCAAGTCACCAGCCGATACGTCACGGGAACCATTCAAGCTGCCGTGATGGACCAGCCTCTGTATGACCTGATTTTAGGATGCCGCTACGTATTCTTGGGTATGCCGCCCCAGCCTGTGGGGTCGATGGCCGCCGTCCAGACGCGCGCCCAGGCGAAAACAGCCGCGACACCGCCCCCGATACCCAACCAGATGCCGGAACAGATCCGGAAGGCCCAAGAAGACGACGTCACCCTCCGCAAGTGCTACGGAAAACTCCCCGCCGCACGCACTCCGCCCAAGTCCGGAGACTTTTTCGTCGAGGACGGACTCCTCTTCCGTCAGAAGGACGACCACTCGCAACTCGTCGTACCTGCGACCCTTCGCCCCCAAGTCCTGGAACTTGGCCATAGCATGCCCCTAAGTGGACATATGGGCATAGGAGCCACCACTCTACGCATCAGCGCTCAGTACCACTGGCCCGGGATGACAGAAGACGTGAAGCGCTACGTCAAGTCCTGTCGCCAGTGCCAACGATACTCGCCCCGCCATCACACCGTACCGGTCACTATCAGCCCCACCGTAGTCGTCGGGACACCCTTCCAACGAGTGGCAGTCGACATAGTAGGACCCCTTCCGCGGACCAAGAAGCGGAACCAGTATCTCCTTACCCTTGTCGACGCTTGCTCTATGTGGTGTGAAGCCGTACCACTACCGAAGATTGACGCCGCCCGAGTCGCCGACGCGCTCGTCACCATATTCACACGAGTCGGATTCCCGGACAACATCTTGACCGACAACGGGTCCCAGTTCACCGGAAAACTCATGCAGGAAGTTTTCCAACTACTTCGCATTCGCCATATCCGAACTCCACCCTACCACCCCGCCAGCAACGGACAGGTCGAGCGCCTGAACGGGACTCTCATCTCGATTATCCGCAAGATCGCCGACGAACAACCGGAAGCGTGGGACACCTACGTCCCGTCAGCACTCTTTGCGTATCGAGAGACCCCGCACACCTCCACCGGATACACGCCTTCCACGCTGCTTTTTGGGAGACCCCTTTCTGGACCTCTAGCCGCCCTACGACGTAGCTGGACCGACGCCAAACTGGACGAGGCACCGGTCGACGCCACGAAATACGTCACCAAGCTCCAGGAAACTCTCAAGGCCACATGGAAAGCCGCCTCCGCCAACCTGAAGAAGGCGAGAGAGAGACAAGCCCGCTATCATAATCGCCGCGCCCGGGACCGAGAACTACAGGTAGGAGACCAGGTTCTACTGCTTCTCCCCAGCGGCACGAACAAGCTAGACATAGCTTGGCAGGGACCCTACCCGGTGCTGGAGAAGCTCTCACGCACCACTTATCGCATCGAGGTAGGCGGAAAGCCCAGGACCCACCACATCAACTTGCTCAAGCGGTACCTGGAGCAACCCGCAATCGCCCCAGACACCCACTCGCTACTCACGGTCGCGCTGGCCGTCGAAGTGGATGGCACAGAGACCGGCGTCGCCGAATTTCCGCTAAAAGGGAAGGAATCCTTCCGGGACGTCTCTCTGGACCCCTCACTCCCCGCCGGCCAGCAACGCCAACTACGCGCCATCGTAGCAGAATACAGGGAAGTCCTCACCGACATTCCTGGGAGGACGGACCTAGAAGAAGTCCGACTAACCCTGACGGACCCCACTCCCGTCCGCCAGAAACCGTACCCCGTCCCGCTATCCCAGCAGCAGGTAGTAAGGACAGAAGTAGAGGCTCTGCTACAAGCCGGAGTCATCGCTCCCTCCCGTTCCCCCTACAGCGCAGGTATAGTGCTATCACGGAAGCCCAGCGGAGAACATCGCCTCTGTATCGACTTCCGGCAGTTGAATCTCGTAACACAGTTCGTACCCGGACCCCTGTCCGACCCGACGGACTTGTTTGCGAAGCTACAGTCCGCCAGATATTTCTCCAGAGTGGATCTGAGCAAGGGCTTTTACCAGATCCCCGTGCACCCTTCATCCCGCCAGTACCTGGCCTTCAGCACGATGGACGGCCACTATGAGTTTAACGTTCTGCCGTTTGGTCTACACAATGCCCCAAGTATATTCAGCACGTTGATGCGGAAGCTGTTGGACCCCCTCCACTGTCCGTCCCTACACTCTTTTATGGACGACATACTCGTCGCCACGGAGACATGGGAGGAGCACCTGCGAGTGGTGCGCCAACTCTTACGCCGCCTCAAAGAAGCTGGCCTCACTGCCCGGCCGACCAAATGCCAGTTCGGATACCAGGAGCTGGAATTCCTTGGCCACACCATCAGCCATGGACAGCTCCGGCCTCTGGAAAAGACTGTCCAGCGCCTTCGAGACGCGCCCCGCCCCAAGACCAAGAAAGATGTCCAGTCCTTCCTGGGACTGAGTGGCTTCTATCAAAAGTTTGTACCCGGCTACAACGGGATTGCCGCGCCACTATCCAGCCTAACCCGGAAGACAGCACCAGACCGAGTCCTCTGGACCCCGCAATGTGAAGCTGCCTTCCAGGTGCTCAAGGAGAAACTGACGTCACAGCCAGTCCTGCGACTCCCCAACCACGGACAGCCCTTCGTCCTGCGCACGGACGCCAGCGACGTAGGCCTCGGAGCCGTCCTACTCCAACGGGACTCCTCGGACGCCCCGACGCTCTTCCCCGTCGCGTACGCCAGCCGGAAGCTAAAGCCGGCTGAACTGAACTACGCCACGTCGGAGAAGGAGTGTCTCGCCCTCGTCTGGGCAGTCCAGAAGTTCCAGTTGTATCTCTACGGCTCACACTTCACCGTCCAAGTGGATCATCAGCCGCTTTCTTTCCTGGCGACATCTAAATCGCTCAACGCCCGGCTGATGAGGTGGGCTCTGCTGCTCCAAGCATACTCTTTCCAGCTGGAGCACATCCCAGGAAAAGACAACCACGGCGCAGACTTCCTCAGCCGCCACCCCGCAACAGACTCCATCGAGTCCCCACTGAGGGCCGACGCCCCAGCCTTCATACCCGCTGCCGCCCACTAACCGTAGCCGAGACCCGGCAGCTCCGCGGACCCCAGCCTTGGGCATCCGCCATCGACTACCAGGAACCCCGCATCGCCCCGCATCTCCCGGATCATCGCAACCATCTTCGCATCCCGCATCTGACCTCAGAGCTGATTGGCCGCGTCTCAGTCGAGGCCTAGGACCTCGCCTTTTTCCTTGGGGGGGCCTCTGTGACAAGGCGTACATTCTAGCCTGAGTCAGAGAGCACCCACTCATCTCTCCCAACCATCCAGTTAACCCCTCTACACATCTAGTCGACCCTTGGACGCGCGCTGGCTCATTCACCTAAGCCCCGCCCCTCGGGCATCAAGTTAAAGCCTGGCACCCAGTTAGACTCGGTGTCAGTCGAAAACCATCAAGCCTTCAAGCCACAACTTGTCCGAAGACACGTCTCCATCACCCGGCGGACCTCTGAGCTACGGCAGTACTCGTGTGCTTCACCCCGTCTTGGTCAAGGTAAGAGAGGAAACTTACTCTTTGTCATGTAGCAAACCCATCACCCGTCGTTCGCCCCCACGTTCGTATGTCCTGTCGGTATGTACGTTCGTGTGTATAGTTTTGTCTTGATGTGTTGCTGTGACATGTATTATTGCCTTGTATATATTATTCGCCTTGTTTGTATGACTCATGCCATGTTTGAATTTATACTTGTATGCTCCATGTTAGCCCCATGTGTAAATATCCCATGCCATGCTGTCCCTCCATATAGATTAAAGTCCCCCAGTACCACCCTTGCCTACAACCCCTTTGCCCTGTACCCACTCCATTTGCTTCCCCCTTGCTCCCAATGTATAAATATTTGCCCCTGTTGCCACTACCCCCATCTCAATGCGCCGAAGGTATCATGTATTAGCGGCTGCCAGTAAGCACCACATTGGCCCCATAAACCTAGTTGCATTGTTTGACTGTTGGTATGCGTCGGATCAACCTTGACCGGGCCAGCCAATTTGAAATCTGAAGTGGGCAAGTGCGCCACAGGCGCTGAACCCAGGCTACACCTATCCCCCGCTGATACAGAGTCTGTATTGCGTTACAGACGGCTCCTGTACCGGGCGAATTACCCCGGCCCTGTATCATCTCTCAGTCGCTGACCCGCTGCAGGCCCCTGACAACCCAGGGAGTCAACGAGAAGCGTTACTCTGAATTTCATCATCCACAGACAGCTAGCAACGAAAGCTGAAATCTGTGCCTGTACCTCCCACAAGATTGGCATACACGGTCATTGCGTCATAGCGTGACCGACTGACCCGCATCGCTGCTGAACCCACGCTAAAGCCTGGTCAAGTGACCACCCAGACTATCTTGGATCAACCGCCGCCCTCCTATAGCCAGCTAAGTGATTGACCCACGAGCATCACCACTCGAAGATCATCTGGCCAGAAACCAGCCAGATACACTCTTGCCCTATGACGATATCAGTCCACAGTAGCACTAGTACCCCAGAACTCGACCACCCAGAATATCTCCGAGCTACTCCCTACTGATATAGACGCTACCCCCGTGACTCACTATTAGCATTACTTAATATCCACGACCCAGTTCGATTTAAATAAACTTCACAGTTAGAAATTGCACTTAACCAGACTGGCCTTTGTTCGAATTTCTCAACTAGTGTAGTGTACCATCTTTCTCGTCTACGCTTGACTGTCTCTCATTTAATTAGTAGCCCTAGCCTTAATTCTCTTGAATGTCATCGCATCATTAGCCTAACAAAGGAGGTAATACAGCGCTAGAGATTAAGAGCTTACCTTCCATTCCCCCAAACCCTTTATTTGTGACACCCACCTACCATAAGAATCTCCGACTATAAACTGGAGGTCGTCCATGCCTTTGTGTACCTGGATTCAACCATCACTGACTTCCTCTCCCTGGATACTGAGCTCAACAGACGCGTCGCCAAGGCAGTCACTACCCCCTGTCTAAAAAGAGTGTGGAAAAACAGCAAGCTGACGGAGCGCACCAGAATCCAGGTATACAAAGCTTGTGTACCAAGCACTCTTCTGTACGGCAGGGAGTCCTGGACCTTACCTTCCCGCCAGGAACGGATGCTGAACTTTTTTTACACGCGCTGTCTTCGACGCACTTTTGGCCTCATTTGGCAAGACAAAGTGGCAAACAACGAAGTCTTCAAGAGAGCATCAGCTATCACCATGTACAATCCCCTCTCAAACAAAGGCGCATGCGGTGGTTCGGTCACATTATCCAGATGGAAGATGACCACATACCCAAGGACCTACTCCACAGAGATTTGGCTCAGGGAAAACGAGCCACCGGCTGACCCAAGCTGCAAAAGAGACCTGAAGGCTCTGGAGGTTGACCTCAATACTTGCCTCAGACAGTTCGGCGTAGAGACATGCAGTTCAGAAGGACCTTTCTCATTTCGAGCAGGCGCTTGGTCGGCAATCGGAGGCAAAGAGGCTTCAGGGAAAGTCAGACAGCCAGAACAGTGTCAGCCTTTACCTGCCTGCGGTATCAGAGGAATGGCCACTCTCGCATTGACCCAGTCTTCACGCTAGACGCTGTACTAGGACCAACACCTGCATGCGCAACTCCATGGTCTCCCGAGACCGACGGATGACTACCACCACTAGTTTAAGAACGTGTACGTTAGAAACAATCAACATCGGTTTTTGAGATATATAACAAATGTCTTTTGGTGAAGAATTGACTTCAGCGGTCATGTCCTTTGAGACAGAGCAAATGTACTGGAGAAGAAGGTGGCCAATACCCTTGGTAATGTTCTTATAAAATTGTAACAAAATATGTCCAAAATTTTGGGGTAACGTGCACTACAAAAGATAACAATAATAATAATAATAATAATAATAATAATAATAATAATAATAATAATAATAATAATAATAATAATAATAATAATAATAATAATTATTAATATTATTATTATTATTATTATTATTATTATTATTATTATTATAGTAGAGCGGAGTATTTGACTCCCGTCTCTCAGCTACCAACCTTGAGAACACGGCCCAACTCCAGCTGTTATTTTCATTTTATCCCTCATAAGAGGGACATAAAAAATATTTGCACTGCAAGCCAGTGAAGCGTGGTTGGTAGTAAACCGGGTTGCCGGCTATTGTGCCACGACACTTCGCTGCAAAGCCGCTGCCACTGATTTGCATAAAATGCCTGCCGCCAATGTAGTCCCGCTCACCACCAAAAGCAGAAGACACGGTTCCTTGTGAAGAAAAGCAAAAAACACACATGTTGTGCAATATGCAGATGATATTACAATTTGGTTAAATACAAAAATTAGAAAACGTACAAATAAAACAAATATTAGATATATTGAGAAAATATATCAAAAGGAAATTAACAGTTTAGTTGATTATATGTCAGAAAATGGTTTACAGCTTTCTGGAGAAAAGACAAGTCTAATGTTGTTCAATAACGGGAAAAATCCTAAAATATTGCCTGAAATAAAACTTAATGGTCAAAATTTATCATACAAACAAAATATAAAATTTTTAGGTGTTTATTTTACACCTAAATTAAATTGGAAATATCATATTGAATATTTAATTAATAAAGCAAGGCAAAGATTAAATTTATTAAAAATCATAAGTACACAGCCGTTTAGTCATGACACAAAAACTTTACTGCATTTGGCTACATCATTAGTGAGATCAAAATTAATTTACGGACAAGAGGTATATGTTTCTGCTCCATTATATCTTCTCAACAAATTACAAAGCATTGATAGCAAATCGATCAAATTGGCTTTGGGTGTACCAATTCATACTAATACTCAAAATACATATAAAGAATCAGGTATATTATCTTTAGCTGAGCAGCGTAAATTAGCCACTTCAAAATATGTAATTAGATGTTTGTCTGTAAAAAATTCAGTAACGGACGAAATTTTGAATGTGAGCAGTGTGGATTATCCTAAAAGAGCTCAAACTATTCCCTATATTCAAACAATTAAAGATTATACACAAGATATTATGGCAGCCTGCAATATTGATATTTCTTCAATTTCAGTATTACCAGATATTCCAAAATTTCCACCGTGGGAACATTTAAATGCACATTTTGACATAGATTATACTGATTTAACGAAAATGAGTATTGTCAAATTTTAAAATGTGAAGTTACAGAACATTTAAATAATAATTATTGCTAATCATTTAAAAGCATTCACTGATGGTAGTGTTTTGGATTCATCAAACTGTGGCGCAGGATTTTTCATACCTTATCTAAATATTCAAAAGTCTTACTATCTTGGTCAAGGGTTTTCAATATTTACGTGTGTCGGATAGTGCAGTGGTTGGAGCACTCGCTACTGTGTCGAAAGTGAAGCACCGTCCGGTGCGGTTATGCACTTGGATGGGTGACCGCTAAGGTGTGAAGCGACAAACAACAACGCCCCCAGTTGACTCAACTGTGATTGAGTACCTACTCTCTTGAGGGTCATTACGCTGGCCCAAGATAAGTGTGATCTTTTTTTTATATGCAATAATGATGGTATTAGAATACATCCTCAGCATTTCCTTAAGATATTTAATATATTAATTTGTGTTGACTCTAAATCAGTGCTTTATGCTTTAAAAAAATTGGAAATGTAGAAAGAGAACAGATATAATGTTTGAAGTAAGATATCTTATTCATAGTATTAGAATTAGAGGTATTGGAATTACCTTTTGTTGGGTCCCATCACATTTAGAGATTTATGGTAATGAAATTTCAGATAAATTGGCCAAACAAGGTGCAATGAAAAGTGAGCATACAGTCTTTAATTCTAATGTGAAATTAGCTCAATTTGAATATTATTCGTTATTAGAACAACACTTTACTAATATAATACCTAAAGTAAATATTGTTAGTTGTTCCAGAACTATTGCTAGATTAGTATATAAGCTACGTTTGAATTCATGGTGTACAAAATATTTGAAAAATGTTACTTGTATATGTGCTGGAACTATTTCCTTACAACATATTATTTGATTGTCCTGTTTTAACAGCACTGTACAAAGAAAATGGAATTATTTTATGTGCACAAGACGATATTAGAGTCATTTTATATAGTTCGATGTTACAGGACATCGCGCGTATCATTGTCGGAACAGATTTATTTAAGTTACTATATTTAACAATTTCTATTTGTTTGTTTGTTTCTTTGTTTGTTATAGTTGTCTAAAATCACATTGTTGTGAAAAGACGTTAAATTAAAATATTGAATTGAATTGAAAAAAAGCAGAAGACGAATGGTCAGCCGGGGAGAACAAATGTCGTTTCGCCTTGTCCTGCTTAACCAAATGGCATCCCTAAAGGATTCTGCACAGCAGGAGCTACCCAAGGCTAGTATAATCAAGAAATTCAAGGTAGACAATTTCTCTCCCAAGCACCAAACAGTCGCCTCTCTTTCCGTTACAGAATGCTCCATCGGCTACATTATTATTATTATTATTATTATTATTATTATTATTATTATTATTATTATTATTATTATTATTATTATTATTATTATTATTATTATTCATCTTCTTCACATGAATATTACCTAGGTTATTGTCCTGTCTCCTGTGCCATCATATTAGCTCTAAAGCAAATGTCAAGGTCACTGGAGTCATTGTGTTGCTAAACACGTTTTGCACAATCTCTCAACAAACCGCTTCTGTTATCGTGTTGATGTTTGGTATACAGGTACTTCACATCATGGGCACAGTAGCAGTTCGGTTGTTGAACCTGCGGTCGGTTCTTCGCTTCGAAGTTCGATTTTTTAAAATTTAAAACATATTTTTGGCATTATCTCAAGATTACCTGAACCGAAATTCATAATGTTTACTTCGTGTTTACTATAACTACTCCTTAGCATGTTGGATCATTGGTATTTGTACTACTTTGTGCTTACTATAACTACACCTTAGCATGTTGGATCATTGGTATTTGTACTACTTTGTGCTTACTATAACTACACTTTAGCATGTTGAATCATTGGTATTTGTACTACTTTGTGCTTACTATAACTACTCCTTAGCATGTTGGATCATTGGTATTTGTACTACTTTGTGCTTACTATAACTACACTTTAGCATGTTGAATCATTGGTATTTGTACTACTTTGTGCTTACTATAACTACTCCTTAGCATGTTGGATCATTGGTATTTGTACTACTTTGTGCTTACTATAACCACTCCTTAGCATGTTTGGATCATTGGTATTTGTCTACTTTGTGCTTACTATAACCAATCCTAGCATGTTGAATCATTGGTATTTGTACTACTTTGTGCTTACTATAACTACTCCTTAGCATGTTGGGATCATTGGTATTTGTACTACTCTTGTGCTTACTATAACTACTCCTTAGCATGTTGGATCATTGGTATTTGTACTACTTTGTGCTTGCTATAACTACTCCTTAGCATGTTGGATCATTGGTATTTGTACTACTTTGTGCTTACTATAACAACTCCTTAGCATGTTGGATCATTGGTATTTGTACTACTTTGTGCTTACTATAACTACACCTTAGCATGTTGGATCATTGGTATTTGTACTACTTTGTGCTTACTATAACCACTCCTTAGCATGTTGGATCATTGGTATTTGTACTACTTTGTGCTTACTATAACTACACCTTAGCATGTTGGATCATTGGTATTTGTACTACTTTGTGCTTACTATAACTACTCCTTAGCATGTTGGATCATTGGTATTTGTACTACTTTGTGCTTACTATAACTACTCCTTAGCATGTTGGATCATTGGTATTTGTACTACTTTGTGCTTACTATAACTACTCCTTAGCATGTTGGATCATTGGTATTTGTACTACTTTGTGCTTACTATAACTACTCCTTAGCATGTTGGATCATTGGTATTTGTACTACTTTGTGCTTACTATAACTACTCCTTAGCATGTTGGATCATTGGTATTTGTACTACTTTGTGCTTACTATAACTACTCCTTAGCATGTTGGATCATTGGTATTTGTACTACTTTGTGGCTTACTATAACCACTCCTTAGCATGTTGGATCATTGGGTATTTGTACTACTTTGTGCTTACTATACTACTCCTTAACATGTTGGAGCATTTGTATTTGTACTACTTTGTGCTTACTATAACTACTCCTTAGCATGTTGGATCATTGGTATTTGTACTACTTTGTGCTTACTATAACTACTCCTTAGCATGTTGGATCATTGGTATTTGTACTACTTTGTGCTTGCTATAACTACTCATTAGCATGTTGGATCATTTGTATTTGTACTACTTTGTGCTTACTATAACTACTCCTTAGCATGTTGGATCATTGGTATTTGTACTACTTTGTGCTTACTATAACTACTCCTTAGCATGTTGGATCATTTGTATTTGTACTACTTTGTGCTTACTATAACTACTCCTTAGCATGTTGGATCATTGGTATTTGTACTACTTTGTGCTTACTATAACTACACCTTAGCATGTTGGATCATTGGCATTTGTACTACTTTGTGCTTGCTATAACTACTCATTAGCATGTTGGATCATTGGTATTTGTACTACTTTGTGCTTGCTATAACTACACCTTAGCATGTTGGATCATTAGTATTTGTACTACTTTGTGCTTACTATAACTACACCTTACCCCTTGGGGTCATGAGCAATCTTGCCACTGTAGATTGTTCAAACCTATAAAGGGAAAAGTGAAAGCCCCAGTTGAAAACCTGTCTTTCCTGTGTAGGCAAGACAGATTCACTGCGGCAACAGTACCCCGTTGGAGTGCCGGGGTTTTTCAGTATAAATAGTATCCCCACTTTATGGAAATTTAGTGCTTTAAATTCCCACTGTCGCTGTCTTCCTCATTTACTCTTTCCCATTCCTGCTCTGTCCTATCACTCTGCTATACTATCTTCTTCTTCGCTAGATCAATGACCTACCTTTTTTTTCTTGAAAACTCTTCCTGGACAAGACTCTTTGTTTGTGCATGAGGTCTGTTGGATCAGCTTGGGAGTGTTGGACGCTTTCTGCCGGGTGGTCACTAGGGCTTCCTATGATTGTATTATTTAGCACTATAGGCATTTTATATGTATGTGTTTTGTTGATGAGTTATAATGAAGTTTGCATTCTATTTTGTTTTTGTAACCGGGGGTTTGAGTAGTTGGGGTAAAGCCTCAGCCGTCCCCTGCGTGGGATGTCTTTATTGTAAAGTGATTGGCCGGTGGAGGGCATTCAATTTTCCCATTAGGGTTGTTTCGGCAGATCTTTTATGCGGATTGGGGGTTGTGCGGTCCTGATTTGGCTTAGAAGAGTCCGCTGGACCTAAAGCAACAATCAATCAATCAATGAAAAAACTACACCTTAGCATGTTGGATCATTTGTATTTGTACTACTTTGTGCTTACTATAACTACACCTTAGCATGTTGGATCATTTGTATTTGTACTACTTTGTGCTTACTATAACTACACCTTACCATGTTGGATCATTTGTATTTGTACTACTTTGTGCTTGCTATAACTACTCATTAGCACGTTGGATCATTGGTATTTGTACTACTTTGTGCTTACTATAACTACATCTTAGCATGTTGGATCATTTGCATTTGTACTACTTTGTGCTTACTATAACTACTCCTTAGCATGTTGGATCATTGGTATTTGTACTACTTTGTGCTTACTATAACTACTCCTTAGCATGTTGGATCATTGGTATTTGTACTACTTTGTGCTTACTATAACTACACTTTAGCATGTTGAATCATTGGTATTTGTACTACTTTGTGCTTACTATAACTACTCCTTACCATGTTGAATCATTGGTATTTGTACTACTTTGTGCTTACTATAACTACACTTTAGCATGTTGGATCATTGGTATTTGTACTACTTTGTGCTTACTATAACCACTCCTTAGCATGTTGGATCATTGGTATTTGTACTACTTTGTGCTTACTATAACTACACTTTAGCATGTTGAATCATTGGTATTTGTACTACTTTGTGCTTACTATAACTACTCCTTACCATGTTGAATCATTGGTATTTGTACTACTTTGTGCTTACTATAACCACTCCTTAGCATGTTGGATCATTGGTATTTGTACTACTTTGTGCTTACTATAACTTCTCCTTAGCATGTTGGATCATTGGTATTTGTACTACTTTGTGCTTACTATAACTACACCTTAGCATGTTGGATCATTTGTATTTGTAATACTTTGTGCTTACTATAACTACACCTTAGCATGTTGGATCATTGGTATTTGTACTACTTTGTGCTTACTATAACTACTCCTTAGCATGTTGGATCATTGGTATTTGTACTACTTTGTGCTTACTATAACTACACCTTAGCATGTTGGATCATTGGTATTTGTACTACTTTGTGCTTACTATAACTACACCTTAGCATCTTGGATCATTGGCATTTGTACTACTTTGTGCTTACTATAACTACTCCTTAGCATGTTGGATCATTGGTATTTGTACTACTTTGTGCTTACTATAACTACACCTTAGCATGTTGAATCATTGGTATTTGTACTACTTTGTGCTTGCTATAACTACTCATTAGCATGTTGGATCATTAGTATTTGTACTACTTTGTGCTTACTATAACTACTCCTTAGCATGTTGGATCATTGGTATTTGTACTACTTTGTGCTTACTATAACTACTCCTTAGCATGTTGGATCATTGGTATTTGTACTACTTTGTGCTTACTATAACTACACCTTAGCATGTTGGATCATTTGTATTTGTACTACTTTGTGCTTACTATAATTACTCCTTAGCATGTTGGATCATTGGTACTTGTACTACTTTGTGCTTACTATAACTACTCCTTAGCATGTTGGATCATTGGTATTTGTACTACTTTGTGCTTACTATAACTACACTTTAGCATGTTGAATTATTGGTATTTGTACTACTTTGTGCTTACTATAACTACTCCTTACCATGTTGAATCATTTGTATTTGTACTACTTTGCGCTTACTATAACTACTCCTTACCATGTTGAATCATTGGTATTTGTACTTCTTTGTGCTTACTATAACCACTCCTTAGCATGTTGGATCATTGGTATTTGTACTACATTGTGCTTACTATAACTACACCTTAGCATGTTGGATCATTTGTATTTGGACTACTTTGTGCTTACTATAACTACACCTTAGCATGTTGGATCATTTGTATTTGTACTACTTTGTGCTTACTATAACTACTCCTTAGCATGTTGGATCATTGGTATTTGTACTACTTTGTGCTTACTATAACTACTCCTTAGCATGTTGGATCATTGGTATTTGTACTACTTTGTGCTTACTATAACTACTCATTAGCATGTTGGATCATTGGTATTTGTACTACTTTGTGCTTGCTATAACTACTCCTTAGCATGTTGGATCATTGGTATTTGTACTACTTTGTGTTACTTACTATAAATTCATCTACTACTTTACTACTATACTCCATTTTTAGCATGTTGGATCATTGGTATATATGAGATTATTGTTCTATAACATTTGGGTTTTTTGTTAATCTTTTCTGGAAGAGAGAGTGAATAGAGGTATAAGAGAGACTATAAATAACTTGAGAAATTGATCTTTGACTAGAAGAAGTGGAGAGATCTGGAATTTGTATTTGTAATGTGGGTACTGTTCCACTTTTGTATACAGGTATGTAAGGCCACATTGTTTTTGTACATATTGGTTTATGCTTATAATTATGCAAACACGATTAGTTTGACTGAGCATTATAGTGTTGATTGATTATGTGCTTGCATAAAAGGTTGCGTTCTAATTTTTTATCTAAAAATTTTTTAATTAATTTCAGTATTGACTAATATGTTAATTGTTATTTATTAATAGTTGGATGGTTCTATTATAGTAAAAGCAAGATGTGTAAATTATGTATAGTTATATGTGTGTGGTTTTATTATCTTATAATTTTTCGATGAAAAAAGACATACAAATCAATAAATAAGATTCTGACTGTGAAATTGTTGTCTATCCACTTCAGGTGCCCATCAGGCCTGGAATTGTTGGGTAAGTGAACTTAATTTATTGCTGTGCTGTTTCAGAATTGAACATACTTATTTGAATGGCATGCTAGATTATGCTATGCTTGTTGGTTTTTAAAAGCATATATACTAATATAGGTACAGGTTTGTGAAAGCTTGCGATAATGCTGATAATTATGTTTATTATCATCCGTGTATTTTCTTATTGTTGTTGTGTCTTGTTGTTGTTGTTGTTGTTGTTGTTCTTCTTCTTCTTCTCTAACTCCAAATGTGCATTGTATAACATACGTGTGTAAATAAAAACAAATACATTATCTTGTATCTTATACCTTTTAAATTGTATAGGTAAGAGTATAACGCAACTGCTTGCATCTACTTACTGCGTTAGGTACTCCCAAAACGACGAAACATCTTGGTTGGAAATCAACAATAAGGGATCCATGAACTCAACATAACAGTGTATACTTTGAACTTCTGGTATATATTTTGTAACATATACAAATATTGTATGCACGTTTGCGTGTATATTTTTTCAGCTTTAGTTTTTGAGTGTAGCTTGGACCTTATCATTTTACAGTATTGTTTTCCACTGTGGGATAAGTGTGTGTCATGAACCGAGCAGTTTACCCTGCCCATTGACTATTTAGCCATGTGTAGTATTGGTAACAGTAGAGAGTTAGTATAGTACACAGCAGACCACACACCGCGAGCCCGACCCACGCTAGCACAGTGAGTCAGCACTTGAGCTTTGAATCGGACCGTTTTAACCAATCAGAGCAGGCTCAGTGGGTAGAGCAGTTTTGACTGTGTCAGAGCCTAACACAGTTTGAATCAGTCGTGTGTGAGACGAGGTAGAGTCAACATCTCCACAGCTAGAGAAATCTCTACACTCATAGACCAGGAAGCAGGACTTAGGAATCTTAGAATTCTCTCAAGTCATCACGGGCCTGAACTTGTCAAACAGGTAAATGAACACCCTTCTGTTTCATCGTGATATATTTATATTATTGTTGAAATTATGTTTGTGGAATTTGCTATGCATAAATGTGAATTGTTAATCCGAATTTGCCGTACCACGTGGAAGAGCCGACCACGAGGCTCAAACACGACCGGTTGCGCCGCCATGTTGTATCCCGTACGGAACCACTGTTGTTTAACTTATATGTATGTTTGCAGACCAGTGGCTGTACCACGGAATGTTTATAATATTATTAATTCTGTATGTGTATAGTTAGACACGATTGATATTTATGTATGTATAGGAATTTAGAGTTGAGATTCCAGTGGACCCCGGAAGTAGCAGAATGTTCGTCGCTTATGTATAGAGATGTGGAGCTATCACTGAGGGCTACTTTGGCTTTCAGTGAGACGCTCTGCACAAACCGATTATTCAGGGTTGTGCAGAATTTCGTCTCTTATATTACAGACGAGCAGGCGAGCTATCCCGAGCTATCCCGAGCTATCCTGTGCACCCCACTCCACAGAAACGACTAGTTGGTTG
Organism: Oncomelania hupensis; assembly: GCA_036898135.1. Classification (NCBI taxonomy): domain Eukaryota; kingdom Metazoa; phylum Mollusca; class Gastropoda; order Littorinimorpha; family Pomatiopsidae; genus Oncomelania; species Oncomelania hupensis. The sequence continues at coordinate 58,698,701 of CM072520.1, forward strand.
AGGAGACTCTACCGCACAAGTCGGACAGAGCTACCTTGAAAGACACCCTGTCAGACCCCACAGCGTGGCAAGGGAACCCAACTACACAACTACAAAGGTGTACCAGAAGCTACCTCACAGAAGGACTTCGACCGCACCATAAGAAAGTTAAGTGTATCCCCAGAAGTGCACTTAAACTGATCATAACAGGACCACAGTAGTCCAACTCTTCAGAAACTGTAAAACGGACCACAGTAGTCCAAATCTACATGAAATAGTATAGCAAGTGCCCGAGGAAGATATAACAGCTGCCTAGACTATCAGCGATCGAACTCTTAGCATTGAAAGAGACTTTTTAAGTTAGATTAGTACTTAGAGAATCTTGTATAGAGTAGAAGAAATAAATGTGTGATTTTAACTGTTATCAAGTGGCTGGACTACATATGATTCATAGCCGTGTGAAAGCTAGTGTGACAGTATTCTTTTACCATTTTTCTATCTATTTCTGTACCCCAACCTTAACACAGAACGAGCTAAACAAATAAATTTATTAAAGTAATTCATAGGGTGACTTACTAGCAGTTCCCACCGAATAAACGTGAGGGTCCATAATTCCATTGTGCAGAGCCCATAAACCCCACGTGACAGTGTGGTGATTTGATTTTTAGGAAATGATACACTTTTATTGGTGTAGCTGCCATTATAATGCTACATTGCATTGCCACGTTATGCTGTGTGCTTTTAATGAGAGGCACCATATACATGTATGTTTATGCTACGAAATCGTTACCTGACGTTTTACGTATGTTTGTCATAATGTATGCTTGGGTGTAGGTAACCATGTGCAATGTATGTGGGCGACATGGTGCATGGTTCTTGTTATACTGTGGTTACACTGTACTGTACTTGGATGCTTTGAAGCAGGGTCGCATTATCCATTTCAGAGGTACGTCCTACAAGACCCTCGAGAGATTGAACCGTCGGCTGGACCCAGTGGTGCCCTCCCATGGGTAGGGTGAACGGGGCCTCTTCCCCTGTGGCGTTTTCATAATTCGATTTTTTTAAAGGGTGGTTTACTATTTCATGCTTGTGTGTGTGTGTGTGTGTGTGTGTGTGTGTGTGTGTGTTGGTGTGTGCGCGCACGCCTGTATATACATATTATAAATAGTTATATTAATAACACAGACATATTTTACTTATTATTATGTGCTTGCTTCTCGTACGTTTGAATATATCACTTATTGCTTATCGTGCTTGTGTATTATATATTTACCTACTTATTATTATTTGGGCTTTTCTATCAATCATGCACTTTCTCTGGCTTTTTTCATTTTTAGATGATATGATTCTCTTCGGTGCAATTTGTTATTTATTTATTTATTTATTTATTTATTATTATTATTATTATTATTATTATTATTATTATTATTATTATTATTATTATTATTATTATTATTATTATTATTATTATTATTATTATTATTATTATTTAACTAATTAATTAATGTAATTCACGTCTATTCACATTTGTGATATTAGAATGTATGAATGGAACATTGAAGTTTTAACGTCTACGCAGACGGAAATAAAGACCCCCTACCCCCCAAAAAAAGAAAAAAGTTTGTTTACGGTAACTTAGGGGAAAAAACAGGGTCCATTGGTCGGCTTCATCTTTTTTTTTTTCACCCTGAGTGCGAATTGTTTTTTTTTTTAGGGGGGGGGGGGGGGGGTTGGAAGGGGGAGGATGGGAGGAGGAGGAGTCTTTTTGAATTCCTTTCTCCAGACGATCCCCCAAAAAGTTTAGGGTCGGGCCAAAAAAATTAGGGTCGGTCGGGATACCGTAAACGGACTTTTTTTTTGTGGGGGACAAACCATTCCAGGGAATAGGAGGGTGTGGACGTAAATCAATATTGAACCACCAGAACAACCATACTGCTAAAGGTGGACAGTGAATAATGGCTTCTTTTATCTTTCCCACCATCAGATTCCAACCTGGGTCATTCGTGTGATATTTTATAGATGTAAATAATGTATGTTCCTCAAACATTTCCTGTAAGCGTGAACTTTGTGTGTTTGAATAGTTCTTTGAATCGCATTTTTTCGAGGAGAGTTATGGTTGGGGTAGGGAGGGGGTAGGGGATGGATATCTTGACATCTTCATAGAGAACGTTATCAGACGCAATAATTATCCAGCCAATTTTTGTTTCTTATTGTGAGCCCTGGCAAGCGAATGTTGTTGAAAAGTCAGTGTTGTTTTTTTTTTTTTTTGGTATATGCAGAGCTAGATCCAAACAAGTAGGTCATCAAAGACATGCGTAGACAAAAAGAAGGTCTTCAGGACACAGATTGTGGAGTTTTTCACAACTGCACCTCCGTTAAGCATGCATTATACGTGGACATCACACAGCGGCGCATACATGTAGTGTCTGAATATCTTGAGACATATTCTTCCTTAGTGTCTCTCTCACAGCGGTGAAGAAACGGAAACTCCGATGGAATGGCCAGGTCACCAGATCATCAGGCCTTGCAAAGACCATTCTGCAAGGCACAGTGCAAGGAGGTAGAAGAAGAGGGAGACCGAAAAAGAGGTGGGAGGACAACATTCGAGAATGGACTGGTTTGACACTGAGCGAAGCCATCAGGGCTGCTGAGGACAGAGAAAGATGGAGTATGCTGGTTAAACGATCATATGTGATGCCCGTACGACCTCCGGGTTACGGGAATAGGATAGGGATAGGATAGGACAGGATAGGATAGGATAGGTCTCTCTTCATTGCAAGGTTCGTGGAGTTTCACGAACCTGTTTTCGAGGTTCTCAGATCTCAAACCTTTTAGACCGAAAGATTCAGGAATCTAGGTTCGGGACCTGAGAACCTCGATAAAAGATTCGTGAACCCACACGAACCTTGCAATGAAGACAGGCCATTACACTGAATAGGGAGTAGGCTTCAAGTGATCAGCTGGACTGTATGAACGCGGCAGAAGAGGTTAGTCATGAGACAATGTGACCAGACCCTAGCTGACAAGTTGTGATGAATGTGACTGTTATCGTTAATCATGACAATGCGCTCTGTATCCGTCTCCATGGCCCAAAGGCAAAGACGAGACATTGTCAGCTGGGATAGTCGGAAACTGTCTACTAATATGACAGCTACGTTACTAGTCACGTTCACTTTCAATCACGTCTTTTCAAAAATGTATTTATTTATTTATCTTCTGTACTTTTTATATTGGCCCTGAAATATATGCGGTTCTATTCTTGTCTTTTGATCACCGGCGTTATTTATGAATTCTGTATTTTCCCAAAAAAAATCGGTCTCCTTTTGTAGTTGTGCTTACCATTATGTTCCCATTATCCCCCAGCCAACCACCCCCAGCTCAAGTTGTACAAAAGCGGACATCAATCATGTGACGACACAGTTTTCAGATGGTAGGGAGAGGTACACTTTTTACGAAGTTACACTTCTCCGTATATCTGCTGTACATAGAATAGCGTGACCGATTTACTTTTGCGTATGAAAGTGCAGTTTCGTAGAGTCCGTGCGATTCGTAGAAGACAGGGAGTCGGCCAATTTCGAATAGGGGTACGCGTAATAAAGAACGTGTATACTGACGAGAGCTCGACTATTTTGCTTGTGGCCGGCGCAGATTTTGAAGGGCAGAGTGGTTTGAGATGCTATTGCGTGAGGAAGGAATTCTAACGAGGCAGCAACCCTGTGACAGAGGTCATCGTAGTGTAGGGTACTGTTGGAAGGGTGTGTGTATTGTTTTATAGCCACCCAAGGTCTTATGCCCTCGTCGGGATAAGGATGTTTAGAATTCGAAGGAAGATGGTAACTGCCATTCGCCAGTGAGTGTAGAGTTCCATACTTAAGGTGCGTGTGGTTCTCGATTGAACACCCACCAAGACTTAGTGTCTGTAGCAGAGCTAAGGTGTCCTCATCCTCAGAATAAATGTTATTTGGACAGTGAAATAACGTGCAAGAGCAAGAGAAAGAGACTCTCAAAAGACTAATCCATTGTGTTGTGACAGTGTTGTGACAGTGTTGTCGTGTTGTGGTGTTGGGGTAAAGGGCGTCACAAGCCGAGGCCTGTAAGGTAAGCAAACCCTGTCATTCAATTCTCTAGTGGCGCGCTCCGAGAACTGCGTACGTGTATGAGTGGTAATGAGTGTGGGGAGGGGATGTATTTTAGGATGTGTAATGAATTTCGTTGATTTTATATGATTTTCTTATGATTTTCTTATTGTATATGTAATGGGGGAAATGTCGTTGCTGTTGTTGTTATGGAAGTGGGTCAAAGGCGACGATGGGAATATAGAGAGGGAGAGAGAGAGAGTGAGGGTGTATGTATGGAGAGAGCGATGAAATGTAGTATGCTGAAGAAGGATGAAGTGATGATTATGAAGGAAGCATGTTTACAGTATGGATGAAGGGAGGTAATCGTGATGTGCTATAATTGTTGGGGGTGACGGTGGTGATGAAGGGGGGCGGAATGAATCAGGACTGTAAGATGGTAGTGTGGTTGCGATAATTATGTAAACATTGGTGTGTAAAGAAGATGCGAATTATTTAGCATCAAAGGGTGATTCATATTATTGAAATGTGTGTATAGTATCTTGTATTATTATTATGATATTCATAACTATACAGGTCAAGATGGCGGACGGAGGACGGCGTGTTATGTTATATTATATAGTATTTATTGTTCGGTGGGCATATTGTTAAGACTATGTATATGTCAACAGGTGTGGGCTGATGATGATGATGATGATGATGATGATTATTACATCTACGTGTTTATTTCTACGCATTATTTCCACGCTGTTGCCTTTGATGTGCCTGTTGTGCTGTACTGATGTTGATGTTGTTGCCGCTGACTGGGTCCTAGCCAGCCCCTGGATGTACCTTTGCCTCTACAACAGAGTAGTGTTGTGGTGATTTTCTTACACTGCCGCAGGTTTTGCCTACGTATCGAGGCAACACATTTCCAGGAGGTTTTCATACCTAATTCATGCACACACAGACTCACATTACACGCACCTAAAAACATATCCATTTAGTTAGAAGAATCATCCACTTTGTGAAAGAGACTGTTAGCTCTCTGAGCTACTTAACAAGAACATTGAGACATTACTTCTGTGCCACAGCTTTGTCTAGCTAATAGTTTATGATTCAACGCCATTGCTTGTTATTTGAAGACTTGCGTTTTGAATTGATTTGTTGATTTTGATTTTCTGTGTACACTTTGTAAAGAAACTGTTGTTGTTTGGTTCTATTTGGGGTTTGTTGCAAGGGGAGGTAATTGTTAGTTAGCATTGGGACGGGGGTCTGTTTAGGGGTTGAGGGGAGGTTAGTTCCCATTGTCCTGTGTTTGCTTGTTGATTGTTGAATAAAAGAGTGTGTTTGTATTCTGGCATTTTGTGTTAGTTTATTTTGTTTGAGTTTTATTCATTTCACTCGCTTTATGAGCTGACGTCACTGAACCCGCTCGGGGGACGTGACATTTTGGTGTCAGAAGTGGGATAAACTCATTTTTTTTTGTTAGGGTATTGCCAGAGGTTTATGTTGTGTGCTTGAGTTGCTGTGTGAAAGGGTACGCAGCGGGCGGTTGGCGGGAGTGTGGGTGTATTGCACTAGGGATCACACTCGGAGTGCAGCATTAACGGGGAATTGAGTTGCAGGGTTCACTTGCTCGCCTTCAGGGGTACGACGGTGAACGATTCCTCGGCTCCTGTGACTGTTGTGTTGCGTATTCATTCTGTTAGGTGTTTGTATCAGTTAGGTATTATTTGTTTTGTGTATACTAACATCTGTTCTTCCCTTCTTTTCTGACATGGCTACGCGGGATGCTCGAGCCGCGATGCGCCGCGACGCTAGGACTCGTAAGGAGGAGGCCGAGCAGGAGGAGCGGGACTTCCGTGATGACGGCTCTGTGACAGGGTTGTTGGAGGAACCTTACGCAGTGAGTACTCAGACCACTATGCCTAAGATGTATGCCAGATCGCCCGGTGCACAGAGCAAAGTCGAGGTCGCGCTCGGTGATAGTGAGAGATTTAGACAGATTGGGGAAAGTCTGGGTTTCCGTGATGGAGCGTTGGCACACTATGTAGTTAGTGAGATGAGAAGAGAAGAAGAGCGGAGGGAGAGGGAGGAAGAAAAGAGGGAGGAGAGGGAAGCGAGGGCAGATGAGAGGAGGCTTTTGGAGCTTAGGCTAGAGACGGAACGGGTAGCTAGAGAAGCAGAAAGAAGAATGCTAGAAATGAAGCTAGAGGAGGAGCGAAGAACCAGAGATGACGACAGAGCAGCTCAGAGAGAGAGGGAGAATAGGGCTAGAGATAGAGGGGCAGCATACTCAGTCAAACTGAAACCCTTGGAGGAGAGGGAGGATGTGGAGGCCTACCTCCAGATGTTCGAACGGGTGGCAGAGATTCAGGGTTGGAGGAGGGAGGTATGGGCGGTTAGGCTAGCGCCTTTGTTACAAGGGGAAGCCCGAGATACGTACCTTCGTCTGACGCCTGAGCAAGCCCAGGATTTCGACATTGTGAGAAACGCGCTGTTGAAACGCTTCAGGAAGGACGCCGACTACTATCGTAGGCAGTTTCGAGAGGCCAAGAAGGAAGCTGCAGAGACGTTTCCTCAGCTGGTAGTGAGACTAGGGTCGTTAGTGAAGAAGTGGTTTTCGCTCGCCGGCAAAGACATCACCGACGTAGGGCAGGTACTAGACACTTTCATTGGAGAGCAGCTTTTCTCCATCATGACTACCGAGCTAGAGATCTACGTGAGGGAGAATCTACCGGAGACTAGCCATGCCGCAGCAGAGTTAGCACAGCGTGTGGTAGATGCCAAGCGGGCAGCATCAGCACCGGCACCCGTACTACCCAGTCAGAGACGCAGTTTTCCCAGACGACCGGAGGCTCCTCAGCAACCTAGCAACCGGGGAAGTCAGGGTCAGAAGGTAGGGAGGACAGAAGGGGGTAGTGGGGTACGTCGTTGCTACCGATGTGGGTCGGAGAGGCATGTGGTTAGGGACTGCAAGGTCAAACCTCAGACAGTAGGCCAGGTTACAGTGGGACGGACTATTTCCACGGAGACCGCACCTCGGGCTAGCGTGTGTGCAATCAAACCTTATGATCCATGGGGCCAAGGTAGGGCGAACGGGCAGGACGTTCGGGTATTGAGAGATACGGGGGCGGAGATAGGGGCAGTCGCGAGCAGGTTAGTCAAACCAGCTGATTTGACGGGTCGGACTGTCGAGATTTGCTTGGCGAATCGATCGAACGTGGGTCTGCTACCTACAGCTTGGGTGGAGTTGGATTGTGCGCTGGTCAGGGGGAGAGTAGAGCTGGTGGTTTTCGAGGACGGGCCCGATATCATCCTGGGTAACTGGGTGACGTTTGATAGCGGGGAAAAGAGTCCTGTTTCCTTGTTCGGAGGTGAGTGCGCGATGGCTGCAGCAGTGCAGACTCGGGCGCAGGTGAAGGCCGAGAAGAGGAGGGAGGTACCCTTAGCAGTGGTCGAACCATCCCAGATCTCTGTTAGCACCCCAGAGTTAATCAGGATGCAAGAGACCGACGAGACGCTCGCGAAGGCGAGAACGTTGGCACAGAGTGGTGGGGCGATAGCATCAGGTAGGGCGTCAGCTGAGTTTCGCAAGAAGAAGGGGGTGTTGTACCGGGTACACACGAAGAGAGGTAGCCAGGTCACGCAACTGGTAGTCCCGAAACAGTTGAGGGGGGGGGGATCCTTCAGTTGGCTCATGATCCACCCATGGCTGGGCATTTGGGAGGGAAACGTACCAGGGAGCGGATCTGGGGAACATTCTATTGGCCGGGAATGTGTGCCGAAGTACGGAGGTATTGCGCCAGTTGTCCAGAATGTCAGAAGGTAGTACCGAGGGGACGGGTGAGGAAGGTACCACTACAGCAACTTCCGCTGGTGGACGAGCCATTTCAGAGGGTGGCGGTAGACATTGTGGGACCCATCAAAACCCAAGTCAGATCGGGGTAACATGTACATCCTAGTGGTAGTAGACTATGCCACACGCTATCCCGAGGCTGTACCGCTCAAGGGCATAGAGGCAGAGAGGGTGGCAGAAGCGCTGTGGGAGATTTGGTCGAGGGTGGGCGTTCCTAGGGAAATTTTGACAGATCAAGGGACGCAATTCATGTCTGAAGTCATGCGGGAGATGAACAGACTACTGTCGATCCACGGGAAAGCCACCACACCGTATCATCCACAGTGCAACGGACTGGTTGAGCGATTCAACGGGACGCTAGTGTCCATGCTCAAGAAGTTAGCCACAGAACAACCTACAGCGTGGGACCGCTACATTCCAGCGCTACTATTTGCATACCGAGAAGTAGCACAGGAGTCTACAGGGTTCTCTCCCTTCGAGCTCCTATATGGAAAGACCGTGCGGGGACCGATGGCTGTATTGCGAGACCTCTGGACCAAGGAGATACAAGAGGAGGAGGTGAAACTGAGTAGCCAGTACGTGGTGGATTTGCGTAATCGCATCGAGGAAACATGTAAGTTGGCACAAGGAAACCTCAGAACCGCGTCAGCCAAGCAGAAGCGGCACTTCGATAAGAAGGCGAAACGGCGTTTGTTCAACGCGGGGGATCAAGTGTTGCTGCTGTTACCAGAAAACACAACAAGCTGCAGCTAGCATGGCGAGGACCGTACGAGGTGATCGAACGTGTGGGAGAGTGCGACTACCGGATCAGGATGCGTGGGAAAAGTAAACTATACCACGCCAATCTCCTGAAGAAATTCCATACCAGAGCGACGGTGGCCACGATCGTCGTAGACGACGAGGGGTAGAGGAGGAGGAAACTATGCCGGTGTTTGGGGATATTCCCGTAATCACCTTGACAGCATCAGAGACGCCCCGCGACGTGAAGATGGACGACAACTGCCCAGAAATACGGGAAGAATTGCAGGAGCTGGTGTGGCAGTTTGAGGATGTCCTAACCGACTTGCCACTACGCACTACACTGGACGTGTGCGAAATACGTGTGGACAGCGACATTCCAGTGAGGACGCGGCAGTACCCACTTCCCCATTCGCATCACGAGACCATCAAGAAGGAAGTGGAAGCGATGCTAGCGATGGGCGTCATTGAGAGGGCCAGTTCGCCATACAGCTCGCCCATCGTATTAGTAAAGAAGAAGGAGGGCACGATGCGTTTCTGCGTTGATTTCCGGAAGTTAAACAAGCACGTCGTATTCGACGCGGAACCATTGCCGAACATCGACTACTTGTTTTCCAAACTGTCAGGGGCCAAGTATCTCACCAAGATCGACTTGACCAAAGGTTACTGGCAAGTGCCTATGAACAAGGGAGATAAAGCGAAGACGGCATTTACAACGCCAGAGGGACAATTTCAGTGGACCGTAATGCCATTTGGGCTGAAGACGGCGGGAGCAGTCTTTTCTCGCATGATGCGGAAGTTATTAGCACCCCTGGGAATGTCGGAGATCGACAATTTTTGTTGACGACTTGTTGGTAGCCACCATTACCAAGCAGAGACACCTGGAATGCTTGGCACGTCTTTTCCTTAGGTTGCGTGAGGTGCAGCTATCCGCCAAACCGTCAAAGTGTTACCTGGGTTTCCGAAGAGTAGAGTATCTTGGGCACGTGGTTGGACAGGGAGAAATTCGTCCTGAGGTGTCAAAGATGGAGAGAATCCGAGATGCACCACGACCAACGACCAAGCGGCAAGTGCGCTCATTTTTGGGTTTAGCCGGATACTACAGGCGGTTCGTACCCAACTTTTCAGCGATTGCTTCACCACTACACGATCTGACCAAGGGAGGCAAGCCAGGGGCGGTACAATGGACCGAAGCATGCGAAGCTGCATTTTGCACACTGAAGGAGAAGCTGTGCTCTGACCCTGTGTGCTGTCTGCCGGACTTCACCCTACCGTTTGTGCTACAGACAGATGCGTCGGAGGATGGAGTAGGGGCCATTTTGAGCCAGGACAGGGGACAGGGATTACAGCCTATTGCATGTGCAAGCAAGAAACTGTCGAAACCCGAGAGGAACTATTCGACCATTGAGAGGGAGTGTCTAGCGTTGGTGTGGGGTGTGCAGAAATTCAGTCAATACCTGTACGGACGTACTTTCGTAGTGCAGACTGACCATATGCCACTGCAGTACCTACAGCAAGTGAAGAACACCAACAGCCGACTGATGAGATGGGCACTTCAGCTGCAACCTTTCTCAATGTCTGTGGAGCACATTTCTGGGAAGGACAACGTTCCAGCAGATTTCCTCAGCAGAAGCGCTCAGTAGGTAGCATAGGGGGTAGTGAGAAATTCGCGTCGTAGTTAAGGTTCTTCAAGGTGTTAAGAACTGGGGGGGGGTTGTGTGACGACACGAGTTTTCAGATGGTAGGGAGAGGTACACTTTTTACGGAGTTACACTTCTCCGTATATCTGCTGTACATAGAATAGCGTGACCGATTTACTTTTGCGTATGAAAGTGCAGTTTCGTAGAGTCCGTGCGATTCGTAGAAGACAGGGAGTCGGCCAATTTCGAATAGGGGTACGCGTAATAAAGAACGTGTATACTGACGAGAGCTCGACTATTTTGCTTGTGGCCGGCGCGATTTTGAAGGGCAGAGTGGTTTGAGATGCTATTGCGTGAGGAAGGAATTCTAACGAGGCAGCAACCCTGTGACAGAGGTCATCGTAGTGTAGGGTACTGTTGGAAGGGTGTGTGTATTGTTTTATAGCCACCCAAGGTCTTATGCCCTCGTCGGGATAAGGATGTTTAGAATTCGAAGGAAGATGGTAACTGCCATTCGCCAGTGAGTGTAGAGTTCCATACTTAAGGTGCGTGTGGTTCTCGATTGAACACCCACCAAGACTTAGTGTCTGTAGCAGAGCTAAGGTGTCCTCATCCTCAGAATAAATGTTATTTGGACAGTGAAATAACGTGCAAGAGCAAGAGAAAGAGACTCTCAAAAGACTAATCCATTGTGTTGTGACAGTGTTGTGACAGTGTTGTCGTGTTGTGTGGTGTTGGGGTAAAGGGCGTCACAAGCCGAGGCCTGTAAGGTAAGCAAACCCTGTCATTCAATTCTCTAGTGGCGCGCTCCGAGAACTGCGTACGTGTATGAGTGGTAATGAGTGTGGGGAGGGGATGTATTTTAGGATGTGTAATGAATTTCGTTGATTTTATATGATTTTCTTATGATTTTCTTATTGTATATGTAATGGGGGAAATGTCGTTGCTGTTGTTGTTATGGAAGTGGGTCAAAGGCGACGATGGGAATATAGAGAGGGAGAGAGAGAGTGAGGGTGTATGTATGGAGAGAGCGATGAAATGTAGTATGCTGAAGAAGGATGAAGTGATGATTATGAAGGAAGCATGTTTACAGTATGGATGAAGGGAGGTAATCGTGATGTGCTATAATTGTTGGGGGTGACGGTGGTGATGAAGGGGGCGGAATGAATCAGGACTGTGAGATGGTAGTGTGGTTGCGATAATTATGTAAACATTGGTGTGTAAAGAAGATGCGAATTATTTAGCATCAAAGGGTGATTTATTATTGAAATGTGTGTATAGTATCTTGTATTATTATTATGATATTCATAACTATACAGGTCAAGATGGCGGACGGAGGACGGCGTGTTATGTTATATTATATAGTATTTATTGTTCGGTGGGCATATTGTTAAGACTATGTATATGTCAACAGGTGTGGGCTGATGATGATGATGATGATGATGATGATTATTACATCTACGTGTTTATTTCTACGCATTATTTCCACGCTGTTGCCTTTGATGTGCCTGTTGTGCTGTACTGATGTTGATGTTGTTGCCGCTGACTGGGTCCTAGCCAGCCCTGGATGTACCTTTGCCTCTACAACAGAGTAGTGTTGTGGTGATTTCTTACACTGCTGCAGGTTTTGCCTACGTATCGAGGCAACACATTTCCAGGAGGTTTTCATACCTAATTCATGCACACACAGACTCACATTACACGCACCTAAAAACATATCCATTTAGTTAGAAGAATCATCCACTTTGTGAAAGAGACTGTTAGCTCTCTGAGCTACTTAACAAGAACATTGAGACATTACTTCTGTGCCACAGCTTTGTCTAGCTAATAGTTTATGATTCAACGCCATTGCTTGTTATTTGAAGACTTGCATTTTGAATTGATTTGTTGATTTTGATTTTCTGTGTACACTTTGTAAAGAAACTGTTGTTGTTTAGTTCTATTTGGGGTTTGTTGCAAGGGGAGGTAATTGTTAGTTAGTATTGGGACGGGGGTCTGTTTAGGGGTTGAGGGGAGGTTAGTTCCCATTTGTCCTGTGTTTGCTTGTTGATTGTTGAATAAAAGAGTGTGTTTGTATTCTGGCATTTTGTGTTAGTTTATTTTGTTTGAGTTTTATTATTCATTTCACTCGCTTTATGAGCTGACGTCACTGAACCCGCTCGGGGGACGTGACAAATCATTACCTCAAACAGTACAGGGGTTATGAGGGTCAGAAGGGAGAGGTGGTGGGAGAGGAGGAGGGGAGTGTGGGAAAGAGAGAGGAAAGAGAAAGAAAAGGTGATGGAAGTAAAAATACAAGTGAAGATTTTGGAGTTCATGCTAAATCAGTCAAAAATCGTTGGTCCACTTTTCATGCTATGTATGAGGAGATTTTGACAATTTTGCAACATTTTTGTTTGTTGTTCAAAGCATACGCTTAAAAAAATTATTTACATCGTTTTTGATGTCATATCTTAATATGGGATGGTATTGGTTTGAAGGATGTTTGGCGTTGATGATTGTTGACTGTTGCAAATTTCCTTCAGTTATAGGTACATGCATATAACCATATAGGTAAAGAAATTTAAAGAAATTAAATTACATTTTTAAAATACAATGTATTAAAAGAACACCACAGTCCTTTTTTATATACTAAGATTTCAGTAAAATAAATAAAAAAATGTTTTTAATCTTTGCTGCATTAAGAATTTAGTACTAGCTTACTACTAGTGCTAGTAGTCAGAGAATTTGGTAGAATGACAAAAATGCAGATGATGAATAAATAATTAGCCTATGCCGATCTTCTGCATATTCATAGAGTTTCTCGTGTTATGATCATATATGTGGTTAAAAAGATCATTTGAATTAAAACAGCAATTCAAGGTTATGTCTAAACACACAAAAGGTTATTTAAGAAACAAGTAAAATAATGCATGGAACATATGAAGGGAACAGAAAAGCAACGCTTAATTAAGTGCTATCCATCAAGGTTCCTGATCTTGGTTTCGGTTTGTTTTGGGGTAGCCTTGAAGCACAGTGGACAGGGTGTTGGCTTCCTATGCCAAAGATCGCGGGTTCGAAACCCGCATGGGACAACTTTCCGTGACTTAGGTAGGTAGGTGACCTTTCAGGACACCGAGGGTTTTCTCCGACTACTCCGGTTTCCTCGCTCCTTTCTATAATGGTATTGGATGCAGTCAATCTAAATTTAAAGAAATGGAAATTTATTTCTCTTCCGCCTTCTGTAATAGCGATGTTTCCAGATCGCTGCGCTTTGGAGTTTGATGGAAGAAAAAGCGCGTGATAGCATCCAGTATTATTGTATTTTTTTTTAGGTAAGGCTTTCCAAGAAAAGGTAACCTTTAGGAGTGTGAAAAGTACCGCACCATCAGCCTCATTAGCCATCCCAGCAAGGTCCTCCTGAAAATAATACTGAACAGGTTGAAACCCCAAGCTAAACAAATCATAGCTGAAGAACAAGCAGGATTCAGGGCAGGGCGAAGTACCATTGAACAGATTTTCAACCTCAGAATAATCTGCGAGAAATACCTACAGCACCAACAGCATCTATATCATGTGTTCGTAGACTTCAAGAAGGCATTTGATCGAGCCTGGCATTCAGCTTTGTGGGCAACCATGAGAGTGTACAACATCAGCCCTAAAATTATTGAAGTCATGAAAAGTCTGGATGACAACGCTAACAGTGCAGTCCTCCATAACAGCGCCATCGGAAACTGGGTCAGAACAACCATCGGTGTGCGTCAAGGATGCCTACTCTCTCCAACACTCTTCAACATCTTCCTAGAGCGCATCATGTCAGATGTCCTTGCAGATCACGAAGACACAATCAGCATAGGGGGTAGCGCAATCTCTAAACTTCGTTTTTGCGGATGACATTGATGGATTGGAACTTAAACAGCTGGTACAGAGGCTTGACATCACCTCCAGAGCCTATGGAATGGAAATAAGTGCAGAGAAGACCAAAATGATTACCAACAACACCAATGGCATCAACACGGACATCAAAGTCCAAGGCCAGTCCCTCAACACAGTATATAGCATCCAATATTTAGGAGCCATTGTATCAGACAATGGGTCCCGACAGGAAATCCTCTCCAGGATCGCACAAACAACTGCTGCACTGGCAAAATTGAAGTCCATTTGGAAAGACAGGACCATCAGTCTACATTCCAAGGTAAGGCTGCTGCGCTCCCTTGTCATCTCCATCTTCCTATACGCTTGCGAAACATACACCCTCACAACAGATTTACAACGAAGAATACAAAGCATGGAGATGAGGTGCTACAGAAGACTTCTGGGCACTTCCTAAACCCAGCACATCACCAACGAAGAAAGCCGACAGACCATCACAGGATGACCTGTTCACAGTGGTGAAGAAACGGAAACCCCCAATAATATGGCCACGTCACCAGATCATCAGGCCTTGCAAAGAGCATCCTGCAAGGCACAGTGCAAGGAGGTAGAAGAAGAAGGAGACCGAAAAAAGATATGGGAGGACAAAATTCGAGAATGGACTGGCTTGACATTGAGCGAAACCATCAGGGTTGCTGAGGACAGAGAAAGATGGAGTATGCTGGTTAAACGATCATCTGTGGTGCCCCAATGACCTCAAAGTTACGGGATAGGATAGGATAGGATAGGATAGGATAGGATAGGATAGGATAGGAAGGCTTTTTGGTACTGTAAAACTGTTTACAATCTGACAGTTTGCTTTCTGCCAATCCAAGCGGAATTTATACAGATGACAGACCAGTGCTGCGCCCTCCTTCATGAGCTTTTTGAAAGAGGAAGTGTCTTATGCTACACGTTTTTATGTGGAGATAAATTGAATCTTGATTATTACTATTGATAATTAATCTTTTCCATTTCTTTTCTTCTTCTCTCTCTTCAGAGTCGGAGTTGGTGGTAACTTCCCCCATTCACACACCTGCGTAAGTATTTAATGAACACTCAATTAATGGTGGTGTGTGAATGAGTGAGTGAGTGAGAGAGAGAGAGAGAGAGAGAGAGAGAGAGAGAGAGAGAGAGAGAGAGAGAGGCACAGCCATGCTCAAGCCGTGCGCAGATAATCATATCGCGACACTTTTAGAGTTGTATCATCCAGCGAAGCTGAGACTCGACAAGTACCTCTCACAAGACTCATCTAAAATCAGCATGTTGTTTTAGGAGTGTGTGTCTTTGTGCGTGTGTTACGAACGCAATTCCTGATGACGACAGGGACCGCAAACGCCGACGAGGATGGAATCGATGATGGCGGGGGTGATGATGATGATGATGATGATGATGATGATGATGATGATGATGATGATGATGATGATGATGATGATGATGATGATGATACACATTGCTGCGATCGGTACAATGATGATGATGATGATGATGATGATGATGATGATGATGATGATACACATTGCTGCGATCGGTACAAAGTATCGCCAAAACTCCCGCTAGCAGCAGGTGAAAGTATTCCCTCCATCCCATCAAAGTATACTTTGGGCTCGCTGCTAGCCGCGGATGCGAACCGCAGTACTGTTTAAAAGTGACGGAAAGAGCGGAATATTGCTACAAGGTTCGGGTAAGGGTTAGTTGTAGATATATCCCTAGCCCTTGCCCTAACACTTTTCTCTACAAAAATGTTTTTACCGTCCCAAAAACCCATTTGCCTTCTTGGATTCTTAAATTGTATGAAACCAAGTGAGGACACTATCCGGCGTCAATAAACGGTTCGAAAAAATTCTCAGACGGTTCGTAAAAGACAGTTGACCTAGAAACAAATACAGCGTGACCTAATTCGTCGCCTAGAGGAGACGAAACTTACTTTTCCGTTTGTAGTCTTACATCGACACTGTAACTGAGCAGGCTGCTAACCTCGCTTACCTCCCTTTAAGATATGCAAGGGACAAGGGACATACTTTGGCCTGCTGCGCAGCGTGTGCCTGGAGTATACTTTCTTTCGATCGCAGCTATGTGCAATGGGTGCATCATGATGATGATGATGATGATGATGATGATGATGATGATGATGATGATGATGATGATATTTCAGAGCTGCGGTATTGGTGAGCGCTGCTCTGAAGACGCCTACGGCAACGCTCTGTGCATTGCCGACTCTGCCTATGGCATAGGTAGCCAAGTTCTTCCCAATGGCGGGTCATTGGGTATTCATGGTAAGCACATAATTAGAGCACAGACAGAAGTTTTGGGTTAGCTTAGTTTTTGTTTAGGTTAGGTTAGATTTTGATTAGTTTTAGTTTAGTAAAATTTAATAATAATAATAATAATAATAATAATAATAATAATAATAATAATAATAATAATAATAATAATAATAATAATAATGACGATGACTATGATAATGATGATGGTAATGATGAGGATGAGGAGGAGAAGGAGGATGAGGATGAGGATGAGGAGGATGGTGATGATGATAGTGAACATTAATTTTATAATGCACTAGTGGTTTTTGTACCCTGGCAAGCCAGGGTACACAGGTTGCTGTTTAAAATGTAGACAGAGAGACAACTGTTGTGTGCGAGTTTTATTTGGACGATGATACCTCCCCATATCCCCCTTGATACCTCACCATACCCCCCCCCCCTCTAATATCTCCCCGTCCCCCCCCATGATGCCTCATCATACCCCCTTGATACCTCCCCGAACCCACTTGATACCTCCCCATAACCCCTTGATACCTTTCGTACCCCCCTTGTAACCTACCTGTACCCTCCTTGATACTTCCCCGTTGATCGTTTCGCAGGTATGGATGAAAGGAATCGACCATCACCATACCCCCTTATATATACCCGTATCCCCGTTATGCCTACCCATGCCCCTTTAAACCTACCCGTAGCCCCCTTTTACCTACACGTACCACCCCATCCCGATCCTTGATAATAATAATAATAATAATAATAATAATAATAATAATAATAATAATAATAATAATAATAATAATAATAATGATAATAATAATAATAATATTGAATAATACAAATAGAAATCATAAAAAACACCAAGGTTTTAAAATAAAATTTGATATAAGACATTATAATTATAATACTAATTATTATTATTAGTTTATAAATAATAATAATAATAATAAATAATTAATAATAATAATAATAATAATAATAATAATAATAATAATAATAATAATAATAATAATAATAATAATAATAATAATAATAATAATAACGACGTACCACCCCATCCCGATCCTTGGTAGTAGTAATAATAATAATAATAATAATAATAATAATAATAATAATAATAATATAATAATAATAATAATAATAATAATAATATTGAATATAGAATAATACAAATAGAAATCATAAACACCAAGGTTTTAAAAGAAAATTTGATATAAGATATAATATTATAAATAATAATAATAATAATAATAATAAAGGTAAAAAGCCTAAATTAAAAAGAAAAATATCCATATTGTAGTGGGAAAAAAACACATAAAAAAGAATATGGCCCGCGTCGGATTCGAACTTGGGTCGCCCTAAACGGTAGGCGAAAGTGTTACCAACTGAGCTATCAATGCTTCGTACGAAAACAATAAAATTTTTGGTCTATATGGGAAAACATGCTGAAACCTCAATTTGATTTTTAATGGAAGCGCGCGGAATGAGGCTATTGCAGTTTGTGGACATTTTGTTTATTTATTTATCTCAGAAACGGTTACATGTTCGGTAAGGAAATGTCGGCTATAACGATTTGGTGGGTTTTTGAGCACACAGCAGGCCGATCAGCGGCCTCCAGCACCTGCCCAGATCAGCGTCCATAGGAGACAAACTTTATAGTAAAGGCGAAGAAGGACTTCCGGCTAAGCAATTTATATATATAGATGTTCTCTCCAAAGTAAAGTCGAGGTACTTACATAAGCTATGAACAACATTGAGGGATAAAATCAGACATCAAAATAATAAAAATAGAAAACGGTTTGAATGGAAAATGAGGAGAGAGCTGCTGTGTAACAGCGCTTGTTAGGCAGGTGAACTCACTCGTTTAATTTAGTTTAGCATAGTTTAGATTAGCTTAGATTAGCTTTGTTTAAAAGTATCCTATCTTCCTCTAGGCCATTTGTTTTGTTAAAACTACTAAGTTAAACGCATCCACCCACATATTCCAGCTCATGCGCGGGTAAACTGCTAGTTACATTGTAAAACTGATATTATATAACATAAATAAGCATTACATGTAAAACGTGTATATGACGGAATAAAATTATGTAATCAACTACATAGGCCTACGTTTACTTTTGTAATCAACTCCAAAGTGTATTTACGTGATTAACTCCAAACGCGCATTTAGGCGATCAACTCCAAATATGTATTTACGTGATCAACTCCAAGTATGTAGGCTATATACCTGATCAATTACAAATGTGTGTTTCTCTAATCATCTACAAACGTGTATATTGATGAATTCACGTGATCAACTCCAAACATGTATTTACGTGATCATACTTCAAGCACGTAGGCGTATATACGTGATCTCTACACTACAAACGTGTATTTTTCGAATTAACTAAAACCGCGGATTTATGTAATCAGCCACAAACACGTATTATATAGATG
This sequence comes from Oncomelania hupensis, assembly GCA_036898135.1. Taxonomy (NCBI): domain Eukaryota; kingdom Metazoa; phylum Mollusca; class Gastropoda; order Littorinimorpha; family Pomatiopsidae; genus Oncomelania; species Oncomelania hupensis. Next base: position 58,717,563 of record CM072520.1, read on the forward strand.
ATCAACTCCAGTTCGTACGCATTGTGCAGTCCTGATAATTTATTTATATGTCAACTAAATCTATCACATACTTTTTGAAAGTAGGCTATCTTTAATAAGCTCGTCATCTTTGCCATCAAGATCCTCACCCATTGATTGCCTGCTTTCCTCTTCAGGTCACGGTTATCCACGCCGCCTTACCACGGCCCATACTATTAAGGTATTTTTAAGTTCGTCATCATCATCATCATCACATCATCATCATCATCATCATCATCATCATCATCATCATCATCATCATCATCATCATCTTCTTCTTCTTCTTCTTCTTCCGTCATCATCATCGTCATCATCATCTTCGTCGTCATCATCATCGTCATCATCATCATCATCATCATCACCTCCACCAGCATCATGAAATGGTGACTAATTGCAATCTATTTATTTATCTATTTATATTGTGTAACATAAAGTAATTACTTCTTTTTTTTAAAATTATTATTATTATTATTATTATCATCATCATCATCATCATCATCATCATCATCATCATCATCATCATCCTTAACGAAACTGTCATCATCATCATCATCATCATCATCATCATCATCATCATCATCATCATCATCATCATCATCCTTAACGAAACTGTCACATCATCATCATCATCCTTAACGAAACTGTCACCATCGCCAACCACTGTCACAACTGTCTGTGCGGGGGCTGCGGTAGCTAAGAGGTGGGATTGAAATGAAGGCTTTGCTTCCAGGCACTTACATGTAAGCTAATGTCAACCGCGGTCAGCGCTTTGATGGGTATCCGCTCCGCGTACCAGCAGCTTGACCCTCAAGCTCACATAGCGCAGGGCCCGTATTCTTTTTCGACTAGGAGTATTCCCTGGGGCGTTTAGTCTGTGCAAACCATGGCAGCGATTTTACAGATCGATCCTGACGCTCATGCTCTAGTAGACAGGCGAGGGTCAGAAATACATAAAAACACTCTGCAAGTACTATACATCCCATTTTTCTCCCCACGTCCTGGGTGGCGCTACTCTGCAGCTGTCGTGCTTTTTCGCTGCGCTGAGAAGGCAACCCACATTTCGCCAGCATGGAGGACGACCATCCTGCAGGCACGGTGCAAGGAGGCAGAAGAAGATGGAGACAGAAAAAGAAAGTGGGAGGACAACAATCGAGAATGGACTGGCTTGACACTGAGCGAAGCCATGAAGGTTGCTGAGGACAGAGAAGGATGGAGTACGCTGGTTAAACAGTCATCTGTGGTGCCCCAACGACCTTCGAGTTACGGGATAGGATAGAATAGGATAGGAGGACGGATACCCCAAATCCCCTTCCCCACCCTTCAAGTTATCCTGTCCTCTTTTCCACACACACCCCAAAAAAAATCCTCCCTACAATTTTTTAATTTTTTTTTCCCTTTGCCATAGCTCCTGTGAGCACCTAGACTACCCCCCAGGATTGAGTCAGGACCCCCAGCATCAACACCATCCGTCGCTACACCTTCATCAACGGCTACTGCCAACATTTCACCGCATCCAACGTTGACCTCTGGTGCCGTCCGAGAGGAGGAGCTAACAACAACCACCCGACCCGCTACAGGTGCAAGATGCACTGCGGTCTCAGATAAAATAAATCAACTAATCTTCACCGCTATTTTTGTTTCTCTAGACTAAATTGTATTGTGGATATCCACGCCGGCGTTATATGTTAGTCCGATTTATAAGGGTAAAACGAATGTCCCATGTACACTTGAATGGCGTCATCCAATCCAGTTTAGCATTTTCTGATGTGCATTTTGTACACTTGTTTGGTGTACGAGTGGCCGGTGATAACTAATTTATCATTCTGTAGAGGCTGCATTAAAGAGTAAAATGTTTAGTGTACAGTTTTGAGTGGCGGCATCGAATATCATTCTACATTCTTGTTGTAATTGTATACGTTGATTTGAAGGTGCGGTTATTGGGGGAGGGGGGGGGGGAGGGCTTTGCTGTAGTATTGGTCGTTGGATCTAATTAAATTACGTAATGCTGCAATGTTAAATATATGTATTTTTTTGAGTTGCTTTGTTTCTTTCTACAGGCTAATTTACGGGTGTCTAAATAGTTACTGTGAAATTGACTACTGAGGATCCACCGTTTCATTTGTTTCTTTTATATTAGTTGTGGATTGATTTAATTTTGTGTGGGTTAGTGTTTTTAATTTTTTTTATAAAGCATATTTGATTAGGTTCACCTAAAGTGCCACCATTATTAATTACGAGTTGTTGTCTTTTTTTAAAATTCATGTCAACGTTTTGATTAAAGGATGAAATCTTTTCTTCTTGTTGTATCAATTTTTATTTCTTAGTTTAACCGGAACTTGAGCGTATGTTGTAAGCGTTTGAATAAAATTGTTCCGTAATGATAATTGCACAGGCTCCTTATTTATTTCAAAGGAACCACTTTTTACCACGACTCTTTGACAGATTTTTTTAACATTTACAGTGAGTGTTCCCCCACGGGAAAAACAAAACTTACAACAATAAATAACTCTTTCGAAAGGATAGTTTATTTTTTAAATGAATAAATTCCGTAGTTTTTATGCCTAATAATAATAATAGCAACAGCCGTGGGCTAGCCAGCCAACATTCTGGAGCTAAAAATAGCATCTACCAAAGCCGGGAAGAGACAGAACCCGCGAAAAACAATTGCTCGTAAGGGTTTTCGTTTTAGGTTGATGAAGTAGACCCAGGCACCAAAGCCGCGTGGTTCACTCAGAAATAGGGTCAAAGGTCACAGGGTTATGGTATTATGGAGCTAAGAAACGCGATCACATCACACCTCTACTACATTCCCTTCACTGGCTTCCTGTGCAAGCACGCATAGAGTACAAACTCTCTGTTCTCTGTCACAACTTCTTCACTGATTCTTGTCCCTCCTACCTTGCTGACCTGCTGTCTGTCTACTCCCCTTCACGCACTTTAAGATCTTCTGCTGACACTCGAACACTCAAGGTTCCCGTCACCCGCACTAAGACATACGGCCAACGTTACGTGCATTCGCCTACTCCGCACCTAAGCAGTGGAATTCCCTTCCCTCCCATATCCGCAACATACAATCAACACAAGCATTAAAAAAGGCCCTCAAAACCCATCTCTTCAAACTGCATTATTCAGACTGATTTGTATCCCGCTGCCATTCTCTCCTCTTTTGTCTCTGTCTGATCCGTAAGTGTATACACGGCTGTACATATTTATACTGTTTTTCCTCCTGGGCCTAACCGGGCATATAAATAGCTGTGAATAGGTTTTTGCTATTCTATTTCTGTCTTTTCTGTCACTTGTGTACATAGTTGTAAATAGTCTATTTCTGTCTTTTTTTTGTAATTTGTGTACATAGTTGTAAATAGTCTGTACCCTTACTGTTCTGTCTTTTGGTGTATTGTAGCAAAAGCAATGTTTTATCGAGTGCATGTATTTATATGTAATGATTATGTGAAGCGTGGTGAGTCTGGTCATAGGCTGGAGTACCCGCTATATAAAAATCCGTTATTATTATTATTATTATTATTATTATTATTATTATTATTATTATTATTATTATTATTATTATTAATGTACCATTACAAACAGAGGAAATCATTCTTTTCAGACCCGAAATGGAAACTCCAAACTTTACCAGTTGATCTGAGCAACGAAATCCCACATTATTATTATTATTGTTTAATGTAATAACAATGCGAATTTTAGGATAAACCCGTTTTCGCACAAAGTTAACAAAGCCTTCTAATTGGAGCCTTTTAACATTTCATTACTTTAAAAATGTTACCTGTTCGAATCATAAACTTCCGACAAAGGTGCATGAGCGCAGTTGTAGTAGAGCTGATTATCGAAAAGTGCTTCAATCTTTTTACTACCATTATTATGGATACACGATATTAACCTCAATGTTCAGCAAGCCAGGTTCACGTGGGTTTACATGCAAATGTTAACTCTACACTATTTCTACTGTTCTGTACTATTATTGCATGACTTGATAACAGCAACATGTATCACTGCAATTATAAACTTTTTCAATCCTCCATATATCTGGTCAGTTAACTAATCACTAGCTAAACTATCTCAAACAAATCAACAGCAAAAAAACGAAAAGGTCTTCTACTTCACTTTCGTTTTCGAACAATGACATGATGTGTTACTTCATACACGCATCACAACACATAATAACAGAAGGCAACATATGACGCGTTTTCCTGTAGCATTTGATATGTACATATAACAGAATTCGTTAAAAACACATTGGGAAGTTTTTTGTTTTAACACATAATAACATTAGGAGGAGTGAAAAGTTACCCCCCCCCCCCCCAAAAAAAAAAAAAGGGTGGGGGAGGGGAAGGGGTAAGGGGGGGGGGACGAGAAATAAATAGAATATAACAAACAACAGCAAAAGTGTAATTCTTGAGATTTTTATTTATTAGATTACAAATTATCTCAACCTTCCCTTCCCCCTCCCTCCACTCTCGCCCTCCTCCCAATCCCATACTCACTCCTTCTCTCTCTCTTCCCTCTCTCTCTCTCTCTCTCTCTCTCTCTCTCTCTCTCTCTCTCTCTCCTCTATAACAAGGAATATGACACAGGAGCATATAATAATAATAATAATAATAATAATAATAATAATAATAATAATAATAATAATAATAATAATAATAATAATAATGCATCTAATTACATACAAAGATTACAATAAAAGTATTAAAAAATGATTTTATTTTTATGCGTAAATGTGGTTTTACTTTGGAGACATAGGTAAAGTCGGAGGCATAGTTAAAGTCTAAGTACATACCAATTTTGGAACCAAATCCATACACTAGTTTGGGAAAAAATGCGAGTAGAATAAACAAATACAAATGATGATGTCACCGTGGAGACGTCACCTGATGTGCACACTTTTGAGTCATCTGGCAGGGATAATTATGTTCTGAATACATACCAAGTTTCAAAGAAATCCGTCCATTCGTGTCAGAGAACAGTGTGTAAACATGACGGACGGACAAAGTCAAAAACAGTCATCTCCCCCCCCCCCCCCCCCCCCCTACCCGCTTCTCTCCACAGCTAACGCGTAATAATAATAACCTCAGAAAATAATCTAACCATCTCACGTTCTCTCAGCTAACACAAAACCACGACAAGCATGCATTACACACCATCGTTTATTTCTAATTTAAATATCATCAAGCAAACATTATAAAATCAACAACAGTGCATAAGACACGTTTACACCTTTCAAGATGAAATAACCTTTCACAGATAATATTAGCCTAAAATGAACGATCAAGCATTTCCAAATAAAGCACAGTAAAAATGCTGCATCAAAAACCTAAACTCTCTGTGGTACAGTGTGAAGGAACATTTGAGACAATTTTCTCATGGAATAAACAAGGCAGGCTTATTATGTAAACACAATCAAAACCATTATTCATGCAACAACAGCAACAAGTTATTTCGTTCTTCATGAAATATTGATTAGTAGTAACATCAGTTAATTAAATGTAATGAGATGCTGTTAAAATTAATTCCATTATACTAACGCTACACAAGATTGATTAAATAAATAAAAAAAAAAAAACGTATTTTAAGCAAACACATAATAAATGTTCGATGATTTTTACTCCAGCCAGTGTTCATTCATTTTGCGAACTATAGAATTGTCATTCAGTAAAACATACAACACAAATATGACATGATAAATTTATTTAAAAACCGCATCATGATCATCCACAAAAAAATCCACACAATGTTTCGTAGCAAGCAAAGACTAGAGGTATAATGAAATATACGGTCTTTTTGGTAGCAGTATGTCATAATCATGGTGGCGAACGGGTGTGTGTGTAGGTAGGGAGAGGGAAAAGGGGGAGGGAAGGGAAGAAGGTGGTGTTCGATGAGGAAGAGAAAAAAAAAGCTTACATTTGATGTCTACCTATCGTCAACCATCCATCCTGCACTTTATTGATGGGGTCGATGAAAATCAAATTAAAAACACAATATGTTGAACAAAATGATCATATAAAATTAGCACCACTTGAAATGCAAAATTCTGTATTGATTTTGACAGTCTCCCCTTTCAGCTCCCATCCCCAGCTATTCAAAAACAATTCGTGTGTATTTGGAGGATAAAAATAATTGGCAACAATTACCGTGTATTACACTACCAATATCGTCCTTGCACAAAGGGCGGGGAACGGAGCTGAAGTCATTGGTAGGACTCATAAACACACTTGAAAACTCGCCTTAACGAAAGTGGTTGTGAAGAGGCTAACCGATCCATACAGAGGCTCCCACTGACACCCCTGGCCGAGAAAGCAGTGCAACAGTCAGTCAAGCAGCCAACACGATGATCAAGCCGTCTCCGAGACTTGCAAAGTGACGGTGATGAGGGTCACTCTAAGACATCTGTACCAGTGTCTACATCATTATCACCTCTCATCATTAGCAGTCCTGTTTGTCGCTGTCAACAGCTATCACCCAAGAGGCTGATCAAAAATCTTGCCGCATCTGATACACCATAATTGTAGATACTAAACAGCAAAAAACGTTGCTGATGCTGGCTTCGAGGGAACGGCATCGGTACATGCTAAACCACTGCCCTCACCTTGCTTCTCTTCATGCTCTCAAACCACTGTAGAAGATCCACTTTCTCCACAGTTTTAATAAAGAGATTTATGGCCACAACAGAGTTTTTACAACTGAATGCCCTCGGACTGAACCTGCTGTTGATTGTGCTGTTGATGGCGCGATTGATGGTGCTGGTGATGGCATTGTTGACGGTGCTGTTGGTGACGTAGACATGATGGGTAAACAGCTCAAACCTTTTTGCAGAGTGGAAGTCCAAGCACATGTACCTTGCAACTGCCATGATAGCTGTGTAGCATAGCCATTGATGACTTCAATCGCGTAACTGAAAATGTACCCCTTTGGTCAACCATTCGTGAAATGAGATACTCAATGAAGATTGAGTTGAGAGATTTGAAGACTCAGGTAAAGGACACAGAGCGCCCTGATGCTTCATGGCAGTCTGGCCCTTGCGAAGGATGCCGTTCTTCACAGCGTTCAGCCAAACCCACTCCACAATCACTAGCCAAACCGTCCCAGCGGGACAAAGTGCCTGTGGTTATACCAATTCCACAGCCTCGCACCAAACACCCAGTGGTCACAAAACCCTTGCCAAAAGCCTCGCACCAAACACCCAGTGGTCACAAAACCCTTGCCAAAAGCCTCGCACCAAACACCTAGTGGTCACAAAACCCTTGCCAAAAGCCTCGCACCAAACACCTAGTGGTCACAAAACCCTTGCCACAGCCTCGTGCCAAACCCATCCTATAGCCCATGATCTATACAGCCCCTCCAATGGCCGGGTAGCTCAGTTGGTAAGAGCGTCTTGCTAGTAACCGAAAGGTCGCTGGTTCGAATCCCGGATTGGTCAACGTGTGATCATATTATTTTCCCCTTTACCAACAACTGGCCCGCTGGTGTCAGTATAAATCGGTCCAGTAGTCACCTATATGCGAAAGTGTCGTGTGACTATAATCTACAAACAACAACAACAACAGCCCCTCCAAAAGACCCAGATGCTGTTATACAAGCGATAACTAATGTTGAAGAGTGTTGTAGTGAGGTCAAAGTCTGGACGAATGCAAACAGGCTTAAACTAAATTATGAGAAAACTGAAGTCTTGCTTTGAGGTCCATGTGCGAAGAGAGCTGAGGTCTCAGTTGACGGTTTAAGTGTAAGCACAGCCAAAATTTCTTTCTCTAACTTTAAGGAGACTCTTGGCGTTTACGTCGATGCTGATCTTTCACTTGAAGACCCAAGCCTCTCACATTATTAAGATTCTTATTTTCACATCAGGTCTTAGAGTAAATTACGACCTTACATAAGCAAAGCCACAGCGTCTTTAGTTGAGATTACGCTGATTCTTTCTCGCACTTACTACTGCAACAAACTCCTCTGGGTCTCCCACAGACACAGATCACTCGTATCCAAACAGTTCAAAATGCAGCCGCCAGAGTTTTTTCACAAACAAAAAACATATGATCACATCACACCTGTGTTAGCTGACCTGCATTGGCTTCCTGTGCAAAAACGCATCCCTCCATAACAGCTTATGTCGCTAACTCAAAAATGCCTCAAGGGGGTTGCCCCTAAGTATCTGTCCGAGCTTACTGAAGTGTACATCCCTTCGCGTAGCCTAAGGGCAGCTTCTCGGACTTTCCTTCGCGTTCCCTGCACCGAAAAGGTCAAAACTAAACGCTACGGACAGAGAACATTTCGGTCCGCCGCTCCCTCTTTCTAAAATGGTCTGCTGGAAAAGCTCGAGGACTCATTGCATACTTTTCCTGCTGAAAAACACTTGCTATTTGTATTGGCATCTAAGTTCAGGTTGGGACATGAGCTGTATGTGAGACTGGGGAGGAAAAATTATTGTGTAATTGTCGAAGCTATGAGAGCAAGAGAGAGAGAGAGAGAGAGAGAGAGAGAGAGAGAGAGAGAGAGAGAGAGAGAGAGAGAGAGAGAAGGCGGGGAGGGGGGAAGGGGAAGGGTAGAAGTGGGAAGGAAGATGGTAAAGGGCGGGATGCGAACTTGTTTTTTCCAACCTAGTTCCAGTCATTCGCCGAAAAAGGCAATTACCGAAGTCGAACGAAGCTCTCCGAGTCGAGCGAAGCTATCCGATGTTTTACAAACGAATGCTGGCAGGACTACGTGAAACCACAGGCTGGGAAGTCTCGTCTTTCGTAGGCCTTAATTACATACAGTACTATACTACGTACGTATGTAGGAGGCCCACGAGTTTACAAAGACGAAAGCAGCATAGAAAGACATCAGAGCCTGTGGTGAAACATCCGTGCATAAAAATAGCCGCTGTTGCTTCTAGATCTAATTCTATTTCGATCTGCACAGCTTCAAGCTGTGAGTCAAGTCGAGATTCGCATTTTGAAGCAGTTAGTATTATTATTATTTTATGATGATCAATATACTGACACAATTAGTAATAAAGAGTAAATGTAATACATAACACATAATGCACACATACAACGATTTCACATCTATATCAACAATAAAGCCATGACAAAACTTCAAAGCGCTATGGATACGTTGATGTCCCTTCAGCACAGCAAGGCAAAGCAAGTTTATAATGGTCTCAAAAAAAAAAACAGTGACATTTTTATTATTTAACTAATATTATTCTTTTTAACTGATACAGTAAATTTGTTATATGTATTTCAATGATATGTATTTTAATGAGAAACACGTATTTAAAAAATGTTGCGTGGCAGGCGGAAGTTTCTATAAATCATCTGAAAACTTTGGTAAATCTATAAGAAAAAAATAACCAGTAACACCATCTGAATATAGTTACACCCAACTTCAGCAAAAACAAACAAAACGTCACTGACCATATTTACACCATTGAGCACGCACAGCAGCACACTATTCTTTTAATTCTTTTTACTTAAAAAAAAAATAATAATAATAATAACAAACAAACAAAACAAATAAGTAAATTAAAGAATTAGCTAATTAACTACTACTATTACTACTACTACTACTACTACTACTACTACTACTACTACTACTACTACTACTACTACTACTACTACTACTACTACTACTAGCGAAGTTGTGGTCTTGATTTTGTGGTCCTGATTCGGCTCTTTGAAGTCCGCTGGACCCTGTAAGCAAAGAATAACTAACAATTACTTGAACTCTGATCTCGAGTTATAAAACAAAATTCGCTTAGCCTACTCGTCCTTCTCCGGAAATTTAAAGATTCAAATATTATAAAGTATAGGTCTAAATATTATTAATTAGAATAGATATAGTTTATACATATATTTACATATAAAACAAACAATACAGGTCTAATGTAAATTAAGCCTATGGTTATTGTATAACAGTCTCTACTTGGTTCTAGGCAGGAAATTGGGAATACTATTATTAGCCTACTGCTGAGAACTAACAAAATGCAAATCAAAGAACGCAACTATTAACTATGGTCGATAATAACAAAGTATACCGTTGCGAAATGCTAATTTGTGTAAATCGAACAGAATTAAAAGCAACAGCGATCATTTTTAATGTCAACTAGTCGTAGTCATGCAAGCATCATTTCGTAACACATCGGAGAGCTTCGTTCGACTTCGGTGATTGCCTTTTTGGGCGAATGACTGGAACTAGGTTGGAAAAAACAAGTTTGGGCGGGATAGGCGCTAATTTATGTGCAGAGCATGTTTGTTGTATCACTTGTGCGTGAGGGTGATAGAGAATGTAGATAGGCATTAAAACCGTTGATGTATTAAAAGTTTTATTGTTCTAGCTGCTTAAAAAAAAATTAGCTCCCCCTCTTCCCCCCCCCCCCACCCTATTTAATTTCTTTGATGGAGTATAGTAGATTTATTTGGATTGTTGAACACTTTGAGTAAGAGAGGTGTGTACTGCGTGTGTATGTGTTTAAGAGAGGGAGAGAGAGGAAGTTATAGAGAGATTGTATACATGATGTCTAATCTTAGATCACCCTGGTATTAAGTGTTCCAGTTTTGATTTAATTTGTTACCCAAGCGCTGTGATCAAGCTTTTTGTGTGGAAATGTTTATGCTCTTAATAAATTCATTCATTCATCCACTGCACTCTAAAAGTCATTGAAACCCAAACAGTGCAAAGCACTGCAGAGACCAGGGTCGGGCGAGAACGTCAAAATGTGATCTCCAAGGAGCTTCCCATTTGTCGAGGACCTTATTGATCATTTCGATGGCTTTGGGTTGCAGGTGGTTGTAGGACAGGTCCAGCGATTTGAGGAAGTCGTTCTGTTGAACAACAGTCGCTACCGAGGGTCCACAACTATTACCCATCCCCACGTGGGACATGCCAAGACGCGCTAGCTCCAAGTTCTTCTGCACACACCAACATTAACATGTGCGTAATACACATATCGTGTGTGGAATGACTCTTTATAAAAGCTTTTATTATTATTATTATTATTATTATTATTATATTATTATTATTTGATTATTATTATTTTTTTTAATTATTGTTATTATAATTATAATAATAATTATATTATTGTTATTTTTATTTTATTGTTATTATCATTAATATTATTATTATTTTTATTAGGTCTTGTAGTAATAGTACATGTATCTCTTTTAAATTGCCTAAGACGGTCGTGTAAAGGGCTTAAGACACGATCGCTTGGTCGCATAAACGAGGTTGTTGCATACAGAGGTCATTTATTATTGGAAATGAATCCGTCAGAAATTTTTTAGGTCACATAACCGAGGGAGTCGTATACAAGAAAGACGGATATCAGAGGTTCCACTGTAGTAGAGTAGTAGTAGGTCTTTAATTATTAACATTATTATTAATAGTATTATTATTGCTGTTGTTATTACTATTGGTTGCTATCATTATTATTATTTTTGTTCTTCTTCTTCTTCTTCTTCTTCTTCTTCTTCTTCTTCTTCTTCTTCTTCTTCCTATTTTGTTGTTATATTATTTATTATTATTATTATTATTATTATTATTATTATTATTATTATTATTATTATTATTATTATTATTATCAGGTCTAGTATTATTATTGCTATTTAAATAATAATAACAATAGCAACACTAATAATTATTATTATAATATATATTATTATTATCATTATTATTATAATTATTATTACTACAACCACTGGTTGCTGTTGTAATTTATTATTATTATTATATTATTATTATTATTATTATTATTATTATTATTATTATTTATTATTATTATTATTATTATTATTATTATTATTTTTCTGTTGTTGTTGTTGGTATTGGTGTTATTATTAATAATAATAATAATAATAATAATAATAATAATAATAATTATTATTATAATTATTATTATTATTATTATTTTATTATTATTATTATTATTATTTATTATCAAGTTTCTTCCAGTGTATCCAATTAGTAAAGGAGTACCGGCGGCAATACGACATGAGAATAATTAGGAGGGTTCCGTATGCAAAAAAAATATGACCTCCCTTGTCAAGGCAAGACCGCACATCAATTTGTTTGAGGGCAAATTGAAAAGTTGTACAAGTTTTTTTTTTAAATTTTTTAAAAGAGCAAAAATTATTGAGATTGTTTTAAGTTTAGAAGAAGAGAGAGATGC
>CM072520.1:58730237-58755237 GCA_036898135.1 Oncomelania hupensis
AGGAGAGAGAGAGAGAGAGAGAGAGACTCAACGGCAATGATCTCAGTTATAGATCGTGGTTGTCTATCGCAAGAAGAAGAGACTCAGACATTTTATTCACAAGGATACAAGCTTTAGGCGAGAGCTTAATCGTAAATCGTTCCTCGTGTCATTTACGCTCACTGCGATGTTAAGTCTCACATGCCAACGACAAAACAAATAACTATTAATAACTCGATAAACCAAATAACCATAATGGCTATCAGGCAGCAAACAAAATGATACAGGACACTCGATAGTGGTATTGCAATTACCCAATACATAACCAACCACAAGTATATCAAATCATCAGGTATTACAATGTCACTTCAATTGTAGATCAAATAATCAAGTAGTACATCGGGAAACAGTTGAAAAATTGTGAAAGATAGATAGATAGAGATAGATAGAGAGAGAGGGAGAGAGTGTGTGTGTGTGTGTGTGTGTGTGTGTGTGTGTGTGCACGTGTATTCTTGGAGAACTGGGGTGCTACATTTGCCTTTTTATGCACAAAATGGGGCTTTTAGCTCGCGCCCCACTTTTGTTTCCAGCGCCCCACTTTTGTCTACGTACATGGGAGTTCTATTGTAGTACGTGGAAGTACTCTTGTAGTACATGGGAGTGCTCTTGTAGTACATGGGAGTGCTATTGTAGTACATGGGAGTGCTATTGTAGTACATGGGAGTGCTATTGTAGTACATGGGAGTGCTATTGTAGTACATGGGAGTGCTCTTGTAGTACATGGGAATGCTCCTGTAATACATGGGAGTGCTCTTGTAGTACATGGGAGTGCTCTTGTAGTACATGGGAGTGCTCTTGTAGTACATGGGAGGGCTCTTGTAGTACATGGGAGTGCTCTTGTAGTTCTTTGGACAGTTTAATGTGTATGGGATTGCTCTATTCTGGACGGGTTGTTTTCTGGAAAATGTTGAAGTATTAGGGTAAGGGTTACGAGATGAAATAGGTCCACGTTTTGACGAATAGGGCTTTTTTTTAACAAAAATAATCGAATTCTTACATTTTTTAGATGAATTTTGCGCCCTTGTCTTTAAAAAGAAACGCTTTGCGATGACTACATTTCGTCCCAAACCTCAATTTGCCACGAATACACGCTTGCACGCGAGTGTGTATGGCGCCCGCGCCAGGATGTGTTTGTGTGCGTTTTCCATCTGTTAGCGTCTAACAGCCAGTCTGTTTATTTGAATGTCCTTCTGTCTATATCTGGCTGGAACGGATGGAGGGGATGGGTAAGATATGCTGTCGTCATGATGCATTGTCGGTCATCGATACGCGCGAGGGAGGTAACGGGAGATAATCCATTTTGTGACGGTCGCTTGATCATTTCCCTTGCCGCGCCAAAATCGTTATTATGTGTGTTGATGAGAACACGATCATATCACTTTTGTAGGTGTTCCTGGTTGGTTGTTTTTGATCGGAATGATGATGATGATGATGATGATGATGATGATGATGATGATGATGATGATGATGATGATTTGTCCGCTGCAGCGGTGAAGGTGAACTACCGTATAAAGAGTCATTACAGATAGTCTCCTACGATACGATCTGCCACCATGCTCCCTCACTATGTTACACTCGCATACTATTGACGCAGCACGCATTCGTAAGTTTGTAAATAATAACACACACAAAATACAGACAAAAACACCAACATGAAACATTTGAATTAAAACAATCCCAACCCCCACTCGCCCACATCCCCCCCCCTCCATTCCAAACAGCAAAACACTCCCCACCCCACCCCCCACCCTCTACCCCCTACACTCACAATTGCGACATAAATTTGCAGCATAACCGTTCTCTCGACCGTGTATGCCGTTTGGTATCAACAACTGCCTTGGCAGGTTCACAAGAGATGTGCATGCTTTTCGGATGCAACAACAGGTGTTGTGTGTGTGTGTGTGTGTGTGAGAGAGAGAGAGAGAGATGTCACAACGAATGAACATTGAGGTTTAACGTCTAACACCCACCATTGGCGATATGGCAGACGGGGATAACCCTCCCAGGGACCAAGATGTAGGAACCTATATCAGCACTGAACTATCAGAGCAATCATACTGCGAAAATGGACAGTAAGAAAATGGCCACTTTTATTTTGCCCATCACGGGATTCGAACCTGGGTCATCGGTGTGCCAGGCGAACGCTGTACCACTTGAGCTACGGCGGTTGGCCGTCAATACTGTTTCGTACTGAACATTATGTGATGATATTCTGGGGAAGATACGTTTATCTTACTAGGGGGTAAGACTTATTGATAGATGGGCGATGCGCTACCACTATCGATCGTTCTTTTACCAGAAGTCCTAAAGTGGTGTGAGAGACAGATCACGGTACTTTGGTCACATAAAATTTATATTTGTTCTCGGGAATTTTAGTATCATTTGGCTCAACTTGAGAACCGGTGATGACTAATCAAAAGACTAGATTATTATGTCTCAAGAGAAGAAAACTAATAACTACACAACAATACAAATAGAATGACACCAGTCGTATGTATGTAATTTCACTTTTTATATATTCAACACAAACTTTAACATTTCTGCATTAATCGGTAAATTAATAAGTAATATAGTTCCAAGTGCTGGGAAAATGTTTTAACAGGTTTCTTTCGTCATTTGCTACCTGCGGTTACGATTGTCACTGTTCGTACGTTTCTAATGTTCTAGTTTCTCGAGGGTATGACTCAGACTAAATGATCTTAAAAAAAATTAAATAAAATAAAAAAATGTCCCGTAACAGAATCTAGTTTCTCAGTGCTTGTGACGAAGTGCAGTCTGAAACGGCCCGTAGTCTGACACAGCTCCGTCAGCTGAGCTTCAGTGATCACGCTACATCTTGTTTCATGGAGATTAGTACTATTTACAAAAGTTTAAGCAATTTTTCAATAGAGAGTGAGTGTAGCAGTCGTATTCTTCTTCACTTTGTCCTCTTCCTCCTAATTTCTTCTTGTTCTCCTAACAACATCCTCTTTCCCCCTACTCCAAGGATCACAGTGCTTTTTGCTTCACCCGAATGTAGAATTATGTTCAAAAGTTATCAGCACTGGTCATTAGGGAGTTACTTTTCAACCACTAGTTCTGTAGCAGTTGTAATCTTTTTGCCTTCCTCCTCCTCTCTCTCTCTCTCTCTCTCTCTCTCTCTCTCTCTCTCTCTCTCTCTCTCTCTCTCTCTCTCTCTCTCTCTCTCTCCCCTCTCTCTCTCGTTCCACCCTTATTTTTCCTCATTTTCTATCTCCTATTTTCTGCCTATTTTGCAGGCAGCATCTTTACTACGCTACTATACTAGCGTAGCTTACAGGGCACAACAGTCTGGGCTGGGTAAAAGAAGCCTATTTAACGTTCTGTGTATCGTCAATCTCTGATGAGTTTCGAAGACGAGAGGAGCCGGGTGCCAAGAGAGGGTACATTCCACCCCTAATCGTCACAACACAACCGGGGAGCACCCCGTGCTTGAGGCGGGGTGTGCACCATCAGGGCCGCTGTCTCTCTGATTCGCGGTTTGGCGTTAACAGAGCTTCTGTGTTGGGAGGTTTAGACTACCAGGGCTGACGGCTTTAAACGGATCCTGATGGAGACCCAGTACGTTACCAACGACGGACACAAGCCATTGGACAACACGATGACATGCTCAAAGTGGTGAAGAAACGGAAACTCCGATGATATGGCCACGTCACCAGAGCCTCAGGCTTTAAAACCGATCTTGCAAGGCACGGTGCAAGGAAGCAGAAGAAGAGGGAGACAGAAAAGGAGGTGGGAGGACAACATTTCAAAATGGACTAACTTAACACTGAGCGAAACCATGAGGACAGAGAAAGATGGAGTACCCTGGTTAAACGGATCATCTGTTGTGGCCTTACGTTAAGATAGGATATGATAGGATGAAGACTGAAATAAACGGTTACAACCTTTATCATTATTATTTCAGATTGACACTATTTGGGGCTGTGCACTCTTTCTTTCTTTCTTTTTTTCTTTCGTTCTTTTTTCTTCTTCTTCCAAATACGAAACTCAGGGTATTACTGATTGTCCAACTGTCCTACAGTAATTTCTTCTTCTTCTTCTTCTTCTTCTTCTTCTTCTTCTTCTTCTTCTTCTTCTTCTTCTAAGTACTAGACACAGTGCCTTAATTGGAATGTTAATGTCCAAACAGTATTGTTGTCAGCTGGTTTGAACAAGATCAAATTTGTACTGGCTAAGGCCTTCGTGGGTTTCGATTTAAGAAACGTTGGCGTTTGCTAAACCTGACGCATTGTCTGTCTCACAGCTGTTGAGCGGTGTGTGTATCTTTACTTTCTTTCCGCTTGAGAGGAGAATTGCAAAAAGCCTTTCTCCAGCCTTTATTTCTCCTCCTCCTCTTCTTCCCTCCTCCTTCTCCTTCTCCTCCTCCTCCTCCTCCTTCTTCTTCTTCTTCTTCTTCTTCTTCTTCTTCTTCTTCTTCTTCTTCTTCTTCTTCTTCTTCTTTTTCTTCTTTTCTCCTGCTACTTCTTTGTCTTATAAATTTGGGATAGATCGACGTGTTTAATTCTTGTAACATTACTCTCAAATAAATAAATAAACGTCAATATTAAATTTAAAATTAAAAAAATATATTTGAAGAGTATCTCTTATCGCCATGGTAGAACTAACGAAAGAGTGAGGAGATAGACACCGCATTTATTAAGCGGACTCAGAGAAAAGGCAGGTTCCTAACACCTCTCTCCCCATCGTCCGAAAGGTTGCGACAAACACCTTGGCCTTTTCTTCTGTTTTTTTTTTTTATTTTAAAGAATTAGTTGGCTGTATGGAAAAGAAGGAGACGAAGTAGTAGTAGTAGTAGTAGTAGTAGTAGTAGTAGTTGTAGAAGTAGTAGTACTAGTAGTAGTACAAAATTATTCACACGTTGAACTTACCTGTTGGATGCTATTTTCAGAACCGAGTGTTCATCCTGTAATTATTTGAGCGCCATTTCCTCCTCCGTCGATCCTTCCTTTGGTCCGCCTTGAATGGACTGACTAATGCGATGAGGGGAAGGCACGTAGGAGGGAGGGGAGGGGAGTGATGGTGAGGGGGAGATGTTTGGGTTGGTGGATAGGAGGGGGTCGTTCTATGCCTTTTCTCTGGCCAATATCATAACTGCTGTCACGTTGGCCTTGGACTGTACAGCCGAAGCATAGGCCTCATGGCGACAATCCTAATAGATAATACCAATTCTTACCTCGTTGGCCACGGGGTGGCCCGGGGGTGTTTGAGCTAGACCCTATATCGTTCTGCGCCTTTAGCAGCTCTTGAGATGGAGCAGCGCGCTATAGAAGAACGCTTAACATAAGACAAGACAATATAAGATAAGACTACTTTATTATCTGCTTACAACAAATTACACTGCATTAAATTGTTATTAATTGGATTTAATGGGAACACTGTACGTCGCAACAAAAACCATAAACTGGACGTCCCAGCGTTGCCAGCAACCAAAATGTAATATGCAATTTTTACACAGCTTGGCACGAAGACGATGGCTCATAAACATCGTAAGGGTCTAATCTTCTGCAGATTTTTAAAATGCCCCAATTCCAATTCGACCTACATCGAAAAATACAAAGCATGGACATGAGGTGCTGCAGAAAACTTCTGGGCATTTCCTATACCTTGCACACCACCAACGGCGAAGTCCGACAGACCATCACACAAGCCATTGGACAACACGATGGCATGCTTACAGTGGTAAAAAAACTGAAACTCCGATGGTATGGCCACGTCACCAGATCATAAAGTCTTGCAAAGACCTCTGCAAGACACGGTGCAAGGAGGCAAAAGAAGAGAGAGACATAAAAAAGAGGTGGGAGGATAACATTCGAGAATGGACTGGGTTAACACTGAATGAAGCCATGAGGGTTCTGAGGACATGGAAAGATGGAGTACTCTGGTTAAACGATCATCTGTGGTGCCCCAAGGACTTTCAAGTTACGGAATGGGATAGGATAGAAATTCGAAATGACCCTATTTCTCAAAGAAGCACGTGGCTTGAAGAGTGCTTCTTTGATGTCCAGATTAGGGAAGGTGGGCCATGGGGTAGAGTCTATTTAATCAACTTCAAAACGAAATACCTTACGAGCAGTTGTTTGTTACAGGCTTTTTCTCTTACCGGCTTTGGTAAATGCTATTTTTAGCTGCAGAAATGTTGGCTAGCCCTTGTTATTTATTAAAAGGCGCAAAACTTCCAAATTTATTCGTTTCAAAAATAAATATAGCGTTCCAAAAAATTATTTTTGCTGGTTTTGTAAGCTTTTTTTCAGTGGGGCAACACTCAATTATGAATGTTAAAAGGGGGGGTGGTCAACGTGGGTCCCTTTAAAACACGCTGGCGCACCGCATTGCAGAGACTTGCGGAGACTTTCACGTCTGCCTTTGCACTCTTTGAGGCGAGCGTAAGGCCTAGCCACATTGGCCTGTTGCACCCGGCCAGACTTGTGTTAATACTTATAGATCCCTTATGTATTTCCTTACGTCCTGGCTATCGTTATGGTTCATAAAGGATAGCGCATGTTTGATTTCTTCTGCAAAAATACATAAGCCGGGCTTACGAAGACCCATCAGAAGCGAGAGTGCGATGTCACGAGTTTAGAGGTCAACCTAAACTCCTCCCACACGCATGGTTGCACGCAACAAAGGTTGTCTGCTACACACGACTTGGCGAGCTCAGGCAGTTGAATTCACTTGTTGCGTGTCGATCTTAGTAAAGTGATTTCGTATTATAGTCAAATCGTAGAAGAATACGTTACATCGTCATGAATAGGTGCCTTGTTGTAGTGAAATTACACAGCTGCACACGTTTATAAATTCGAACTGGGCCGTGATAAACATGGCGCCACAAACTCCGACCCATTGCATACGCCGGAAAACGTAAGCCAAATGTGAACACTAAATTCTTAAGGTGAGGCCACCCGTCAAAATCCCGGTCAGTGAAAAATCCCATAACCCATTGCATAAGCCGTAAAACGTTAGCCACATGTGACCATTAAACTCACAAGGTGTGGGGCCACCCGTCAAAATCCCGGTCAATGAAAAATCTCATAACTCGATGCGTAATCCGTAAAACGTAAGCCAGATGTGGCCACTACTACTTTAGACATAGAAGTCGCAGCTACGCAGTTCTACCCCTACGACTGCCCACTCGTATGGAATAGCTTTCGCCAAAGATCGTACACACTGTAATAGTCTCCGGTATCTGCTTTCACTCCGCCCTTTCACATTTCTGGGATGAGTTTGAGGTACGCTCGCCTATGCTCATCGTTATGGAATAATCTCTTTTTTTCTCCTTCAGTGGGCGGGGAGGGTCAAGGAAGGGCTATTTCGAACGAGACAAACAAGTTGACGTGTTCAAAATCTGTGACGAGTTAGAGCTTCACTTGACTACCAGTGTGTGTTTAGATCTATTCCTGTTGGTTAAAAAGTAACTTGCTATTACAAACTTGCTGATAACTTTTGTAAATAAGACTGCATTTGAATGAAACAAAACGACTCGTGAAGTAGAAATGGTAGAAATGTAATGGTGTATTTGTAGTTTCATCTCACTGTGACGAGAGTGACCCATCATGAGTTGACAATGCGCAGTGTTCCCTCCACACACAAAAAAATGAGAGTCCTTGGGACTCCCAGGTATACAATTTTAAGAGTCCTTGTGCAAATTTTGAGAGTCCCCAAATCGGTGGATGAACGGGGTTTGGGCCCAGTCAACCAAGTCAGAAGTGACATGATCGTGTATGATAGAATCAAAGAATGGATTCACGAAGATTTCTTCTGTTCAGTGAATGTATTGCTTGGAGGAAGTTTACAATGCGCGCGCATGCGATTTTTAAGGACGACAACTCCCGACACAATCTTTAATCGTCTGCAATGGCAGTCTCAGTTGGGTTCTGATTCTGATTATGCCGTGAATTAGTTCGCCACTTGTTGGTCGTATTTTTGACATCAGCGATTCGAAAAAAATGTGTGCGTCAACAGGACGCACACATGCCAATTTTTCTGCGTCATTTTTCATATTTTGTGCGTAATTGACGCACTATTGTGCGTAATCGGGAACACTGAATGCGTGAGCGACTTCGACTCATATAAGCCAGTGTCAGGCAATGTGTTATTATGGCTGCTATCACGACGGCAAAGAATTAGGAGACTGGCATTTGAGTGCTATCACTGTAAAGGGTGGTTAGGGTTTAGTTTTAACAGGACGTGACACTTCCACCACTAAGGTGTAGACTTTCGCACAAAAAGGGCTTCCGTATGTTAGCAGGTAATAGTGGGGAGTTTCGCTAGGTAGAGCATTATTGCGACTCTTCTCTGTGTGTGTGGGTGTGTGGGTGTGTGTATGTGTGTGCACTTGAATAAATGCACAAATGGGTAGCAAACCTTGTCTTTCTTAGTAACAAATGCCAGGACACCACTTTTTTCTAAGTGGAATGCTCTTTTAGTGCATGGGATTGCAGTTGTAGTGCATGAGAGTGTTTTAAGTACACAGGAGTGCTCTATCCGGGACGGAGAAAATACAGTCAATTTTCGGAGAAATTTTGAAGAAAATTCGACCTATTTCGTCGCCTATAGGAGACGAACTAGGTCAACTTTTTTGACGGAAAGGGCCAATTTTGCATTAGATTCTTACATTTCTAGAAGAAGTTTGCGCTCTTTCCGTCAAAAAATCACTTTCCGATTCCTACATTCTTAAATAAACCCAGTTGCGATGTATTGCAAATATACGTGTGTTTGTGTGAGTGTGTTAGAGAGAGTTGTTGAAAAACATCATATTGCGCTGATTTAACAATATATATATTGTTACATTCACGCCATTTCAAAGACCTATCAGTCGAACTTAGAAGACAAAATAGTTTTTATGTTTTTCCCCCTTCTAGATAGTGTATATGGCTTTCGCAACATCGTAGCGTTTTTGAAGAAGTCTGATAACTGCGAGCAAAATGTATAAAATAACTAGTTTTTCAACAGCTCTCTCTCTATATATACCCATCGGACAACACGATGACATGCTCACAGTGATGAAGAAACGGAAACTCTGACGGTATGGCCACGTCACCAGAGCATCCGGTCTTGCAAAGACCATCCTGCAAGGCGCGGTGCAAGGAGGCAGAAGTAGAGGTAGACAGAAAAAGAGGTGGGAAGACATCACTCGGGAATGGACTGGCTTGACATTGAGTGAAACTATGAGGGTTGCTGAGGACAGATGAAGATGGAGTACGCTGTTGAACGATCATCTGTGGTGCCCCAACGACCTTCGAGTAACGGGATAGGATAGGATATATAGGAAGCGGGTAGGAACAATAATGTTATAAATAATCAGTGTTTACTTTGTGAAGATTGATGATTTTTCTCAGCAACATGACTTCTGAAACTGAGTGTGGGTCATTTTCAGTCGCAAAAACGTTTTTCGTTATAACACTATACATATGCTGCTAACTGGAGTAGTGTCGTTTCGAACGTCGTCAGTCATCGTCGTCATCATCATTATCATCATTATGATCCTTTCCTCTCTATCAACAACACAATCACCGTCCTCTTCCTCCCCCTCTTACCTAATTTTCTTCCCTGCCTACTCGTCCTCCTCCTCCTCATCGTCATCCTCATCATTATCATCATCATCATCATCATCATCATCATCATCATCATCATCATCATTATCATCATCATCATTATCATCATTGTCCTCTTCCTCATCATCCTCATCCATCATCATTAAATTCCTCCTCCTCATTAAACGTAACCATCCTCCTACCTCTTCCCGCCTCCTCATCCTCACCACTACAACCACTCATTGCATAACATAATGCTCGCGGTTGCGACATGAACGACTTGCTCACGGAAGGAACCACTTAGGAGGTGAGTAGGCCTACTTGTTCGGTCCTGGCCACAATCCAGCTGATGATTTCTGACATGGGAATTCGGCTTATTTACTTCACTGCTATGATAAGTTTCTCGTCGACAGATCACATAGTGTTTTAAGTTGTGTCTGTTCAGATTTTTGTTACGTCTGGGAGCGCCTTGAACAGATCTAGAGCTAGAAAAGCACGCTATGAATATTAGAACGATCACCTAAACTACTTCTCTGTGAGAGGGGCTGATGTGGTCGCTGTGTGCGTAACAATGAGTGTGGAATTTCTCACCAGTACTTTTCCGTGTACGTGTTCGCTGTTGTATATAAAATATTAATTTCTTTGTGTTTTGTCCACGATATTGACGGTTTGTGTGTAATCGTTTTAAGGTCTGTGTGTTTTATGCGTTTGTATTGTATATTAAATTGTTGTGATTATGTATATTTGTATTTTATGTTCAGTATATTAAGTATATCTGTATTTTATGTTCAGTATATAAAGTATATCTGTATTTTATGTTCTATATTATCTGTATTTTATGTTCAGTATATTGAGTATATCTGTATTTTATGTTCAGTATATTGAGTATACTTGTATTTTATGTTCAGTGTATTAAGTATATCTGTATTTTATGTTCAGTATAGAAAGTGTACAGTATATGAAGTATATTATTTGGATGTGTTTTATTATTCGATGTGCTAAAAATTATTTTCACTCCTGTCCTCACCCACTTTTCAAATGTTAATTCTAGTTTGCTGTGAATGTTCTGTCCATTTTAGCAGTAGGATTGCTCTTGTGGTTTAGTGTTGATTCAGGTCCCTACCCCTCTTTCCCTGGGATGGTGATCCCCGTCTGCCATATCGCCAATGGTGGGTGTAGACGTTAAACCTCAATGTTCGTTCTGTGAATGTTTTAAGTTACTATTTATTCTTGTGGCATTTCGTACTTTATAAAAGAGAAGATATTTGAGTGACTTTGCCTTTAACTGTTACGTATGTGACAAAAGCCAACGTTAAATGTTTTTTTTTTAGTTAAGGAGACCTATACATTTGTTTCTGGCCCTTAAGATGACGTACTGTGTATTTTTGTTTTTACGTTTGGCTTGCTAGCACCACCACGTCCATGTCAGTGTATTAGCCGAAAGTTACGTAAAGTTGATTTTTATATTGTAAACATGTAAAAAAAAACAAAAAAACAAATTGGACACTTATTTTTATATTATTGGCTAAAGAACTTTGATTATTTCTTCTTTTTTTCCATAGCCCGGCCCGCAACTCTTGTTATTAATGAAATGATAACAGTAGTGATAGATTAAATAGCATTTGAAAAACGTAACGTGTGTTCGTCAATAAATATTAGTGATATGTTATATAAAGTAGCATTTTATATTGTGAATATGTCCTATCCTATCCTATCCTGTCCCGTAACCCGAAGGTCGTAGGGGCACCACAGATGATCGTTTAACCAGCATACTCCATCTTTCTCTGTCCTCAGCAGCCCTGATGGCTTCGCTCAGTGTCAAACCAGTCCATTCTCGAATGTTGTCCTCCCACCTCTTTTTCGGTCTCCCTCTTCTTCTACCTCCTTGCACTGTGAATATGTAGAAGCCGAAAAAACATAGTTTACTTGTTTGTAAATTATTATTAGCTAAATAATTTTGATTATTAATTTTAATTACTTCCCACAGCTAGTCCCGAAATACATGTCATGAACGGAATGATGTAAGCGTGTGAGTTTACGTGGTGTTGGTGTATTTAGTGTCGTGTAGTGCCAAGAATATATGTCATAATAATAACACCAATAGCATGCCAATTTACGTGGTGTTGGTGTATTTACTGTCGTGTAGTGCCAAGAATTTGTCATAATAATAACACCAATAGCATGTCAAATTACGTGGTGTTGGTGTATTTACTGATGTTCAGTGCCAAGAACATAATTATGTGTCATAATAATAATGGAGGGTGTGCAGAAACGGGCAGTAATTTCATAAATATTTTCTGGTTTGTTTGTTTACAGTTTGAGCGGGGGAGAGGACAACTTGGAAAAACTGGCAGAGCTGGAGAGGCTACTGGCCCAGGCGCAGACGGACAAACTGAAACTGGTGGAAGAGCAGGTGAGTGGTCACACTTACAAACGCACTATCCCAGTTATTGTGGTCTGTCATTATTAACAGTTCATTCATTGTGAACGCAGTTGCATGGTCGTACATATTCATCATGTAAACATCGTCGACCGTCTGTTCCCGTTGCTGCGGTCGTTGTTGTTGTTGTCAGTGTGACAGTCGTCTTCTCTCTTCCTTGTTGCTATCATCGTCGTCGTCGTCGTTATCATCATCATGGTCGTCATCGTTGTCGTAATCCTCATCTTCATCGTTGGTATTGTAGATTTCTTTATGGGTCATCATCATCATCATCATCATCATCATCATCATCATCATCATCATCATCATCATCATCATCATCATCATCATCATCATTTTCTTCTTCTTTTTCTTCTTCTTCATCTTTTATCATCTCCTTTATATTTTTAAATTTATTTATGATTTTATCGATGTTGACATTACGGTTATAGTGGTGATACTTTTACTTTTATTTTTGTGTTTGATCAATCCTTACATCCATATTTTTTTTTATTACCTGTCTGTCTGTCTCTCTAATGTCTGTCTCTGCCTCTCTAATGTCTGTCTCTGCCTCTCTAATGTCTGTCTATGCCTCTCTAATATCTGTCTCTCTCTAATGTCTGTCTCTCTCTCTAATATCTGTCTCTCTAATGTCTGTCTCTCTAATGTCTGTCTCTATCTTTCTAATGTCTGTCTCTCTAATGCCTGTATCTGTCTCTCTAATGTCTGTCTCTCTATTGTCTGTCTCTGTCTCTCTAATGTCTGTCTCTGTCTCTTTAATGTCTGTCTCTCTCACTCATGTCTGTCTCTCTCATATGTCTGTCTCTGTCTCTCTCCCTCCCTAATATGAGTCTCTTTGTCTCTAGCTCTTCACCTCAGCCCCCCTTTCTCAGGGTGTGGCGTGCAGTTTTAAAAGGAAACCGGCCCTATGTAAAACAGGGGAGGTAAACCAAACATGAAAAAAAAAATCTTCAGTGTGGTTGAAATGTACCAATCCCTATTTCAAATTGCTTATCACTTGTGTAAAGAGCACTGCCTCTGCATCAAACAAAATGTTTTGTGGGCAATACAGTGGTACAATTTATTTACTATTCTCCGCGTTCCTCTCACGGTGACGCTAGTAGCCCAACATGGCTTCCTTAGATCGCGTGACTGAAGGTACAGTATGAGCTAAGACCCAGGTGTTAGGCGATCGTCCATTGTGGAGCTACTCTTGTCTGTCACTGTAATATGAAATCAGAAATCTGCAGTAACATTCCACTGCCGCAAGGTTCACAATGCAGGTGGCTTCACGCGAATGCAAGATTATTTACAAAAGTTAGAAGCGGCGACCAATGGGGAGTTACTTTTCAGCCAGCCTACAGCAGACCTTCATGTACTCTTGCTCCGTATCCTTGGCCTTGGCATGACCTGCCTGTCCGCTGACCGCTAGATCTCGCTCGCTGCTAATGATCACTGTTGGTGTAAGGGATGTATCGTCGGGGAGTGTGCTGCAATTGGTCAACGCGGGGTGGCAATGGAGATGGGTCTCCAGGGTTTAATTCTCTGGCGTCTTGATAGCTAAGCTATTGAGCGCCATCACGCCATTTGTCTTCTGGGGAATTGTACGAACCATAGATTGTTAGTAGTGGAGAGAGAGAGAGAGAGAGAGAGAGAGAGAGAGAGAGAGAGAGAGAGAGAGAGAGAGAGAGAGAGAGAGAGAGAGAGAGAGAGAGAGATTTGTGTAGGCTGCGACACATATATAGAAACTTAACCGTAGTACAATGTCACTTCCCTTGTTAACAGAAGAATCGTCAGCAATTATCCTTCGGGTAAAAGTATAAAACCCCGTGGTTGTTGTTGTTAGTTAGTTACTTAGTTCCCGAGCCATAGCCGGGGAACTATTGTTTTGGGCTCTGTACGTCCGTCCGTGATGATGTTGTTGTTGTTGTTGTTGTTGTTTCTGTTGTTGTTTCTCTCACTTGTTGACTTCCGCTCGCTCTCGTTCTTTCTTAATCCTTCTTCGTCTTTTATTTTCTTCAACAAGTTTTATTGAAGCCCAGAAGATTGTTTCAGTGCTCGAAGTTTTTACCTACATGTAAATGCTCGATCAGGTGAGCAATTTCACTTTGTATGACCCACCCCCCTTCCCCCTTTAGTTTTGTTCCTTATAAGGAAATAAAATTATGTTTCTTATACCCTGTCCCCTTTCTCTGTCTCTGTCTCTCTCTGTCTCTCTGTCTTTCTCTCTGTCTCTTACTCTGTCTTTCTCTTCTCTGTCTCTCCTCTACCTCCCTCCCCCCAACCAAACCCTTTTCTTCATTTATTTCTACCTATCAACTTTTGATCTAAGCCAAAACTATTGTTAAGAAACTAGCATCAGGTTGTTATATATTCATTAACCCTCACTATTCTACCCAAAAAAACCCAAAAAAAACCAAACAAACAATCGATCGAAATTGAAAAAAAGAAAAGAAAAAAAGAAAGGAACAGTTTCGCCGCTTTATTTTATACGCTCCTGGTGTTTTTTTTAATAAAGTTTTTTTGTTTGTTTGTTTTTCTGTAAAACCATTAAAGCTGACTTGGTTTACGTCTTCTAGAAACTAATTTCAGAAACATTAAAATTTATTCCGGCTTGGAGTTTCTTAAAAAAAAACAAACAAAAACATTACAGTTTATGTCCCGTTCCAGTACTAGCTAGGGGAGACTATCTGGGAGGCCGTAAACATTGAGGTTTATGCGGGTGGGATTGATGGTTAATAGTGACGCTCGTAGTTTACCGTGGTTAATTGCTCCCCGTTTGGTTTTCTAGTATTATTTCGACTTTAAACCACAATTCTCCCACTCGCCGATAACCCTACCTCAATCATTTCTATTCCCTCCCCCCTCCCCTCTTCCCCAACCCCCACCAACTCCGCCATTTTTAACAGATTCCAACATTTTATCCTCCTCCTTCCCCCTCCTTCCCCTCTTCCAGGTTTGAAGTATTACCTAACAATATCTCTACATTACCTAACAATAATCTCTACATTACCTAACAATATCTCTACATTACCTAACAATATCTCTACATTACCTAACAATATCTCTACATTACCTAACAATATCTCTACATTACCTAACAATATCTCTACATTACCTAACAATATCTCTACATTACCTAACAATATCTCTACATTACCTAACAATATCTCTACATTACCTAACAATATCTCTACATTACCTAACAATATCTCTACATTACCTAACAATATCTCTACATTACCTAACAATATCTCTACATTACCTAACAATATCTCTACATTACCTAACAATATCTCTACATTAACTAACAATGTCTCTATATTACCTAACAATATCTCTACATTACCTAACAATATCTCTACATTACCTAGCAATATCTCTACATCACCTAACAGTATCTCTACATTACCTAACAATATCTCTACATCACCTAACAATATCTCTACATTACCTAACAATATCTCTACATTACCTAATAATATCTCTACATTACTTAACAATATCTCTACATTACCTAACAATGTCTCTACATTACCTAACAATATCTCTACATTACCTAATAATATCTCTACATTACTTAACAATATCTCTACATTACCTAACAATGTCTCTACATTACTTAACAATATCTCTACTTTACCGAGCAATATCTCTACATTTTACATCTACTATGTGCAGCCAAAAGTCCAAATTCTATGATACATTGGCGGCAGGGATAGCTCAGTGGTCAGAGCGCACGACTTGTGTCTTGGGCGACGTGGGTTCGAATCCTGACTTCAGCAAACTATTTTGAGATTGCTGGATATTACGGTCCAGCGCCTTGAGAAGCTCTCTGAGCTTGTAAGTGAGCTATATAAGAGAAATCTCTTTTTTTTTCTTCTTCTTTTTTTTTACATTTCATAGACGAATACAGTCTCTCTGTTTCGCAATCTCATTGCAGTTAATTGAGCACAGCTGTATTGTGGAATCTCCCTATTTCAAATCTGTAGTATTAGAAGTAGTAGTAGTAGCATTAGTAATAGTAGTAATAGTAGCAGTAGTAGTAGTAGTAGTAGTAGTTACGGTACCTCATCTTGGAAGTTCAAAACCTCAGCTCTTTCGCTCTTGCTGCGGGACTGTTATAATAAGTCGTTTTATTTGTTTTCAACTGTATTTTATTAATAGCTATCCACCTGCGTAATACTGTTCAACAGCAATATTACCAACCCGTGCAATGGTAAATAAGTCAACCAACTCATAAAGTAGTTTCAAAGGGTAGCTTTACTGGTCCACTTTCGACCGGTGTAAGAATATTTGCAAGCTATTTAAAGTTAACACGGCGTATTCGTTTCGCCATTGAAAAAGCCATCGTCGTTTTGTTGTTGTTGTTGTTGTTGTTGTTGTTGCTGTTGTTGTTGTTTGCTGTTGCAGTATGTGTGTTTGTGTTTGTCGCGTTATTTGGTGTCATGAAAGCTTTGAAAAATGCATTTGTTGTGAAATATATGAGCGTAAATGGGGTGTGGAAAAAAGTATGACAATCGCTGCCACGAGAAATGGAAGCGCATTCCGTCGTTTCCCCCTTTGTATCTTTCATTTGCAAAACTGGTGTGCTTTCCACCAGCTTTACCACAGAGGTTGCGTTATATACAGGCTCCCAACGTGTGTATTGATTGTACTGCCGACAGACATAAAAGTGGGTCTTATCAATTCAATGGAAAGGACAAACAACTGACTTAAAAGTATATTATGTAATTTGATGTAGTGGCACTGAATCGTCTGGAGCTATCATTGTATTTTGTTTCTTACTAACCATACATCTCTTGTTAATAGTTTTAAAAGTGTTGCTGTCTTGGAAGAGTTTAAATCCAATGGCTATGGACAATTCTGAAGCTATCCAAGATCATGGTATTTCCTGTCTCGCTAACTATAGTCTTCTTGTTAAGAATTACACCCCAAAAAACCTTTTGTGCTGTTTTCGAAGTGTTATTTTTATTTTTATTTCATAACATGACCCCCACACACCCTCAGCCCTATCCCCCCATCTGAGTCCTTCCTCCCACACATACACCTTAGTGCAGTGAAGACAAAGACATCTATATAAAGAGATGCATCTGTGGAAAGTCCAACAGCCTAATTCATGAACACGGACTAGGACCTTAGTCTGAGACTAACATACAAGTCTGAGACTAAACTTGCTAATCTGAAATTCATGGACTCTGACTAAGTCTAGTCTGAGACTAATTGCGAGACTAAAGTGCCAAAAAGTTACACCCGCGATTTAGCAGGCGTAAGGGCTTAGTCTGACTTCCAACATGTACATGGCTTACTTGGATAGGCGGAATTTACGAAGAAATCGAGCGTTCCGTGACCGCACAAATCCTCTAAAGGTCTTTGATGGCGATAAAATATAGATTATGCGAAGTTCCGATTTCGCCGACAAGAAATCTTCCTGCTGACAGATCTTGTCAAAAATGCCATCGAGTATCAGGCAAAGCGACAAGGATCTCTACCACCACTGCTACAAGTTTTCGTAACAATTCGATTTAACAAACAATTTTTTCTTAAGCATAAGGAAATAATAATAATAATAATAATAATAATAATAATAATAATAATAATAATAATAATAATAATAATAATAATAAAAATAAATACTTGCATAGATCTATAAACTATAGCATGCCAAATAGCAGGCCTACATTTTAAAAGTAATAATAATATTATTATTATTATTATTATTATTATTATTATTATTATTATTATTATTATTATTATTATATTATTATTATTATTATTATTATTATTATTATTATTATTATTATTATTATTATTATTATTATTGCTATTGACGCCTAATCTAAACAAAGCCCAAGTCAAAAATTTACAAATAATCAAAAAGAAAATATACAAAACAAGAAAAGAAGATAATTTTTTTCACTAATAACCACCTTCTGCAAAACACACACACACAGACACACACACACATGCACACATAATCACTTCTATAATAAAGAAAACAAAAAATCAATTAAATTAGTCACTGCGAGAAGCTAAGCACACCAAACATACTCAAAGACAATCAAAATTAAAGACTATAATGCAAGTCTACATGTATCAGTAATCTTATATATTTTAAACTGAACCAATACTTTTTAGAGTAAGGGAGAATGCAGTTTGACTTGTAAACAATAAACATAAAGCCTCAGTCAGTGAGCAAAGTCTACTACAGTACAAGCAAAGCGTGTTACCTAAGTAGGTCAAAATAGATCTGTTACTCTACTCACATCTTGGTATACCCTCAGCTTGGTGCGATCCTGCACCTATTATGTCGGCAATTATATCTTCGAAGGGTAGATATTTTAGTTTTCCCCACCCTCCAGTCGCTGGAATGTGCTGGCGTTTGGTTATCACTTCCATTTTAAGGTCTTTCCATTTTTTTCTAATGGACGCGCAATCTCTTGCATTTCCACCAAAAGCGTTTACTTCAGTTGTTATTCTATTCCATATATCATTTTTTCGTTTATTTGTGACAGTATTTTGGCCTACGCTCAGTAGTACCCCTTTTTCATAGTTAACTTCTACTAACAGCTTGGCAATTTCGTCAGTGGAAAAATTAGTACAGCGCGGTCTCTTGGAAGCGGCCATTTTGTCACGCGAAGAAAGGGACTAAATACACTTAGTCGCTGACTAGCTATGCTCCCTTTAGTCCCTGTTCATAAATCCCTTGCCTGCGACTAGGTTAGTCTGAGCGTAGTTAGTCGCAGACTAATCTCTAGTCTGGACTTAAATTAGTCCGTGCAAAACATTAATCGATAAAAGAGCCAATATATCCTGAAGCAATATTGCTTATTCCAGGTGCGAGGGATCAAATTACATGCCATATAAATGTTTTGTCTGCCGTCCTTTCTTCTTATTGTATTTTTTGTATGTGTGTAAAGTCTATACGAGTGTGTGTGGATTTGCGTTTATGTATGTAGTAGTGGGAGGCACGGTGGCCTAATGGTAGAGCTTTGGCTTGCCGATCTGAAGGTCCCGGGTTCGAGCCCAGG
Organism: Oncomelania hupensis; assembly: GCA_036898135.1. NCBI lineage: Eukaryota > Metazoa > Mollusca > Gastropoda > Littorinimorpha > Pomatiopsidae > Oncomelania > Oncomelania hupensis. The sequence continues at coordinate 58,749,278 of CM072520.1, forward strand.
CCGGGGCATTGTGTTGTGTCCTTGGGAAAGACACTTTACTCCCGTTTCCTACTCCTTCGGATGAGAGTATAAACCGAGATCTAGTCTGTGTCGCATACATTCCATCATAACGGACTTTAAAGATCCTGACGCTCATGTCCTAGACGGGTGAGTGCCGGTGACAAGAACACACCCAGCATTCTCCCCATCCCTGGCTTTGATTGATTGATTTATTATTGCTTTAGGTCCAGCGGACTCTTCCGAGCCAAATCAGGACCGGACAACCCCCGATCCGCATAAAAGATCTGTTGAAACAACCCCAGTGGGAAAATTGAATGCCCTCCACCGGCCAGTCACTTTACAATAAAGACATCCCACGCGAGGGACGGCTGAGGGTTGACCTCAACTACGCGAACTCCCCGATTACAAAAACAAAATAGAATACAAACATCATTATAAATCATCAACAAAAAACATACATATAAAATGCCTATAGTGCTAAATAGTACATTCATAGGAAGCCCTAGTGACCACCCGGCAGAAAGCGTCCAACATTCCCAAGCTGATCCAACAGACCTCATACACAAACAAGGAGTCTTGTCCAGGAAGAGTTTTCAAGAAAAAAGGTAGGTCATTGATCTAGCGAAGAAGAAGATAGTATAGCAGAGTGGTAGGACAGATCGGGAATGGGAAAGAGCAAATGAGGAAGACAGCGACAGTGGGAATTTAAAGCACTAAATTTCCAGAAAGTGGGGATACTATTTATACTGAAACCCCCGGCACTCCAACGGGGGGAACTGTTGCCGCAGTTAATTTGTCATGCCTACAAAGGCAAGACAGGTTTTCAACTGGGGCTTTCACTGTACCCTTTATAGGTTAGAACAATCTACAGTGGCAAGATTGCTCATGACCCCAAGGGGTCCATCCCTGGCTACCCAGGATTGTGCTCAGTTGTACGGGCGTCAGACCATGCGCCCAAAGGCTGCGGGTGGGCGTCTCGGGTTAGATCCTGTATCGGCCAGCGCCTTGAGCAGCTCTTGAGCTGGTAAAGCGCTATATAAGAACGATTAAATAAATAAATAAAAATAAATAATAGTAGTAGTAGTAGCAGTAGGAGCAGCAGCAGTAGTAGTAGTAGTAGTAGTAGTAGTAGTAGTAGTAGTAGTAGTAGTAGTAGTAGTAGTAGTAGTAACAACAACAACAACAACAGTAAGGGTATTTATATAGCGCTGTTTCCAAATGAAATCAGTTCAATGCGCAGTTCTCACGCATGTATACTTAAAGATAACATCAACATACATACGATAAGAGGTGAAGCAAAAACAAGACACTAATAAACTATGCAAAGACACAATATCAAACATGAAAAATGGTATTTACAAATACATTATAAAAGACGAAGTAGGGAAGGGGGGGAGGGCGAGTGGGACGTGCGGTGTTACGGCGGTGGTCTGAATCAGAAAAGAACGTAGGATGCTGTTGATGGAAGGCGAGATCTGACATTTTTAAGGAAGAGATGAGTTTTTTAGTTCGTCTTAAAAGTGGCTGTGTTCGAAGACCTGCGAAGAGAGAAGAAGTGAGTTCCAAGTTGAAGGACCACGCACAGAAGGTTCGACAGCCTGAAGAGGAGAGTTTGTAGCGGGGTATTTGTAACATGAGGGTATCAGAGGAAGAACGAAGATTCCTAGATGGCTTGTAGAAGTGAATGTTCTGGGTGAAGTAGGAAGGGGCTAACCCATGGACTTGTAACGGAATGTACAGATTTTGTGTAGGTAATCCTCTGAGATACAGGAAGCCAGTGGAGAGAATGTAGGAGTGGTGTGATATGATCATATATTTTTTTCTTTTTGAGAATCGGACGAGCACCTGAGTTCTGAACACGTTAGAGCAGATTAAACAGAAGAGGAAGGAAGTCCAGCCAGAAGCAAGTTACAGTAGTCTAAGCGTGACAGGACAAGAGGGGAAATGAGTTTGGCAGTGGTCAGATGCTTGCGGACAAGGCCTATTCTACGGAGCTCAAAGTTGCATGTTTGACAGGTTTTGCGGATTAATTCTGACATGGAGAGGGTGTTGTCAAGGATGACACCAAGGTTTTTGACAGAAAATGGCTTAGGAATAATCCTTTGGCCAAGAGTGGCAGTGTCTACAGGAGAAGAAGATAGGTTGTTTATGGGACCCGTGAGCTTAACTTCAGTTTTGTCAGCATTGAGCTGGAGCTTGTTGGCAGTCATCCGGTTACACATGTTTTCAAAGCAGTCAGAAGTTTTGGTCAGAATAATGGAAGGTTTTGAGGAGTGTCACTGTTTTTTCTTAGCTATGTATCATCTGCGTTGAAATAGTGGACAGTGTTGTGGTTTGGGATGATCTGAGGCAGTATGTGTGTATAATATTTATATGTGTGTGTTTAGTTGTGTATGGCATGAATGTGTATCTGTCTTGTGTGTATGCATATATCTCTGTATGCGTGTGTTTGTCACTGTGCATGTCTATCTGTCCAAGCGTAACCCTATGTATGCGTGAATAGTCTATCTGTCGGTGAATACATATATCTCTGTGTATGCGAGTCTGTCTTCTGTAAGCTACATGCTTGTTTCTTTGTATGCTCCTGTGCGTCTGTCTATTTTGTCTTGAAACAGATCTCTCTGTATGCGCGAGTGTCTACCTGTACAAATATGTCTTTCTGTGTGTGCGTTTGTGTCTATCTGTCCAGGTAAATGCGTCGGTCAGTCGGTGTGCGTGCACGCATCTTTATACAATTACCTGTGTATGTGTGTGATTGTCGCTTCCATATCAGTTACATCGTACGTCATTGTGTGTTACCATGCTGATGAATCAGCTCCGGGCTTTGATCTCGTGTAGATGCCATAGCAACCAAGTTGCCAGAGTTGGAAATAAATACATTTTTAAAAAAAGAAGAAAAAAAAAGAAGAAAGTTCCCTGTTTTTATATTGCCCGGCTTAATTAAATCCATTAAAACCAACTGGCCAAAAGCGGCCCGCATCGACCGGATTTTGCCTGTTCAAGATTTGAACGACACGAAGGGGACAGAGAGAGAGAGAGAGAGAGAGAGAGAGAGAGAGAGAGAGAGAGAGAGAGAGAGAGAGAGAGAGAGAGAGAGAGAGAGAGAGAGAAGGAAGGATGAATGGCAGAGTGAATTAAAAAGTGTGTGGGGGGGAGGGGAGAGGGTAGGAGGGTGGTTGAGAAAGAACATTAAACCGTTTAATGGGAGAAAGGATTTAGGCTCGGTAGCCTAGTCTTAACAAAAAAGTTCCTATTAAAAATTAATGAACATGTATATACAATTCTAACAAGTAACAATAGGCAAAATATCAAATACAATGATATGTATATGGTTGTTGTGTGCTCTGTTAGATCTGTCTGGCTGACCGTTTGTCGGTCTGTCTGTGTGCGTATATATGTAGACAGATCTAACAGAACACACAACCACCAAATGTTAAAGCACAAACACACGCTATAGTAAAACAGAAGCATGCAACAGCGGACGGACAAATACGAGCTCAAATGGGAAATTGAAAAATACATGCATCTTTTTTCAAAACATCAATGTCGTTTATTTGTCATTGGATTTGCGTTTGTCGACCCAGAGTTTTGTTGTTCGAACATCAAAAAGAGTTTTAAAACAAATGGGTTCGTGCGAAATCGTGGAGTCGGCCTACACAGGTAAATAACCGATATAAACTCATTGTTAACTCGCTGTTCTTTTTTTTACGACGTGTGTGTATGAGTATGAGAGAGAGGGAGGGGGAGAGGGGTGGGAGGAGAAAGAGAGATAACTTTTAATACTCTCAATATGATGGTATTTTACTGTTTTTATTGCATGTTTAGTTTTACAAATTTCGTTTTAAGCGAGAAAGATTGTGTGTGGGTGTGTGTGTGGGTGTGTGTGCGCGTGTTTATGTGACCGTGTATTCATGGAGAAATGGGGTGCTAAACTAGCCTTTTTATGCATAAAATGGGATTCTTAGCTTGGCCCCACTTTTTTTTTCCAGAACCCCACTTTTTTCTCTCTGTACATAGGAGTGCTCTTTTAGTGCACGGAAGTGCTCTTGTAGTGCATGGGAGTGTTTTAAGGACACGGGAGTGTATCTATACGGGACGGAAAAAATCCATCTGTTTTCGGGCAAAATTTGAAGTAAAGGTCGACCTATGTCAACGTTTTTGATCTGATTCCTTCATTTTTAGATGAATTTTGCGCTGTGTATGTGTGTGTGTGTGTGTGTGTGGGTGTGTGTGTGTGTATGTGTGTGTGTTTGTACCTATGATTGGGGGATGGGGAGGAGTGGAGGTGAAGGTTACCCACAGGAGCAATGTCCTTTACATGGAATGTATGTTTTTGTGCGTATCACTTGCGACCTTTTTATGGCCTCTGGAAAACTGATGTTTCCAGAGATGAAAATAAAATATTATTCATTCATTCATTCATTCATTCATTATTGTTCGGTTTTGTTGTGATGTTAATGTCTTGCCGTCATTGATTTTGGGAATGCTAATGTGTTATTGTGTCTCGTTTCTTTTTATATTGTTAATTGGATTGTCAATGGTCCAGTGATTGGGTGGGTCATGCAGCGTTATGTTGTACAGATAAAGCTTTGAAACACATTCACAGACACCAACATCTTCATTTATGTTTTCATGAACAGATTCTCCTCTGCTTCCTCCTCCTCTTCTTTATTATCATCTTTTTCCTTCCTTCCTTCCTTTTTCTTTCTTTCTGTCTTCTTCTTCTTCTTTCTTCTTTTTCCTCCCTTATTCTTTCTTTTTTTTTTCTTTCTTTCTTTCTTTCTTTCTTTCTTTCTTTCTTTCTTCTTCTTCTTCTTCTTCTTCTTCTTCTTCTTCTTCTTCTTCTTCTTCTTTTTCTTCTTATTCTTCTTCTTTCTTCTTTTTCCTTCCTTATTCTTTCTTTCTTTCTTTTTTTCTTTTTTTCTTTCTTCTTCTTCTTCTTCTTCTTCTTCTTCTTCTTCTTCTTCTTCTTCTTCTTCTTCTTCTTCTTCTTCTTCTACTTCTTCTTCTTCTTCTTCTTCTTCTTCTTCTTCTTCTTCTTCTTCTTCTTCTTCTTCTTCTTCTTCTTCTCCGCTTTATGCCATCATCAGTGTCATCATCATCAGCGTCATCATTATCAGCGTCACCACAACCACCACCACCGCAATTATCGTCCTCTTCATTATCATCAGCATCAGCATCAGCATCATATCATCATCATCATCATCATCATCATCATCATCATCATCATCACCATCAACCTTACAGATACCTCATATAGTATTTTTCCATTTGGTGGTAAAAATGTCATTATTATCATCGTCACCATCATTATCGTCCTTACGGATGCATCATATAGTATATTCTTTTATTATTTTATTTAATTTTTTTGTGTTTAAGTTTAAATTGAAGTAAGTGACGGTAAGTCCCATTGAGTTATGATTTATAAATTAGTAGGTTTTATATGATCCTATCCTATCCCATAACTCGAAGGTTGTTGGGGCACCACAGAATATCGTTTAACCAGCGTACTCCATTTTTCTCTGTCCTCAACAACCCTCATGGCCCCGCTCAGTGTCAAGCCAGTCCATTCTCTAATATTGTCATCCCACCCTTTTGTCTGTCTACATCTTCTTCTGCCTCTTTGCACCGTGTCTTGCAGGATGGTCTTTGCAAGGCCTGATTTTCTGGTGACGTGGCCATACCATCAGAGTGTCCGTTTCTTCACCACTGTAAGCATGTCATCGTGTTGTCCAATGGCTTGTGTGATGGTCTGTCGGACGTCGTTGTTGGTGATGTGCTGGGTATATGAAATGCCCAGATGTCTTCTGTCGCACTTCATCTCCATGCTTTGTATTCTTCTTTGTAGATCTGCTGTGTTGGTCCATGTTTGATAAGCGTATAGGAAAATGGAGATGACAAGGGAGCGCTGCAGCTTTATCTTGGAATGTAGACTGATGGTCCTGTCTTTGCAAATGGGC
>CM072520.1:58760237-58840237 GCA_036898135.1 Oncomelania hupensis
TAATTGATTCATGCTGTAAAATTGTTGTGAGCAGTGTGTGAAAGCAAGCTGTTGCAGTTCTCAGCAGTGTGTTAAAGCAAACTAGTGTAGTTCTCAGTGCTCAGTGTGTTATTACAGCAAGCTGTAGTTGTTCTCAGCAGTGTGTTAAAGCAAGCTGTTAAATATTCTCAGAAGTGTGTTATTACAACAAGCTGTTGCTGTACTCAGAAGTGTGCTAAGACGTGCTCATATTCTGTGAGAACAAATGCAACAGTGGGTACGCAGGCATCGTGATGACTTGACTATTTTCGCACAAAGTGAAGATGGCAAGGTTGATGATTGTGGGATTTTATAAATACCGCTATTCTCCATGCTACCAAAGCATGTGCAGGGTGAGTGTTCAAAATGTCATGATTTTCTTGACAGTGTTGACTTGAGGTCAGTCAGATATGCTCAGTGTGTTGTTGAAGTCCATGTTCATACGTGACTGCATGTCCAACGTGAATATGGTTTGGGCTGTCCTGGCTGGGAAAAGGCTGCATTATTTATACGGCTTCTCCTAATACGGATTATTGGTGCGTTCTGCAGGTTATGTGGATTTTTGCCAAGTGACACTATACATTTACGTTTTCTTTGAATTGTGAAATAATTATATGTTAAAGAGTTTCACCTTGTTTATGAATTATATTTTGTATCCTCCAAAGAATTCATCTTTCTTCATTGTGCTTTTATGAAATGAGTTCCTTTATGTATATCGTCAGGGCCCTGAGCGTATCCTGACATGAAGTTTTGTGCTGGACAAGCAGGTATTGAATGAATTGGATCGACTTTTAGCCTTGCCCGGCTTATACCTTTAGTGCGTTGTGCGGTTGTGAGGACGCACTGCAGGATACTAATCTGTACTATGATGTACAGCATATAATGAGTCAACAACAAGGCTGTGACAACACCCACACACTGAGCTTTGAGCTGATGTACTGAGGAAAATGCGCTATACAAATATTTTTTCTTCTTATTTTATTGTTATTACGGGGGTTTCTGTATAAATAGTATCCCCACTTTGTGGAAATGTAGTGCTTTAAATTCCCACTGATGCTGTCCTTTGTTCTTTTTCGTTCCTATTCTGTTCTATCAATCGACTATCTTTTTTGCTAGACCAGTCATCTACCTTTTTTTCTTGAAACCTCTCCCAAAACAAATCATGTGTGTATGGGATCTGTTGGATCAGCTAGGGAGTATTGGATGCTTTCTGCCAAATGGTCACTAGGGCTCCCTGTGGTAACTATTATTTAGCAATGTAGACCCCTTTGGGGTGCCGAGGTTTTCTGTATAAATAGTATCCCCACTTTGTGAAAATGTAGTACTTTAAATTACCACTGTTTCTGTCATTTTCATGTGTTCTTTCTTGTTCCTAATCTGCTCTATCAATCTACTATCTTCTTCGATAGAACAGTCACCTACCGTTTTTCTTGAAAACTCTCCCAAAACTCCCCATTTGTGTTTGGGGTCTGTTGGGTCAACTAAAACCACTTAGATGAAAAGACGTTAAATTAAAGAAAAGAAACATTTAAATCTGTTGAGTCAGCTGGGGGATATTGGACGCTTCCTGACAAATGGTCACTAGGGCTTTTTATGGTATTATTATTTAGCAATGTAGGCATTTTCTATGTATTTGTTTTGTTAATTTTTTATAATGATGTTTCTATATTATTTATTTTTGTAAATGGCGGTTCAGTAAATTAGAGTACAGCCTCAGCGTCCCCTGTATGGTATATTGCTTTTATTGTAAAGTTACTGGCCTTTGGTGTTACCATTAGGGTTGTTTCAGCAGATCTTATACGGATTGGGGGTGAGTCCTTTTTCAACCAAGTTGAGGTCCTGATTCGGCTCTTTACAGTCAGCTGAACATTATAAACAATTACTTACTAACTAAATAAATGTATCAATGTAGGCATTTTCTTTGTATGTGTTTTGTTAATATTTTATTTTGCTGTTTATTTTCTATTTTATTTTTGTAACTGGGGGTTCGATAAATTAGAGTTTTCATCAGTGTCCCTTGCATGGGAGCGTTTATTGTAAAGTAACCATCTGGTGGAGTGCCTTCAGTGTCTGCACCTAGGCCAGTTTTACTGGGTACCTGCAAACATAATTCCTTAAGATTCAATTACATCTGGCCAAAGCATTTTGAAAACAGCTGTTTAATTGTCTTGGACAATTTTGTTGTAGGACTAATGAATGCTTCACACACACTGGTGTTTGACTGGCCATTGTTGAAAGAAGTCACCTTTGGGAATACCACTCATGGGCTGAGAGTTTCCAGGCACTAGCACAATGTAGCTGAATGGCTTTTTTGAAGACTGCCAAAGACCTCCAAAGAATTCAATGCTGTCACATCTGCTTTACATGTAGAATTATTTTAAAATGTTATTTTGATGTTGTACTTCTCTGATTTATTTATTTTAATTTAACATGGATTTTTTCTGCTAGCTTTATTGACTTTAAAATACTGCCGGATCAGTTGCATGCTTGAAAAAATTGCCTGTTGTATTTTTTTAAAATTTTATTAGTGTTACTGATACATGCTTCCGTGGGGGAGTGTGACTGTGGATAATGAAAAATAGAATTCAATATTATTGTCTGCTCCTGATTCGGCTTTTTGCAGTCCGTTGAATCCTGGACCCTATAAAGAACAATGACTAACTGAAAAAAGAACTGCTCCTTGTAAATACATGTCCAGTCCGCTAGTCAAAGGGAAAGAACCGTAGCCTGCTTTCAAGTAGTTAAAGGGACATGATCACATCTATACGTGGAAATGTATTCTTGCAATGATTGCTTCCCTTGTTTAAGTTACACCAACTGAAGTCATTCGATTATATAGCAAGATTCCTTTATCATGATGTCGACATCGTTTTTTTTTGTTTATGTTTTTTTAATTGTTGTTATTTGTTGTTAGTCATCAGTAATTGTGTTTGTGTTGTGGTTTTTTTAAATTGTGAGTGATTCAAAGTCAACATTTTTTTAAAAAGTTTTTGTTTTTATATTTGATATATTCAATATTGTGACAAACTTTAAAGTTACCAGAAATTATTGTGTTCTGTTCTTTTTTTTTAAAAGAATTATTATGAACAGGAGTATCCTACTGATGCTGTGCCTTGACAATATTTATGGAAGGTTACCCTCAAAACTTAACAATGGAATTTGTTTTTGAAGTTTGTTGTGGTTCGGTGATGGTTTGTTCCTCTGATAATGATGATGATGATGATGTATGATGATGATGGTGTATGTGGGCCCATAATAATTTTGTTGGTTTTTTTGCTTTACGATTACTGCATTAAACTCGTTTATTAATGTTGTATTTCTGTTGGCTTTAATTACAGTATAATTGTGAAGTCCTGAGTTTTGCTTTTGGTTTTTTGTGAGTTGAATCTTCTATACATTCTGTGTTTTGCTGCTCATTTTGTGGAGACAAATTATACTAGCTAGCTTATTATTAAAGTTTCACATTTGTTAGTTGTATTGGTAAATTAGAAGTTCTTGCTTTGAATATATTATATTATAAATATATGTTAAGGACCAGCAGTCTTTTTTTCTGTTCCATGTTTTTGAAAAACGTCTTACGTATCATTTTAAAATATTGTTTTAATACATGACCCAGTCAGACATTACTTACAAAATAGTATTAGATCTTTATGGACCATACACTATAGGACCCTCATTTTCCCAATAAATTTTGCAAACAACCTAAATGTGATTAGAACTTTTACTCTTGTCTTCTTGTCATTCACAAGCAACCCCTTGGGGTCATGAGCAATCTTGCCACTGTAGATTGTTCTAACCTATAAAGGGAAAAGTGAAAGCCCCAGTTGAAAACCTGTCTTGCCTTTGTAGGCATGACTGATTCACTGCGGCAACAGTACCCCCGTCGGAGTGCCGGGGGTTTCAGTATAAATAGTATCCCCACTTTCTGGAAATTTAGTGCTTTAAATTCCCACTGTCGCTGTCTTCCTCATTTGCTCTTTCCCATTCCTGATCTGTCCTATCACTCTGCTATACTATCTTCTTCTTCACTAGATCAATGACCTACCTTTTTTCTTGAAAACTCTTCCTGGACAAGACTCCTTGTTTGTGTATGAGGTCTGTTGGATCAGCTTGGGAGTGTTGGACGCTTTCTGCCGGGTGGTCACTAGGGCTTCCTATGATGATATTATTTAGCACTATAGGCATTTTATATGTATGTGTTTTGTTGATGATTTATAATGATGTTTGTATTCTATTTTGTTTTTGTAACCGGGGGTTCGAGTAGTTGGGGTAAAGCCTCAGCCGTCCCCTGCGTGGGATGTCTTTATTGTAAAGTGACTGGCCGGTGGAGGGCATTCAATTTTCCCACTAGGGTTGTTTCGGCTGATCTTTTATGCGGATTGGGGGTTGTCCGGTCCTGATTTGGCTCGGAGGAGTCCGCTGGACCTAAAGCAACAATCAATCAATCAATCAATCAATCAATCAATTCACAAGCATCGTCGTAGCTGAGCAGACATGTCTTTTTAATTAATGCTAACTTAAAAATCCAATTATGTTCAACATATTCAATCATTGATACAAAATAGTATTAGATAGTAACACTTGCACAAATGCACACCAACGTCTACTGGTCATCTTCAAAACAAATTTAAAATCAACATTAATAATAATAATAATAATAATAATAATAATAATAATAATTTATTTTGTAAAGTGCAAATCTAAACTAAAAGTCTGCTTCAAGTGTTTGCACACACCACCACAAAGATAAATAGTTATGACTTAAAAACATCTAGCACTACAACAAAGTAGAAAAAAACTATACCAATTATCATTAGTATGATCTGTAGCTTAAAGTAAGTAACAGAACAGGTTCTTTTGTGTTTGTTTTTTTAGTACTATTACTCATTTATTTTGTATAGAGCGCTTTTTTAAGTTCTACTACCTATTTAATTTTGTATAGAGGGATTTTTAAAAAAGTACTACTATAAATTTATTTTGTATAGAGTTAAACAAAAACATCAGCTCAAAGCTTTGTATGCTCTCACGCAAACACTTGCATAATTAAGAGACTCTACAAACAGTATATTAAAACATGAAATAATAAAAATACAGATACAAAAGTACATAATAAAATACTGCGAAAATAGTTATAACAAAATCCAAGTACGATATAACTTTCAGAAATATATTGTTGGGATTCACTGATCATTCAGTCAGGTGTGTCCATTGGTTTCAAGAATTGCTTTGCACTTTTCATGGTTCTCTTTGTTTATTATAAAATTGTATTATTTCTTTACACTTTGTGTATTGTATAGATGTGTGTGTGTGTGTGTGTGTAAGTAAATTTTAAAAAATCGTGGTTGATGTTTTTGGCCCGGAATGATTTACGCAGCTGAAAATTCTGTCATGATTTGTACATTTTGAAAAGAAGTAAATACTGTACTCTCACCTAGTAAAATATTATCAATGAACTCCAGTCATTTTCAATGAGATATGTGTGTAGTTTATGCATTACATTTTGGTCATTTACATTTAAAATGTTTTATGATTTTTTCGGTTGTAATTAGTCTTTATGTAAGTGACTATTAGAAATGTTCTACGAGCTAAATGCTATTGTAACAAACGTATTCAGAATAAGAAAAATACTACAGGACAATATAAAATTGTGAGTCAGTTTTATATATGGTGAACATATTATTAAACAAAAAAGTACATAACTGCTGTATATGACTGTGTTAGGAAATATATTCTTATTGTATACTATCGTCTCCAAACTATTGGTTTTAGCAGATGTTAATAAATATGCTACTCAAAATTGTATATTAGCAAAGATTAATACTTAAATTATTTTTGCATTGATCTAGTATGGCTTTTTCTGTATATTGTGATCAGATTATTGTATTTAATATATATATAACTGCTGTGAAAATACAGTAGAGCTTATTGTGTGCAAATGGATTACACATGACCAGTCTTGTGAAAGAAAAAGCATGATGTTAAGCATTACTATGTAAAAAAAATAAATAAACAAGAGGAACATATGTTATAGTGCTTTGTAGGAAGAAAGCTGCACCGTTATGCATCTACTGTGCCAGCAACTTGGACAATGTGTGATTGTCTTGGAAAAAATGCATCATGCATCGGACGTTTCAAACACTAGTTTCTTGGATTACGTTTAAAAATGCTTTACGTTTCAAAATGCTTTTTGTTGGGATTACATTATATTTTGCCACATCCCCATCAAACCTCCCCCAATTCTTGACCGTTTTTGTAGATTGTCCGCCTTGAATCGCTGAGAGGTTTGTGAGTTTAATAAAATCATTGTACTGTGGTTTATTATTATTATTATTATTATTATTATTATTATTATTATTATTATTATTATTATTATTATTATTATTATTATTATTATCATTATTATTATTTTTGTTGTATTGTTATTATTATAAATATTATTATGCATTATTATTATTATTATATTTTGTTATTATTATTATTATTATTATTATTATTATTATTATTATTATTATGTTGTTGTTGTTATATTGTCATTATTATTATTATCAGTGATGCACAAGTTGCCCGGACACCGGACATTGACCGCTTATTTTTTTAAATGTCCGATTGTCAAACCTCAAGGCGGACACCTTGTCCGATTAAAACGATGGCGAGTCGGACACGTGTCCGATAGTTTTCGCGTATTTTGCGGAAAGGGCGAAACGTTTATGCAGCGCTAGACGGAAAACCAAACAACAAGCTACCGTCGTCTACATGCTGAAACGTATATTATATGCCTTATCTCCCTTGTCATCGCCTGCATGGGATTGCTATTTTTATCCCGAGTCACAAAGCAACACAGCCAACCAGCGCCCTTGAAACATATACAGCTTTGGTTTAGTCAATCGGTGCTCGCGACTTGAGTTTACGTTGGATCTGTGTTGGCGTTGTACTTGTACTTTTGGTAAGCCAAACATTCGATCGAAATTATCTAAAATGTCTGCGAAAAAAAGACTGAAGGCGGATAAAAACCAAATCTCAATAATCGTCTTATTTGCGGGTAATTCAGTTCCCAGCACATTAAAAGAAGCAGAGCCTACACGATCTGTGGAGGATTCTTCCAATGCCGATGTTCGCGAAGCCGAGAAACCATCAACTTCGAGTCAGCATTCTACTGTAGTACTCGTGTTGATCGCGTTTTTCAGAAGGCGTGGGTAACATTTGACGATGAAAAAAGGCCATGTTCTGTACGGTATTTAAAAGTTCTTGTATGGCGAATAAAATCGTATACTCGCGGCTGCGTTAACTTTTTTTTTAAAGTTCATTGGAAGATCATTTGACTACAGCTAGTCACAAACTAGCAATCCAAGTGCCCCAAGAGCAACACAATGAAGAGGTTTGTGAGGATCTATTGTTGACAAATCAGGAGGAGGCAATGATCACCACAGCGAGAGCTGTAAACTGGCTAATAAAAGAAAATCTGCCTCTTGCGAAATTTGGCTCTGTTATGCAGCTTTTGAAAGACAGTAACGCAGAAAAGTGATGAGAAACGGAAACTCCGATGGTATGGCCACGTCACCAGATCATCAGGCCTTGCAAAGACCATTCTGCAAGGCACAGTGCAAGGAGGTAGAAGAAGGGGGAGACCAAAAAAGAGGTGGGAGGACAACATTCGAGAATGGACTGGTTTGACACTGAGCGAAGCCATGAGGGCTGCTGAGGACAGAGAAAGATGGAGTATGCTGGTTAAGCGATCATCTGTGGTGCCCCTACGACCTTCGGGTTATGGGACAGGATAGGATAGGATAGGAACGCAGAAAACATTCAATCTCTTGATGTCTCAGAGGGGGTAGGTAGTAGTACACTGAAAACGCTTCAAAAGAGTATCTTCACCGGATTGTAAAGAAGTGGGCAAGCAAGAGAAAACGCTACATTTTCAAGAATTGAACTTTCACTGTTTCGAAGTGCCTCTTTACTGCAGTATTACCAAGTAAACAACAAGACTTTTTGGCAACAATGCCAGTGTCCTATTACTTTTTTGTATTCAGGACATCATGTCCTATTGGTTTTTTGTGTTCAGGACATAATGTCCTATTAGGGTCCCAAAACATGTGCATCACTGATTATTATTATTTGGTACTGTATAATTATGGGTTTTATCCTACGGTATCTTATTCTTCATATGACAATTTTGCTGTGTTTGTCTATGCTTTGGAAAAAAAAACCCACATATATTCTGATTTTCAGCAAGCTATATTTATATGTATATGTGCTGATGATATTATTATTATTATTATTATTATTATTATTATTATTATTATTATTATTATTATTATTATTATTATTATTATTACTATTATTATTATTATTATTATGGAGTGAATGGTTGAATGTAAATTGTAAAAGCTGGCATTGTTATGTTGTGACCAGAAAGTTATGTAATCAATAAAGAGCTCAGAACATTGAAAAGAAGATCTTGCATTATATATTATTTATGACATGATGTGAACTATCCTAACTCAAACTCTTGACGCTCGCGATATTAAAAAAAAAGAAAAAAAAAAGTCATTACTACTAATTCTAACTTTTTATTGTTTAAAACAGATTTCGTTTTGATAAAGAAGAAGAAGAAAAAGAAGAAGAATGATGATGATGATGATGATGATGATGATGATGATGATGATGATGATGATGATGATGAAAAAGAAGGAGACGAGGATGGGGACATTAAAGAAGAGGAGAAATAATAGGAGGAAGAGGAAGAGGAGAGAGAACAAAATAAGTTTGAACATTAACATTATGCCACTATACGGCATCCAGTGATCCTACATATAATATCTCTTGTCAAAGTGTGTCCAAAGGCAGGCAAACTTAATGCACCAACACTTTTAGCATATAAGGTAAATTTTATAACATAACGCAAAGACAAGACTATTTGCTTTTTCTTTGTTTGTTTTCATAGATTTGTACAATGCAACACAACTTTCTAACCCAAAACAGATTTACAACAATGGCAGGATCCCATTTTAAATTCCTATACATTAACAATGTACAATAATCCGCTTTCATCCGCATCATAAACATTATTCCAACTCTTTCCCTCGCTCTCTCCAACACACACACATATCAACACACAAAACAACATACACGCCCCGTTGGGATACCGGGGTTTTCTGTATAAATAATATTCCCACTGTGTGGAAATTTAGTGCATTAAATTACCACTATTTCTGTCATTCTCATGTTTTCTTTCTCGTTCCTAATCTGTTCTATAAATCTACTGCCTCCGCTAGACCTTAAAAAGTGAAAGCTCTTATGATGTGGTGCAAAATCGTGACAAACCTACATTGTCAACAAAGGACACGCCCACTTCACAGATAAAAAACCTGATGTATCGTCCTAGGGATGAAGAACAGAATGTTGTAGAGAATAAAAAGAATGTTGATTCTGACGTTGACAGTGTTGATGATATGACAATGCATTCTGAGCCTGCAGGGAATAGAATAATTAACATAATAATTAACATCATACTACTTGCTCAAAACATTAGTGCACAGCGTCTGTGGACATTGTCATGGTGCTGTCATTCGTTTTGAAGTGAAATGAAAGAGACTCAACAGTGAGTTGGTATTTCATTGCACAAATAAAAGATGTACTGAACAAAGGTCATTTCACATATATCTGTTCAGATAAGTGTCTAAACCTTGTCGGTGTCATCTGTTTTAGGACAATTCGGACAAGTAGCTGTGACCTGGGTGAACGTTCTATGTTTGTGGAATTATGGACCTTGCTCCAACTGACTAGAAAAGCTCCTACAATTTAATCAACAAAACAATTGAGGAACGAGACAGAGGCAGAGGGTTTCCCTTACCTTACTAAGCTTAAGGCAAGGGCAGCAGCTCAGATTTTGAGAGTCTGAAAGTTAACGAAATTTAACGTAATGCTACAGTGTGCAAAAGATATCTCCAAACCTATTTAAGATGGACACTTAAAACATTTTACACTTATTATTAACATGTTCTTTTTGTGCATGAACCTCTGGGATCTGTTGAGTCAGTTTGGGGATATTGGACGCTTTCTGTCAAATGGTCACTTGGGCTTTCTATGATATTATTTAGCAATGTAGGCATTTTATATTAAAAGTGTATTAAAAGTGTAATTATATTCATGTGTGACTGTGCAGTTGTATCCTCATTGTCATTATGATTGTTGTAATTATTAATGTGATGTTTATTCCTTATTGATTGTAATTGTACACCACAATGTAATTTCTTGTAAAAGATAATAAAGTTGTCTTATCTTATCTTATCTGTATGTATTTCATTAATATTTATAATAGTGTTTATATTCAATTTTCGTTTTGTAAATGGGGGTTCGATAAACTAGAATACAGCTTCAATCGTCCCCTGCATGGGATGCCTTTATTGTAATTGTAAAGTGGACGGCTTGTGGAGTGCCTTCAGAGTTACCGTTGGAGTTGTTTCTGCAGATCTTTTATACGGATCAAGGGTGAGTTCTCTTTCAACCAAGTTGAGGTCCTGATTCGGCTCTTTGCAGTCCGCTAAGTCTTATGATCAGTGAATAACTAACTTTCCTGCACCCAACTTTCGGAACTGAAACTTAAAGGACTTAATTTAGAGGTCGTTGTTCAGTTATAGCTTTTAAGGTAGAGCTCTTGATGTTAAAATAGCTTGTACTGTTGTAGCAAAGTTTCATGGCTAAATTTTGCAAGTGAGATCCTTATGACACACAACTATAATTATCGTTTGGGTTTTGTTCCTAAGCTCTACAAGAATTACAGTTAAAAACACATGGTTTTCAAACTATAAGAAAGTTCATTCATTAAGGAAAGGATCAGAGATGATCTACAAGAAGAGAGTATGGTTTTATTGTAGGGTGCTAAATCTGCCAATAGCCAGATTATCCCAAACTATGTATCCAGTGATGAATTAGCTCGTTTGATTCTTTCGGTATTTCCATGCATTGCGTGTAGTGTATTCAATGGTATTTATGTCTCCTGCACCCAAATCTTATGATTTTGTTTCTCTGGTGACCACTGACCACACTTCTTTTTCCTCGACGCTAGGAGTCATGTACGCAATTGTCAACTTCACCAATGATAACGAAGTCGCCATTATCCCCACCAACTGGTGCAATGACAATATTTGCTCAGTGTTTCCGAGCTACAAAAACTCCCAGAAAATAAACAAAACGGTGAAAGAGCATCAAGAGTCGGATCCTTTATGGCATGCTTACCCTATCAGGGAACAATTTGCGATGGTGAGTTCAATTTTGCTTCACATATCCTATCCTACTATCCTATATTACCCCATAAATTGGAGGTCGTAGGGGCACCACAGATGATCGTTTAACCAGTGTACTCCATCTTTCCCTGTCCTCAGCAACCCTGATTGTTTCGCTCAGTGTCAAACCAGTCCATTCTCGAATGTTGTCCTCCCACCTCTTTTTCGGTCTCCCTCTTCTTCTACCTCCTTGCACTGAGTCTTTGCAAGACCTGATGATCTGGTGACGTGGCCATATCATCGGAGTTTCCGTTTTTTCACCACTGTGAGCAGGTCATCGTGTTGTCCAATGGCTTGTGTGATGGTATGTCGGACTTTGTCGTTGGTGATGTACTTCACATACGGCCCACCAAGGTCCAGGTCATCATAGGATCAAGGTCATTGCAAGGTCTTTATTGTTTTTGACAAATATAACATTAATTTCATGATTTCACACTACTGCATGCGAGGCAAATGGACTTTGCCTTTCTAGTTATTTTCTTTAATAACACACTTCTGACACTGTTCCAGCACCTCCCAATTTTATGTTCGTGTAAACATGGTCCATCTTTGGGGTGTTGACACATATTCAATGAAGATTTTAGTTTTTTTAGTAGCCATTGTGGGTTGTCTTGATATGGCTCTGCGTAGTCAGCTGGACGTTTAGGAACGGATAAATGAAGAAGAAAAAACAAACAACTATGGGGCAGAATATAGATCAATAATGATTGTACATTAATCATGGTTTTCCTACTCAATTGCAGATGCAGTACGTCAGAATAAACCAACCAAAGATGCAACTGACAACGAAATTAAACAAGTCACTCAGGAATTTTTCAGGACTGCTGGGGACAGGGACCGAGGACTAAAAGAGCGTCTCCTGCGTGCCATCCGCATCCAAAACTCCAGTGCAGCACTGAATGAATTGTGACTCCTGCATTCAATATCTCCAGAAGCGGACAAAACTGTTTCATATTCGTTTTAATAACGGAATGTATCCAGCTGAGTGGGCTAAGGCTATAATGGTACCGATTAAAAAAAAGGTGATCTACATTCAACATATAACTATTGTGGCTTGTTAAGCAAATGTTATACCTCTGTGCTGAGAGGGGTGCGCATGCGCATGATCAAGACGTGTTGTAAGATAGCCAGACATAAGTGCTAGTTTCTAAGATTTAATAGTCATATCGGAGCTACCTAATGTAATTTGTGACTTATAAAGCCCTCTGGACCCATACTTCATCATTGAAATGCTGAAACATTGTAAAATGGTGTCCGTTGGCAGAAATGCAAATCGATTTGCTCAGTGATAATATTTTTCCGTTCCAACATGGCAGAGATAATATTTTTCAAATCCAACATGGCTGCTCTCGTTTCCCCCCGTGGGGGTTGTTAAGACAATAGAATTACCTCCCTTGTAACTCTCGTGCGAGGAGGCGCACTTGGCGAGAACGTAATAAAGAAGCAAAACAGTTGCTCTGTGTCCTGGCTCAGTTATTACAAATTGGCGACGAGCATATGATTTATAACCCACTCTGGACCTGCAGTGCTTGTGCATAAAGTGACAGAGTAGTAGTAGGTAATCTCTATAAATTTACAGGTTAGTTGTTCCTGGAAATTAGAGGCGTTTTGTGTGTTTCAGTGTTAGATCTAGAAGCAGTGACGCACTGTGACGTTTGTGCTGTGACGTTTGCGTAATCTATTTTTCGCCCGGAAATTTTTAAAAAAAGAAAAGAAAAGAAAAGAAAATTGTCTTCTACGTGAATAATATGGCGCAGAAAGACACTTTCAATGAATTCAACCCATCAGTTGAAGACTTTGATTGCTACACTGAGAGACTTGGAATGTACTTTGAAGCTAATGACATTGCTGATGATAAAAAGAAGAGCGTGTTTCTTTCTGTTATTGGTGCCAAGTATTACAGTTTGCTGCGCTCTCTTTGTTCACCTGATGCTCCTGCTTCAAAGACTTATGATGAACTAGTTACAATTCTGAAGGCGCATGTGTCACCCAAACCACTAGTCATTGGTGAAAGGTTCAAGTTTCACAATAAGTGTCAATCTGAAACCGAGAAGGTGAATGATTTTGCAGCAGAACTGAGACGTTTGGCTTCTACGTGTGATTTTGCCCAGTTTCTTCAAGATGCACTGAGAGACAGGTTTGTCTGTGGTCTGTCTAATGCCGCCATCCAGAAAAAACTGTTGTCTGAGAAAGAGCTTACCTTTACGAAAGCAATAGAGATTGCTCAAGCTATGGAAGCAGCTGCTACTCATTCAGCTACCCTCCATAGTCAGGATGTGGATCGTTTAGATTCATCAGATGTAAAAATTGTCCACAAAAGTGCTGCAGCACGGGTTTCATCATCGGTTAGTGCTAAACTTAATGAAACTCAAAAGGTGTTATCGATGCGGCAGGCAACATTCATCTATTGATTGTCCCTACAAGTTTACAGATGCAATCACTGCAAGAAATTGGGACACCTCTCTGCCGTCTGTCGTTCTAGAGGAAAGGATATTTCGTCAAGAAATAAATTTGTGTTCAGTGACAATCATGGATCAAAATGAGCAAGTGAACCATAGTTCACCATCAAAGAGTGTCAGTGAACCATACATGATTCGTCTCACCGTCGAAGGCAAACAAGTAGCTTTTGAAATAGATACTGGTGCATCAGTATCTCTGATGAGTGAGCAACAATTCCACAAAACCTTTGGTAAGAAGAATTTGCCTCTAGAGCCATGCAACACAGCACTCAGAACATACACAGGGTCACAGATACCAGTTCTTGGACAGGCTACAGTTCTTGCTTCACACAACGAGAAGTCTGCCCTTCTGCCCATCATAGTGGTTGATGGAAAAGGGCCTAATCTACTGGGCAGAAACTGGATCCGGGGATTTGAGATGGAAACAGCTGTCCTGGTGCATCATGTGATTGAGAGACCATCATGCCAAGCGGAAATCAATAGATTTCCCAACTTCTTCAAAGAAGAGCTAGGACACGTCAAGTCGTTCCCTGTCACTCTTCATGTGGAAGAGGGCTGTACACCCAAGTTCTACAAAGCTAGAACTGTACCTTACGCACTACGCAACAAGGTTGATGCTGAACTTCAGCGATTGG
This sequence comes from Oncomelania hupensis, assembly GCA_036898135.1. Taxonomy (NCBI): domain Eukaryota; kingdom Metazoa; phylum Mollusca; class Gastropoda; order Littorinimorpha; family Pomatiopsidae; genus Oncomelania; species Oncomelania hupensis. Next base: position 58,774,632 of record CM072520.1, read on the forward strand.
AAGATGAGGGCATTATTGAATCAGTGAAACATTCTAACTGGGCGGCACCAATAGTCCCTGTTCTAAAGTCTGATGGAACCGTTAGACTTTGTGGTGATTACAAAGTCACAGTGAACACAGTGGCTAAAGCTGATATTTATCCACTGCTTCGCATTGAAGACCTCTTCAATAAGGTTGCTGGTGGTAAAACATTCACCAAGCTTGACTTGACCCATGCCTGCCGCTCACAGATGCTTCTAAAGATCTCACCACAATTAACACGCCGAAGGGACTGTTCAGGTACAATCGCTTACCTTTCGGTGTCTCAGCAGCTCCTGCCATCTTCCAAAGAACGATGGACTGCTTGCTGCAAGATATCCCGCAAGTAGCTGTGTTTCAAGATGACATTCTCATAACTGGAAGCACAGATGAGAGTCATGTCATTCACCTCAGGGAAGTTCTTCGCAGACTTGATGCAGAAGGTTTCCGATTGAAGAAAGGAAAATGTGAGTTTATGCTTCCAGAGGTTACATACCTCGGGCACAGAATCACAGCAGACGGAATTCAACCTACAACAGATAAAGTGAAAGCAGTCCAAGATGCCCCTATTCCTAAAAATGCTTCTGAGCTGAAGTCCTTCCTTGGACTAGTCAACTTCTACGGGAAGTTTCTTCCACACCTTTCAACTGTCTTGTCTCCATTGAATAGCCTCCTTCGTAAAGGAGTTGTCTTCAGATGGGGGGATCAACAGAGTCAAGCTTTCAAAAAGGTGAAAGAAATGTTGTCGTCAGCTGACTTCTTGGCTCACTTCAATCCAGACATGGAAGTCACCTTGTCCTGTGATGCTTCATCAGTGGGTCTAGGAGCTGTTCTAGCCCACAGACTACCTGACGGGACAGAGCGCCCCATTGCATATGCCTCCAGATCTTTGAACAAAGCAGAACGGAACTATTCCAACATTGAAAGAGAAGCTCTTGCTGTAACGTTCGGGGTAAAGAAGTTCCGTGACTACATCTTTGGGCGTCACTTCTGGCTTTACTCTGACCATAAGCCCCTTATGACATTGTTCAATAAACACAAGCCTGTTCCTACAGACGTGTCTCCAAGAATTCAAAGATGGGCGATGCAGCTGTCTGGGTACACCTACACAATAAGCTACAAGCCAAGTTCATGCATGACACATGCAGATGCCTTGAGCAGGCTGCCAATGCCAGCCACCAGTTCAGAAACAGAAACCCCAGAGGAACTGGTCTTCTTGTTGGATCATTTGAACACTATTCCCGTCACTGCAGCTGACATTAAAAGAGAGACTGATATTGATCCAGTGTTATCTCGTGTTAAGAAGTACACCCTATCAGGATGGCCTTCAGAATTTCCCAAGGCATGTCAAACGGAGCTGAAATTGTATAAGGCTCACGAGATGGAGTTTAGTGTGGAGAATGGGTGTGTTCTGTTCAGAACCAGGGTTGTTATACCCCAAGCCTGCAAGAAGGCTATGTTGGAAGATCTTCATTCCTCTCATCCAGGTGTAAACAAAATGAAATGCCTGGCACGTTCCTACGTTTGGTGGCCCGGTATTGATCATGATATAGAAGTAACAGTACGTGAATGTGAAGCCTGCCAGCAAGTACGTCATATGCCAGACAAAGCTCCGCTGCACCCTTGGGAATGGCCAGACAAGCCTTGGTCTAGACTCCATATTGACTTTGCTGGACCATTCATGGGTCACATGTTTCTTGTGGTGGTGGACTCACACTCAAAATGGACTGAAGTCCGATTGATGATAAACATCACCGCTGAGAAAACTTCTTGCTGTCTTAGATAGCTCTTCGCAAAACATGGTTTGCCAGACACCATTGTATCAGACAATGGTCCCACCTTCACTTGTGGTGACTTTAAAAGGTTCATGCAGGAGAACGGCATTCGTCACGTGCTGGTTTCTCCATATCACCCAGCATCGAACGGACTTGCTGAAAGATCCGTACAGACATTTAAAGAGTCAATGAAGAAAATGTCACCTAGGCTGCCTATTCATCAGAAACTGGCATTGTTTCACCTGAATCAACATACTACGCCTCATACAACTACAGGTGTTCCACCTGCGGAACTGTTGATGAAGCGTTGTCTCAAGACACGTCTTGATTTGGTACGACCCAATCAGAGCTTATTCTAGGATTTTGAAAAAGTGGGGGCAAGCCCCCCTTTCTTGAAAAAAAGGGGGGGATTAGGCCCCCCCCCCCCCTTCTCTGACCAAAACAGAAGGGGCGTCTTCTCGGTACACACAAACAAATATCCATATCTGTTTTCTCCCGTGATGTTCCCGGATAAACTGTGAAACAGTCAAGTGTCGCATTCTCTCCAAACAGGAAGTACACACAAATCGCAGACAAAATATATCACAAACTGGTATCTGTAACCTTGCTTTCACAACTGTTGCATAAAAGCTCTGCTATTTTAGAAGATCAGTCATGGGAAAACAGTGTGACTGTTTTCTTCACAGTTCCTCCACTGAATTCGAAGTCGAAAAGCGTGCGCTTTTTCTAAGCCATTCTGATTGTAAACCAGTTCCAACCGGTCAGGTTCATCGATGCCACACTCAGAAGAAAGGTGATTGGTCAAAAACAATAGCATCGGCCAATGAAAAGTTGAGACACATCGCATGCATATACAAGAGAGCAACTTCCGTTTAACTCCAGTTTCCGCTACGCCCTAGCAGACGACAGAAACGTCACAGTAAAGCCCGCTTCGATCAAGACATGTAGCGGGATTTTTCCAATCTCCGCGGGATCGCGAACGCGCTCATCGAATTTCTTTGCGGGGAAAAAACTTTTTGTGCGTGATCCCGCACATCCCGCGCCCTAGAATAAGCTCTGCCCAATCTGACCAGCAAGGTAGCTGAAGCACAAGCTAAACAGAAGCTTTATCATGACCGTGGTACAAGAGACAGACACTTTGAAATTGGGGACAGAGTGTATGTCCACAACTTTGGATCTGGTCAGACTTGGCTCCAGGGGAAGGTTGTAGAAGTCACTGGTCCTTTGTCCTACAGAGTCAAGCTCCAAGATTGCCGAGTTGTGCGTCGCCATCTTGACCAGATTCGCAGATGCTGGGTAGCAGAAAAGCAAGAACAAACCCCTTCTTTTGCCATGACTTCTGATTTGTCTCTTCCATTTGAGAATCCCTCAGAAGTTACGCCCCAAACCTTGGCTCTTGCTAATCCTGCACCATACAAGTCCGATGTTGCTCCTGCCCCAGTGCCGGCTGTACCTGAGGTCTCGGGTGGCGCGTGTCCAGCCACAGCTGCGTGTTCCAGATCTCCACGTTCTACCAGTGGTCTACAAAGCAGAAGTCTCCCACTACGAACGGACTCGCCTAATGATGTTCCAGAAGGAAGTTCCAGTTCGCGCCTGAGCCTTGGAGAATCCGCCCCACAGCTGGCTGAGTTCAACCGACCTGCTCCTGCTTTAGCTGACCGCCCAAAAAGAACACGTAAACCTCCGGACAGACTGAACTTGTAAATCGTTTGATATGTGTTCAAATTCACGATCTAATCATTTTTACCAGAAGACTGGACGTTTTCTTTTCGTATTCTTTTGTACTGTAGTTGAAATATTTTTTGATGGACGTTGTTGATTTTTATTATTTTACCCAGGGATCTCAGAGACAGTAGTTTTAGTTTACATTGGAAGCATTTGAATTACTGCTTATTAGTTTTATTGTTCACTGTTAACTTACGTTAAAACTTAAAAGGAGGAGTGTTAAGACAATAGAATTACCTCCCTTGTAACTCTCGTGCGAGGAGGCGCACTTGGCGAGAACGTAATAAAGAAGCAAAACAGTTGCTCTGAGTCCTGGCTCAGTTATTACAGGGGTACAGTGGGTTTCAGTATAAATAGTATCCCCACTTTCTATAAATTTAGTGCTTTAAATGTCGCTGTCTTTCTCCTTTGTTCTTTCTCATTCCTACTCTGTTCTATCAATCTACTATACTATCTTCTTCTTCAGCGTCGAATATCTTTCAAATATACCTACCCTTAATAGTAGCCCCCACCCCACTATGCCGGACATTACCATCGGCGAATCAAGCGTGGTCAAATTTCTTGCACACCTCAACCCCAAGAAAGCGTCAGGCCCAGACGGCATCCCATGCCGGTTACTCAAGGAGACGGCCAAGGAACTTGCACCAGCACTTACCCTTCTCTTCACAAACTCTCTGGACTTGGGCCAGGTCCTTAAAATATGGAAACATGCCCTCGTCCAGCCCATCTTTAAGAAAGGAGCCAAGCAGCCAATTACAGACCCATCTCTCTGACCTGCATTTGTTGCAAGATCCTTGAGCACGTAGTGAGGGCACAGATCTCAGCTCACCTAGAGCGCAACTACATCACAGACGCCCAACATGAATTCCGTAAGAAGCACTCCTGTGAGACTCAACTTATCCTCACTGTGGAAGACTTGGCGGCTGAAATCGACAGAGCGGATCAATCCGATGTAATCTTCCTTGACTTTGCCTTTGACGAAGTGCCGCACCAGCGCCTTCTGACCAAACTGGACTTCTACGGAAGTGGATTTCTTACTTCCTATGCCAGCGCACACAATAGGTGGTCGTCGAAGGCAGGAAATCAGCCACCAGGCCGGTTATCTCTGGAGTTCCACAAGGATCAGTGCAAGGACCGTCCCTATTCCTCATTTACATCAACGACAAAGCGTACGGGATCAAAGCGAAAGTCAGGCTCTTTGCTGATGACACCCTCTTATACTCCCATAATAGAAACCAAACCAATGTCCAAAGCCTCCAAGAAGACCTCAAAAGACTGGAAGAGTTGGAGGCGAAGTGGCAGATGTCTTTCAACGTAGACAAATGCCAAGTCCTGTCTGTCATGAATCGATGCCAACACAGAGTCCATGCATTATACTCCCTCCATGGGCAGAAACTGGTGAACATCAAGAGCGCCAAGTACCTAGAAGTGGAACTAACTGAAAACCTACACTGGGACAGTCACGTAGAAGCAATAGCAGGTAGAGCTAACAGGTCCTGCGCGTTTGCATGCAGGAACCTGAAGGTATGCTACACAACCTTCAAGGTTCAATGCTACAAGGGATTAGTCCGACCAGTCCTAGACTACGTCTCAGTGATAAGGGAGCCACACCAGCAACACCTAAAGACCACCATTAAGGCTGTCCAACGGCGGGCTGCGCGCAGGATCCTGAACTACTTCAGCCGTACAGCAAGCGCCTCTGAGATGGTCGCACAATTCGAACTGGAGCAGCTACTTCACAGAAGAAAGATTGACAGGGCATGCATGATGTAAAAGATTCTGCATGGCCTTGTTGACATACTCCCTTCCTTTGGGTTGTGTCAGCCTGCTACTCGCTCCACCAGAGGATACCAACAAAAGTTACAACTCCCGCACTGCAGAACGGACACCTACCTGCATTCATTTTTTTCCCTGAGCAATCAGAGTGTGGAACTCACGCAGTGACGAAGCAGTCAACGCACCCACCCTCCCAGCGTTCAGAACTTCGGTTCTGGGAGGGCTGAGAGCAAGCTGAGAAGTGTCCCCATGCCAACTCTGTACAAAGTTTTTAAACCTTCTACACATGCAGCTGTTTTTAAACCTTGTTCGTGTCGTGCGCACTCCAGGGTTGTGGAGATTTTCTTCGCGTAGCTGGAGTATCCACAGTATCTTGAAGAAGAAGAAGAAGTGCTGAATAAGCGATTGGTAAAATGAACTGAACAACATAAAAAGCCACGAATGATCAAATTTTTATAATAAATGTTGTTGAAAAATGTTTTGCCCAAAAAACGAAGTAAGCTCTATGCTTGTTTTGTCGAAAAAGCGTTAGATTCTGTCCATAGAGAACCACTGTTTGATGTTTTATTGCCTCATGGAATGAGCGGAAAATTTATTAACGTATTTGAAGCCATATATAGATCAGTTTAGTCATGCGTTCGTATAGACGATGGGTTAACTGATTTTTTTTAAATGTCCAGTTAATTTATGGCAAAGATGTATATTAAGAATTTGTGTCGCTGTTTATTAATGAAATTGCATCAGTCATAGAAGGGAATGGAATGCATGGCATCCCGTTTTAACCAGGTTTAGTTGAATTGTATCTGTTACTGTTTGCAGATGGCATAAGCACTTCTCTCTGAAACGGCAAGTGGCCTACAGAACATGTAAAAATCTACATTTTAAATATAAATATTGAAAACATTAAAGTCATGGTTTTTCGTAAAGGTGGGGTTTTTTGGAGAAATAAAAAAATAGTATTTGGGTCAGAAACTGTTGGAAGTATTGGATGAGTACAATTATTTGGGGTGTGTTTTCAAAACAAAGATGAATCTAAACAGAGGTGTTGGGGCTCTTGCGGTGAAGCGGAGACGTGCATGCATCGACTGTGTTAGATATGTTAATAAGTTCATTGATATTTCAAAACATAATTTCTTTAACATTTTTGACACGCAAGTTTAACCAGTTGTGTTCTATGCTGCAGAAATGTGGGGTCTACACAGGCTTGATAATGTTGGAAAAATTCACACCCTTGCTTGTACAATATTTTTGAATGTACCTTTGAGAGTTCCCAACAAATTTGTATACGGTGAGACGGGTCGATACCCATTGTATGCAAAACAATGCTGTCAGGTGTAAGAAATACTGGTTGAAACTTTTGACGATGTTTCTAGACTTCCAAAACAAACCTATCTAATGCTACGAAATGTGGATGAGAGAGGTAAAAAGAGCTGGACATGTAAAGGACACCTTATTCTCATTAGGTTTTGGTTATGCTTGTTTGCAACAAAGTGTAGGGTGTGAACTTTTTTTTTTCCATTATTGAAACAGAGATTGAAAGATATCTATGTTCCAGAATGGGATGGCTATGTTAAGGGTGAATAAATATTTAGAGATTATAAACTATTTAAGAACACATTTGAAAGTGAAAAGTATTTTGAACATTAAATGTTTTTTTGCGATTGCTTGGTTAAGCTAATGCTTGTTCTACCCATCGGTGCATCAATTTTTCGGAAAATGTTTAGCAATCATAATAATAATAATAATAATAATAATAATAATAATAATAATAATAATAAAGATACTTTGTGCAAACGTTCCAGAATAGAAGAAAATGAGGATCATATCTTATTCTGGTGTCCATTGTACAATAATTCCAGAAATAAGAATTTGAATATAAAGCATCGATCGTGCATTAAGTATCTACGTAGTGATACTTTGTCAGATACTCGTAAGCTTGATGTTTTCTTACTTTACAACTTAAAGATCAGACAGGATTTCGTAGAAAACCTTGAGTACATCGCCTAACTTTTTTTTTTTAATGAGTCTTGATGTCCAGTAGTTTTAATTTGAATACTCTTCTTTTGTTATTGGTCTAATTCTCCACCTATGTACATCTGTTTTGTACTGTTTACGGACCCAAACTAGGGGCCGGTGGCCTATAGAAATTAAATTTTGTTCGAGATCTCCAAAATCTGCTTTGTTCTGTTTTATAGATCACTTCACAAATTATGTCGTGTTGTTTTTGTTAATTACAATGCATGCGTTTGATTTTGAACTGGTATGATCTAATACATAAAGCTGACTTTGTGTGTGTGTTTGACAGGAATTGAAAGCCACATATTTACACGTAGCGAGCTGAAATTTGGTACATGGGTTCATTAGGCCATTGCGCAGCTTTTTAGTCGCGTGTGAAAAAAAAAAGTTTAACGGAAAATTATGGACTTCTTCAGTTTTAACTGCTTGAGCTGAAATTGATTCACATATATGCATATAAACGCGGGAAAATAATTGGTGAGCATTAGAAATTCAAAAACCTTATCAGTCAATTGTTATCACAGATATTAAACGGACTTTCACAGCTTTTAACAGATTGAGCTGAAAATTGGTACACATAAGTATTCCAACGCTCAAAAAATTATTGGTAAACATGAGAAAGCCTGAAAGCCTATCATCAACCGTTATAATGGAGAATCACAGACTTTCTCAGTTTTTAACTGATTGTGCTGAAAATTAGGACTTATGCATGTCAACGCGGTAAAATGATTGGTGCACATTACACAAATGGGAACCCTGTCAGTTATTCGTTATAACACAAATAACAGACTTCCACAGTTTCTAACTAGATGCGTTGAAAAATAGATTCCAATTGAAAACATATATATAGCATGTTATTAATAGAACTTGTAAAGCTCTTTGGAGGATGCCCTCTTCCACTAAACGCTACCCCCCACATTATTCATTAAAATGAATTTAATGTGAGTAATGGCATTAAGTGGAAGAGGATATCCAAGGGCGGTCAAGAGGCATCCAGGCGGCGGTCAAGAGGAAGGCAGGCGGTGGTCAAGCGGCAGACAGGCGGTGGTCAAGAGGCATTTAAGCAGCTCATTGGCAAATGTGCGGCTCCGCATCATAAACCTTGGTCGGGCCGACTAAATGCCGCTCATAGGACCACTGTCGCGCCTCCTGACAGCCGCTCTGGTGCCAACAGCTGTACGCCCTCATACCGCAGGGTGCAGTCGGCATGCCTACTATTGGCCGCTTTTGGGCAGATTCTTCAGCCGCTTGTGGGCCGCTTTTGGCCCATTGGCCCGTGTGCTATCAGGGTAGTGAAACATGAACTATAATCGTTATCACACATGCAATACAAATTCATAATCATCGCTGTTCTTACTTGTTGCGACTTATCAAAACACTAGTGGTTTTTGTACCCTGGCAAGCCAGGGCACACAGGTTGCTGTTTAAAATGTAGACAGAGAGACAACTGTTGTCTGCGAGTTTCATTTGGACGATGATACCTCCCCATATCCCCCTTGATGCCTCACCATACCTCCCCGCTGATATCTCCCCGTCCCCCCCCATGATGCCTCACCATACCCCCTTGATACCTCCCCGAACCCACTTGATACCTCCCCATACCCCCTTGATACCTTCCGTACCCCCCTTGTAACCTACCTGTACCCTCCTTGATACTTCCCCGTTGATCGTTTCGCAGGTATTGAAGAAAGGAATCGACCATCACCATACCCCCTTATATATACCCGTATCCCCGTTATGCCTACCCATGCCCCTTTAAACCTACCCGTAGCCCCCTTTTACCTACACATACCACCCCATCTCGATCCTTGGTAATAATAATAATAATAATAATAATAATAATAATATTGAATATAGAATAATACAAATAGAAATCATAAAAAACAACAAGGTTTTAAAATAAAATTTGATATAAGATATTATAATTATAATAATAATAATTATTATTATTATTATTATTAATATTATTAGTTTATAAATAAACATAATAATAATAATAATAATAATAATAATAATAATCATAATCATAATAATAATAATAATAATAATAAATAAGTTAAAAGTAAAAAGCCTAAATTAAAAAGAAAAATATCCATATTGTAGTGTAAAAAAAACAAACATAAAAAAATATGGCCCGCGGGAAATTTGAACTTGGGTCGCCTGCACGGTAGGCGAATGTCTTACTAAGTGAGCAACCAAGGCTTCGTATAAAGCCCATCAATTTTTTGGTCTTTATGGGAAAACATGCTGAAACCTCGATTCGATTTTTAATTAATCAAGTTTAATTAGTTAAATACAAAATTTTGTAAAATTGGTGACATGGGTGCAAAAGTGTTTTGAATGGAAATAAAACAAAATTAGCGGTATTACGGAACGGCACGTTCTTAACACGGGTTGAATCGAAACCGCGCGCGGAATGAGGCTATTACAGTTTGTGGACATTTTGTTTATTTTTTTAATCTCAGAAACGGTTAAACGTTCGGTAAGGAAATGTCGGCTATAACGATTTCGCGGGTTTTGAACGCACAGCAGGCCGATCCGCAGCGCCCAGCACCTGCCCAGATCAGCGTCCATACCGGACAAACTTTACAGTAGAGGCGAAGAAGGACTTCTGGCTAAGCAATTTATATATATAGATTACTTTAACGTAAACGTCTTCAAAATCGTTTATATGATACCTGTTTAGTAAATTACTAATACAATCAAAATTACATGGGACATAATCACACACGATGTATTTCCCATACTTTTAGTTTTTCTGGAGATAGTTCTTAAATTTTCTTTTCTTTGTGAAATTCTGTCCCTACGGGTTTGAGCGTGATGTCGGACGGTGGGTGTACGCAGAACTAGCCACATGAGCAGTGTTTATAATAGAACTACATTTGGAAAACCTTAGATTGCTCGTGCATGACCTCCATCCCTCGTGAGACTCACACAAACGCACAATCTATTGCTGGCTCGGAGACCGGTGATAATGATCCAGATCAACAGCGGTTTCCTGCCTATGTACATCAAGGGAGCGAAAGTTGTCCCACCGCCGTAGCTCAAGTGGTAGAGCATTCGCCTGGCAAACCGATGACCCAGGTTCGAATCCTGTGGTGGCCGAAATAAAAAGTGGCCATTTTTCATTGTCCATTTTAGCAGTAGGATTGCTCTGGTGGTTCAGTGGTGATTTAGGACCCTACCCCTTTTTTCCTGGGATGGTTATCCTCGTCTGCCATATCACCAATGGTGGGTGTAGACGTTAAACCTCAATGTTCATATTCGAGTTGAGGAGTCTTCTTCAGAATAAAAAGATGACGAGCTTTCTGCCATACTGGAGGCTTCACTGAGTTCAACACTGCTGGCGCCTGTTAGTTCCTGGGCAGTTGGAACCAATGTGTCAGCATAACCAGCGAAGGCTTCTTTGCTAGAAGTCCTGGCTGGAGTGTGTGGCTCTGACTGCGGAGGTGGTGAACGTCTTGATCTGCACACACACACACACACACACACACACACCCACACACACACACACATGCGTGTACGAGGTGTAAAATGGGGTAATTTGACCTACTTCGCGCTCCTTAAGCGGCGAATTAGGTCAAATTTGTTAAAAAACACAGCTAGGATAAGGAATTTTCCTCGACGATTAGGGTAAGGCAGTGCCTCGACGATTAGGGTAAGGCACCCCTTCAAGAAAAGGGTTAGGGTCAGGGCTAACCCTTTTGTGGAACGGGTGCCTTACCCTAATCGTCGAGGCACTGCCTTACCCTAATCGTCGAGGAAAGTTCAACACTTGACCTAGATCCTCTCTTAGAGGCGCCGAATAAGGTCAAACTTTTTGAGAAAACTGTGCTCTAAAACCTACTTTTTTTTAGCAAAACTTGACCTACTTAGCGCTCTATAGTAGAGGAAATTCGAAAACGGGATGGAAGTTCTCCGTCCCGGATAGAGCACTCCCTTGCACTAAAAACACTCCCATGCACTACAACTGCACTCCCATGCACTAAAAGAGCACTCCCGTGTACTTAGAACAAATGAGGAACGGCAGACAAACGGGGAACGACAAAATTACCTCATTTAGTACTAAAAAAGGCAAATTTCGTTCCTCATTCGTGCCGTTTTACAGGTACACACACACACACACACACACACACACACGCCCGCACGCGCACACACGCACGCACGCCCGCCCGATCAGATATTAAGTTGTGAATATTTGTCAACACAATTTTGGCATGATATGGTATATGGAAGAAGAAGAAGATAAATGTGTTTTCTGATGCCAGCTGCTCATCTGACATCATTTCAGCCCCGCAACCGATCCGTTGGAGGGATATTGATGTCCCCTCTGACTAACGTATTCTCTGTTTGCCTCCCTTCTATTGGCCCCACCTCCTCCTCCTCCTCTCCTCCCTGCCGCTCCTTCTTGTGTTCATCTGACTGTAGCATGCAGCGACGGTTGCAACAACTTTTGCGAACGAACTCGTTAGTTTTGCATTCAGTCCTAGAACTACCAAAGAGTCTCTGCTCTCAGCGTTTAGATCTTCCACACCTGCTCTGTTGTCAAGGGCCACCCCGGACAGCCATACGTGAGGAAAGAACCAGCTTGGAGGGGGAAGCTGATCCTTGTTTGCCCAAAGCTGGGTGAAAGTTTGCCATTATTGACATGGCCTGCAGACTAAGTTTGATGATGACCTCCTGCATCATTCTCTCATCTTTGACCAGCTGTTAGAGAGCACTTTAAGGTTGTAGCGTACTACGAGTGCTGGGTCATTAGTTATGTGACAATTAAAATGTAGGCGACTATCAAATGTTACTCCCAGGTCTTTTTCAGTTTCACTTACGTCCAATTTAGGCTGACGGTCACCAAGTGTCAATGTATATTTTTTTGTAGGATTATTTCTGCCAATATGAAGGACCTCACATTTTGAAGTATTGAAATACAACTGCCATTTCTCAGACCACTCTTGTAAATGTATCAAGTCACTCTGTATTATTATATTGCTGTCACACAAAGATCCATACACAGATGTGCCAACCCTCTAATCTTCTTGTCAGTATTTCCGGACCCGTTTGTCAGTATTTTTTTTACACTTGTCAGTATTTTTTTTTCTCGCAAAACCCAGCCTATGACATTATAACGACAGGCTTACTTCTGAAATAGCAGGCTATTTTCAGTCCTCTAAAATCACCATGAAAATCAGCTTGTTGAACTCTACACTTGTTTTACTCTAAAATCATCATGAAAATCAGCTTGTTGAACACTACATTTGTTTTACTCTAAAATCACCATGAAAATCAGCTTGTTGAACACCACACATGTTTTACTCTAAAATCACCATGAAAATCAGCTTGTTGAACACCACACTTGTTTTACTCTAAAATCACCATGAAAATCATCTTGTTGAACACTACACTTGTTTTACTCTAAAATCACCATGAAAATCAGCTTGTTGAACACCACACTTGTTTTACTCTAAAATCACCATGAAAATCAGCTTGTTGAACACTACACTTGTTTTACTTAAAATGAATGATACTGATAGTCTTTTCAATAAAAGCAATGTCAGCAACAAAACAGTTCTATTGTTTCAATGACTTAGCAGTTGCCTTTTTCAGAAGTGTAACTGCAGCATGGTATTCAGTGTCTTACTTCCCATCTTCTAAGTCAGTTTTATTTTTTCTAACAAGAGAAAAGACTCTTTCACATGAACAGTTGGACACAGGGATCAGGAGAATCCTCAATATGATCTTGGACAGTAAGTAAGCTTTGTGTCTAGCAGATGCAACATGCCTGGCAACATTGTCAAAGCCACCATGACTTATGAAAAAATCGAAGCCACAGACAGTACAGCGTGCCTACTTTGTTGACAGTTTCGACGCAATGATGCATGGATGTGCTTCTGTGTATGAATGCAGAAAATCTTGCAGTCGTTTAGTTGCAGGCATTTTCTTTGATGATGAATCGGCTTCGTCATCAGACTTAGCTGCTTTTCTTTTTCTGGGTCTACCACGTCCTACCACTATTGCGATTTTGAAACACTCCGAAAGGCGGCGAAGACTCTATAATTATGGAGGGAACTCGTACAGGTCTAGCTATTTTTAGACTAGGGTTAGGGTAGGGGTAGGGTCCGGTAGGGCAGGGTTGGGTTGGGTAGGGTAACCCTAACTCAACCCTTTCCTAACCCCAGTTGACGGCAGTCTAAAAAAAAGATCTGTACGAGTTTCCTCCATTATAGTCTTCAGCCCAAAAGGCTGAGAACGAGTGTTTTTATTGGACAAATGGATCACGTGTTTGATTCGGGTCTAGCGGTTGGGTAAGAATCACGCGCGTGCTTGATTCGGCTTTCATCACGTGATGGATTAGGGGTACAGTCATGAATCAAAAAGCGTGTTGGAAAATACCGCAGGCACACAGCGACGTTCAGTGAGTGCATGAGTACTGTTCTAAGACCAGAAACCGATACAGAAGCACTGCTGGCAAAGATAAACGATCGGCAACTTCTCCTCCTTATTCTATAAAAAAAAGAATCCCTATGGATGACACCAAAGCCTCCACCCTGTGAGAGCCGGGGGAACGAAGAAAACAAATATCCCAGGGGAGGAGGGAGAGGGGTGGTGGTGGTGGTGATGGACTAAATGACGGGTTCGTCACCTAAAGAAACAAATAAATCATTAAAAAATACAGTCGCAAACAGCGAGCAAACACTGAGCAGCCTACGGGAGCAACAGGCACTGGCAACTCAAGGAACCGACCCGACGTTTGACTCGTTCTGATTTTGGACTGTTTTAAAGTATTTTCTGACATCGCTTCATCTGGCTCTTCCTCTATCATCAGTCTGTTTGCAGTTCCATCTGTGTGTACTAAATCCTATGGTGAACGTGCTTTCTCTTATCGGGGTCGTGGTATATAGAACAAGCAGCCTGTTTGTCTTAGGAAATCATCTTCAATTCAATCATTTACACCTCCCCTTAAAACTCACAAGTTTCCTTCCATCCATTGAAACGAATGATACAAATCGGCCAAGTCATAGTTCTCGCATGTTTGTGCGCATCATGAGGGTGTGTGTTTGTGTGTGTGTGTGTGTGGGGGGGGGGGGGGGGGTGTGAGTGCGCGCGCGCGCGCGGGTGTGTGTGTGTGTGTGTGGATGTGTTAGAGGGATATTAGTGTTTATATAAGTTCACTGTTAATAGTCCATTAGTTTTCCTCGCTTTGTTTTACAGTTACTTGTTCTGTATTCATGTAAGCGCTTCTGAGCAAGCCTAAATTATCCTATCCTATTCTATCCTGTCCCGTAACCCGGAGGTCGTAAGGGCACCACAGATGATCGTTTAACAGCATACTCCATCTTTTTCTGTCCTCAGCAGCCCCGATGGCTTCGCTCAGTGTCAAACCAGTCCATTTTCGAATGTTGTCCTCCCACCTCTTTTTCGGTCTCCCTCTCCTTCTGCCTCCTTGCACTGTGCCTTGCAGAATGGTCTTTGCAAGGCCTGATGATCTGGTGACGTGGCCATACCATCGGAGTTTCCGTTTCTTCACCACTGTGAGCAGGTCATCGTGTTGTCCAATGGCTTGTGTGATGGTCTGTCGGACTTAGTCGTTGGTGATGTGTTGGGTATAGGAAATGCCCAGAAGTCTTCTGTAGCACCTCATCTCCACGCTTTGTATTCTTCGTTGGAGATCTGCTGTGAGGGTCCATGTTTCGCAAGCATATAGGAAGATGGAGATGACAAGGGAGCGCAACAGTCTTACTTTGGAATGTAGACAGATGGTCCTGTCTTTCCAAATGAGCTTCAACCTTGTTAGGCAGAAGTTGTTAGTGCGATCCTGGAGAGGACTTCCTGTCGGGACCCATTGTCTGATACAATGGCTCCTAAATATTTGAAGCTATGCACTGTGTTGAGGGATTGGCCTTGGACATTGATGCCCGTGTTGATGCCATTGGTGTTGCTGGTCATCATTATGGTCTTCTCTGCACTTATTTCCATTCCATAAGCTCCGGAGGTGGTGTCAAGCCTCTGTACAAAGCCTAAATTAGGTGGATAAATAATAATAATAATAATAATAATAATAATAATAATAATAATAATAATAATAATAATAATAATAATAATAATAATAATAATAACTGTAAATGTATTTACCTTGACTTGCAGCACATCACTCCAAAAAGAATGAGTAACAACAACACTGCAGCGGAGATGCCCAGCAAAATCACTGCTTCCAAACCTGTGTGTGTGGAATGACATAAAACATATAACATATATGACGGTTCAGTTAAAAGGGCAGAAGCAGGCCTATGACACGCATAATCATCTAAATAACCACACTTGCAATACTCATCATCATCCGCATCAGAAGAAATAGAAGAAGAAGCACCTGATACACATTGGTCGAAGGCTACTAGAAGCATGCTGTAGTAGTCGCCTCAACAGGCCATAAAGCATGCTCTGATGCTTCAGAGCTCTGCTTCCTATACGCTTCAAGCCCTAGGAGCATTGACCAATGAACTCGAAAATAGAAAATGCAAGTTTCGTCTCCTCTAGGGGACGAATTAGGTCAAACTGTATTCGTTTCTAGGTCAACTGTCTTTTACGAACCGTTTGAGAATGTTTTTGAACCGTTTGTTGACGCCAGATAGTGTCCTCATTTGGTTTGATACATTTTGAGAATCCAACAAGGCAAATGGGTTTTTGAGATGAAAAGAGCGGAATGTTGTAGAGCAACATTCTGAATATATTTACAGTGAAATTGCGCTTTTTCCGTCACTATAGCGCTTGAAGCGTATAGGAAGCAGTGCTGTGAAGCATGAGAGCATGCTTTATCGTCTGTTGAGGCGACTACTAAAGTTTGCTTCTGGCAGCCTTCGACCAATGTGTACCGGGTGCAAGAATAAGAAGAAGGAGAAGAAGAAGAAAAAGAAGAAGAAGAAGAAGAAGAAGAAGAAGAAGAAGAAGAAGAAGAAGAAGAAGAAGAAGGAGGAGGAGGAGGAGAAAAAGAAGAAGAAGAAGAATGACAACAAAAACAGAAATATTAATAATACACTAAAATTATCACCTGTGCTCCGGTCCTGATTTGGCTCGGAAGAGTCCGCTGGACCTAAAGCAATAATCATGTAATGTAATGTAATCACCTTTGTTAGAATGTCATAAATCCGAGAGAGAAAGAGAGAGAGCGAGAGAGAGAAAGAGAGAGAGAGATAGAGAGAGAGAGAGAGAGGGAGAGGGAGAGGGAGAGAGAGGGAGAGAGATAGATTAAGTCATAATTCCAATAAAGCAAACAATTTTTAGGCAAACCGGTTTTTATAAAATATATCGTGTAGGGTGATACATGAGGGGAAAAAATGTGCACATTCCAACTTAACATTCGGGTACTAATAATTTTAATTTTGCAGTGGTAGTCGTAGTAATGTTTGTGTTCATCGTAAGGGCAGTGTATGTATTATTTCATAAAGGGCTCTGGTAACTCAGTGATGTCTATATTAACTGTCCGTGTATTACTTATGGTAGTCTAAAGCATTCGAAGCCAAACCTCCTCTCAGAGACCAGTGTCCTCAGAACCCCCATGGCTTTGCTCAGTGTCAAACCAGTCCATTCTCGAGAGTGGTCCTCCCACCTCTTTTTCTGTCTCCCTCTTCTTGCCTCCTTGCACCGTGCCTTGCAGCATGATCTTTTCAAGGCCTGATGCTTTGGTGACGTGGTCATACCATCGGAGATTCCGTTTCTTCACCACTGTGTCATCGTGTTGTATAGTGGCTTGTGTGATCGTCTGTCAGACTTCGTCGTTGGTGATGAGCTGTATATAGGAAAAGCCCAGAAGTAGCACATCCTCTCCATGCTTTGTATACTTCGTTGTAGATCTGCTGTTAGGGTCAATTTTTCGTAAGCGTATAGGAAGATGGAGATGACAAGGGAGCCTTGGAGTGTAGACCGATGGTCCTGTCTTTTCAAATAAGCTTCAACCTTGCCAGACCACAGCTCCAGAAAAAAGAATTTATCTTTTGTAACTGAAAACCGTATATTTGAAGGTTTTATGTTAGACTCTGGAGAGGTTGAAGCCAATTTGGAAAGACAGGACCATCAGTCTACATTCCAAGGTAAGGCTGCTGCGCTCCCTTGTCATCTCCATCTTCCTATATGCTTGCAAAACATGGACCCTCACAGCAGATCTCCAACGAAGAATACAAAGCATGGATCATGGAGATGAGGTGCTACAGAAGACTTCTGGGCATTTCCTATACCCAGCACAAAACCACCGACCAAGTCCGACAGACCATCACACAAGCCATGGGACAACACGATGACATGCTCACAGTGGTAAAAAAAACGTAAACTCCGATGGTATGGCCACGTCAGCAGATCATCAGGTCTTGCAAAGACCATCCTGCAAGGCACAGTGCAAGGAGGTAGAAGAAGAGGTAGACCGAAAAAGAGGTGGGGAGACAACATTCGAGAATGGACTGGTTTGACACTGAGCGAAACAATCAGGGTTGCTGAGGACAGGGAAAGTTGGAGTATGCTGGTTAATCGATCATTTGTGGTGCCCCTACGACCTCCGAGTTATGGGATAGGATAAGATAGGATAGGATGTTAGGGTAAAAAAAAAGTCTTTTTATGGTAATATAGTAAAAAAAAAAAAAAAGGTACAGTAGGTTGGTTTTCTTTTCTTGTTTTCTAAACTGTTTTTTTGCCTTGGGAGCGATTTTTTTTTTTTTTTTTTTTTTTGCAGACGATCCCAATGAAATGTTTAGGGTCAGACAAAAAAATTAGGGTTAGTCGGAATACCATAAACAGAAGTTGGATTTTTTTTGTGGGGGGAGGGGAGAGGGAGAGGGGGAGGGGGGGGGGGGTGGCCTTAGGTTTAATCTTATTTGCTACCAGTGAGGCAACATTCAAGGTGAATTTGAAAAAGGATCTGTGACGCTTAAATGTGTCAAGGCTAGTCTTTTTAACATGTGCACCTGCTTTTCATATAAAGCAGGAAAATAAATTTCCTGGTCGTTCTTTCAAAAACTACGATTATTAAGACACGCTGTTTTTGACGTGGTGGGAGCTTGGTCAACTGCAAATATACAGTCTACTTACCAAATGAAAGGCTGTCGCAGTTTACAGAACTGTGCGTGAAGTTTGGTTCTGAGCAGACCTGACAACCAATCTTCGCTTTGTCATCTTTAGTCTTGTTTGCCCGGAATGCGATCGTATAGGTATACAACTTGCAGTCGTTCGCTGTGCAGGCACAATCATTCTCATCAGTAGGTTTTGCACTGATGGTACTACAAGGATAGGTTGGATTTGAGTTACATAGCGAGAGTGGCGCCGCACCAGCTGGTCGTTCAATTTCGATCCGGATGAAGTTGGGTTGCACAATGCAGTGCTTGATGGCTGAGCTACTGAAAATGCAATCCACATGATCTATCTGACCATCCACAAATTTCGGACAGATTGACGCAATATCTGCTGCCTGTGCTGTAACATAAACCAAACAATAAATACAATTAAAACTTAGTTCGAAATGTACAGCCCATAAGTATGACTCTCATGAACCTTACAAATCTTATTAACAATACTCAACATAAAACGAAACGGCTGCATTAAAACACAAAGTAATGTAAGCTTTGATCCTGAGATGACCATGACCTCGGCTCCATATAACTACAGCACAAGTTCTATAATAGCAAAGCAACAGCGATCTTAACCTTTTGATAACCTTGACCTTCGCTTGACTTCTGAGGCTCATGTACAATCAAATCAATGTTGATGCACAATGTGGGTCAAATATATACACGTTCCACTGTACAATGACACACATGTGTGGTTTGGCGTGTCTTCTTGACTTAAGGTAAAGTGCACAAGGAAAAATGTAGGGCGATTGCTGAAACCTTAAGGTAAACTGGTAACAACTTTGAGGTGGTTAAAAACGTCCAAAGGAGACAAACATGGCAGCGCGTCGAGTTGTAGACTGTTCAATGTCCAACTGATAGATGATAGATTTTGAAGACCGAGTATAGATGGAATTTGCCTATCCTATCCTATCCTATCCCGTAACTCTGAAGTCGTAGGGGCATCACAGGTGATCGTTTAACCAGCGCACTCCATCTTTTTCTGTCCTCAGCAACTCTCATGGCTTCGCTCAATGTCAAGCCAGTCCATTCGTGAATGTTGTCCTCCCACCTATTTTTCGGTCTCCATCTTCTTTACCTCCTTGCACTGTGCCTTGCAGGATGGTCTTTGCAAGGATTGATGATCTGGTGACGTGGCCATACCATCAGAGTTTCCGTTTTTTCACCACTGTGAGCACGTCATCGTGTTGTCCAATGGCTTGTGTGATGGTCTGTCGGACTTCGTCGTTGGTGATGTGCTGGGTATAGGAAATGCCCAGAAGTCTTCCATTGCACCTCACCTCCATGCTTTGTATTCTTCGTTGTAGATCTGCTGTGATTGTCCATGTTTCGCAAGCATATATGAAGATGGAGATTTAATAATAGTAATGAGGAAAATCGCAAATAATTAAATTTGTACTGGAAGTGTGAGATAATTGGGAAAGAGTGAGGAGGTGGGCAGAGGAGGAGGGGGAATGAAGGAGGAACAAATGTTGGTGGGATAGGATAGGATGGGATAGTGGTGAAAAAACGGAAACTCCGATGGTATGGCCATGTCACCAGATCATCAGGTCTTACAAAGACCATCCTGCAAGGCACAGTGCAAGGAGGTAGAAGAGGGAGACCGAAAAAAAGGTGGGAAGACAACATTCGAGAATGGACTGGTTTGACACTGAGCGAAACCATCAGGGTTGCTGAGGACAGGGAAAGATGGAGTACGCTGGATAAACGATCATCTGCGGTGCCCCTACGACCTCCGAGTTACGAGATAGGATAGGATAGGATAGGATAGGATATGATAGGATAGGATAGGATAGGATAGGATAGGGATAGGAGAGGGGTATATTGGTAGAAAACTGACAAGAAGGTGTGTTGGTCAGTTAGTTAGTTATCCATTGTTTACAGGGTCCGGCGGACTGCAAAGAGCCGAATCAGGACCACAAAATCAAGATTACAACTTGGCTGAAAGAGGACTCACCCCTGATCGGCATAAAAGATCTGCCGAAACAACCCCAGTGATAACACTGAAGGCACTCCACCAGCCGGTCACTGTACAATATAAAGGCATCCCCGCAGGGGACGCTGAGGCTGTGCTCTAATTTATCGGGTTGTCTACTTTTTTATGTTAATTCCCTGTGGCCTGGAGTCATCCTAGGCAACAAATAATTTGGGATTCCATGAATTCTCTGTAACAACCACACCCGCCAATGTTACGCCACATAAACTGCTACGGTGACGTCTGAAAGGCTGCGAGGTGGCATGCTAAAGTGATCAGCATCTGGGGTTGACTTTTGTAGGAGGATGTTGTCCCTGTGTTCCCTATTTAAATCTCTCATTAATGTAAGTTTCATCAGTGTACTACGTTCGGGACTATGAAGGTGCAGTTGTTGTTAATGAAGGGGCAAGTTTTACAACGGGATAGGTTACATCTGTACATTTTCAGGAAATTTTATCCACTTTGATTTCAACATACCCAACTACCTTAAACTCATGGAGGCACATGAAACAATGATGTCGCACTATTCGATTACCTTTGAGACCATATATAAAGTAAACTTTGGAGCGCCGTCTCTATAAGTGAGAGAAAGCTGGGTGGTTGTAAGAGGTATAGTTACATTTCTTTCATATAGTATTACCGTTGTTAACATCAGTGGGTACATTATGCATAATGGAACCGGAGTGTAGATAGGCTTACAGTGTTGGCGGTTACCTGAAGTACTTGTGGTCGCTGTGGGAAGGGCTGTCGTGTAAGCTGGAAACAGACAACATAACAACACTTTCCCAGTTTTATCTTGATTGACACCTCAAACAAATGAATGACGCTAACACGGCCATTATACTGCCTCCTAAAAGCCTTTTGTGGCCTCATTTTGGAGCACCCTAACATAAAATAAGAAAAACGGATCGCAAACCTGGGAGCGGCACTTCAAATGCTGCATTGTATCGCCGCTAGATCAAAGCCTGTTGGACACCTGCCGTTAATGTAACCAAACAAAGCAACAATCATGCCAGTGTTATAAGCGAAAAAATAAACATTACGTAAAGTTATTGCTTTCTGAATTTATCATCATCATCTTCATGCATAATTATGCTTATGTTATTAAAAAATCTGAAAAGCTCACCTAATTGCTTAATCGTTCTCAAGAGCTGCTCAAAGCTCTGCCGGTACAGAATCTAACCCAAGCCTCCCCAAGCGTCCACCTGCAGCCATTGGGCGCATAGTCTGACGCCCAGACAACTGAGCACAATCCTGAGCGACTGGGGATGGGGAGAAGGGACCTAGTGCGTGCTGGCTATATTTGGGTAGCCGGCATTCACCCGTCTAAGACAGGGTATTTAAAGACCATGCGATGGAATTGTAGTGGGCACAGACTACCGGCCCTTTCCTTAGATTCCTTCATGTAGAGAGCATTAAGTCAGAAAGCATCTACAGAATGGAGACATTTTGTCTCACAAAGGCAGCTGCAGCATAGCTGTAAGCTGAAACGTCCATCAGGTTACCGAGTAGTCCGCGACATGATGTCAGCCGTCATTCGCAAGATGACAGTTGCCGATTCCATCAAAATGACCGCGATCGAACTTCGGACAACATTATAAGCATTACTCTCGCTCTGAAAGTTCCGATGGCAGTTCAGCTGTTGTCATTTTGCCGACTTTCAAGCAATATTTATGATCAGCATATTATGCTCATGCAACGCAAGACCTACGCAAAAATACGAAAAATGGATTTTGTGCTAGCCCAACCCCCCAACAAAAAATGTTGGTTTCAGTGTTCTAGCCTAGGTTCTGAAATGTGGCGTTTTAGTCGGATTGAGTTAAACGATCCTGCTTTCGGCTAGTGCCTTGAGAAACGTTTTGAGCCTTTAAGTAAATTATCTAAGAAACAATTCATTTTTATATCATGAGATATCCTGGGGTGCTGTTCCTACCGAATGTCGATTCTCAGTTCCGCTAATATGGAGTGAGCGTAGTGGTGATGATTGGAAGGTTGTTGTTGCATCAAGTTTTATTCATCAGATTAATATAAGTTGCACTGATAAATTGTGATTGGAAGGATGAAGTGGAAGATTTATAGCGCACAGAAGCATGAAAAGAGGTCACATAAAAAGATCAAAGAAGAAGAAGAAAAAGGAAAGGAAAAAGTAGAAGAAGAAGAAGAAAATTCCATGACCAGGTACACAAGGCAAAATTCCTCTGCTGCCTTCAAGCGTCCCTCTGAAACTTTTGGTCG
Source organism: Oncomelania hupensis (assembly GCA_036898135.1). Classification (NCBI taxonomy): domain Eukaryota; kingdom Metazoa; phylum Mollusca; class Gastropoda; order Littorinimorpha; family Pomatiopsidae; genus Oncomelania; species Oncomelania hupensis. The sequence goes on from CM072520.1 coordinate 58,797,254, forward strand.
GGTACATGACAGAAAGGAGACCGGCAGAACGAAGAATAGACATAATAGAGAAAGACAGATGGTAGACCGGATAAAATGGAGAATGGATTAAAGGGAGAACGGACAAAAGGAAAAATTGACAAAGGAGAGAACAAACAAAAGAACCAATATTATGTTCAAGTCTTTGTTTTTGTCTTGTGTGTAAGTGTTCATATACGCTTGCGAAGCATGGACCCCCACAGCAGACCTACAACAAAGAATACAAATTATGGAGATGAGGTGCTACAGAAGACTTCTGGGCATTTCCTATACCCAGCACATCGCCAATAGAGCTGGGTACCGTGGGAAGAAGAATTATGATAAATCACTGTTTAGAACATTAGCAAAATTTAAACCACAAAATCAAAATAAAACAAAAACATTCAACGGGAAAGGTCTTTGAGAGCTTTAAGAATTCAGAAGGATTGGCGACTGGTACCATGCTCAAACACGTGGATAAGCTGCCGTTCTTATAAGTTATTCTTCAACAACAGCTGCTTATCCACGTGTTTGGGCTTTAGACTCGATCTCTGGGCGGACAAGATGTCGCCCACTGTCGCGTTATGTGTTGTTGAGATTTCCCAGTAAACGGACCTTGGACACCCGCACCGGTATACCGTACCGTCGCGTTTCCGAACCTGAATACCTAATCGGTAAAACCGTCCAGCCCTAATCATCAACGACGAAGTTCGACAGACCATCACACAAGCCATTAAATACCACGATGACAGTGGTAAAGAAACGGAAACTTCGATGGTATGGCCAGAGCATCTGGCCTTGCAAAGACCATCCTGCAAGGCACGATGCAATGAGGCAGAAGAAGAGGGAGACAGAAAAAGGGGTGGAAGGACAACATTCGCGAATGGACTGGCTTGACACTGAGCGAAACCATGGGTTAAACGACCATCGGTGGTGCCCAACGACTTTTTGGTTACGGGATGGGATAGGATAGGATAGGATAGGTAAGTGTAACCTCACTGCGGTAAGCTAAGGAAAATGAGTCCATAGTAAAAGACTAAGACGACAAAAATAAAAGAAAATAAACAAAACAAAACAATAAAAAGTTAAAGGGCAAAGACCATATGAATCCCACGAACCTTATGGAAAACGCAATATTTAACATGGAAATTTTATAACGACGATTCTTGCCCTGTTACTTACGGATAAATACGTTTCCAACGTAATATGAAGAAGGACCAGGGTCGAGCTGAAAAGGACCAGGGATAAAAATGACGCTGTAGTTGAAGTTGCCATCAGAGATGGAAGATGACAGTGACAGTTTGTGTGAAGACAAAGAACACGTTCCATTGTAGAACTCTGCATTCGTAGACGTGTCTGTATATGGAGATTTGATGATGTTGCCAGCTAATATTACCTGTAAAACGATAGCCAGAAATTATAACTGCATTACGTTCCGAAGTAAGATTATTTACAAGTACATGTATTATACATGCAAAGCTAAGCCGTTTCGCCCATTTTGAACAAAATTATACTCACGATCACGATTTATTTTTTATTTTAACTGTTTTAATACAGCGCTTTTTCAAGCTCGAGAGCTGCTCAAGGCGCTAGACGAAACAGATTCTAACTCCACCCCCCTCTCCAAACATACCCCTCCCTCCCCTCCTCCCTCCCTTTCCTCTAACCCCCCCCCCCCCCACCTCCCCCGTGGCGCCCAATTTCAGCCTTGGTCACCAACCTCCTCAACATCATCAGCAGCAGTATCATCAACAACAACGCAAGTGACATCGCATGCGTCAAATTAATACTCGCATTCAACACCAACAAAAACCACTATACAAAATAAAATTCGCCTCTAATGTCAAGAACACTGAAAGAGTTGAGGTTTTTTTAATGCCAGTACACCAAACCAAAGCAAGATGATTCCCGTCTACATATCCACCGACGGAGTGACGACAATCTTTAAATAAAATATGGAAAAACTGACCGCTCCAAGTTGGGAGTGCTGCTGCTTCCAATCGCAGGAGTAGATTCCATTGGACGAGAAAGCCCCAGTGAAGTCACATCTTGCGGACACCGTCCACGAGTGTTGGTCCAAAGCCACAGCACAATTGGACAAGGTGGACTTCGCTGCGACAAATTATAAACATGTACTTTGTTTTACAGATGGATAATCCCGGTGGAACATTTAAAATCAAAGGAGAACAACTTATTTACGTAATTGTTTTAGCATTGCTGGACATTTCCCATACACAGCACATCACCAACGACGAAGTCCGACAGACCATCACACAACCCGATGACCTGCTCACAGTGGTGAAAAAAACGTAAACTCCGATGGTATGGCCACGTCACCAGATCATCAGGTCTTGCAAAGACTATCCTGCAAGGCACAGTGCAAGGAGGTAGAAGAAGAGGGAGACCGAAAAAGAGGTGGGAGGACAACATTCGAGAATAGACTGGTTTGACACTGAGCGAAACAATCAGGGTTGCTGAGCACAGGGAAAGATGGAGTACGCTGGTTAAACGATCATCTGTGGTGCCCCATCGACCTCCGAGTTATGGGATAGGATAGGGGGTATATATATATCAATTGTTGCGATTGCGATTCTGTTTCATCATATATTGTAAGTGTAGTGATCACCTATATAATGATGTTTGTGTGAATGTATTTATGTGCGTTTGTGTCTATGCGTGAGAAAGAGAGAGAGAGAGAAAGAGAGAGAGAAAGAGAGAGAGAGAGAGAGAGAGAGAGAGAGAGAGAGAGAGAGAGAGAGAGAGAGAGAGAGAGAGAGAGAGAGAGAAGTCGAAGTAGAAACCTTTAATAGGATAATAGCATTAGGTCCTTTGGACCTGTTTTACAGCTAGTCCATAATAAACAATGCAAAAACAAACAAAATAATTAACATAAAAGAATTTGAAACAAACATATTCCTTAACTACGGTAACAAATCAATAAGCAAATTAATGCATGACCAGATCATCAAGTTTAAATTTTATATCAAATTAAATAATATTTAATTTGATATAAAATTTAAACTTGATGATCTGGTCATGCATTAATTTGCTTATTGATTTGTTACCGTAGTTAAGGAATATGTTTGTTTCAAATTCTTTTATGTTAATTATTTTGTTTGTTTTTGCATTGTTTATTATGGACTAGCTGTAAGACAGGTCCAAAGGACCTAATGCTATTATCCTATTAAAGGTTTCTACTTCGACTTCTCTCTCTCTCTCTCTCTCTCTCTCTCTCTCTCTCTCTCTCTCTCTCTCTCTCTCTTCAAATATTTAACTTGATATAATATTTAATATTATATCAAGTTAAATATTTGAAAAGAGAGAGAGAGAGAGAGAGAGAGAGAGAGAGAGAGAGAGAGAGAGAGAGAGAGAGAGAGAGAGAGAGATACACAGACAGACAGACAGATAGACCAACAGCGACAGACATGAAAGAAACAATTTGACGGAACTTACAGACAACATTGGTCTTGCAAGTGGCGGTACCATTCTGGTTACTGACCATACAACTGACTGTTGCATTGTCAAAGGTGCCTCCACGACTTGTGGAAGTCACTGTCAGAGCCGCGGAACCAAATGGATAACGTACGGCTGAGATTTCTGGATTGCTAACCCCTTTAACCACACATGACGCTGGTCCACAGGTAAAGCCCCACGTGCTTCCATCATGGGCAAGCTGGAGGTCAACACTAGCGTTTTGACTGAAGCCGACGCATGTCAGTGATTGAGGTAATCCTTCTTTTACATTGACCCATCCTTGATAGCAGTATCTGAAAGAAAGCGACAGCGTTCCTGAAATCAGATCAACATTATATAGGATTAGGGTAAAATAATAAAAAACTAATTGCAGTTACAAATAAAGAAATAAGTATTAATTAGCGAATAGAGATAAATAGATAGAGAGGGAGAGAAATAGGGGGGGAAAGAGTGGGAAGGTGGAGGAGCGAGAGGGGGTGGGGGTGTGGTGTGGGGGGTGTTGAAGTGGAGAGAGAAAGAACGGAGGAGGACGTGATACAGAGCGGTTTTACAACAGGTCAATTTAAATTTGGTTGTGTCTGTGTGAGAGAAAGAGGGAGAGAAGTCGAAGTCGAAGTCGAAGTCGGAACCTTTAATAGGGTAATACATAGCATTAGGTCCAGCTAGTCCTTAATAAAATTGTAAAAGAAACAAAAATAAAAATAAAAATTCAGAACAAACAAAATAATTAACATAAAATTGATTGCAAACTAACACAAACCTTAACAATGGTAAGAATTTTTAAAACAAATTACTAAGAAAATTAATGTACCGAAATACACATACTCCCTCCCCCCACCTCCCTCCAATACCTCTTTCCTACTCCCACTCTCCCCACCCCCTCCACCACAACCACACACATACACAAGCTATTTCACACATGAACAAATTAAACTGTCGCAAGATAGGAAAGAACAAAATGTATACAATCATCTTAAATATTAGGAGCAAGGGAAAATACAAATGTGTAGAGTCTAATTTTAAACAATGATAATGATTTACTTTCCTTGATCTCTTGTGGGAGAGAATTCCACATACTTGGACCAGAATACGACAGAGATGTTTTAAATATTTCTAAGCGTGGCTGTGGCAAGGTTAAATTATGTCTGAAAATTGAATAACGAGATGAAGGTTTACTAAAAAGTACTTTTAAATATTCAGGAGCTCTATTGTTTAGTATTTGGTACATTAAAACGGCTTTATTGTAATTAATGTGTTTGTTAAGGGGAAGCATACCAGCTAGTTTTAATTTTGAATCAGTTTTCTTGATCTTTCCAAAGCTTTTGATCTCGTCAACCACCAAATACTGCTTCAGAAACTTGAACTATACCTCAATGGCTCAGTTGCGTTAAATTTGTTTCGTTCCTATCTTTATGAACGTACGCAATTTGTACATATTCATGGACTAAATTCCTTTGTAGGCCATATAATCCATGGGGTTCCTCAAGGATCGGTTCTAGGTCCTATTTTATTTTGTATTTATATTAATGATTTACCACTATATCTCTCAGATAATTCTGTTGAATGCCATATGTTAGCTGATGACACGACATTGCACAATCAGGGGAGGAACATAGGTGAAATTCAGCAATCTCTACAAAGCTATGTTTGCTCTTTTAAGAAAAATTAGAAAGCTTATGTTACCACTAGAAATTCAAATTGACCTGTTTGAGAAAACTATAGTTCCTATTCTGTTATATGGTTCAGAGATATGGTGTCCTCAAATGAGTGACCTTGCCACTAAACTGCAACTGCGTTTTTATAAACTAATTTTAAAGCTGGGCAAGTCTACTCCCTCTCAAATGATTTTTGGTGAATTAGGGCAAGTTCCTCTGGAGTTACAGGCAAAGCAAAGAATGTTAAATTTTTGGTATAAGCTTGTTCACCCTGATAACAGTAATAAATTGTCCAGCGTTATGTACACTTTTTTGTTTCACATTGATTTGCATAAAGGTTATAAATCTTCATTCCTCGATTCAGTGCGGAAAGAGTTAAATAATCTAGGACTTGGTAATTTTTGGTTAAATCAGGGGCTAACCAATGTTTTGCCTTCTGCTTCAGTTTTTAAGTGTACAATTAAACAACGCCTACATGATCAGTTTATTCAAGGCTGGTTCGAGGAAATAAACAATAATGAATTTTACTATAATTATCGAATGTTTAAGCTACATTTTGAATTTGAAAAATATTTGCATGTTCTACCAACAAATCTTGCAATATCTGTTCTAAAGTTTAGGACACTTAACCACAGAATGCCAGTGCAGAGAGGCCGATATTTTAACATTCCTAGACACGAACGTGTATGTCAAAAATGTAATAGTGGCGATCTTGGTGATGAGTTTCATTATTTATTTTTGTGTTCACATTTTTGTAACTCGAGAAAAGATTTATTAAAATCATATTATTATAGATATCCCAATGCCATCAAATTTCAAGAATTATTGTCATCTAACAAAAAGTCAGAATTATTAAAGCTTGTAAGTCTAATGAAATTAATAATTAAACAAATGTAACGTTTTTATCCCATGTCAAAAATTAATATAGTTCTGATGTTGACAGGTTATGTGTAATAAAAATTATTTCAATAGTTTGTCATTGATGTGTTTAGGTTGAATTGTATTGTTAGTTATGATTCATAGTTGTTGTCCCCAATCAAGTTCTTTTTTTTTCTTTCCAAGTTCTTTTTTTTTCTTTCCCCCACTCCATACCTCTCCCTGCCACCTCCCCCCACTCCACGCTATCCCGCTGTATAAATAAATAGTTTAAAATTTTTATTTTTTTTTTAAATCTAAAATGTTAATTAATTATTTTGCATTTTTGTGTATATTATTTTAACCATGTCCATGTGCCCTTAATGGGTTTTTCTGGAATAAAATTTGCTTTGCCTTTGCCTTTGCCTTGCCTTACAAGGTGCTCTTAACAATGTTGCTGATTGGTGCAGGTTAAATCATATGTCACTGAATCCAGCTAAATCAAAAGCAACAACTAGACAAAAGCATCAGCGGGCTCCGCTTTCCCTTGATTTAGTCGTGAATGGAAATAATATTAAACAGGTTGAAAGTCATAAACTTTTAGGTGTCCTCGTAGACAACAAACTGTACGTGGAAAGGCCATCAGAGACTGTGCACGTAGCAACAGCAGCTGTGATCGACGACAGCTTTGACAGCGAGGAACTGTTGGAACTGGGAGACTTCCATAGCAAAGAAGGCATCGATGATGTTAAGCTAGGACCAAGCTTGACGGAAGGTCAAAAGATGGAGCTCAAGGACCTAATGGGCGAGTTTCCGTAGCCACCATTCTTGTGCTACTGCCCTGGCACTTTTAACTGACAAATGGCTCTCTGCAATGAATAGTGAATGGACGTGGTGTTATTGTCCCAACTAAGGTTGCTCAAAATGATGACACCGAGAAATTGAAACGAGTCGACTTGCTCAACGGTTTCCAAATTGATGACAATACTAATGTTCAATTTAGGGTACCATTAAATGAACAAAAACGTCTAGTTACCTGTCACACTCCAAAAGAGGAGCAAGAAGAAAATAGGTTCCATGTTAGCTCTAAAGACTGCAAGCCACACTGGCATAAAAAAGACAACAATGGCAAGCCCTGCGTCAAGTGTGTAATGACGTCATTTTTGGGTTTGTTTGCGCATGCGTTGTGGTGAGTACAAAACATATGGGAGAAAAACAAAATACAATACAATACAATACAATACAATACAACTTTATTCATCCCAAAGGGCAATTACATTATAAGTTTATGAGGCAGCATAAAGAAACTCAAAAAATGTATCATAAACCAATTTTTGAAAAAAAAAAAAAAAAAAAAAAAAAAAAACCAGAAATACATAAATTTAAAAAACATCACACAAGCACACACACGCGAATCAAGATCACAAGTGTTATCACAAAAGTCAACAAAATTCAACAAGTTGATTAAAAAGTTCAGCCAGTACACATAGACACTAAAGGGAGACTTTCACTATATAACAAATAAGATCCCCAAAGTGCAGAAAACTAAAAGCGGTTAGTACTATTAAGCAGTCGGATTGCACTGGGAATAAAAGATTTAGAACGCCGATTTCCTTTACAGATGGGCATAGCATATCGGCGTCTGGATGGCAACAGTGTGAACTCGGGTTTCAAACAATGTTCCTGATGACTATGAAGGATGCTCCCGGTTTTCCGTAAGATCTGCTGATCACAGAAAGAAGAAAGATCTCTCTGCCTAACTCCAATAATCTTTGAGCAGACATTGACTATGCTATTCAGGCTGTTCCTATCCTTCACAGTCAGACCGTGAAACCAACAGATAAAAGAAAAAGTCAGCAAACTTTCTATAAAAGACTGGTAAAACAAACTGAGGATCTTTGTGTTTACAGAGAAGGATTTTAGTTTCCTAAGAAGATACATTCTTTGCTGACCACGTTTGACAAGACTGTGGGTGTTGACATCAAATTTCAGCTGACTATCAAAAACTGTACCCAAATAATTATATGTGTCAACAACTTCCACATCTTCACCATGAATAACACATGGACGGACATCATCCTTCACTGTCCTAAAATCAAAAAGCATTTCTTTTGTTTTAGACACGTTCATTTCCAAAAAATTATTATCGCACCAGTTAACAAAATCAGAAAGGGCAAGACCATGATCGTTTTCCGGGCCCTGAAAAAGAGACAACAAGGCAGAGTCATCTGAAAATTTAACTAAAAACCTACACTCTTGGGTACTTCTGCAGCTGTCAGTGTACAAAATAAAAAGCAGGGGAGATAACACACATCCCTGAGGACTCCCTGTATATGTAACAGCAATATCAGAAAAACAACCATTAACACAAACTCTCTGCTGTCTATCAACCAGAAAATCCAAGATCCACAAAACAAGTTGGTCAGAAAGCCTAAAATCCTCAATCAATCTTTTCGCCAGAATATGTGGTTGCATGGTATTAAATGCAGAAGAAAAATCTGCAAAAACGAGGCGTGCGTGTGCCTTTGGTTTTTCTAGATGCTTGTACAGAGTATTTAAGATGAACAGCTTGGCGTCCTCCACCCCCCTACCAGCCCGGTAAGCAAACTGCAGCGGGTCAAGAAACTTTTCAGTCGCACTCAAAACCAGAGCCTTGATAATTTTTTCAAGAGTTTTCATCACAAGAGATGTGAGAGCAACAGGCCTAAAGTCGTTGGGTTGTTTAGGGTTAGACCTTTTGGGTAATGGGACAACATTAGAAAATTTCCAAAGAGATGGTATTTTCCCAGAATCGACAGAAATCAAAATCGATAATTATTATTTCCAATGACTATTTGTTAAAATTATATAAATACAGGAAGTACAGCTGGGAATAAGAAACTTTGGTAAAACACCAGACTGAGCAAATACAATTTTGAAAAAATGAATGGAAGTGACGGAAAATAACAAACGACACACAAACACACGTTTCCCTCCCATAACCTCCCTTCAAACCTCCAATGCCATGATGGCGTACACCCTTTTCATTAAGTTTTTTTGGGGGGCCGGAGTTCTCACAGGGTTCGTACGCATCCCTAAAAACCCCTAAAAGCCCCTGATTTTTGGATCCTCATTTTAGGGCCCCTAAAAGCCCCTAATTTTTGGATTAAAAGACCCAGAGGCCCTAAAAGCCCCTAAAAATGGAACTTACAGCTGTTGAAGAAATGAAAGCGAAGGTTTGAAGCTGAAGCGAAAATAAAGAAGGTGAAAAAATATAATTTTGGGGGGTGGAAATCGAACATGGAGTACGACGCTAAATTGTCGTCTGCTCTGTTCAAGGGAGACTACCCCCTAGCATCGTTTCGGTTACATCCCTTGACAGTACCCGGATGTGTTTGTTGTTGTGAGTTACGTTACGTTCGGCTCCGCCTCATCTTGAGTTGTGATTGAATCATTGACGCCTGAGTGTTATGCCGGGATGGGCAAGTGTACGAGTGTGCAAGTTAACGACTCTTGGCTGAGCCATGAAACATTTAAAACGTGGGTTCGTCCTGGCGAGAACAAATATAGGGCACAATGCGCTCTCTGCAAAAAAGCCATAGAATTACTATTTAGGGAAAATGGGTGAAGCTGCACTGTCGTCCCACGCCAAAAGCAAAAAACACTTAGAACTTCTCAAAGCTAGCAAACCTGCTGTGCCGATCGCAGACTTTTTAAAATAATCAAGCACCATCAATTCGACTGCAAGTCAATCCAACTCTGAGCAGGCTGCGTCATCATCGTCAACAGCATCAGCGTCTGCATCAATCACCTCTTTTAGCCATTCAGTGACAGATGTATTGAAGGCCGAAATAATCAAAAGTCAAAGTCACGGGAGAAGCAAAACGCTATCAAAATATTACAACAGAACATCGACTCCGAGTTGGACAGTATCAAAGAAATTCAATAGATCTATAGAGCTCTGTGCAATTTGTGTGCCTTTTATTAAATATTTTCTCAACAAATTTAGTTAATCTTTTATTGAATGATTTTAGTTTGTTTTGCCAAGAAAAAGAGACGTGGAAATAATTGACTTGGTGAGTTGGTTAGTGCCTTTTAGGATTTAATTTCTTCTTTTATTGCGCGAAAGGTGGCCCTTTTTTTTTTAAATTTTGGCCCTAAAAAGACCCTAAAAAGGCCCTAAATTCTGTCCCTGGGAAGGTGTATGAACCCTGTTCTCATGTTTTTGACCAAGATTGCGGTATAACAAAAAGGATATTCGGGCTCTATCCCTTGCACATTTGCATGTGCTGGATGAAGTCATATTCAATCAATTCTAAATTAATTTGGATCGCGAAAACCTCAGCGTAGGATTGGAACCCAGCCTATCTGCCCAGTTATATAGGCTTGCTATGACACAGTTCTTGTCCTGTCTGATGACGTAAACGTATATCACCCTCCTTGGCCTCTACCATCCCAATTTGGAAAACATTTGTTAGAAATCTCCTTTCGGTCAGGGTGGGTGAAGAATGACCCACAATGTTTAGGTTTGAATGAGCAAAATGCAACAGTGACTGTATACGTAGTAGTGGTTTATCCCGTTGTTAAGAGCCAATAGAAGCAGAATTTAGAGTTGTTTTGATTTCGCAATGCACATCGCTCAGTAAGCCTACCATTCACATCTATTTTATTATTATTATTATTATTATTATTATTATTATTATTATTATTATTATTATTATTATTATTATTATTATTATTATTAGTAGTAGTAGTAGTAGTAGTAGTAGTACTAGTAGTAGTAGTAGTAGTAGTAGTAGTAGTAGTAGTAGTAGTAAGGGGCGAACGTATGTGACTTAGGTACGAGACTATTGAGGTCACCGAGGGTTTTCTCCGGGCGCTCCGGTTTCCTCCCTCCCTTCAATAATGGTACAGGACGCAGTCAATATAAAAACAAAATTTCAAAAATAAAAATTAGATTTTCTTTCTGTCTTCTAATAGCGATGTCCCTGCCTTTACACCACCTGTTTGAGTGATGGATGTGTATTTGGTGTGTGTGAGGGTGGATTAGACAGGTGAGCGTGCATGTTGGTATAGATCGCCGCGCTTTGAGCCTGATTGATTTGGGGAAAGGCGCGTATATACAGTAGCATCCTGTATTATTATTATTATTAGTAGTAGTAGTAGTAGTAGTAGTAGTAGTAGTAGTAGTAGTAGTAGTAGTAGTAGTAGTAGTAGTAGTAGTAGTCTTCTGGCAGTCTAGTAGAAGAAGGGTCAGGTTAGGTTGTGATTTCAAACTCCGGCTGAACCATAGTGGACAACAGAAATCGTCTAAAATAAAATCACAAGCTGTAGATAATTTTACAAACCATAACCAACTTTGTTAGATAGTTAATTAGTTATTCATTGCTTACAGGATACAGCGGACTGCAAAGAGCCGATCGGGACCACAAAATCAGGACCACAACTTGGCTGAACGAGGACTCACCCCTGATCCGTATAAAAGATCTGCTGAAACAACCCTAGTGGTAACACTGAAGACACTGCACAGCCGGTCACTTTACAATAAAGACATCCAAAGCAGGGGACGCTGAGGATTTACTCTAATTTATCGAAAATCCGTTTACAAAAACACAATAGAATATAAACATCATTATACAATATCAACAAAACACATACATATAAAATGCCTACATTGCTAAATAATAATATCATAGGGAACCTTAGTGACCAGTTGGCAAAAAGCGTTCAATATTCCCAAGCTGATACAACAGACCTCATACACAAGTGAGGAGTTTTGGAAGAGTTTTCAAGAAAAAAGGTAGGTGACTGGTCTAGCGAAGAAGATAGTATAGTAGATTGATAGAACAGAGTAGGAATGAGAAAGAACAAAGGACGAAAACAGTAGCCAGAAAGTGGGGATACTATTTATACGCAGGGGAATAAACTTTGTTTTAGATCTGATATCGAGTTTACTAAAAGAGCAAGACACAGAAGCCTTATTACCAAACAACTTAAACACAACAAATATAGTACGAACAATAGAATAATAGGCTATCCCTGTATCAGTTTTTAGTAGGCCTACTAGTACTAATCTAGTACTTAATACTATTACAGGACTAAAGAAACAAATAATATTAAATTAATACTAATAAATAGTAATAGTGCTTCACCTTAGTCTAAGCCTACTAATATTATTATGAATAACTTTAAGATTATGATTTTATGAATGTGCACGTTCAACTTTGGGCTAGATATTTTACATTATATATTGCAGTATAGATACTCATTAAACTACTTTTCTTCATATGAAAAATACGAAAATGCTACACTCTTCAACATCTTCCTAGAGCGCATCATGTCAGATGCCCTTGCGGATCATGAAGGCACAGTCAGCATACGGGGAAGAGCAATCTCCAACCTTCGTTTTGCGGATGACATTGATGGATTGGCTGGAGAGGAACAAGAACTTGAACAGCTTGTACAGAAGCTTGACACCACATCCAGAGCCTATGGAATGGAAATAAGTGCAGAGAAGACCAAAATGATGACCAACAACACCAATGGCATCAATACGGACATCAAGTCCAAGGTCAATCCCTCAACACAATGCATAGCTTCAAATATTTAGGAGCCATTGTATCAGACAATGGGTCCCGACAGGAAGTCCTCTCCAGGATCGCACAAACAATTGCTGCCCTGGCGAGGCTGAAGCCAATTTGGAAAGACAGGACCATCAGTCTACATTCCAAGATAAGGCTGCTGCGCTCCCATGTTATCGCCATCTTCCTATATGCTTGCGAAACATGGACCCTCACAGCAGATCTCCAACGAAGAATACAAAGCATGTAGATGAGGTGCTACAGAAGACTTCTGGGCATTTCCTGTACTCAGCACATCACCAACGACGAAGTCCGACAGACCATCACACAAGCCATTAGACAACACGATGACCTGCTCACAGTGGTGAAAAAAACGGAAACTCCTATGGTATGGCCACGTCACCAGATCATCAGGTCTTGCAAAGACCATCCTGCAAGGCACAGTGCAAGGAGGTAGAAGAAGAGGGAGACCGAAAAAGAGGTGGGAGGTCAACACTCGAGAATGGACTGGTTTGACACTGAGCGAAGCCATGAGGGTTGCTGAGGACAGGGAAAGATGGAGTGCGCTGGTTAAACGATCATCTGTGGTGCCACTACGACCTCCGAGTTACGGGATAGAATAGGATAGGATAGGCTACACAAATCAAAATACTTATAACAAATCAATTCGCAATGCATATATTACAAAGCTGGGTGAAGCGATGAAGGCTGTAGGGTAGGCCTAATCAGAACATGTCTCACCAACTACGTGGAGCTGTATAGGAATGAGTAAACTAAACTTTGTCGTGTGAAGACGCTGAAGAGCACGAAAAGGGAGGTAACAACTGTGTACAATTTAGGTCTGAAGTCGTTCCCAGTATCCCTCAGACGTGATGTGGAGGAAAAAATATAGCTACCAAGATTTTTAATTTGAATCCTTAAAAACATCGCTTGGTTTACTTTAGTCAGGACACGGCCATTTATATTGGATAAACCGATGCTGTGACTCGGTTTTACCATAAAGAGGTCAAATGAAAGCATACAATGAAGCAAAAAATTAAAATTAAAATTAAATTAAAAACAAATATTTAAAATAAATCACAATCGGATGAGTCAGTTTAATATAAAAAATGGTTTATGTTCAGTTATGTGTGCGTGTGTCTGAAATACATTTTAATAGCTTGTTATTTTTATTCATTTCACAGGCTAGACCCTGTGATTTAGCCTACTGGGAACAGCGGAACACGGTCTGCTACTGAAGAACGGAAGAGAAAAAGGGAGAGAATCACCCTTAAGTTAATTTTCTTGTTGTTACAATGGTAGACAGCATTTATTCCCCTTGAATCTATTCTTACTCTCTCTCTCTCCCTCCCCTCTCTCTCTCTCTCTCTCTCTCTCTCTCTCTCTCTCTCTCTCCCCCTCCCCCTCTCTCTCAACGATTATTACTATTCCAAGTTTTATTGATTTAGCCTTGGGTACTTTAGCTTCAAAAGAGGACCAGCCGATGTTTAGACCTATTCAATTATTGACATTGTGATTACAAACTAGCACTTTGGGCTAAAGGGGCAGGTTGCAGGCCACAGTTCAGTCAACGCTTTGTTCAGCTCTTTGAGCTTGTAAGTGCACTATACAAGAAGCTGTTTTGATTTTCGTTTCTTTCTCTAATAAGACCACAATGCTGAATGAGATACGGCTGTGTTCTTTCCTCTTTACTGTGTAGACTTTGAAAGGGGAATTGAGGTTTATTAAACACGTTTTAGTAGTAGTAGTAGTAGTAGTAGTAGTAGTAGTAGTAGTAGTAGTAGTAGTAGTAGTAGTAGTAGTAGTAGTTACTAGTTAACATCATGGGCTTCAGCTCAACGGGTTTACTTCAATAGATTTTACCGAAAATGAACATAACCACCTTGATTGCTCGAACACGCGGGGGTTTAAGTTTCTTTCCAAGCGCCTTTAGCGTTCCTTTGAACATTAAAGTGCGCTTTGAAAAAAAAATGTCTTCTACGTTTATCCGACATCCTTTTAGTGTTAATCCACTTACAAGAACTATCGTGCACCAACCCAATGCCCCTGGGTACCTACCAGCGATGATAAATGTATCCGCGACAGCCGCAGTGATTTTCCTCACATCCGGATCCAGTTTGTGCAGACTTCCTGTAAGACAAGACTAGACAACCTGGCTTGGGTGAATCCAATGTCGATCTATGAATTTGACAATCCTACGATACATATTAAAATTGTCAGAATTACAATCTTTGTAGTGATTTTATATAAAGGATCTTGCATCTTCATCGACACATAATAATAATAATAATAATTTATTTTGTATAGCGCAATTCAAACATAAAATGCTTCACAAAGCGCTTGATCACACGCAGCCACACACAGATACACACGCATAATAAATCTATTCTGCATTTAAAAACAAGACAACATGTAAACCTAGTAAAGGTAACAAACCAACAAATAAAAGTATAAAATCAGTCAATCAATCAATAAACTATAGATTGAATGTTGCGCCGCAGGCAGCAGGAACGTTGTGTCTTGTATTGTGTCGTATTGTAAAGGCAGACTGCATCTTACATTGAGAAATTTTATACCTGTATGTTCGTAATAACCTGGACTTTGTGAAATTAGTTTTTATTTTTATATTGGCCACTGTCTTGTGGTCATTTTCGAACATTTTTAAATTCCATCTGGCTCAATAGCAATAGAAAACAGGAAAATTTGATTCACTTTGTGAGTGGTGCTCACTTTGAATTTAATAACTATCTTTGCGGGCCTACGGACTACTGCTGATAAGGTTTCACTTGACGTGCTGTGTCAATCTACTGTGTATAAACAATAACCAGAGGGTATGCACAATACTCTTTTAAAATTGCAAGAGGGGTTTCATGCAAACTAAGACAAGTTATTTCCAATAATGGAGATAGAAAAGATTCGCTGGTTAGGCCAGTTTTGGACGACAGCGAGGACCAGACTACCATCTCACATTCACCGACACCTCTGTCTTCTTGGTATTCAACGGCGTCCTTCGACGAGGCGCGGGACTAGAGCCGGGCGCCTGTGTCATCAAAGGCGTGACATTCCTCCTGTAACTCTTATACCTCCTGACACACAGCCTACTTCTGCAAACTTTTCACCTCATCGGTCCCTCAACCATGGTCATCATAGTCGTAATTCATGTATTGTACTGAGCTCTGGCCACACACAGAAAGGCAATATCATTGCCATCAACGTCCGCCAGAGGCTTGATGATCAGCTGCGAGTGAGCCACTTTAACTGCCAGTCAGTGGGGCCCAAGTGCAAAGAGAAGCGCACTAGGATCGTCGAGTTCGTGAGGGACGAGCGCGTTGACGTCATCTTTCTGACTGAGACTTGGTTGAGGTCGGCGGGCGATGACGCCAAGTGCGCCGACCTCACCCCACCTGGTTACTACCTCAAGTCTTTCCCGCGTGCCTCGCGGGGCGGCGGTCTTGCCGTCATCTATCGCGATCACCTCCCCGTAACACTCACCTCCACCTTCCCATTCGAACACTCCAGCCTTGAACTCCTTCAACTTACCATCAGCACTCCAACTCCTGTCCACATATTCTGCCTGTATCGCCCTCCCCCCAGTAAGAAAAACAGGCTCCAAGATTCAACCTTCATCTCCGAGCTTCCTGACCTCCTCGACTACTGCAACCTGCTGCGTGGCAAGTTTGTGATCGTGGGTGACTTGAATGTTCATTACGACGTCCCCACGAATCCCCTCACGAGCAAGGTGCTTGAAGTTCTAACGCGGTTCAGCCTGATGCAGGGCGTACGGGAGCCCACCTACTACAGAAGCGGCCACATAATCGACTGGGTGGTCTACCGTGACGACGATCAGCTGGTGAACTGTTGCACTGTGAGTCACATGCTCTCCTCAGACCATGCAGCTGTACTCACCACCCTCAACGTGATCCCGCCACAGAGGCCGCCTGTCTACAGAACTGTGCGGGATATTAACGCTATAGACAGGGTGGCCTTCAAAGCTGACATCATGGAGATGCTACTGGGGCTTGGTGCTGAGCTCACTGCCCAGCAGCTGGACGACGGCCTCCGTGGACTATTAGACAAGCACGCCCCGGCCACTGAGAAACGTGTGCGGGCTGGTCGCACGTCTCCATGGTATGCGGCAGTTGGTGATCAGCTCCGTCAGGCTAAGCTTGAGCGACGCCGCGCTGAGAGACGCTGGTTGAAAACAAGACTGACTGTTGACAGACAGAGTTTTGAGGTGGCGAGGGGGGTGGTGGCTGAGATTGTTCAGAAGGCCAAAGAAAACTACTGGAACTCAAAGGTTTCCTCATGTGCGTCGACCAAGGCTCTGTTCAGCACCAGCAAGCGTCTACTTGGCAAAAGCAAGGACTTAATGTTGCCCACTAACATTGCTCCAGAGCAAATCCCTGACGAATTTGCGAACTTTTTTTATCACCAAGGTGCAAGCTATCAGAGAGGAGTTAGACAGCGTGACCCCTACACCCTCCTCGCCGTTCACTGAGGACGTGAAACAGACGGCGTCCTTTAGTGGATTCAGGCCTGTGACCGAGGATGAGGTTTGGCGCGTCATCACCAGGTCAACTCCCAAGTCGTGCGCCCTTGACCCCATCCCCGTCCCACTGCTTGTGGAATGCCTTGACGTCCTCCTCCCTGCACTCACCTTCATTGTCAACTCTTCCCTCCTCTCTGGCACTTTCCCTTCCATCTTCAAACAGTCAATAGTCCTTCCACTCCTCAAGAAACCCTCACTCGACCCTAACACGCTCAAAAACTATCGCCCCGTCAGTAACCTCTCTTTCCTCTCCAAAATCACAGAAAAAATGGTTCTTTCTCAGCTTTCTGACTATCTTCATTATTACAACCTCTTTCCTTCTACTCAGTCTGCCTACCGCCCAGGTCACAGCACCGAAACTGCGCTTGTCCGAGTCATGAGCGACCTCCTGCGCGCGATGGATGGTGGCAAACTCTCCCTTCTCACTCTCCTTGATCTTTCGGCTGCTTTCGACACCATTGACCATCAAATTCTCCTGGATCGTCTTCGCCTTTCTTTCGGTCTTTCAGGCTCAGCTCTTAACTGGTTTCAGTCTTATCTGTCTGACAGAACTCAAATAGTCTCTACTTCCAAACGCTGTTCTAGACCTTCAGCTCTTTCTCTTGGGGTTCCACAAGGATCGGTCCTCGGACCGGTTCTCTTCATCCTTTACACCAAACCTCTATCATCTCTCATTAGCCACCACTCAGTTTCCAGTCAGTCATTTGCTGACGACACTCAAATCTGTGACTCTTGTCTCCCTGACCAGCTCGAAGCCACCGCCCTTCGTGTGCGGGATTGTGTTGATGACGTCAGGCGTTGGATGACGTGCAACAAACTTAAACTAAATGATGACAAAACTGAAATCCTTCTCATCCACCCCCAAAACAAACCTCTTCCTCCATCTGCTCCTTCTGTTATCTCTATCGGCAACTCTGACATCACACTCTCCACCTCGGCCAGAAACCTAGGAGTCACCTTCACAGACACCCTCTCCATGGACAAACACGTCACGAATATTTGCAGATCTGCATACATTGAACTTAGAAACATCAGTACCATCAGACACCTCCTCTCCTGTGACGCCACCAAAACTCTTGTCTGTTCACTCATTCTTTCAAAATTTGACTATTGCAACACTCTTCTAGCAGGTATCCCTCAGCACCTCACAGACAAACTTCAGAAGGTACAGAACTCAGCGTGCAGACTCATTTTCAAAGCAAAAAAGCGTGATCACATACAACCCCTCATGCTAAAACTTCACTGGCTCCCAATATCCTTCCGCATCAAGCACAAGACTGCCAACCTCTGTTTCAACTCGTTCACTGACCCTCACTTCCCTGTCTATCTCTCTGAACTCTTGCTTCCATACACTCCCTCCAGACGCTTACGCTCCTCCTTCGACAGAAGAATCCTCTCCATCCCACGCACTAGAACCAAAACCTTCGGTGACCGCTCTTTCTCCTTCCACGCGCCTACATTTTGGAACCAGCTCCCCTCCCACATCCGTCATTGTGAAACCTCCCCCACCTTCAAGAGGTCCCTGAAAACTCACCTGTTCAAGTGTGCTTATGACCTGTGACGTTCTCGCCTTGCCTCGTTCTCGGCCCGGGTGTTGTATCCTAACTGTCTATGTGACATTTATAAATTGTGTTCATTATTTTTCTGACAGAAAGCGGAAAGCGATCATGTACAGCCAATCGTTTTATTATTCTTGTTTAAACTTGTTAACTGGACTTTGTTAATTCACGTATTATAGTTAAACTTGTGTTGTATGCGTGCTGTGTGAGTGTATCTGCGCACGCGTGTGTACTACTGTGTTAGTCAAATTAATTATATATGTGTCTTAACTTACTTTTTATGTCATTATCTGATTGATTTTAGTCGCAGTTATAGTTCTTTAAAGGTTTTAAAAGTAAATTGTTAAGCGCTTATAGCTAGATTAATAGGTAAGCGCTATATAATAATTGGACTTTGTTAATTTACGTATTATAGTTAGACTTGTGTTGTATGCGTGCTGTGTGAGTGTATGTGCGCACGCGTGTGTACTACTGTGTTTGTCAAATTAATTATATATGTGTCTTAACTTACTTTTTATGTCATTATCTGATTGATTTTAGTCGCAGTTATAGTTCTTTAAAGGTTTTTAAAAGTAAATTGTTAAGCGCTTAGAGCTAGATTAATAGGTAAGCGCTATATAAAAAGGCCTGTAATAAATAATAAATAAATAAATAAACTTATATAAAATAAATGAATAATTTCACAGAAAAAATTTAAGAGAGGGACGTTAATACCAAAAGAGGCAGATCAAAAATGCCTCATCTAAGATGTAAAGTGTAAATGGTGGTGAAATACAGCAGTTTTAAAAGTAGAATAATCGTTGAATAACTAAACATCGTTACAACGTATGACAGGCCAGATGAAGAGAATAAAAGCTTGTGTAATGGCATTAATCTGGTTTAAAAAGAAAACATATTTGTGATTCACATAATAATAGTAACAACACCAATAACAATAATAATAATAATAATAATAATAATAATAATAATAATAATAATAATAATAATAATAGCAGTTTCTAATTTCATTTACAGTGAAAACAAGTTAAGAGGGATCAAATGTCATTTAAAAAAGCGAACCAATTTTAAGACAAGTACACGCATACGCACATGCATCCACGTACACACGCATTCACCCACACATTCACACACACACACACACATTCACACACACACCCAAACACACACACACACCCCTACACACACACATTTCAGGTATCAGCGCAACAGGGTGTCCGCAAGGGAGGATGTTCTACAGGTGTAAGAGGAAGAGATAGGTTTTCATTTGGGCTTTGAAAGAGTCAAGAGATGGAGATTGGCGAAGGCTGCATGGGAGTTTGTTCCACAGGGTAGGAGCATAGACGGAAAAAGCTCTTTTGCCAAATGTTCCAAGAGAGTAGCGAGGAACTGTCAGAAGAGAAGCGTCTTGAGAGCGAAGAGTGCGGGTTGGCTTGTAAGGGTTGAGACACATAAGACACACTATTCATCTTTGTTGTTCATTGAGAAATAAGGTTAAAGGTCACAATGGCTGTTGTATTCGATGTTAGTCAGTTAATTATTTAGTTAGTTAGTCATTGTTTATATAAAGTCCAGCGGACTGCAAAGAGCCGAATCAGGACCGCGACTTGGTTGAAAGAGGGCTCACCCCTGATACGTATGAAAGATCTGCTGGAGCAACCCTAATGGTAATGCTGAAGGCGCTCCACCAGCCGGTCACTTTACAATAAAGACATCCCATGCAGGGGACGCTGAGACTGTATTCTAATTTATCGAAACCCTTTAAGAAACAAATTAGAATATAAATATAATTCTAACAGACCTCATACTGACTGATCTAGCGAAGAAGATAGAAGATGGATAAAACAGATTAGCAACGAGAAAGAACAAATGAGAATGACAGAACCAGTGGTAATTTAAAGCACTAAATTTCGACAAAGTGGGGATACAATTTATACAGAAAACCCAGCATCCCAACGGTGATGGTATTCGTACAGTTAATCAGAGGGAAATCAATTCCAGTCAGAACCAAAAGTGACAATTCAAATGTTATTCTATCCTATCCTATCCTATCCCGTAACTCGGAGGTCGTAGGGGCACCACAGATGATTGTTTAACCAGCGTACTCCATCTTTCCCTGTCCTCAGCAACCCTGATTGTTTCGCTCAGTGTCAAACCAGTCCATTCTCGAATGTTGTCCTCAAACCTCTTTTTCGGTCTCCCTCTTCTCTCACCTCCTTGCACTGTGCCTTGCAGGATGGTCTTTGCAAGACCTGATGATCTGGTGACGTGGCCATACCATCGGAGTTTCCGTTTTTTCACCACTGTGAGCAGGTCATCTTGGCCCAATGGCTTGTGTGATGGTCTGTCGGACTTCGTCGTTGGTGATGTTAGCGGTTGGTTTGAGCGAGAAAATCCCCACTTAATCGTTGTGTAATGTATTAACAATGCGGATTATAGGGTGAACCCATTTTCACTAACAGTAAACAAAGCCTTCCAATTAGGCCTTAAAAAAAAAACATTAAAACATTTTATTTATTTATTTAATTTAAGTTCTGTACACATAGTAATTTTAGACCAACAACAACATTAAAAAAAATAATTAATTAAAACAATTAAAATTAGAATTGTAACAATTTTACCAGCTTGGACTCCTACTAAAAATGTACAACATTCTTGCCATCAAACTTTTTTTTTCTTGCATGTGAAGGTACTACCCAAATATATGTCAACATTAAAACAATATATAGAATAGTTCGTGTATCTTTGTCAGTCTGTGTGTATGTATGTGTGTATTTATTTATTTATGCGTGTGTATGTGTGTGTGTGTCAGTGTGAGTGAATGCCTAGAAAAATTGAACAATCGTTAAATACAATATTTGAAATGTACTTCTTCAGTAGTTAAAAGCAAACTTCAATTAAAGACCATTATATAGATCTAAAAATACAATGCAATACAAAACAATACAAATATAATACAATACATCCCAATACAATACAACTTCAGTTAGTTTAGCTTAGTTTAATAGATTAAAGTCCCTGGACACAAGGCGTATAAGGTACTTACAACTTTATCTCAAACTGAGCGCTTATAGCGGCAGCAAAGAATGAACATTGAACTTTAACGTCTACACCCCCACCCCCCTCCCCACTTGCCGATATGGCAGACTGGGAATAAAGGGTAGAACACTGAACCATCAGAGCAACCACTACTTCTAAAATGGACAGGGAAAATTGCCACCTTATCTTGCCTATCACGGGATTCGAATCTGGGCCGTGTGGCGGCAGCATTAACACCTCGAACGCCTCAAAAATACATAAACACAACGAACAATCACAGTTCATTGGTAAATATGGTAATTATGATGGCCAATAGGGGACACTAGAGCGCGGGCTTGATTTTCATCAGACTCATTCAACATTTAGCATTCTTTGGGCTGTTACGGGCCTCAGCTTCAGCACTGGCAATAAACAACTTGCAAATGCTCCCGGATTTTTGTTTTGTTTTGTTTTGTTGTTGTTGTTGTTGTTGATCGATGAAAGGGACATAACTTAGCTCTGAATTTGATTAGGTTCGTGAGAGAGAGAGAGAGAGAGAGAGAGAGAGAGAGAGAGAGAGAGAGAGAGAGAGAGAGAGGGTGAGAGAGAAAGGGGAAGTAATTTCGTTCTCACACGCTCCGTTCTATTATTCCCCTTTGCTTTGATCCATGAAAGACGCCATTTTCTGGTGCGGTATTCTGTAAGAATAGACCAATTGCAGCCAATTTTGCCTGAAAGCAAGAGACTCAAGCGGGGTGGTCTTAAATATTAAACATAATAATAATAATAATAATAATAATAATAATAATAATAATAATAATAATAATAATAATAATAATTCCCAGTTTAAAGAAAAGGCATGATAAAGTGTTTAAAAATGCAAATGTACAGAAATAAAGGAAATAAACAAAGAAATTAATAATAAATACATAAATAAGGTAATTAATTAATTTATAAGAGACCTTTCTCTGCACGCAACGAAAAGAATAATGCTTCAGAAAATCCATCCAATATATTAATAGTACGTAACGGATGGATATTTGGTGTGTGTCTGTTATAATAGCTACATGTAACTGAAAGCAAAATATAACTGGCTCCTAGATCAAAATAAACTGTGCATGTAAGTCATGTAAGTATCACTGTTAACTACCGCACCCACAAATTCACAGATTCTCACTAACACAGGCAAACACCAACACAAATATAAATTCCACGCTCTCAATACTGTATATAACTAAACAACAATATTTTACATCAATCTTTCACACCACGAGTTTCAGGTAACGAATTTACGAATTTCCCAGCCGGCAATCTTTTGTCCCGAGCCAAAATAATCAAGACTTGTTACCTGTGGTAGCCGTAGGAAGTCTGTACACAAGTACACGAGCAGTTGATGTTTGTAGACAGGCAGATAAACACGTCTGTTTATCTGTCTGAGGTCGCATTGATATCTTCTGTCTGCATAGAAGATTTGCTGACAGCAGAGTTTGTGGGTCGCTTCCCTTGGTAGCGGCGACCACTCTGTGTTCCCCAGAAATCCCTTCTTACGATTCACCTTGATTCACCTTGTGTGTCCAAGTATAGGAAGCTAACCAGCCTCCCGTAGGCAGCTAAAACAATATATGTATATATATATATACACTCGCCAATACTCTGATTATTATAATCATATTATTCGTCTGTTTCATCCTTGCTCATTTCCATTAGTTTCTTCACTCTTCCAATTCCGCTCCATACGTGATCGTTTCTTGCCTTATCCCACAATGTTTTCCATATCTAGGTATAATTACTTCATGAATGAAAATTACTATCAACATACTCACACCTTCCATTCATTCTACATTATCTACAACTCTACAATTATAGCCTCATGACATTAGTAACATTATTACATCAATGAAAATTATATTTCATTTCAGTGGATCACCATCTCTCAACACAATACATCCAATGCAAAAATATACTTCTCCAACATTTTACAATCATAAAAACATTATAAATACCTGTAATCTTTACAGCACAATACAAAATCCAATTTCAGAGAGAAAGTCCACCGAACCTATAGGCCTACTCCTTGATAAATCCTCCGATGCTTTCTACCTCTTAAATCTTCCCAAAAATCTTTTTTTTCTTTCTTTTTTTCCCTATACACCTGACACTTTGACTTCACAAAACTTCACACCTTGGAACACAATCCTGAAGGGAGCTTCAATTGCCCTTACTCCAGGCTATTCATTATTTCATTGGTTCAACATTTTCAACCAAGGGAACTTTGAATATATTTATTCAAAAAAATTAATCATATTCTAAAAATAGAAACAATGTTGAAACTAGAAAATTCCCGTTCTCTACAAATACATTGACTGTCATTTTAACCTGCAGTTAATTCACCATTTTACTACTGTAGTACTATTTGTAAAAAGAGAACCTGCATCATTCTCAGCAAAAGATCAGAATTTACATTATGCACAAACAATTTCAATTCAATTCAATGTTTTAACTTCACGTCTGTTGACAACAATGTGATTTTAGACAACAAACAAGAATAAAACGGAAGTCAAATAAATAATTGAATTTAAAAATAAATAAAATAATTGAACTAAATGTATAAATAAACATGAAAACATAATAACACATTAAATTTAATAAATTAACAATTGTCAAAAACAGTGTATTTTCACCAGATTAAAATAAAACACGCAACAAATTGTTATAAACAACTTACACAAATACACTCCATTGTCCTCAACTTCAAGACTCGCCTCATGTCCTCACTGGTCCTACCTGTAAACAGTTAGTGTACAATTGAACTTTTAAACGTCTGACGGTCGATCCCCCTTCTCTTTTCATGCACAATGACCCTGAACTTTTGTGTGTGTGTGGATACCTGCACTACACAATACTACGTAATCATCATCACCATCTTCTTCTTATTCTTTTTCTGCTTCTTCTTCTTCTTCTGTTCTCTTTTCTCTATCATCTTCATCAACAACAACATCCTCCTCATCCTCATCACCACCATCATAAGCAACATCACCATCATCATCATCGTCGTCATTATCATCATCATCATCATCATCATCATCTTCATTATCATCATCTGTTGAACTTTTTTTTTAGGGTGGATGCAAAATTAAACGAGAAATAAAAAGAGAGTAAATACAGCAAAGTGCACTAGACTGAAGTTCGACCTGGACAAACTGCAAGACCCGGAGGTGGCAGAACTATTTCAAGCCACAATTGGAGGGAAATTTGCACCACTGCTCATTTTGGGGGCTGGGGAAGTAGATGTCAACACCATGACCACCACCTTCAACTCAGCTGTGACAGATGCTGAGATCCTTGCCAAGCACCGACCAAAGAAGAAGCCGTGGATCACACCTAAACGTTTGAATCTGTGTGATAAACGAAGAGAGATAAAAAAAAAAAAGAACACCTCACAGGGAGCTGATGTCTACCGAAAAACCAATGACATCCGAAAAGGCATGCGCACAGCAAAGGAGAAATGGATAAAAGATCAATGCCAGGAAATAGAGAACAGTCTGAACAAGAACAACAGCAAGAAGGCCTACAAGACTGTGAAGCGGCTGACAAGTGTTAAACAGCCCAAGTCTAAACGATCCAAAGCAAGTCTGGCATATGCCTTACAGAAAAACAAGAAGTCTTGGACAGATGGAAAGATTACTGCTCTGACCTTTACAACCATACACCAAATGGAGACCCATCAGTTCTAGCATGTCCCGAGAACAGAGAAGAAGAAATCCTCCCAATTCTCCTGGAAGAAGTTGAGGCAGCAGTGCAATCGCTAAAGAAAGGGAAGTCAGCGGGAGTGGACAACATACCCGCGGAACTGCTACAGGTAGGAGGAGAAGCGATGATTGATGCCCTCACCATTCTCTGTAACAAGATCTGGCAGAGTGGGGAGTGGCCTACATCATGGACCCAGTCGCTTGTCATCACTCTTCCCAAAAAAGGTAACCTTCAGGATTGTGAAAAATACCGCACCATCAGCCTCATCAGCCATCCCAGCAAGGTCCTCCTGAAAATAATACTCAACAGATTGAAACCCCAAGCTGAACAAATCATAGCTGAGAAACAAGTAGGACTCAGGGCAGGGCGAAGTACCACTGAACAGATTTTCAACCTCAGAATAATCTGTGAGAAATACCTACAGCACCAACAACATCTATATCATGTGTTCATAGACTTCAAGAAGGCGTTTGACCGAGTCTGGCATGCAGCTCTATGGGCAACAATGAAAGTGTACAACATCAGCCCTAAAATTATTGAAGTCATCAAAAGCCTGTATGACAAGGCTACCAGTGCAGTCCTCCATAACAGCGTCATCGGGAACTGGTTCAGAACAACAATCGGTGTGCGTCAAGGATACCTACTCTCTCCAACACTCTTCAACATCTTCCTAGAGCGCATCATATCAGATGCTCTTGCAGACCATAAAGGCACAGTCAGCATAGGGGGTAGAGCAATCTCCAATCTTCGTTTTGCGGATGACCTTGATGGATTGGCTGGAGAGGAACAAGAACTTGAACAGCTGGTACAGAGGCTTGACACCACCTCCAGAGCTTATGGAATGGAAATAAGTGCAGAGAAGAAGACCAAAATGATGACCAACAACACCAATGGCATCAACATGGATATCAAAGTCCAAGGCCAATCCCTCAACACAGTGCATAACTTCAAATATTTAGGAGCCATTGTATCAGACAATGGGTCCCGACAGGAAGTCCTCTCCAGGATCGCACAAATAACTGCTGCCCTGACAAGGTTAAAGCCCATTTGGAAAGACAGGACCATCAGTCTACATTCCAAAGTAAGACTGCTGCGCTCCCTTGTCATCTCCATCTTCCTATATGCTCGCGAAGCATGGACCCTCTCAGCAGATTCCCAACGAAGAAAACAAAGCATGAAGATGAGGTGCTACAGAAGACTTCTGGACATTTCCTATACCCAACACATCACCAACGACGAAGTCCGACAGACCATCACACAAGCCATTGGACAACACGATGACCTGCTCACAGTGGTGAAGAAACGGAAGCTCCGATGGTATGGCCACGTCACCAGATCATCAGGTCTTGCAAAGACCATTCTGCAAGGCACAGTGCAAGGAGGTAGAAGAAGAGGGAGACCAAAAATTAGGTGGGAGGACAACATTCTAGAATGGACTGGTTTGACACTGAGCGAAGCCATCAGGGCTTCTGAGGACAGAGAAAGATGGAGTATGCTGGTTAAACGATCATCTGTGGTGCCTCTACTACCTCCGGGTTACGGGACAGGATAGGATAGGAAAGGAAAAATAAACCCCTATTGAAGCCATGCATTGATAACTTTCTTTATAAATAGGTACAGCATTTGCGTGAGTCCGAGCCGCTTTTGTCATAGGAGATCAAAACCATGGATAGCAGTTTTATTCTACCGCTTTAAGGATCTTAATATTTTTTGTTTTGTGCAAATGCAGTGCTGTTTACAAAAGTTCTAGGTACTTTTCAAAATGGACCTACTTTTAAACCACTTCATCTTCCTCGATAGACCCGTAAGCGCTCGCAGAATAGCAGTCAAAGACCGAACTGTTCTGCATAGCCTACAGCTGAATGGCTCTTCTGGTCCACATACGAGGCGTTAGGGCATCATCCCGCGGTACTAATGTGCCGTCCAATGTTCTAATTCAATACGTCAGTTGATAAATTAACCAGAAATGCGCGACCTCTTCTCCTCCTCGCCCCCGGCTCCACCGAAAGCTAACTAAACCCAAAACTAGCTAATAAAGTCACAGAAATACCACAGACAGCTTCTCTCTCTATATCTCTCTCTCTCACTCTCTAATATTCTCAAAGCATGCATCGACACAAACAACAAAGCCGGGCTAAGCCGTGACCTGTCTTTGCCGCAGCACACGCCCGAAGGAGAAGCAGACGACAAAATTATCAGCTTAAGTTCTGCAAGCGTGCACATGCATAACTGGAAAAAAAAATGAACGAAACTAATCCGACATCATCTAAACATCTGGAAGAAGTGATGAATTGTGTCGTTTGAATATTATTTATCGAAACCTTTACCTCTCAATTTCTTTCAACGCAATACAAACAGACATTTTATAGCTTTCATTGCAAACTCGTAAATTTATTTTTGGGAGAAAACAAAACCAAGATCAGAACGAGTGAATTGTATCATAATACAGTGAACAAAATCTCTCTTCGGGATCTCTCTGCCCGGTAGCAGACGATAGATCACGAAACAGACGACAAAATGTCTTCCACGGTATTTCGTGCGTGCAGCTGCAAAACCGTTGTTTGACAATGGAAGAAAACTGACTGGAACTTGGAAATGATATGATGATGAGGATGATGATGATGATGATGATGATGATGATGATGATGATGATGAGGAGGAGGAGGAGGATGAGGATGAGGAGGAGGAGGAGGATAATGATAAGGAGGAAGAAGATGATATGAAGGAGAATAAACGCAGCTCAAAGTCAGATTAAAGAAGCGGACGCTCGGACGCTCGCACTCAATTTAACCGTTCTTATATTACAGCGCTTTTCCGGATCAAGAGCTGCTCAAGGCGCTGGCCGCTACAGGCTCTAACTCAAACCGCCCGCGGTAACCACTCAAAGCACGAGTAAGAAAGAAAACAATATCCCATACCGGCGCCATGCCTGTCGGGATACAATTACTCTTCAAAGCTGGATGTTTATTTTCTCAGATCACGCGCACCGCGGCCATACAGTCTTGGGAGATGACCATCCAATTAGCGGGAATCGATCAACGGACAGGTCATTGGGTCAAATTAATTACCACTATACCAAACCGTATTGGATAGGTCAAGCTATTTTGCCTCCTGCTTCCGGCAAAGAAAGCCTGGTTTGTATAGAGTTTAGCCCTGAATAAACCTTGAGACTTTGATATTCAAGATCCGCAACTCCACCTCGAGTTCCTTCCTCCCTCCCCATTTCACCCACCCTCTTATGCAAGCCAGCTAAACACGCACAGCTCCCATGCAGGATCGTCTTCATCATCATGATCATCATCACCGTCGTCGTCGTGATCATCATCTTTGTCGTCGTGATCATCTTCGAGGTCATTATCACCATGATCATCATCGTCGTCGTCGTCGTCATCATCATCATGATCATCATTATCATAGTTATCGTCGTCGTCTTCATCATGAACATCATCATCATCATCATCATCATCATCATCATCATCATTAGCAATAACAACTGCCATGTGTGGCCAAACATTGAAGGTGCATTGCTGCAAAGGGAGAAAAGCAGGTATCTGCAGCTGTGTGGATGCAGTAACTCCCCCTTCTGGCAGCGTCATCTATCATACTACGCAAGCAAAAGTGACAGCTCTGTTTGGGAGCCATGATAGCCCCTGCAATCCCGTACAGAGCCAGTCCGCCGTTTGTTGGCAAAACGAACCATGTCCCAATGGACACTAGGTTTGAAGAGGAAAAAATATCAACAATTTTGTATATTGATCCTGTGTGACCGTGATCTTTCTCTTTTTTAGTGTTCGGATGACTGGATATCGGCATTGATCTTATTTATACACATGACATTCAAAATTCATACTAGTGTGCAGGTGAGAGAGAAAGAAAGAGAGAGATAGAAAGAAAGAGAGAGAGAAAAAAAATCCCGTTGAAACTTTTTTTTTAAAACCTTTTTTTAATTAGGGATCAAAATTTTAGACTAATGATACAGTCTAATCTTCCAATCTGTCTCTTAACAAATTAATATCGTAAAGAACCTTTAACTTTAACTTGCAAAGCATATCACTCACACACACACACACGCACTCACACACACATGCACACACAATCACACCAACAAGAGAGAGAGAGAGAGAGAGAGAGAGAGAGAGAGAGAGAGAGAGAGAGAGAGAGAGAGAGAGAGGTCGATTAGTTAAACAAGCAGATAGCTCAGAGTGACGGACTTGCATGCCGATAACCAAAGATGGCAGTACCACTATATTATAAACCGAGATCTAGGCCACGCATGCACGCATTCAATCCATTTTTCTGACTTTTAAAGATCCTGGTGCCCAAGTTCTAGAGTGACTCGTTGCCAGATACAATAAATACACTCAGAAAGAATTATGAGCTCTCATTCCCTCCCTTGGTCCTTTAGAAATGCTCAACTGACCGCTGCATTAAACGGTGCACAGCAAGCGGCAGATTGGCTCCTTGAGAGGCTTGGAGATAGATCTTGTTTTCGGGGTGGCCTCGTGGCGCAGTGGATTAGTCGCCGGTTTCCTATGCTGAAGGTCGCGGGTTCGACTCCCGCAAGGGGCGAACTTATATGACTTGGACTAAATCAGGTCACCAAGGGTTTTCTTCGGGTACTCCGGTTTGCTTCCTCCCTTCAATAATGGTTACTGGGAGCAGTCCATCTAAATTTTCAAAATATAAAAGTTCGATTTCTTGTCAGTCATATAATAGTGATCTCCTTGCCTTTACACCACATATTTAGTGATAGATGTGTTTGTTGTGTGTGTGTGAGAGAGAGAGAGTGGTTAAACTTGAGAGCGTGTATGTTGGTACAGATCGCCGCGCTTTGAGTCTGATTGGTGATTTGGGGACAAGCATCCATTATTATTATTAATATTAATATTAATATTAATATTATTATTATTATTATTATTATTATTATTATTATTATTATTATTATTATTATTATTATTATTATTACTATGATAACGATGATGATGATGATATTTTTGTAACAGCATGCTCTTTGTGCATACAAAGCTCTACATCATAACAATCAATGAACTTGCTCTCTTTTGCCATCAAAAGCAGTCAGGAGATCACTCTCTCTCACGGATGTGGAAGGTGTGTGTGTGTGTGTGTGTGTGTGTGTGTGCGCGCGTGGGTGTGTGTGGGTGTGTGTGTGTGTATGTGTGTGTGTAAATAATCATTGTGGGATTATATTATCCCTGTATGATTATTATAGTGCATGAAAAACAATTGTGTCATCGTCGTGCACTCCCAACAATCAAGTATCATCGAATTGACTATATTTGTTATCACCGTGGTCGTCGTTGTCATCGATCATCATCAACATCCTCATCGTCGTCATCATCATAACTGTTATCGTAGTCGCCGTAGTCGTGGCGAAATCGTTAGACCTTTCTTAAAATGTATACATTAAAAAAACACACACACAAAACAACAACACTAAATTACTAAATAAATCAATATTAATTAATTAATTAATTAATTAATTCATAGATAAATAATATGTGGTGTGGTGTGACGTGGTATTGTATTGAATGGTATTGTATTGTGTTGTGTTGTGTTGTGTTGTGTTGTGTTGTATTGTATGGCATTGTATTGCATTGTAGTGTAACACCAAAACAACGTCCTATGGTTCCGCCGTTACCAAGGCAATGGCGACTGGGCGAAATCAGTTCCCTTGCCATTCTCTCTCGAGCGTCAAGCGAAGATTGTCCGTTAAGTAGACCAGAGGATTTTGCCACAGAGAGAGAGAGAGAGAGAGAGAGAGAGAGAGAGAGAGAGAGAGAGAGAGAGAGAGAGAGAGAGAGAGAGAGAGAGAGAGAGAGAATACTGAATTACCGCACGAAAATCTCATGTCAAAGGGTAACAGTGGTGTAGCTGGGGGAGGGGGAGAGGGGGTCCAAATTCGAAAGTCCCCCCGGGCCCGACTTGAGGGGGGCCCCCAAAGGAGTGGGCGAAAAAATGTTTAGCATTAAATATTAAATATTACGCCACCGCCATGTGATCTTGCTATTCGCGTTGTTATATAAGTTAGTGAATTTATTATTATTAGTGAATTGTCTTATCAGCTTGCTGGAAAAGACTATAAACAAACCGAACAGAACAGAGTAGTGAATTTAGATATATATTTATTAAGTACATTCTCTCATGTCATGATGTCAAATGTCAAAATGCAGGGGCCCCCAAATCCCTAGCTACGCCACTGAAGGGTAAGTTAAGAACAAGAATATTCCGTGAAAACTTTCACATCGACTATCAAGAAACTAAATTCTCCACACATTGATTGAATTATAAATATAAGAATATAACTTTTAAAAATAAAAATCTTGAAACTAAAATGCATCTAGTTGCTAGAATATAAAAGCAATCAACACATAAAGGTTGTTTACGGGAATAATGGAAAAGAGCATTGAATGTCGAACTGTTCTAAAATTCTAAAGACATTACAAGACAAAACGAGATTAAACAATAGCACGGTGGCCTAATGGTAGAGCTTTGGCTTGCGGATCTGAAGGTCCCGGGTTCGAGCCCAGGCCGGGGCATTGTGTTGTGTCCTTGGGAAAGACACTTTACTTCCGTTTCCTACTCATTCGGATGAGAGTATAAACCGAGGTCTAGTCTGTGTCGCATACATTCCATCATAACGGACTTTAAAGATCCTGACGCTCATGTCCTAGATGGGTGAGTGTCGGTGACAAGAACACACCCAGCATGCACTAGGTCCTTCTACCCCATCCCTGGCTGCCCAGGATTGTGCTCAGTTGTCTGGAGCGTTATTACGGTGGCAAGTTGGCGCCTCGGGCGGCTTGAGTTAGATCCTGTATTAGCCAGCGCCTTGAGCAGCTCTTGAGCTAGAAAAGCGCTCTATAAGAACGATTAAAAAATAAATAAATAGACCACAATACAAGAAACCAAAGCGCAAGACCACAGTACATAATGTGTATCCTGCCTTAACCCATTTGCACCCAAATTTTATTTTTTTGATGTAAGTTATGTGAATGTGTAGCATTTAACATACACACAACATATCTGACAGTTATTTTCAGGAATTATGTTGAAAAAGTGGTTTTATGAGAGTGTTTGTGGCGATCCCAAATATGGGATCGTGGGAGCGAGAGGGTAGGGGTTTTCACTTATGGGCACATCAAGAAGGCACGCAAACATATGTGTTAATTTGAACTTTATTTGTATCTGTTTCAAACATCACAAGTCATCTGTCCTCTTTGCCATAATGAAAAGTTTAAAATGACAAATGACTAAATACCGAAATCTCCCAGAAATAGTGCAAAGGTAAGTCGGTGCAGTCTAAAATGAATCATTTTCAATTAAATGTTCCAGCTTGGTACATAAACAGCTACAACCTAGATAAATACAGATAATTTTACAAAAGAAAAAAATGCATGTATGATACAAGTTTAAAAAAAAACTGTCACAAAGTGCCAACACGGTGAAGTGCCATCATCAAAGAAATCGGAAACAAATATTGAAAGTCTACTCATTCCAATCTAAAAATTTGAAAAAGGAACATAGATTATTCCAAACACGAATGGTTTGAATGAGGAGACAACATGCAATAACTTCAGAGCAGAATGTATTTCAGTCCTGTCATCAGCATTATTGTGTCACTGAGAATGAAACATGGCAAAGCATCTGTCATGTACACCAACACGATATTTCATGCATCTGTGCTTCGTCTTCATGCCACAACAAGCACACTTGAGCTGGTTGGGTGAGGGCTGCACCAGGTGATCAAGTCGGTCCAATCGGATGTTGTCTGGGACACGCTTGTCAAGCTTGGGGAACCCTCTGGGACGTCCTTGAGTAGAAGCAGGAGCGCTGGTTCTTGCAAGGAGTCATCGAGCAATTGAACGACGGATGGCCAGGAGGTTGTTGGTCCTGTTCACTTCATCACTCGACAGCCTCCGGAGGTGCCAGGCTACAGTTGGACACACTGGTCCACACAGTATGCAAAGATTGGCCGCCACCACTTCTTTGATCTGATCGTCGTCCGATATTTCTCAACATTCTGATCCACCCATGGTGCGGTTGTAGTGCCTTATGATGTTAGGCTGGCCAATGTTGACACGTCTCCCATCTGCTCTTGACCAACGCTTTGCTGACTGTATTGGGTTTACAAAAACGAAGTTGGAGATGGCATTGACAACATTGTTGTCATTCCACCTGACAACCACAGTTCCAATTTTGATGTCAGTAAAATAGTCAAATGTGCCTCCTGGGGTTTTCTTCATCTCCTTCATAGTCTTGAGGGGACAATCTCCAGTGAGGTTTGAGCTAAGTGTTCCAGTGCACGCAATCTTCTTCTTGGTCAGGCATTCGACAAGGGCCAGGGAGGTGAATAAGTTGTCAAATGTGAGGTGGTAGGAGTCGCTGCCTTATTCTTGAAGCTCTGAAATAAGTTCTACCACCAGGGACCCCCCCCCCTATTCCAAGTCCAGGATACTCGGTTTGTCGTCCTCGAGCTCCTTGATAGGGATCAAACTGGACCACATAGCCCAGTGGTGTAGCCAAGACCCACATCTTGAAGCCAAAACGAATAGGCTTGCCTCTGATGAATTGTTTAGCTCCATGTTTGCCGAAGTATGGGATCATTGACTCATCGATACTCAAGTTCTGGGTCTTCATAAATGTGAAGAACATCAGGACCTTCTCGTTGAGCAAGCTGACGAGCATTCTGACTTTGCTGATCTTGTCACCAGCGTCTAGGTTGGCATTATCACTGAGATGTAAATATCTCATGAGCTCATCAAAGCGGTTTCTAGACATTGCAGCAGAGACAACTTTATTGTGGACATCGGGGTCAAGATGGACAAAACTCATGTAGATTGTACGTACTGAAAAAACACATAGGACAAATATTACGGTAAATTTTGGTAAAAAGACAACAGCAGAGAATGTTTTAGAATGTTGCTTATGTTCCCTAGCATTGTAAGATCCTGTAAATAACATTAGAGCTAATTTTGAGCCACGCACTTTTGAGTACATGAGAACATAATTTTTACGTAGAACATTAGAATACTACAAGTGAAAAACCCCTACCCTCTCGCTACCGCGATCCCATATTTGGGATCGAACTTTGACCTTTAGCTACTTCAAAACTAAAAGCTTTATAGAAAAACTGAGAGACATGATTTTAGATAATAGGCAGGACTGTAACTTTGCTTCATAAGGTGTTACACAAATCCTAACTAGTTACATGCTATTAGCTTACCTTTTCTGTGTTGCCATGCTGCTGTTGAAATCTGAGGGAGGTGTCAGTTCAAAGTGACAGGAAGTCCAGTGATGAAAGCCAGTCACTCCCTATTTACATTAGAATTTCTCTGCTAGTCTCCCTTCAGCTGTCAAAACAATTGTGAACAGGAAAACCCAAACATAGCACTTTGGATTCACGTGATCCCATATATGGGATCGTGGTAGCAAATGGGTTAACCTTCCTCTGAGAGAAGAATAGAGGGACTGGTTGTCAAACACAGGAGGAAATAAGATTGTGGAGCTTGAATGACAAATGGCCGGTGAACTAAGCCCGAAGTCTGTTCCTAATGTCCCTGGTCAATTTGAAAGCCCTCCTGTCCTGCTGACAACCGCATTGTGTGTGTGTGTTTTTTGTGTGTTTTATTGTGTGTGGTAATTTGTGTTTTGTTTGTTTTCTGGTTTTTTTTTTTGCTATATAAGCCTGTCCCTGGAGATCCAGTCAGTCCGAAAACATACGCACTCTGCACGCCATCCTTGGCTTTTGGAATAGGCGGCAGAGGATAAGGAGTTGCCTCGCATGGAGTGAGGATGGTTCCGTGCACAGGTGCTGCGCCCGGATGCCCCGGATGGATTGATGGTTTTGTGCACAGTCGCCCGAAGGTGATTGTGAGCGGTGCTGCCGAAGGCTACAGTATTGTCATTATATACTAAAGTATTATCAATAATACAGCGTGAGAGACGCGCGTCCCTATATAGATCGAGACGCACTCACATCCAGATACTGGGCTCCATGAGTTGGTGATCCCTAGGGTGTAAATAAATCTAGGGTTCGTGCAACGGATGCGATAGTATAGTTCAAATCTCGCAAAGCAAAATGCTTCTTTTAAAGCTGTGGAGGCTATCCGTTTATCAGAGAGAGCCGTGACTTGGGGTATGTGAGTATTAATTTTATGATGATGGTGAACTATGGAATTCCCTTTGTAAAATATTTTATTTTCACCACTTTCGGCTAAATAATCTTTATTTAGAATAATATTTTTTAAAATAATCATTTGCTTACAAACAACGTAAGATTTCTGTAATGACATCCTGGAGAAGATGCGATTTATTACAAGGGGATAGATTTGTAGATATATGAGGCGCTTACATGTATCTATCTCTATCAGTCGTTTTTTTTTTAACCAAGATTCCTAAGCAATGTGAGAGACTAAGTGATTTCTCTCTTCTTCCTTTCTCTCTGGTATAAACCATGCACCATTTGGGTAAATAATAAGTTATTTAGTGAGAAAATATATTATTTAAAGAAATCTTACATTAGTTGTAAACAATTGTTTATTTAGAAATTATGCTTCTATACTCTCTCGAACACATTCCATCGCACGGCTTCACAAATACACCCAACATGCACTAGGTCCCTTCTCCACACCCTCGGTCGCCCAAAATTGTGCTCAGTTGTCTGGGTGTCAGACTATGCGCTCAGAGCCTGCAAGTGCGCGCCTTGGGTGACTTGAGTTAGATCCTGTATCGGCCAGCGCCTTGAGCAGCTCTTGAGCTGGAAAAGCGCTATATACAAGTGATTAAATAAATAAATAAATAAATAAATAATCTCTCTCCTCTCACTCTGGTCCACCACGCTCCCCAAACCCATTATGTGTATGCACCCCTTTTCTCTCTCTCCTTCCGCCCTCATCTCTTCCTACTGCACGTCAGCTTCCATTCCTATCACCCCGAACTCAATCAAAGGAACGGCTTTCAATTTCCCCGTCCAACTTCGCTTCCAATTTAGGCCCACAGAAACCTAGTTAAAGACGCCTCCCAAAAAGCCTCTACAGCGAACAGACGTCACTTATCTAGGTCATTAGGATGTTAAGGACGTCACCGAGGATGCTAAGGATGCCAACGCTGTCAAGAAAAGACTTTTTGATGTCATCAAGAACGTCGATGGATGTCATATTGTGCAACGCCTATATCGACAGTATCCTCTGTCTGTCTGTCTGTGTGTGTGTCTGTCTGTCTGTCTATCTTTCGATTAATTAGGCGAGAAAGTATTAGACGAAATGTGATAATGAACAGGAGTTCGAACGCAAGTAGACATTTCTTACATAGCTAATCTTGAAATGTCAGAAAACGAGTAATAATTATTTAGTTTTCTTCGTAGTATTTCTTTTTTACAGTGACATTAAATGAACGCACATAGATTAGAAGAATGAAGATTAGATTAGATATTCAGTGCTTATAGGGTCAAGCTGACTGCCAAGAGCCGAATCAAGACCACAGAAGAATGAAGAACTTTTCAGCCTGATGGCGCAGTTAGTTAATCAATAGTTTCCCCTGCCGAAGATCCCGGGTTTGATTCCTGCAAGGGACGAAGTTATTACCTATGTTCCAGACTTTTCCAGTCACCTATGATTGTCACAAGTAAAATGACAATGTATTATATTATTAAAAGTTTGGGAAATAAATTATGTGATATAATAAACCCGTGTTTGTCTGTTTGATAACTGTAGAGTATGGCCTAGCATGTTTTCTTCCGGAGGTTAAGTTTTATCCGTGTAATTCGTGCAAAATGCAAGTTTTGAAGAAAGTGAGCGATAGATTTCGAAAGCGCAGTAACAATCGTCACTTCTTTTCCGTCTACTAGAGTAGAAACACGTTGTAACACGTTTGTGGTTTCTCGCTAGTTGTATTCGTTATTTATGCACAAATAACGGAGCGCTGTTAAAATTATAATTATATACTATTTCTGTGGCAGAGATAGGTTTGGTTTACAGCGTGTGCAGTTTTCAGTTGACTAAGCAAAGTGTTATGTAAAACTTCTGGACATTATTGCAGTGTCAGGTCAGGAACAGAGTGACAGTTGTGTCAGGTCAGGAACAGAGTGACAGTTGTGTCAGGACAGAACAGAACAATTTGAAAATAAAAGCAGGTCTAGTCTTGTGGAATTATAGTAGGCCTGGATTATCTGTGACACATGCATCATTGGATACACTTTTATATAACAACATAATCTTTTGAGATTTTCTTCTTTTTCCTGGATCCCTTGCCTGGGGAGACCCCACGGATCCATTACCTTGGAAGGGGGAAGGACCATACAATCATCCAACCCACCGACCACACCACCATCTACAACACCATCCAACCAACCAACCGACCATCCATCCGCTGCCAACACTGCCAACCATACTACTACCAGCCCACTCCTTCATCAGCAACATCATCCACTGCAGGGGCGACTATCACCACAGTACTCAGTTAAGTTCTCGACTTCGCTGAAGCCTACGGTACTTCCGATGTCCCCACCAGATGATGAGAAAGATCGATATGTCTGAACTTTAAAGAAATTGGGAAACTAATCAGGACTGACATTTAAAGAATATTTCAAGAATATTTCGGGTTTCTTGTACAGATTTGAAACATTTTCGGCAGATTTTGTAAATCGTGGTCCAGTAGTGTAAATAATAACAAAAAGGGAAATTTTACACCGTTGTTTCGAGTTTCTTTATTCTTTCAAACTACCTTTTATCTAAACTTAACTTGTTCTTGGAACGAGACGTAGGAGGGTCACTACACAAAAACTCTCCACGTGACAATTATGGGGGCTCGTCCGGGATCAGCACCCGCTGAGATCAGCATCCGCTGAGATCAGCATCCGCTGAGATAACAAGATAGTTCATTATCCTGGGTATAGGTTAGGAATTACCTTGTGGCTTCACAAAGTTTGTTGTTCTTAAGTTAGATCGTTTGAAGGTAGTGCATGTAAATATGTTGATCGTTTGTTTTTTCTTTTAGAGTAAGAATTTTATATTCATTCATTTGAGTACTTGGATACTTGTTTTCAGGAGTTGCTGTGACGGTCGAGGTTGCTGACATTATTAATTGTTTAGCGTATGTTCTAGGTTGTTTTGACATCTTAGGATAGTGTTTTGTTCGATAGCAGTCATGGCCGAAGCCACTACTGACTCTCAAATTTCTACACGGTTGCGCAAAACACAGAATGTAGCGTTAAGTTCTCCCGCGGTCCAGAACGCGCGACAGCATGGTAATATAGATGCGAAGTCTAGGTCTGTTGGCGAGATTTCAGGTTCGAGTTTACCTGATCAAACCGAAGCAGTGGTTTCTCTTGGTCAACGTCTCAATTTAGTTGGACAAGAGTTAGCTGATTTTGTGCGTCACACTTTGGCTGACCAGGCAAAAGCTGCTACAGAAGAGAGGCTAGCCAGGGAGCAAAGGGAGCGTGAAGAGCGTCTTACCCAACGGGAGTGGTCACTGAAAGAGCAAACTACTAAACAAGAGAGAGACTTGGAGTATAAATTGGAATCTATGAGACTATCTCATGCAGAGAAGATGGCGAAACTGCAGAATGTCAGTCATCAACCAGTGGCATCGAGTCGCATAGTTGTCGAAAACGCTTCTATTCCGGAGTTTGATGAGTCTAAAGATGATCTTGACGACTACTTGCGACGGTTCGAGCGTCTTGCACGTGCACACGA
Source organism: Oncomelania hupensis (assembly GCA_036898135.1). NCBI lineage: Eukaryota > Metazoa > Mollusca > Gastropoda > Littorinimorpha > Pomatiopsidae > Oncomelania > Oncomelania hupensis. Next base: position 58,836,383 of record CM072520.1, read on the forward strand.
ATGGCCTGAAACCACGTGGTCAGTGAAATTGAGTACAGCACTGAAAGGCAAAGCTTTGCAACTCTACAACTCAGTAGACGAGGATACCGCACTCAACTACCCGAAGTTGAAGAAAGCACTATTGGAAAGATTTCAGCTTACAGCTAATGTCTACCGTCAGCGATTGCGTAAAGCAAAGGTGAGAGAAGGCGAAACGTACACACAGTTTATTGCCCGTTTACGACTTTTTGCCGATCGCTGGGTGGAGATGTCCGGCAAGCGACAGAAGTATGCGGATCTAATGGAGCTGATGCTTTTGGAACAGTTCGTGGAAAGTCTTCCCGCTGAAACGGCGTCGTTTGTTTTGGAACACGAACCCGACACTTTGGCAAGCGCTGCACACTTCGCGCAAGTACACAAGGAGGCACACCCACAGCGGCACCGTAAACAATCGCCGAGGAACGGATCTTCCAGGGCTAACACTCAACCTAGGGAGAATGCCAAGCCACCGAAGGAAGAGGAAAGAGGTTCGAGTCAAGCACGATCAGCTGGGCAGGCAACTACAGCTCGTGTAACCTGTCACTACTGTCACCGCACAGGACACTTCAAGAAGGACTGTCCCAAGCGAGCAGCAGCCCAGCAAGGTACGCATGTTATTGTTTCAGGTGCGCAAGCAACCACAGAGGAGGATGGAATACCTGAACTGTGTGTTCCATGTTCGCAGAAGCATTTCAACCCAAAATGCAAGGTTAGCATCGACGGACACCAAGCCGAAGGGCTACGCGATACAGGAGCCGATGTGATGGTAGTTAGAGCATCGTTCGTGCCACCATGTGCTTACACCGGTCGTAAAGTGCCAATCACTCTAGCTGAAACCAGTTTGTGCAAGGATTTACCGATAGCTCGCATTACGGTGAATACTCCTTGGATCGAGGCTGAGATTGAAGCCGTCGTTATGCAGAATCCGCCCGCAGATCTCATCATTGGCAACAAAGTTTTGTTGGCTGATAGAACTTTGGTGAGCATTCCAGTCTACCGAGTACCCAAGCAAGTAGCGGTACTTACCAGGCAACAAGCAGAGCGCCAGCAGCGTCCACTTCCGCCGCTTCCAGCAGTAGATACCGGATCGGGAAATATCAAGCCGAAGGATTTGATTGCTCTACAGATGCAGGATCAGTCTCTTGCTAGTCTGAGAACCGCCGCCGAGTCAGGACAAGAGAAGAAAGCTGGTAAACAAGGGTTCGCATCTTACCTGTGGACGAAAGGAATTCTCTACAGGAAATTCCGGACTCAACAAGACCAGTATCAGCAAGTTGTTCTTCCAAAGAGTCTACGGAGAGGGGTGATGTCAGTGGCACACGATTCAGCGTTCGGGGGTCATCTGGCGACCACGAGGACACTAGACCGCATATGGCGCCAATTCTATTGGCCAGGCATAGTTGGAGATGTGCGCCGTTTCTGCTCGTCTTGTGATCAGTGTCAGAAGATGTCGCCGAGAGGCCGGGTCAAGAAGGTTCCTTTGGTACCAATGCCGCTAATCGACGAACCATTCCGACGCGTCGCAGTTGACATCATCGGTCCTATCAAGCCCGCTTCCGACAATGGCAACAGGTACATATTGACTATGGTGGACTACGCTACTCGCTATCCAGAGGCGATGCCATTGAAATCCATCGAAGCTACCCGTGTAGCCGAGGCATTGCTAGAGCTGTGGTCAAGACTGGGCATTCCAGCGGAAATCCTAACAGATCGCGGAACCCAATTCACAAGCGAGATCATGCGAGAGGTCAGTCGTCTCTTGGGCATTCGTCAAATGTGTACCACACCGTATCATGCCCAGTGCAATGGTTTGGTGGAAAGATTCAACGGCACACTCAAGTCCATGTTGCGCAAGTTGTGCCAGGAAAAACCAAGTGTGTGGGATCGCTATCTGCCAGCGGTACTGTTCGCGTACAGAGAGTCACCTCAAGAGAGCACAGGTTTTGCGCCGTTCGAACTGCTATACGGACGTCGAGTTCGGGGTCCTATGGCTATTCTTCGTCAGAGTTGGACAGACGAGCAGGCACCTGAAGAAATCCAAACCACCGCAACGTACATTGTGGAACTTAGAAACAGGATCAAAGAAACCTGCGAACTTGCCCAGCAAAATCTCAAGAAGTCCTCGGAAAGATATGCGAAAGAGTTCGACAAGAAGGCCGCACCACGTACATTCAAGTCTGGAGACAAGGTGCTTCTGCTACTTCCGCAGCAGCATAACAAACTGCAGCTGCAGTGGCAAGGTCCGTACAAGGTCATTGAACGCGTCGGGGATTGGCGAGGTTCACCTGACTACAAAATTCAAGTCAAGGGGAAAGTCCGGATGTACCACGCGAATCTCTTGCGACGATACATCAAACGAGAGGAAGAAGTCAGCGCCGATGAGGGGGAAAATAACTCGTCGGAGGAGCAGAGGGTCGACAACGTCGCGGTCGTCATCGACGAGACAGAGGTTGAGCTTGAGTCAGAGCAGGTACCTACATGCATCTTGACAGCAAAAGAGAGCCATGTAGATGTCAACATTAACCCTGGCTTGGAACCAGACAAGAAGGAAGAGCTAACGCAGCTCGCTCGCGAAAGCCAGCGTATCTTGACGGATTTACCTCTCAAAACTGAGTTGGAGGAGATCTCATTCAACCTTATGCAGCAAGAACCAATCAGAACCAAACAGTACCCACTTCCTCATGCTACAGTCCAAATTGTTAAAGAAGAAGTGGAAAAGATGCTCAAGCTTGGAGTCATCGAGTCGGCAAGTTCGCCATACAATTCTCCAGTGGTGCTAGTGAAGAAGAAGGACGGTGCAGTACGGTTTTGCGTCGACTATCGCCGCGTCAATCGCATTACTGCATTCGATGGTGAACCCATGCCGGACATAGACATGCTGTTCGGTAAATTGGCCAGAGCACAGTATTTCTCCAAGATCGACCTGGCGAAGGGTTATTGGCAAATCCCGGTGCGAGAAGAGGATCGACCTATCACCGCTTTTTCCACTCCTACCGGTCAGTATCAATGGACAGTCATGCCTTTCGGACTTCAAAACGCAGGCGCCGTTTTTACGAGGATGATGAGAAAACTCCTCGATCCTTTGAACTGCGAGGAGGTTTCGAACTTCATTGATGACGTACTCGTCGCTACTCAAGCGTGGACACGCCACATTGAGGTACTCAGAAGAGTTCTGGAACGTTTGGACGAAGCAAATTTGTCAGCACGCCCTACCAAATGTTTCTGGGGTTTCCAAGAGTTGTCATTTCTAGGACACGTCGTGGGACGCGGTTGTCTCCGTCCAGAGGAAGATAAACTCGCGAAGATACGGGACGCACCACGGCCGCACACCAAGAAGGACGTCAGAGCGTTCATCGGGTTGGCCAGTTACTACAGGCGATTCATTCCGCACTTCGCTGCCATCGCACTTCCTCTGACCAACGCTACCAAGAAGAAACAGCCCAACGTTGTCACTTGGACTGAGGAATCAGAACAGGCATTCCAGACGTTGAAGCAACGCCTAACCAGTCAGCCCATCATTCGGTTGCCAGATTTGGAAAAGGAATTCGTCTTACGTACAGATGCGTCACAACAAGGGCTGGGAGCAGTACTATTGCAACAGGATGACGAGATTTTGATGCCTGTGGCATACGCTAGCCGCAAGTTGACCTCGGCAGAGCAGAACTACTCAACGGTGGAACAAGAATGTCTTGCTGTAGTCTGGGCGATCAAGAAGTTCGAGCAGTACCTGTACGGAGTACACTTCACTCTTCAGACAGATCACCACCCGCTGCAATTTCTGAGGCAATCCAAACCAGCAAACGGACGTCTTGCCCGCTGGGCTATGTTGCTACAGCC
>CM072520.1:58845237-58852737 GCA_036898135.1 Oncomelania hupensis
AAGTGGAGTGCGAACAGGGGCCTAAATCAACAATAAACCACCAGAGCAATCATACTGCTAAGATGGACAGTGAAAAATGACCATTTTTAGTTTGCTCGATTTTTGTTACACTATTAATAATTTACTTTTTTATGTATATGTGTATGTGCATGTGTGTTTGTGTGTTTATGTTCTAAAATCACAATGTATACAAACCTTAAATGAAATAAAAGAATGAACCACGCAATTATTGTGCTCACTTTGGAATCCTAGGCCTTTGCGATCATTGTTTGTCTTTTTTTTGTTTGTTTGTTTTAGGTAAAAGGTAAAGGTAGTCCCATAGCCTGTGGACGTAGGGGAGCGTGATGTTGGAGATCACACTTATCTTGGGCCAGCGTAATGAGGGTGATGCCCATCTCTCTCCCTCGCTGCTTTACCTTCCCCACCCTTAACAGAGTAGGTACTCAGTCACAGATGAGTCAACTGGGGGCGTTGTTATTTGTCGCTTCACGTTTTGCGGTCACCCATCCAAGTGCTAACCGCACTGGACGATGCTTAACTTACGACACAGTAGCGAGTGCTCCAACCCCTGCGCTATCCGACACCTTGGGCAAAAATGTGTGTCATGTTTTTTCCACGTTGAAGCGGGCAGAGGAGGATCAAAGGTATCAGCTTCAATGGAGACAATTACAATCTGTGGATCTTCTACAGTCTCCCGAGGTTTAGCAATTAAGAACGGTTACACAGGCGAAAGTGGATGAAAGAAGCTGAATAAAATACATTTAACACGCTCAGAGTCAGGCGCGCATACACACTGACACACACACACATACACACACACACACCAGCGCGCGTGCTTACACACACACACACACATTCATTTATAAATTGGTTCGTGGGTTTGACTGAATTTAAAGTGGATCTCACCTATATATATTTTTTTAAGCAAATGCAACCGTAGTCAATGTTGGCGGGTACATGTCCATGAGAGTATCTTTTCGGTCATGACGGCAGACAACGTACTGGAGACGACAAGTTTGTATAGAACAGGAGTGATAAAGATGCCTCGATTAAAGAGGAAGGACTGTAGTGTATTACCAGCAGGGTTGGAAGATTTAACGATTTAGCGAATTAAATTTTTGGTTAAAGAAAATTTAACGCTTTAATGTTTTTAAAAGGTTAAAGAAAATTCAACGAATTAAAAAATAAAAGTAACGATTATCGATTTCTTTCGTTAAAAATTTCGTTACTTCAGAGTAGTATGTAGGTATGCGGATGAGGTGGGTTTGTGACGTCACGGCTGGGTGACGTAATCGTGACGCAATCATGATGCCCCACCGCGATGGTCGTGTGCCCTGTCACGCATGATGGATGACGTATGGCCCGGGGGGATATATTTTATTGATAGTGTGATCGCAAGTGCGCATCTCGGTGAATGGATATATGACTCAGTGGTCGGGGGCGTGAGATCAAGCACCCCAAAGACAGCAAGTGCGCATCTTGAATGAATATAGAATGACTCATTGGTCTGGGCGTGAGATCAAGCACCCAAAGACAGCAAGTGCGCGTCTCAGTCAAAGACAGCAAGTGCGCATCTTGATGAATAGAGAATGACTCAGTGATATGAGCGTGAGATCAAACATCTAAAGGCAGCAAGTGCGCGTCTTTTTTGTATTTATCAATTTTTTTATTTTTATTTAGACCAAGCACCCCAAAGACAGCAAGTGCGCATCTTTTTGTGGTTGTATACATTAATAGGTAGACCTAGACACACTGAGCAGTAAAATATCAAAATGATGAATGATATATGCCTCGATGGTGTATGGATAATTATGGAAAAGTATGGAAAGACCTGCTTAGCAATATCCGATGTAAGCATTTGAATATAGATAGGGAGAATGGTTAAAAGCATGGGTTAATGGGTGTGAGATCTAATTTTTATCAGGCCCAACAAATTTGAGTACCACAGATAAATATCAAAATGAAGTATTATATATACCCCGAAGGCATAGTTAGGATTAACGAAAGGGACGGATCAAAAGAAGACGGGAGCCAGCACAATTTTAGTACCATTCATAAATATCAAAATCTCTCTCTTTTTCGTTCTCTCTCTCTCTTTTTCTTTCTCTCTCTCTCTTTCTCTTTCTCTCTCTCTCACTCTCTCTCTCTCTCTCTCTCTCTCTCTCTCTCTCTCTCTCTCTCTCGCTCTCTCTCTCTCTCTCTCTTCTTTCTCTCTCTCTCTCTCTCTCTCTCTCTCTCTTTCTCAGCATATAAATGTATATAATTGTTATTAAAATATACATTTATCTATGTATACTAATAGAATAATGTGTAAGCAGGAAAGCAAGGAGAGAGAAAGTCGTGCAATTTAAAATGAAAACAAAACCCAATACTCAATGATACAAAAAACACAGTGTGAGCTGTATGTGAACGCATGCAATAAATGATCTTACCAGAACTTATGTGTCTGTCCTCTATCTCTCTCACACCCGCTCTCTTTTTCTCGCTCTCTGTGTGTCTATATTTTGTTATACAAACACACCCAAGAATAGTTAATGACCATTGATGGATATGTAATGACTCAGTTGTCTGTACATTAGACCAAGCACCCAAAGGCTGCAAGCGTGCGTCTTGACAATTTTGATTTAGATCATGTATCAATTGACCAGCGCCTTGGTAAGTATGGCGAGATATCCCGAGGGGGGGTGATTAGCCAGCAGGGGGAAGGGGTGATTAGCTGCCCATCACGCTTGAAAGACTGTGGCTCATCTTATTTACATGGGAGCAGATGATAAACTTATTTATTTTAAGAGAGATATCTTAACTAGAATTTTTTTTTGGATGTGAAGCATTGCAAATGATAGGTCATGGCCTATGTGTATATATACTCTCTCTGGCTCATCCTCTCTCACACACATCTATCACTCAAACAGATGGTGTAAAGGCAGAGACATGATTTTGATAATGATTATATAGGATTGGATGAGGGTCATTTTAATCAAACAGGCATTTTTTTTTTAACGTTATTATTGATTTTGTTTAGTTTTGATGACAAAGTCTATCGATGACGCATGATAAAAAGTGGTAAACAGGAGCAGAATCGATGTAGTGGTTTTTGATTGAATTTATATGAGGCGAATCGCGCAAATATTTTAAAGTATTTGATTTATTTTATTGATTTGAGTCTCTCTCTCTCTCGCTCTCTATCTCTCTCTCTCTTTTTTTTCTCTCTATCTCTCTCTTTCTCTCTCTCTCTCTCTCTCTCTCTCTTTCTATCTCTCCTCTCTATCTCATCTATCTATCTCTCTCACGCTCTCTTTCTCTCTGCATATAAATGTATACAATTGTTATTAAAATATACAATCATCTATGTATACTAATAGAATAATGTGTAAGCAGGAAAGCGAGGAGAGAAAAAGTCGTGCAATTTAAAATGAAAACAAACCAATACTCAATGATACAAAAACACAGTGTGAGCTGTACGTGAATGCATGCAATAAATGATCTTACCAGAACTTATGTGTCTGTCCTCTGCCAAACTTGTAAAATATCCATGAAAAATTGGCCCATTTTTTTCTTAAAGGCATGTTTGGACATGATATGGAAACGGCTGACGCAAGCATAAGATATGTGAAGTAACTCTCTCTCTCTCTCTCTCGCTCTCTCTCTCTCTCTCTTTTTCTCTCTTTCTCTCTCTCGCTCTCTCTCTCTCTCTCTCTCTCTCTCTCTCTCTCTCTCTCTCTCTCTCTCTCTCTCTCTCTCTCTTTCTCTGCATGTTTGGACATGATATGGAAACGGCTGACGCAAGCATAAGATATGGGAAGTAACTCTCTCTCTCTCTCTCTCGCTCTCTCTCTCTCTCTCTCTCTCTCTCTCTTTCTCTCTTTCTCTCTCTTTTTCTCCCTCTCTCTATCTACATCTTATTATTACTCTCTCTCTCTCTCTCTCTCTCTCTCTCTCTCTCTCTCTCTCTCTCTCTCTCTTTCTCTGCATGTTTGGACATGATATGGAAACGGCTGACGCAAGCATAAGATATGGGAAGTAACTCTCTCTCACTCTCTCTCTCTCTCTCTCTCTCTCTCTCTCTCTCTCTCTCATTTTTTATCGATCTCTGCACACACAATATCGAAAAATGTCACTTTTGGAGGGGATATTGAATATCTAACTACAATCTGTTGTGTGGCGTGGTTGAATATATAGACAAATCTTTACAAACATAGATAACTGAATACTAATCAAATGCTGTCAGCACGCCCGAAAAAAAAAAAAAAGTCTAAACATATATGCCACCCCTGATGACGACCGCCAACATGTTTAACAAGTCACACACATGATCACACTTGTTTATTAGTCGGCTTATAGATTTAGCTATCACTTTTTAAAGAGTAAATACTGTGTGGATAGTGCGCAATTGTCCGGGCGTCAGATCATATACCCAAAGGCTACAAGTGCGCTTCTTGGTGGTGGTTAACAAAAGGCTGCAAGTGTACGTCTCGATGGTTTTTGAGTTAGATAATATATTAGCCAACGCCTGATAAAGTATTACATGGTTAGTGCTCAGTTGTCTAGGGCGTCAGACCATGCACCCAAAAGGCTGCAAGTATGCGTCTTGGTGGTTTTGAGCTAGATCATCTTTCTCCTCTTTTTCTTATTTATCTCTCTCCCTCTCTCTCTCTCTCTCTCTCTCTCTCGCTCTCTCTCTCTCTCTCGCTCTCTCTCGCTCTCTATCGCTCTCTCTCTTTCTCTCTCTCTCTCTCGCTCTCTTTGCTCTATTTTTTTAGTTGATGATCACACTTATTTTTATTAGTCAGCTTATAGATTTAACCATCTTTTTTTTTTGATTTAGCCCTCACTTTTTTAAATCCTTTTTTTATTTACCTACACACCCACCCACCCTCAGCCCCTCTCCTCGCACACCCAGCACACTCAACCATCCTATCATTGAAATACTCAAAACTAAGTTGAAAAAATGCGCACCCCATGCAGCGATGATGACATGGATGATAACGTGCATGGGCATGTATGCAGTATCTACACACGCACACGTACGCACACTTGCCCACACAAATTTTTAAAACTACATATGAAAATACAAGGAAATACTTTGAACACACTGACCCCATACAGCGATGCTGGTGTGGACGCACACCCCGTGCAGTGATGATAACATGGATGATGACATACATATACATGTATACAGTGTCTACACACGTACGCACACTTGCATACGCAAATTTTTAAAACTGCACGCCAAAATATAATAAAAACACGTACCCCGTGCAACGATGATACCATCTTCATCCATTGTAAACAGTGTCTGCACACGTGCGCATGCATGTATGCAGTGTTTGCACACATATTTTGTAACACTGCACACATATTTTGTAACACTGCACACATATTTTGTAACACTGCACACATATTTTGTAACACTGCACACGGATTTTGTAACACTGCACGCCCAAAGTTTTAAAAGTGCACGCCAAAATACAATGAAATACGCTGAAAACAAAACACGCAACCCCGTGCATCGATGATATCATGTGCGTGCACGTGTGCGTGCATGTATACAGTGTCTGCACACACATTTTTAATACTCTGTACGATCAAATTTGAAACACTGCACGCCCAAATTTAAAACACTGCACGCCAAAATACAATGAAATACGCTGAAAACAAAACACGCAACCCGTGCATCGATGATATCATGTGCGTGCACGTGTGCGTGCATGTATGCAGTGTCTGCACACACATTTTTAATACTCTGTACGATCAAATTTGAAACACTGCACGCCCAAATTTAAAACAATGCACGCCAAAATACAATGAAATACGCTGAAAACAAAACACCCACCCCGTGCATCGAAGATATCATGTCTGTGCATGTATACAGTGTCTGCACACTTATGTTTTTTGGTCGATGTTTGCCAAGGATCTCAGTGACGGCATCTATCACATCCGAGTTGAAGGTGATGGTGGTGGTGATTAAGTATTACATTGATCCTAATTTGGTATAGTTATAGAATATGACAACCAAGTCTGTCGCACAAAGACTAAATAAGGAAAAAATGCCAAAGTGCGGCATTTGTTTGTTGCGGCGTTCATTTAATGGTGTGCGGCAGCGAGCGGCCGGCAGCGGGCCGGCATGCGGGGTGTGCGCGGGTGTGCGCGGGGCGTGCGTGCGCGGGTGGGCAGACCACTGCACCCATTTACATCTCGTGTGGTCTTGGTGTGGGGTCTGTTTTGTTTACACTCAACAATGAATAAGTTATTTGTCAACAAATGCAATTTTTCACTGTCCATTTCTTCAATTTAATTGCTCTCATAGTTTTAGTGTTGATTTAGCCAAAATAAAACGTATACAGCTATAGGCTGTCTTGTATATAATGATAAAAGAGAGTCTCATAGCCTTGTGAACGTAGGGGAGCGTGATGTTAAAGAGATTACACTTATCTTGGGACCATCGTAATGATGGTGATGCCCCTCTCTATCTCCCTCGCTGCTTTACCTTCCCCACCCTCAAGAGAGTAGGTATTTAGTCACCCCATCCAAGTGTTAATCACACTAGCTGGTGCTTAACTTGCGACACAGTAGTGAGTGCTCCAACCACTGTGCTATCCACAAAGCATATACAGCTATAGACCACCTTGTATATAAAAATAAAGATAGTCCCATAGTCTTGAGATCCCACTTATCTTGGGCCAGCATAATGAGGGTGATGCCCATCTCTCTCCCTCACTGCTTTAGGTAGTCAGTCATAGTTGAGTCCTTCACGTTTTGTGGTCACCCATCCAAGTGCTAATCATCCTGGACGGTGGTTAACGTGCGACACAGTAGCGAGTGTTCCAACCACTGTGCTATCAGACATCCCTTGGCATTTTTTCCTTATTTAGTCTTTGTGCGACAGACTTGGTTGTCATATTCTATAACTATACCAAATTAGGATCAATGTAATACTTAATCACCACCACCATCACCTTCAACTCGGATGTGATAGATGCCGTCACTGAGATCCTTGGCAAACATCGACCAAAAAACATAAGTGTGCAGACACTGTATACATGCACGGACATGATATCTTCGATGCACGGGGTGGGTGTTTTGTTTTCAGCGTATTTCATTGTATTTTGGCGTGCATTGTTTTAAATTTGGGCGTGCAGTGTTTCAAATTTGATCGTACAGAGTATTAAAAATGTGTGTGCAGACACTGCATACATGCACGCACACGTGCACGCACATGATATCATCGATGCACGGGTTGCGTGTTTTGTTTTCAGCGTATTTCATTGTATTTTGGCGTGCAGTGTTTTAAATTTGGGCGTGCAGTGTTTCAAATTTGATCGTACAGAGTATTAAAAATGTGTGTGCAGACACTGTATACATGCACGCACACGTGCACGCACATGATATCATCGATGCACGGGGTTGCGTGTTTTGTTTTCAGCGTATTTCATTGTATTTTGGCGTGCACTTTTAAAACTTTGGGCGTGCAGTGTTACAAAATCCGTGTGCAGTGTTACA
>CM072520.1:58855237-58960237 GCA_036898135.1 Oncomelania hupensis
CTGCCTTTACACCATCTGTTTGAGTGATAGATGTGTGTGAGAGAGGATGAGCCAGAGAGAGTATATATACACATAGGCCATGACCTATCATTTGCAATGCTTCACATCCAAAAAAAAATTCTAGTTAAGATATCTCTCTTAAAATAAATAAGTTTATCATCTGCTCCCATGTAAATAAGATGAGCCACAGTCTTTCAAGCGTGATGGGCAGCTAATCACCCCTTCCCCCTGCTGGCTAATCACCCCCCCTCGGGATATCTCGCCATACTTACCAAGGCGCTGGTCAATTGATACATGATCTAAATCAAAATTGTCAAGACGCACGCTTGCAGCCTTTGGGTGCTTGGTCTAATGTACAGACAACTGAGTCATTACATATCCATCAATGGTCATTAACTATTCTTGGGTGTGTTTGTATAACAAAATATAGACACACAGAGAGCGAGAAAAAGAGAGCGGGTGTGAGAGAGATAGAGGACAGACACATAAGTTCTGGTAAGATCATTTATTGCATGCGTTCACATACAGCTCACACTGTGTTTTTTGTATCATTGAGTATTGGGTTTTGTTTTCATTTTAAATTGCACGACTTTCTCTCTCCTTGCTTTCCTGCTTACACATTATTCTATTAGTATACATAGATAAATGTATATTTTAATAACAATTATATACATTTATATGCTGAGAAAGAGAGAGAGAGAGAGAGAGAGAGAGAGAGAGAGAGAGAGAGAGAGAGAGAAAGAAGAGAGAGAGAGAGAGAGAGCGAGAGAGAGAGAGAGAGAGAGAGAGAGAGTGAGAGAGAGAGAAAGAGAAAGAGAGAGAGAGAAAGAAAAAGAGAGAGAGAGAACGAAAAAGAGAGAGATTTTGATATTTATGAATGGTACTAAAATTGTGCTGGCTCCCGTCTTCTTTTGATCCGTCCCTTTCGTTAATCCTAACTATGCCTTCGGGGTATATATAATACTTCATTTTGATATTTATCTGTGGTACTCAAATTTGTTGGGCCTGATAAAAATTAGATCTCACACCCATTAACCCATGCTTTTAACCATTCTCCCTATCTATATTCAAATGCTTACATCGGATATTGCTAAGCAGGTCTTTCCATACTTTTCCATAATTATCCATACACCATCGAGGCATATATCATTCATCATTTTGATATTTTACTGCTCAGTGTGTCTAGGTCTACCTATTAATGTATACAACCACAAAAAGATGCGCACTTGCTGTCTTTGGGGTGCTTGGTCTAAATAAAAATAAAAAAATTGATAAATACAAAAAAGACGCGCACTTGCTGCCTTTAGATGTTTGATCTCACGCTCATATCACTGAGTCATTCTCTATTCATCAAGATGCGCACTTGCTGTCTTTGACTGAGACGCGCACTTGCTGTCTTTGGGTGCTTGATCTCACGCCCAGACCAATGAGTCATTCTATATTCATTCAAGATGCGCACTTGCTGTCTTTGGGGTGCTTGATCTCACGCCCCCGACCACTGAGTCATATATCCATTCACCGAGATGCGCACTTGCGATCACACTATCAATAAAATATATCCCCCCGGGCCATACGTCATCCATCATGCGTGACAGGGCACACGACCATCGCGGTGGGGCATCATGATTGCGTCACGATTACGTCACCCAGCCGTGACGTCACAAACCCACCTCATCCGCATACCTACATACTACTCTTCAGTTTGATTTTCCGCCACAAACAACAATAATGCGCGAAGCCGATTTGACCCAGTTGCAGCCAGTTTGAGGCGGTTTGGATTAGCCTATGTAGACATTAGTGAACTTTAGAAAGCAACGAAACTTAGTTCGTAATACTTTTTCGTGGGGAAACTCCCTTTCTACGTCATCACTTTTGCGCTTTACGAAGGTCACGACCTCCTCATTTGCCTACGCTACAAACTTCGTATCGCGAAAAAGCGGAATTTTCATCATTTTAACGAATCGTGATTCGTAGGTATGTTTCTGGTATTTTGTACATAGATCGGGTCAATTGCTGTAAACGTAAGCTTGAACAAATGTTATAACTGTATTCTCACACCCTTTGTTGTTGATTTGATGCACTAACATTGGTGTAGTTTGCTCTTCAAAAAGGGTGCTGTTTTCGCCTGCTTTTGCTCTCATCTATAAAATGGCGGAGGAGTTGTGGTTCCGATAATTATTTTCAACATAAGTTTTGCAATATTTCTAGGTTTCAAGTGACTCTTACGAGCATGGTAAAGATGTAAAATCACTTTACTGGTGTATTCGTATGGATGTGATCGAACATTGTCCATGTTTTAATGTTTTAGCCCTTGGATGAGCACCAGTTCTAGGTTTGTAGATCTAAACGGACAAGTTACTAGGCTAGCGTAGCAAACAGAAGTTGAGGCCATAGAATTTGTGTTAAAAAAAATCCCAGTGCCCTTGATCCTAAACTTCAGCTGAATTTCGTCTGCTGCTAAAGGCGCTACCGCCTCGGCACGAAGAAAAGTTCGCAAGGGTTTCCCGACAGCATCATCGGAAACGAAAGTGATCGCTACGAACCAAGTTTCGTTGGTCAATCTAAAGCTCGCTATTGCCTACCCTGCATCAGTTCGTATTAAATTTTGAGATCGTGAAAAGAAGATGGCTTCCTGCAGTGATTCGAGTGCTGAAAGTTTGCCAAAATTTGTAAGGGAGAATTTTGGGGAATTTTTGTAAATATGTGTATATTATATACATAAATGTGTATGTGAGAGATTCTTTTTTTTTATTCTAGCTGCTGTATTTGAATGCTTAGCTTAATTTCTTTGTCTCGTTGGTGTGCGTGGGTTAAAATGCTTGGAAGGGGTGTGAATGAGTGTTTTGCAAGGACAGATTAGAAAAAAAAATTAGTCTAATATCTCTATTCTTGTTGTTAATAAAATATCAAATCAAATCACATTATTTGTTCTTGATTTTTTTTCAGTGTGTTCATAGATTACATGGGTTCTAACTCAAGTTGTATGTAAAGTTTTTAAACTGCATACCACTTTCTTGGGTCTGAGCTGAGCAATAAATAATCCTTTATGTATTTAACGCAACATTTATTTCTTTTAAAAAAAATGGAAGAAAATTTATTTCTTGAATTTTCCAAAAAATTTAAAGAAAATTTATTTTTTTAACGTTATACCCAAATTAAAGAAAATTTATTTCTTTAAAGAAAAAAAGTAAAGACTATCAACCCTTGATTGCCAGCACCCTGGTTATAATTCTTATTAACTGCTGTCCTGCGGGGAATGGGCCAAATGATTGGACAAAAATCTATCTCCACTTTTCTAGCTGCCAATGGTTCGCATTTGTGGATGTATGCCCTAGATACAGATGGCCATGCCGCTGTGTTCTCGGCTTGTCAATGTATCAGCTGCGCTGGGTTTGATGAGAATCAAGGGACTGATTTCAATTTCAAAGTATAACAAGACGTCTAAATGAAGTCCTCAGAAAAACGAAAACACATTTTCGTACGAAGATAGATACTGTTACGTTGGGACGTGCGCGATGGTGCGTGTGAGACGCGCACGATAGATCCGATCGTTTTGTTTTGCAAAGCATGCAATAATAGAGTGTATTTACCTTTGATTTGATTTTGCGTTGTTGTTAGAAGAAGCTTTTGTATAATGTTGAACATTTTCGTTGGTCGATATTATCGGAGAATTCTCTAGAGTTGCTTGTTTACTATCGATCGAAGCTTCGCGATAAATGTAGTAACAGCTGAGAAGTTCTTTTAGGATGAAGAATGTTGTATGACGTAAGACAGTGATGACGGAGTTTATTTTGATTGGTTGTGGTGCGTCACGCTGGATTGTTCTAAATTTTTCTAGAGTATATGTCCGCACTTTTTCAAAAAAGAGAGTTGAAAAGTTGAAAGTTGTAAAAAAAAGTGGAAAAAAGCGAGTGTATGCTGTTGTTGATGTTCGCTGAATAAAGTTGGAAAACTTCATACGACGACTCCTGCCTTGTTGCTGAGTGAACAGGTTGCGTGGATTAACGAATCTGAGTTACACCTATCAGGATTCAAGCATCGGGGCTGAATAAACTACTGATAAAAAACATCAACGAGTGTAACAGATACCCACACATTGGCTGGTTTGCAACCGAGATAGGAGGGAACCGAACTTTCAATGATTTGTCTGCCTAAAACAGTACTTAAACCTAGGGTGGCAGCTTTGGTAGTTTTAAACAAGGTTTTGTTTACAAAGTGACTACTGGCGAGATGAATCTTCTAAACAAAACGTCTAAGTATGAGGTTTAGAGTGAGACCCGGATGTTAGCGCGTGTGGTGAAACGCAGTCTGGCAATCTCCAACAACAAAAGGGGTTTTCTCCCTTTGTGACGTAGCAGTACTGGACTAGAAGATGGGTCGATTGTGTGCTGTCTCTGGCTGTGAAATTTCATCCGGTCACAAAATCCGTTATTAGCCTGCGCTGACAGCTGTGACAAAAGGCACTGGATCAACGTCTATCAAGACCACCAGTGACTTTCCCCTCCCCCCCCACCCCCCTGTTTGTGACGTAGCACTGGATTCTGGGATTTTTCTGTCGCACTCGGCAATCAATGAACCTCAGCTAAGGTAAATGACAGATTCCAATTATGGTTTCAATACAATGTTAGAAACGTACCACAGTCGTTGAAATTCGCGTAACGATTTCATAAATTTCAGAAGCGTATTTCAGTTGCTGAATTGCTTAGATTTGATGCAAAGAAGTATGTATTAGTTTTGTTATTAAGAGGTTATAAAATCGAAAAGGTAATTAGCCTCGATTGCATCCAAACTTTAAGGAGATGGAATGAACATTTTTTTGGCCAAATTACCTGAAATTTCATTACCATAAATCTCTAAATGTGATGGGACCCAACAAAAGGTAATTCCAATACCTCTAATTCTAATACTATGAATAAGATAATCTTACTTCAAACATTATATCTGTTCTCTTTCTACATTTCCAATTTTTTAAAGCATAAAGCACCGATTTAGAGTTAACACAAACAAACATCTTGATAGAAATGTATGCATCTATTGTCTTTTATAATAGCTGCCATTGCATGTTAATACCATGTGAAAGCTGGATTAAATTCCACACCCTGATACAACAGGCATTCTTCCCATCTCGTAATCCTTTTCTACGTCACAAACGGGAAAGCCCGTTGTATAGCTTTTGGCGATTGAAGGCAGGCGTTCCTATTCGGGTCTGGCTAACGTCATTATTGTAACAGTTGTCGGCCGTCGTGAATACTTTACAACTATTTTCACTAACAGGTAAAACAAACGTGTCTACGATTACATTTGCTTCACGAATATAGGTGAGATCCACTTTAAACCCCTGTAAATCTGTGTGATGTCTTTCACAAAGAGGCATCAAGCAGAGAAGATCAAACTGATCTGTTACAAAGGAGCAAATCCAGTGTGCGGTTAACACTATGGACGTTCCGATGATTTAGTCATGAAGGATGATTATATAGAAATTTAATATATAGCCTAGTACTTTTGGGTCTTTCAGATCAGAGGAAGTAACAACCCCCCCCCCCTCCCTTCTTCTAAGCTTGAGTACGAACTCTCTCCCTCTCTCTCTATATTTCTCTCTCTCTTTCTTTCTTTCTTTCTGTCTTTCTCTCTACCCGCCCCCCCTCTCTCTCCCTTTGTTGGTTTTCTTTGTTACTGTCTTCTCTTTCTCTCTCTCTCTCTCTCTCTCTCTCTCTCTCTCTCTCTCTCTCTCTCTCTCTGTCTGTCTGTCTGTCTGTCTGTCTGTCTGTCTGTCTCTCTTACACATCTCTCTCCCTCCCTCACGCCCCTCTATCTCTCTCTCTGTTTCCCTCTCTTTCTTATCTCTATTTTTCTCTCTCTTTCCCTCCTCTCTTTCTTTCTTTCTTTCTTTCTTTCTTTCTTTCTTTCTTTCTTTCTTTCTTTCTCTCTCTTTCGATCTCTCTTTCTCTCTCTCTCTCTCTCTCTCTCTCTCTCTCTCTCTCCTTCTCTTTCTCTCTTTTTTTTCTTGTTCTTTGTTTGTCTTTATTACTCATTACATTACATTATATTATTATTGCTTTAGGTCCAGCGGACTCTTCCGAGCCAAATCAGGACCGGACAACCCCCAGTCCGCATAAAAGATCTGCTGAAACAAACCTAGTGGTAAAACCGAAAGCTCTCCACCAGCCAGTCACTTTACAATAAAGACATCCCACGCAGGGGACGGCTGAGGCTTCACCCCAACTTATCGAACCCCCGTTTACAAAAACAAAATAGAATACAAACATCATTATAAATTATCAACAAAACACATACATATAAAATTCATACATTGCTAAATAATAACATCATAGGAAGCCATAGTGACCACCTGGCAGAAAGCGTCCAATATTCCCAAGCTGATCCAACAGACCTCATACACAAACAAGGAGTCTTGTCCCGGAAGAGTTTTCAAGAAAAAAGGTAGGAGACTGGTCTAGCGAAGAAGACGATAGTATAGCAGATTGATAGAACAGAGCAGGAATGAGAAAAAGCAAATGAGAAAGACAGCGACATTGGGAATTTAAAGCACTAAATTTCCAGAAAGTGGGGATACTATTTATACTGAAACCCCCGGCACCCCAACGGGGGTTGTCTTTATTACTCTCTCTCTCTCTCTCTCTCTCTCTCTCTCTCTCTCTCTCTCTCTCTCGCTCTCTCTCTCTCTCTGCCCGTCTCTATCCCTCAAATCTCTCTCCCTCCTCACCCGCACGCTCTCTCTCTCTCTCTCTATCTGTTTTTCTCTTTCTTTCTTTCTGTCCTTCTTTCTTTTTCTTTCTCTCTCTCCCTCTTTGTTTCTCTCTCTGTCTTTCTTTCCCTTTTCTCGATTTCTTTGTTTGTATCTTTATTTCTCTCTCTCTCCGTCTCTCTCTCACATCTCTCGTCCCTCTCTCTCTCTCTTTTCTCTCTTTCACAGTCTATCCTTTTTTCTTTTCTTTTTTTTTCTCTAACCTTTATTGCTGGTTCTCCACCAGTCCTTTGCCTGGTCTATTGATATCGGGTTCTTTGATCCTCTTCTGTTATTTGTAGGTGTCAAAGATAAAACACAAACCCACACAAACACACACACAACCACCCACCTCTCCCTCCACACACACACACACACACACACACACACACACACACACACACAAAGAAACAAACTCGGCACACATCTTTCCCCGCATTCACACAATAATTTTATTGGCCTAAGGAGTTACTGGGGAATGTTATGTCATGGATGTCGCCACGTCTGAAGTGTTGCGGTGAGAAAAAAAAGAAGAAAAGAAACCAACCATAGGTCGCGGTTGTTGTTCTTGATGATTTGTGACATCACTGCAAGCGCATTGCCATTTGATTCTCTCCCTTCAACTTCAGGCCAACGAAAGTTCCTGTTATTGTAATCTCCCCTTTCTCATGTTCATCAGACGTTTGAGTGAACAGATTGCAACAGAAAATAATGGCCAAAACTAAAACAACAACAAAAATAACAACCCAAATCTTAGGACTGCTTATTTAGATCACGATATATGGCAATATATGTCGGATAAGACTATAAGCTGAGGTCGAATCTGTGCACACATACATTATTTCCATTCCAGTAAAAATGAGACATTCTGACGCTCAGGTACTGAGACGGAGTGAGAGACAATGTCCTATTTTTATTCCTGCTCTGTGTAATCTCTAGGGAAGACGAAGAAAAAGTAACATGACGTTGATGTTGATGATGATAATGGTGTTGGTGAGGATGATGGTGATGATAATGATGATGATGATGATGATGATGATGATGATGATGATGATGATGATGATGATGATGATGATGATGATGATGATGATTTTGATAGAGTAAAACAAGCAGAAGAAGATGAAGCAGCAGCAGCAACAGAAGAAGAAGAAGAAGAAGAAGAAGAAGAAGAAGAAGAAGAAGAAGAAGAAGAAGAAGAAGAAGTTCAGTTCAGTTGAGTAGATTACCGTCCCCAGACACAGAAGCGTATAGGGGACTTAAGAAGAAGAAGAAGAAGAGTGCCGTATATTTCTTGTGCGTGTTATAAAATTCATTAGCTTTATTATCAGAAGATTCCAGGTTGGAATCCTGGCAGTCTCGCCGAATTGTCATAAACATCTTGAGCGTGTAAAAAAGAAAAAGCTTTATTTTCAGAAGATTCCTACAAACTTGATGTTAGTTTGTAAACAGCTTTTAACGTTCCATATTCACGTATACACGCATTCACCAAAAGGCCTTTCTTATACAATTACACAAGTTGAAACAGAGATACACTTGAAACACTGAAGACGTAATATATACAACAGTTGGAACCCAACACCAATATGCGTATTTGCTAATTTTATGGTTCTTTTCTTTCTCACTCAAAGTAGTAGAATAATAATTAAAATGGAATTCAAGAAAACTATATTCAAGAAAACTATGTCCTAGAGTAATAAAATAAGAAATAGCTGAAATATAATATGATTTTATCTCTCTCTGAAGCAATCCCGTTCCCGGTCTGACAGACAATTACATTTATCAAATTATAAAATTATTTTATGCATTTACAAAATTAGTTTTAATATTATATTTCCAACAAGCATCTATATATATATAAATTGCTTAGCCGGAAGTCCTTCTTCGCCTCTACTATAAAGTTTGTCCGGTATGGACGCTGATCTGGGCAGGTGCTGGCCGCTGCGGATCGGCCTGCAGTGTGCTCAAAACCAGCGAAATCGTTATAGCCGACATTTCCTTACCGAACGTTTAACCGTTTCTGAGATAAATAAATAAACAAAATGTCCACAAACTGCAATAGCCTCATTCCGAGCGCTTCCATTAAAAATCAAATTGAGGTTTCAGCATGTTTTCCCATAGAGACCAAAAAATTGATGGTATTTCTAGGAAGCGTTGGTAGCCTACTTAGTAAAACACTCGCCTACCGTGCAGGGCGACCCAAGTTCAAATATCACGCGGGCCATATTTTTTTTTTTAAACACTACAATATGGATATTTTTCTTTTTAATTTAGTCTTTTTACCTTTAATTTATTATTATTATTATTATTATTATTATTATTATTATTATTATTATTATTATTATTATTATTATTATTATTATTATTTTTATTATTATTATTATTATTATTATTATTATTATTATTATTATTATTATTATTATATCTTATCTCAAATTTTCTTTTAAAACCTTGGTGTTTTTTATGATTTCTATTTGTATTATTCTATATTCAATATTATTATTATTATTATTATTATTATTATTATTATTATTATTATTATTATTATTATTATTATTATTATTATTATTGTTACCAAGGATCGGGATTGGGTGGTACGTGTAGGTAAAAGGGGGCTACGGGTAGGTTTAAAGGGGCATGGGTAGGCATAACGGGGATACGGGTATATATAAGGGGGTATGGTGATGGTCGATTCCTAATCCTTATCGGGAAGAGAGGGGACTATAAACTGATTTAAAAAAAAAAAAAAAAAAAAAAAGGTCGATTCCTTTCACCCATACCTGCGAAGCGATCAACGGGGAAGTATCAAGGAGGGTACAGGTAGGTTACAAGGGGGGTACGGAAGGTATCAAGGGGGTATGGGGAGGTATCAAGTGGGTTCGGGGAGGTATCAAGGGGGTATAGTGAGGCATCATGGGGGGGACGGGGAGATATCAGGGGGGGGGTATGGGGAGGTATCAAGGGGGATATGGGGAGGTATCATCGTCCAAATGAAACTCGCAGACAACAGTTGTCTCTCTGTCTACATTTTAAACAGCAACCTGTGTACCCTGGCTTGCCAGGGTACAAAACCACTAGTACAATATAAATATTCAAAGTACCGTGTCTGTATTGAACAGAATCCAGAATCGCCACAGTGAAATACAGAAATAGACTAACAGTAACACAGTATTTCCTAGTCATAAAAAATAAGCATACACCCTATTTTCACAGCATATCTTTTATTCCACTAATACTCTATCCTAGTCCTATTTCATCCATCCAATTACAGACACTCTTAGATGGATAGGAAAACAGCCTTCTGTTGTTGTTGTTGTTGTTTGTAGATTATAGTCACACGACACTTTCGCATATAGGTGACTACTGGACCGATTTATACTGACACCAGCGGGCCAGTTGTTGGTAAAGGGGAAAATAATATGATCACACGTTGACCAATCCGGATTCGAACCAGCGACCTTTCGGTTACTAGCAAGACGCTCTTACCAACTGAGCTACCCGGCCCCTTCTGTAGGCTACTCCAAACAATCTTTATAATAGCCGAGTCTCATCACCAAAATATTAATGAACTAGGAAATATAGTACCAACGCAGAGCGAATACATACACCACGTGCCTATGTCAACAGCCGTCGCTTGTGTACTAACTCTATAAACAAGTGATGTATACACATATGTAAATATTTGCAAACTCACTTTGTGACAAAGTAGAAGAAGAACAAGAAGACAAAGAAAAAGAATAAGAAAAAACCATGTTGATGATGACGATGATGATCGCAATGATGATGACGATGACGATGATGATGATGATGATGATGATGATGATGATGATGAAGCAGAACAAGCAGCAGCATCAGAGGAAAAAGAAGAAGAAGAAGAAGAAGAAGAAGAAGAAGAAGAAGAAGAAGAAGAAGAAGAAGAAGAAGAAGAAGAAGAAGAAAAAGTAAAAGAAGAAGAAGAAGAAGAAGAAGTAGTAGAAGAAGAAGAATCACAACAACAACAGCAAAAGAAGAAGATGAAGAAGACGATCGATGATGATGATGATGATGATGATGATGATGATGATGATGATGATGATGATGATGATGATGATGATGATGATGATGAAACCCAATCAGAAAAATTCAAATGCCAAATTACAAATACAACGATCGGACTGGTACCATGGCCTACAGCGCTCCAATCTAGGACAGTGCACGAGACTAATGCAATTGTGCGCCCTTGTGCTGGCATAATTCAACCCATCGCTTTGAACATTTCAACTACTGTAGTAGACCTAAATGGACTCTGTCTCAACTCAGTGGTAGAGGTACCACTGGCCCATTGATCACCCAGGTTTGAATCCAATGGTGGGCAACATAAAAGAAACCATTTTCCATTGTCCATTACAGCAGTATGATTGCTCTGGTAGTTCATTGTTGATGTAGGACCCTACCCCCTTCTTCCTTGGGATGGTTTTCCCCGTCTGCCATATCGCCAATGGTGGGTGTAGACGTTAAACTTCAATGTTAATGGTCAGTCATTCTAAAAGCACAATGCAACAGCTTGAATTACTCCCCTTTAGGTGTTGCGCAAAGTCAGTTGAGTTTCTGCTATCCCCCTTTCCTCTCCCTTCTCCATCCCTGTATCCTCACCTACTCCCTTCTATTTCTTAGGCGCCCGCTTGCAACAAATGATTGTCCTTAACCTGATTGAATCGAATCCACAGCCTTCCGTAGCTCTTTGGACTGTGTGGGGTTGATTAGACCATAGGCAAAGTGCGCAACCAAAGATGAATTACTTCCGCTTCCGCTGCTGCGCAAAATCCAATTGATTGTCTGCAGTGCTGGGGGTGTTCCATTTCTCTTTCAACTTCGGTCGAACTTCTATGGTATGGGCTCTTTTCTTAAAGCACTAGATAAAGGGGGTCATGCTTATATCTCAACAGCTCTAAGTTCCCATGATCCAATGTTATATGGGATAGCCTAGTAGCCCAGTGGATAGAGTGATGGTTTCCTAGGCTGGAGGTCGCGGGTTCGAACCCCCGCGTAGGGCGAACTTACGTAATTTAGTTACGAGATTTTTCAAAACATCTGGTTTTTTTAGGGTACTCCGGTTTCCTCCATCCCTTCAATAATGGTATTGAATGTAGTCAGTGTAAATTTCAAAAATAGGAATTAATGTTGGGCTAGGAAACCAGTACCAAAAGGACCTATTGTATGAGGGTGTATAAAATTGGCAACCCAACCTGGTAGGACATGAGCGTCAGGATCTTTAACGTCAGTGAAGATTGAATACACAGGCTAGACCTTTTCTTACACTTTCATCCGAAGAGAAACAGGTCTACGGAAACATAGAACATAGAGCCGCATATGAACATAATGCTAGAACTTTGGGAACAGAACTGTAGGAACATATAACTGTATGGACATACAGCTGTGGGAACATGGGAACACGTAGCTATATGAAAATAGAGCTGAACCTTTTATTTGTTGTCTATTCCAAAGAACGTCTTTTCCATGCAGTGTCCAATAAAAAAGATTTCCGTCCATTCCCGCCAACCATCGCTAGCAGCCATCTTTGGAGACTGAGATTGCAAAATTGCATTCTGGTTTTTCTCGCCCCTATTTCAGTAAATTATCTCCTTCAATTGCTGTGCAACATTCAAATTTCCCTTTGGGAAATTTCAGGAGGATTTTCTTTTGAAAGCTCTTTCAGGTTTCTTAACAGAAATTCAATCAGATGTTCTTAGACATTAGTTCTTTTCAGGGTTCTGTTTTGAATTAATAGATCTTTAAAGTAGTTCTTATCAGTCATGATTTAAAACAATAACATCAATAGACAAGAAGAAGAAGAAGAAGAAGCAGCAGAAGAAGAAGCAGAAGAAGAAGAAGAAGAAGAAGATGATGATGATGATGATGATGATGATGATGATGATGATGATGACGATGATAAAGAAGAAGAAGAAGAAGAAGAAGAAGAAGAAGAAGAAGAAGAAGAAGATGATGATGATGATGATGATGATGATGACGATTATGAAAAAGAAGAAGACGAAGAAGAGGAAGAAGAAGAAGAAGCAGAAGAAGACGAAGAAGAAGAAGAAGAAGAAGAAGAAGAAGAAGAAGAAGAAGAAGAAGAAGAAGAAGAAGCAGAAGAAGAAGAAGAAGAAGAAGAAGAAGAAGAAGAAGATGATGTTGTTGATGATGATGATGATGATGATGATGATGATGATGATGATGATGATGATGATGATGATGATGATGATGATGATTACGAAAAAGAAGACGAAGAAGAGGAAGAAGAAGAAGAAGCAGAAGAAGAAGAAGAAGAAGAAGAAGAAGAAGAAGAAGATGATGATGATGATGATGATGATGATGATGATGATGATGATGATGATGATGATAATGATGATGATGAAGAAGAAGAAGAAGAAGAACAAGAAGAGGAACAAGAACAAGAAGAGCAACAACAACAACAACAACGTTAAAGATCCTGAAGCTAAGGTCCTAATCGAGTGAATGCCGGTTAGCCGCGCATTTCATCACAAGGACTTTAAAGACCCTGACGCTCATGCATTTGACGGGTGAATGCCGGCAAAACAGATGTAGCCAACACACACCAGTTTCATTCTCACCTACACCGGTCGCCCGAGGTTGTGCTCAGTCGTCTGGGGGTCAGACTATGTGCCCAAAGGCTGGAACGGGGCGAGTCCGGGGGATCCTTAATTATATCCTGTATGGGTCAGCGGCTTGAGCAGCTCTTGAACTGGAAATGCGCTATATAAGGGCAATTAAATTTATTTTTAATTTAAAAAAAGGTAATTGGGCGGTATTTTCTATCTCTAAATCTGTTTATGTTTGATACTTTGTTTCTTTCTTTCTTCGTTTAGAAGTTCATCATGAGCATTCACAGTTCAGTCAGGGTAGAGATCTTTCTGCAGAGGACGTATGTTTTCTACAATGAGACAAGCGTGATTGGTCACTGGCAGGTTTACAGTTTTACTCTGACCTAGGAGCTAGGGTTTATTGTAGGTTCTAGCTACGCTGGAAGGGTTTCTCGTGATTAGGTTACCCTAAAACTATTGATTTCTTGTTTCCCGTCCTTCTGTCCGTTATTTCTGCTTTAAAATGTGCCTTTGTTTGGATGGAATTGGCCCGAAAAGTTGTAAATTGTGTCCCTGTGTCTAGCAGCGTGTCTATGAGTCACTAGCGCTGTCTTCAACTGTCTGTTGGTTTGTTTTTGGGTGAGTGTGTGTGTGTGTGTGTGTGTGTGTGTGTGTGTGTGTGGGTGTGTGTGTGTGTATGTGTGTGTATGTGTTTGTCCTGTTTCTGTGTCACTCTTTCCCTTTGTTAGTGTTTCTCTGTTTACCTCTCTCTTTTCTGTCTGTCGCTGACTGTCTGTCTGACTGTCTATCTCTCTCTCTCACTGTCTAATTACCTGTTACGTATTTATATGTATATCGTGATATATTCAATGTTTATTGCCCCCCACTCTCTCCATCCCCCCTCTGTCTCACTCTCTCCCTTTCTCACTCTCTTCCCCCCCCCCCTTTCTATCCATCTTTCTCCCTTTCTCTTTCCCCTTCTCTCCATTTCTCTTTCCCACTCTCTCTATCCCTCTCTCTCCCTCCATTTCTCTCGCCCTCTCTCTCGCTCGCGCGCTCTCTCCCTCTCACTTTCTTTCTCCCTTTCTAATTCCCCTACTCTTCGTTTCTCTCTCCCACTCTCGCTATCCCCCTCTCTCCCCTCTCTCCCGCTCGCGCGCTCTCCCTCTCAAATTTTATCTCCCTTTCTCTCTCTCTCTCTCTCTCTCTCTCTCTCTCTCTCTCTCTCTCTCTCTCTCTCGCTTTCTCTCCCTCTCTCGCTATGTCTCTCTCTCTCGTCCAAGTGTAAGACACATTGCTCGTCCATTGTCTCTTTAACTATGGTTAATTCTGCAGGCATGAATATGGAGCGTGTGTTTGTGCATATTGTTCGGTTTTTCTGTGGCGAGGCATCTTTATCGTTTGCCTTTGTCCAAATCGCCAAGATCATATCCAAGTTACTTCTCATCCGTTCCCCAAAGCAAAATTGCCGCTCTGAGCATGCGATAATGACATAGTTTTTAGCTGTATATAAAGATTTGCTATATGGCTCCACTCAATTACAGTATTATTATCACATGGTTGTAGTTGTAATTGTAGTAATAAGAACAACAACAACAATAATAATAATAATAATAATAATAATAATAATAATAATAATAATAATAATAATAATAATAATAATAATAATAATAATACAAATATTAATAATAATAATAATAATAATAATAATAATAATAATAATAATAATAATAATAATAATAATAATAATAATATTTAGCAATTTAGCCTAATATTGTTATTACATTAAACAATGTTAAAGTAGGCATTCGTTGTCAAACCAACCGCTCAAGTTTGAATTTCCCATGTTCGTTCTGACAGGGAGTTATTTCCCATGTTTTAACGGTACAGCCCTGTGACCTTTGGACCTATTTCGGAGGGAACCATGCGGCTTGAAGCGTGCGTTTTTGTTGTCTTGGTTAGAGGTGGGTCTATTTTATCAACCGAAAACGAAAAACATTGCGAGCAACTGTTTTTACGGGTTCTATCTCTTACCGTCTTTGGTAAATTCTATTTTTAGCTCCAGAATGTTGGCTTACCCTCGCTGATAATAGGCACAAAAATGACAAAATTCATTTAATAAATAGCTATACTTTCAAAAAAGTCATTTTTTCTTGTCAGATTATTTTTCCAGTGAGGCAATACTCACTGTGAATATTAAAAGGATTTTGTCGAATTGTTCGTTGTCAAAGTGTGTCCCTTTAAACGTGCAAATATTGGAGTCTTCTGGAATGCGTTATTTATTTGTTCAAAGGAGACCTTGTCTTGTTTCAAGCAATACTAAATAGATTGTTTACGGCAGCCATTGTCTTTAAATCACCATGCCATCGTTGTTCTTGGCAACATTAGATTTTTCTGTCTTCAGTCTCTAGACTGTGACGATTTTTTTAATCAAAATTATTGTTGAAGAATAATATACACGAAAGCAAATTGTGCTGGTATAAATCAACCTCATGACAAAAACTGGGTAGTTGCGCTTGAGACTTCAGCGCACACGTGTGTACGTGTGTGTGTGTTGTGTGTTTGGTGGGGGTGGGGTTAGAGTTGTAGAGGTGATAGGTGGTAGAGAGGGGGGGGGGCGTGTTCATGCGTGGTGTGTTTGTGTCTATCTATCTGTGACGGTGGGTCTATTGTTGCTGGGCTCTGCACAATGAAATGCTATTACCCACTCGTCTATCGTCTGCAGGGGTCGGCTAGTGTAATCACCCTATGACTAATCTTAATACATTTATAAGTTTAGCTAGGTCTGTGTGCGGATAGGGTTATGAGAGATAGGGAGAAAATGGTAAAGATTCACTGACACACTAGTTCTCACACGGCTATGAAACATAGGTAGTCCAGCCACTTGTTAACAGTAAATATCACAAATGTATTTCCTCTACTCTATACAAAATCGTCTAATCTCTACACTAACTTAAATGTCCAAATTTCACTTCGAGTAGTTCGTTCCTTGATGGGTCTATGCTGCTACTGTTCTTGATATTTGCTACTGTCTCATCATTGGGCTATTTGTTCAGGTTGGTCTAATGTTTGTTTTTAGGAGAGTGGACTACCGCACAGTCCTTCTAGATCAGTGTTAGTGCAATTCTACTTGCACTTAGCTGATGTGGTCATGGTGTCTCCTCCATGGTTGTTGACTATTGGGTTATCTGAGCTCAGCGCTCGATGTTCCCCTGCAGGCCGAATGTCAGGGTTGACTCTTAGTGGTCTATCCCTGCCTCGGACCAACTAACCTGCTCGTCTGCAAAACATAAGGTGAGTTTCTGCAACGCCTTGTATACAAAGGATGTGCAGAGCGTCTCACTGATGGCAAAAACAGCCCTCAGTTGAGATCGCATCCACTTATATAAATAAGGGACAACCAATTCTTCTAATTCCGTGGTCCACTGGAATCTCCAACCTAATTCCTATACCCATACACATCATGGCTAAACTAAACACATAGAGAAGTAATTAACTATATACACATTCCCCGGTACAGCCACTGGTCTGCAATAATACACATAGAAGAAACAACAGTTGGACAGTAGAGGCTACCTCATGGTTGTGAAACCGGTCGCGTGTCCGCCACGTGGTCACGCTAAGTTTTACTAATATTCATAATGATAAAACATGGCAAGACTTCACAAACATAATCCAACAATATTATCAATAACGATGAACTAAAAGATTGCTTATTTACCTTCTTGACAATGTCAGGCTGTGGCTATACTGCGATTAATTAAATTTCACCCGTCACCTGCTTCGTCTTTCTGCTAGGGCGATCTTTCAGAGCGTTGCTCCTTCTCGTGTGAGACTTAGGCACACAATGATTACCTAACCGTGTGGTCAGCCAAAAGCCCGCGAAAATCTCGTGAGATCTGAGCGCCGCCTATAGGGGGTGGGGTAGGGGTGGGTGGGCGGATGGTGGCTATACGTCAGCAGGATGAGGTCACTGCCTATCCTAGCGAGAGTTAGCTTACACATGCTTAGCACACAACTGACTTGTGTCGTCTGCTAGGCAGCGACTTTACGTTACACAGGCTACAAAAGGCTGAACTATTTAAGGCGAGAAGCCTTAGTGCAGGGTCTAAATAACCTCTCGTGACACTATCTATCTATCTATCTATCTATCTATCTATCTATCTATCTATCTATCTATCTATCTATCTATCTATCTATCTATCTATCTATCTATCTATCTATCTATCTATCTATCTATCTATCTATCTATCTCTATAGATAGATAGATAGATAGATATATAGATAGATAGATAGATAGATAGATAGATAGATAGATAGATAGATAGATAGATAGATAGATAGATAGATAGATAGATAGATAGATAGATAGATAGATAGATAGATAGATAGATAGATAGATAGATAGATAGATACGTATGTGTGTGTGTGTAGGTGTGAGTGCGAGAGCACGCGCGACCGCGCACGCATGAACGAGCTCTTGAACGAGCGCATGGAGGCAAAGTGTGAATGGTTATTGAGAGAGAGAGAGAGAGAGAGAGAGAGAGAGAGAGAGAGAGAGAGAGAGAGAGAGAGAGAGAGAGAAAGAGAGAGAGAGAGAGAGAGAGAGAGAGAGAGAGAGAGAGAGAGAGAGAGAATCGCTGCCATCTGGGAAACTAACACTGGTCAAGCGGTGTCATCTTCACTGCGCGATAACATACACGTAAAAGATCCTTATGTGAGCTCAGTGCTTCAGTGCCAAGTAGTTATTGCGCTCCGTCATTTGATAGCGTTTCTACTTCGGCTGATAGCGTTTTCATGTCATCGATTTCGTTTTACGTCATTTGATAGTGTTGTACGCAAGTTGATAGAGTTTTCTGTCAGTTGCTAGCATTTTGCGTCATTCGATAGCGCTTTGCGTCGTTGGATTGCATTTTGCGTCATTTGAATTTCATTTTACTTTTATTTAGTTATTTATGTATTTATTCACTTTTATATGGCGCTTTTCCAGATCAAGAACCGCTCAAGCCGATACAGGATTTAACTTAAGCCGCCCGAGGCGCCCACTTGCAACCTTTGGGCGCATAGTCTGACGCCCAGACAACTGATCACAATCGTGGGTGACCGGGGATGGGGAGAAGGGACCTAGTGCGTGCTGGGGATATTTGTGTAGCCGGCACTTCCCCGTCTAGGACAAGAGCGTCAGGATCTTTAAAGTTCATGAGTTGTAATGGTGCGTGCACAGAAACGCGTTACGTAATTTGTTAAGGGTGTTACGTCATTTGATTACCCTTTTACGTCATTTGTTAGCGTTTTATGTCACATCATAATCTTTTACGTCATGTAATAGCGTTTTACGCCGTTTGATAGCGTTTTACATCATTCCATTTGGTAGCATTGTCATACAGGATTTTGATGACTTCAATAATTTTAGGGCTGATGTTGTACACTCTCATGATTACCTACAGAGCTGCATGCCAGACTCGATCAAACGCTTTCTTGAAGGCTACAAACACATGATATAGATGTTGTTGGTGCTGTAGGTATTTCTCGCAGATGAGTTGGCTTGCAACTCCTGTTTTAACAAAATATGTGTATGCATATTTTGTATCACTTCCTTTGTGTGCAACCGATAAACCGTCCTTCCTATGTTGCTTGTGTATAATTTAATACTCTATCTATATATGTATGTATAATATCCATAATTGTTATAATGACTGGAGAAAGTGGACTTATTGAGTGTGCATGGATATAGAATCCCCTTTGTAAAATATTTATTTTCATCCCTATCAGGTAAATAATTTGTATTTAGAAGCAAATTTTGTAAATAATCATTTGTTTTCAAACAATGTAAGATTTCTCTGAATAATATATTTTCTCGGTAAATAACTTATTATTTACTTAAATAACCAGCGGAACTGCTACAAGCAGGAGGAGAAGCGATGACTGATGCTCTCACCATTATCTGTAACAAGATCTGGCAGAGTGGGGAATGGCCTACACCATGGACCCAGTCGCTTGTCATCACTCTTCCCAAAAAAGGTAACCTTCAGGAGTGTGAAAATTACCGCACCATCAGCCTCATCAGCCATCCCAGCAAGGTCCTCCTGAAAATAATACTCAACAGGTTGAAACCACAAGCTGAACAAATCATAGCTGAAGAACAAGCAGGATTCATGGCAGGGCGAAGTACCACTGAACAGATTTTCAACCTCAGAATAATCTGTGAGAAATACCTACAGCACCAACAACATCTATATCATGTGTTCATAGACTTCAAGAAGGCATTTGACCGAGTCTGGCATGCAGCTCTATGGGCAACCATGAAAGTGTACAACATCAGCCCTAAAATTATAGAAGTCATCAAAAGCCTGTATGACAAGGCTACCAGTGCAGTCCTCCATAACAGCGTCATCGGGAACTGGTTCAGAACAACAATCGGTGTGCGTCAAGGATGCCTACTCTCCCCAACACTCTTCAACATCTTCCTAGAGCGCATCATGTCAGATGCTCTTGCAGATCACGAAGGCACAGTCAGCATAGGGGGCAGAGCAATCTCCAATCTTCGTTTTGCGGATGATATTGATGGATTGGCTGGAGAGGAACAAGAACTTGAACAGCTTGTACAGAGGCTTGACACCACCTCCAGAGCTTATGGAATGGAAATAAGTGCAGAGAAGACCAAAATGATGACCAACAACACCAATGGCATCAACACGGACATCAAAGTACAAGGCCAATCCCTCAACACAGTGCACAGCTTCAAATATTTAGGAGCCATTGTGTCAGACAATGGGTCTCGACAGGAAGTCCTCTCCAGGATCGCACAAACAACTGCTGCCCTGACAAGGTTGAAGCCCATTTGGAAAGACAGAACCATCAGTCTACATTCCAAAGTAAGACTGCTGCGCTCTCTGGTCATCTCCATCTTCCTATATGCTTGCGAAGCATGGACCCTCACAGCAGATCTCCAACGAAGAATACAAAGCATGGAGATGAGGTGCTACAGAAGACTTCTGTGCATTTCCTATACCCAACACATCCCCAACGTTGAAGTCCGACAGACCATCACACAAGCCATTGGACAACACGATGACCTGCTCACAGTGGTGAAGAAACGGAAACTCCGATGGTATGGCCACGTCACCAGATCATCAGGCCTTGCAAAGACCATTCTGCAAGGCACAGTGCAAGGAGGTAGAAGAAGGGGGAGACCGAAAAAGAGGTGGGAGGACAACATTCGAGAATGGACTGGTTTGACACTGAGCGAAGCCATGAGGGCTGCTGAGGACAGAGAAAGATGGAGTATGCTGGTTAAGCGATCATCTGTGGTGCCCCTACGACCTTCGGGTTATGGGACAGGATAGGATAGGATTTACTTAAACAATAATATTGTTTAGGTAAATAAACCATGATATATGGATATAAAGCATTGTTTCTAAATAATGCATTATTTACCTATATAATGCATTATTTAGCAGATTGTGTTAAATAACGTATAATTTAATAATGATTATAAATAATGATTTGTTTACCTATACAATGCATTATTTAGAAGAAATTGCTAAATTATGTATTATTTAGACGAAAATGTAGTTTAAGTAGTTGTTAATTTGTTTGTGATTTTATGTATTGCCTTAATTTTAATTTTGTTTTTAAACCAAAAACCAAGTCCCTTCATCCCTTCACCCCCTCTTCCACCCCCCACCCCCTCCTCCCATGAAAAAAAAGTTTTAATTTTTTTTGCTGAGTTGCAATGTGCTAAATGAATCTCCATAGTGGGCAATAATGATTGCTTGACTTGACTTTAGTTAACTTGACTATAGAGGAATCTTTTAATATGCTGTGTTGTATCTTCGTCAACCTTTGTGCTTGCCTGTCACATGGTCATTGTTAAAGTGAGTTCGCCATTCCAAGGTATTATTCCAAAGGCGCAACAATATTCCTACGCTAGGAGATGTATTTGCCCGTCCAATCAGCCCACGCCCTTCGTCTATTTCTACTTATCTTTCAAGCGCTTCTGTTGAGCACAGTTCTCAAAGTGGATCTCATCTATATTTTGAATGCAAGTTTAGCCGTAGTCAAGTTTGTATAGTACCTGCGAGTGAAAGTAATATTTGATGGCTGACAACCGTCTTATACAATGCCATAAGCGAGACCCGAATGTGAGCGTCTGTGGTGTGACGCTAGATCTACCCCAGTTAACCACAATTTCGGGGCCCAATCGGGCCCGGATCGGGCAACAGATCGGGGCCCGATCGGGCAAATGGAAATTGGAACCGACTCGGGCCCGATTCGGGCAAAGATCGGGCGATCGTCGGGCTACCCGAAACTTACCCGATCGTAACCCCACGTTCGCCGAACAGTAGCCCGATTTTCGATAAAGATTGGGCGATCGTCGGAGTACCCAAAACTTACCCGATCGTAACCCAACCTTTGCCGATCGGCAACCCGATTCCGGCAAAAATCGGGCATACGTCAGGATACCCAACACCAACCCTATTGTAACCCAACTTAAACCAGAAACAACCCCGATAATGTCGGCACAGGCGTTTTTGTTTTCGGAAGTCTTTGGTGTGTCCCCACTTAAGTATTTACACACCATTTTGATAACGATATATATTAACGTGATCTTCCTCGCTATCGAAATCGTGTGAAAATACATAAACGAAAGGCAAAGACAACAAAAACAACCACAGCGGAATAGGTTTTCGCAGGCGAACAAAATATCCGAGCACATATGCAACTGTAGAAGAAAACAACTGTAGAACATTGGCGCCTAAGGACAACCGGAAAAAACCAGCAGTAATGGGCATGGAAGTTTACCCTTGGCTTAAAATGTATAAATAAATACAATAGTTAAAAGAAACACTTTAACAATATTTTACATAATTATTGTATGATAAAAATTAAGAATTATAAGCACAATTAAATAATGATATCTTGCTGAATTGATTTTGCATAAATATTGTTTACATACGTACGCCGCAGCAAATGTGAAGCAGACGAAACAGTCCACAGACAGTTTAGCCAATGAGAAGCGAGAGTAGGCCTCTGTTAGCTTGTGCGCAGTATTTGTGGTGGGCAGAATCGGGCGACACGCGGGAGCATTTCTGGACTCCGCTACGCATCGGGATTTGGTCAGGCAATATCGGGCCCCTACTCTAGCCAGACAAAAGTCGGGATAAGTACTGTGCCCTACGCGCCGCGAGTGGGGCCCAGAAGGGGCTGGTTTGCTGGGACATGGGAACTCGCATGGCAAAACGTGTTTTCCCATTTGTGACCTTGAGAAGGAAATCAAGATGGGTCTACCATGCGCTGTCTCTGGGTGTGGAAATTCACGATCCAGTCACAAGATATGATATAAGCATGCAATGACAGCTGCTGCAAAATTTCTATCAAGTCCACGAGTGATTTTCAGGATTTGTAAGGTTATGAGTGGAAATTCTCGTTTTCTGTTGCGTTTTCAATCGCGCCGGGCAATCTCCAGAAATGATGAACTTTGCCTGTCCTATCCTATCCTATCCCATAACTTGAAGGTCGTTGGGGCACCACAGATGATCGTTTAACCAGCGTACTCAATCTTTCTCTGTCCTCAGCAACTCTAATGGTTTCGCTCAGTGTCAAGCCAGTCCATTCTCGAATGTTGACCCCCCCTCCTACTCGCCCCCTCACCTCTTTTTCGGTCTCCCTCTTCTTCTGCCTCCTTGCACCGTGCCTTGCAGGATAGTCTTTGCAAGGCCTGATGATCTGGTGATGTGGCCATATCATCGGAGTTTTCGTTTCTTCACCACTGTGAGCGTGTCATCGTGTTTCCCAATGGCTTGTGTGATGGTCTGTCGAACTTCGTCGTTGGTGACGTACTGAGTATAGGAAATGCCCAGAAGTCTCCTGTAGCACCTCATCTCCATGCATTGTATTTTTCTTTGTAGATCTGCTGTGAGGGTCCATGTTTCCCAAGCGTAAAGGAAGATAGATGCCTTAGGTATACGCAAGAAACGAGTGCAGTTCTAAGAAAAGGGGTACGCATTTAGTTTATAATGTGTAGATACACGTGAACCCTCAAAAGATGTTTCTGACAGGTTTACACTGAATGACAGTGAAGTGAGCATGTTTCGGTAATTAGTTTACGATTATGTGTGTGTGTTTACTGGCGTGTGTGTATGTGCATGTGTTTTCCTGTTTGCATCGACTCCGCTTCATGGGAAGAAAACCATGTTCCAGACCTGTCAGCCTGGCGCCTTGCCGTAGCCAACGGAGCGACGCTCTCAGGACACCTGCGCAAAGACGACAGGGGCTACATGCAAAACTCGAACGAGCAACTAGCCACACGGCAGGGAGCACCCCAGCCCATCTAATCTGATCTGCCCACAACGCCAGAGACATTTCCTGATTCAGATGGGTCTTACTGGCCTTCTGCCAACCCCTGGTTCCTTGGCATCCCCACCCCCACCATCCACCCCTGCCCAACAGGTGACATCCGGTGAAGTTGGTTATCTTCTCAACGGACGGACGGACGAACATCAGAAGACTGTGTGTGTATTTGTGAACGGAATAGAACAAAACACGAAATATATCTGTTACACGGAATTTATCAATGGCCGATTCAACCCCGATGCTAGAATCTTCATACGTGTAACTCGAATTCGTTTATCCACGCAGCCTGTTCCCTCAGCAGCAAGGCCGGAGTCGTCGTATAAAGTTTTCCAACTTTATTCAGCAAACATCAACAACTGCATACAAGATCAATTTCCGAAAATCACTACAACAATCTTCCAAAACTCGTCTCTACAATCGGACAGTGCATTACTTATATAGCCTCTCTATAATAGATTAAAATAAAAATTCGAACATTCTTGCATGAGGCAACAACAACCAATCAAAATAAAACTCGTCATCGGAACTATGCACTGCCTTACGTCATATAATGTTTAGATTCGACCAGCTTTTTCCCGTAAGGTCTAGAAGCTTCGATCGATGGTAAACAAGTAGCACCACAACATTCTCGACAATATCGACCGACGAAAATTATCAACAATATACAAAGCTTCTAGCAACTACGCAAAATCAAATCAAAGGTAAATACACTTTATTATTGCATGATTTGCAAAACAAAATGATCGGATCTATCGTGCGCGTCTCACTTGTAACAGTATAATCACAGTAGCTTGTTGGACACTATGTAGCATATACTAATGAATTAAATATCAAACAGTTTCTAATTTGGAAACAATCATCAAATAAGCTTTGCCGTTTCTATGACCTGTATCAAAATTGTGTGTGTATGGATGCGTGTGTGTTTGTGTGTGCGTGTGCGAGACGGTGTGTTTTTGCACATGTATGGGGGTCCGTCCTGGAGACTGACAAATGATGCTGATTGAATCACATTCATACCTGCATCAAGGGTTTTTCGTAATGTGTGGGCTGCTCAGAGAGAGAGAGAGAGAGAGAGAGAGAGAGAGAGAGAGAGAGAGAGAGAGAGAGAGAGAGAGAGAGAGAGAGAGAGAGAGAGAGAGAGAGAGAGATTTGTTGTTGTATCAAATTTTATTCATCAGATTAACATAAGTTGTACTGATAGAGAGAGAGAGAGAGAGAGAGAGAGAGAGAGAGAGAGAGAGAGAGAGAGAGAGAGAGAGAGAGAGAAGATATATATATATATATATATATATATATATATATATATATATAGAGAGAGAGAGAGAGAGAGAGAGAGAGAGAGAGAGAGAGAGAGAGAGAGATAGAGAGAGATAGATAGATAGATAGATAGATAGATAGATAGATAGATAGATAGATAGATAGATAGATAGATAGATAGATAGATAGATAGATAGATAGATGGATAGATAGATAGATAGATAATTATGTTTAAATGAATGTATGTATGAGTATATATGTGAGTGTACATGTATGTGTACGTGTGTGTATGTGTCTGAGTGCGCGAGCATGTCACGTCTGTGTGTGTGTTTGTGTGAGTATGTGTGTGAGTACGCGCGCGCTTGTGTGTGTGTGCGTGCGTGCGGCGCGCGCATGCACAAAAATGCAGCAAACAGGCACATGAAACTGATGGAATCACAACCCCCTGCGGGAAGTTTGTTGTGTGTAACATGGGATTCTGAGGTTCAAACGCAGCTGCTGTTGGCACACATTTTATATTTCAAGCGAGTCGGAGCTAATGTTTTCACACTGTTGCACTAGACTGCATGATCATAGACGAGGTTATAAACCCACATTATACATGAATAGCAGGGAACCTGCGAGGTGGTAAAAATATATAAGGTCTTGGTTTTCCAAGTTCCGAGTTCAAGTCGTACAGAAACAGCCACAGGAAGGTCGCTGACATTGTATTTGGGTCTAGTCACGCACATATCATTCTAGGTCTTGAAGCGCTTACAGTATATATGTATCCTACAGTGCTATGTTTGTCCTACCCTATCCTATTCTATCCTATCCTGTCCCGTAACCCGGAGGTCGTAGGGGCACCACAGATGATCGTTTAACCAGCATAATCTATCTTTCTCTGTCCTCAGCAGCCCTGATGGCTTCGCTCAGTGTCAAACCAGTCCATTCTCGAATGTTGTCCTCCCACCTCTTTTTCGGTCTCCCTCTTCTTCTACCTCCTTGCACTGTGCCTTGCAGAAAAGTCTTTGCAAGGCCTGATGATCTGGTGACGTGGCCATACCATCGGAGTTTCCGTTTCTTCACCACTGTGAGCAGGTCATCGTGTTGTCCAATGGCTTGTGTGATGGTCTGTCGGACTTCGTCGTTGGTGATGTGTTGGGTATAGGAAATGCCCAGAAGTCCTCTGTAGCACCTCATTTCTATGCTTTGTATTCTTCGTTGGAGATGTGCTGTGAGGGTCCATGCTTCGCAAGCATATAGGAAGATGGAGATGACAAGGGAGCGCAGCAGTCTTACTTTGGAATGTAAACCGATGGTCCTGTCTTTCCAAATGGGCTTCAACCTTGTCAGGGCAGCAGTTGTTTGTGCGATCCTGGAGAGGACTTCCTGTCGGGACCCATTGTCTGATACAATGGCTCCTAAATATTTGAAGCTATGCACTGTGTTGAGGGATTGGCCTTGGACTTTGATGTCCGTGTTGATGCCAATGGTGTTGTTGGTCATCATTTTGGACTTCTCTGCACTTATTTCCATTCCATAAGCTCTGGAGGTGGTGTCAAGCCTCTGTACCAGCTGTTCAAGTTCTTGTTCCTCTCCAGCCTATCCATCAATGTCATCCGCAAAACGAAGATTGGAGATTGCTCTACCCCCTATGCTGACTGTGCCTTCATGATCTGCAAGAGCATCTGACATGATGCACTCTAGGAAGATGTTGAAGAGTGTTGGAGAGAGTAGGCATCCTTGACGCACACCGATTGTTGATCTGAACCAGTTCCCGATGGCGCTGTTGTGGAGGACTGCACTGGTAGCCTTGTCATACAGGCTTTTGATGACTTCAATAATTAATTTTAGGGCTGATGTTGTACACTTTCATTGTTGCCCATAGAGCTGCATGCCAGACTCGGTCAAACGCCTTCATGAAGTCTATGAACACATGATATAGATGTTGTTGTGGGCCGTGTTGTGCTGTGTTTGTCACTTAGGGACGATCGGACACGAAGTTTAGAATTAATTTTTCCAAATACGCATGTAGAGGTGCGAGTGTGTGTTCTTTGTTATATAGCGATTTTCCGACTCAACAGCTAGACACACCAGCTCAATGCCTATGTGAGCAGCACTGTTTAGTGCCTACACATTTTGCTGGCTGCGGGCTATTTATAGCTTGCCTGCTCCCTCCCTTCCAGTGAAAGGAAAGGAAAGATAGCATCGGCGAAACTATTTATAGCTAGCCTGGCTGACCTAACCTCAAAACTAAAAAGCTTTGGTTGAGTCGGTGTGTAGCTGCTCAAGGCGCTGAGCCCCATACAGGATCTATCTCCAGGCGCCCACGAGCGCCTTACGCGCATCGTCTGACTGTGCTGACAAACTGAGCACAAACTTTTGGCGAACGGTGTTGGGGTAGAAGTGAGGACCTATGGTGCTCGCTGGCTGTGTCTATTTAAGCTGGCTCTCACCCGTCTAGGATTTGAGCGTCAGGATCTTTAAAGTCCGAGCGATGGAATGTATGCAACGCGTGCAGAGACTGGACCTCGGTACCGGCTTATGCTTTTATTCGAAGAAGTTGTGGGAACAGAGAGCTAGATTTGGCGCAACATTGAGATAGATTTAAGGGAAACGTAAACCTAGATTTATGGAAATAAGCTTATAAACCTAGATTTAGGGAATAGAAACATAGAGCTAGATTCGAGGAAGAGTAAGCCAAATATTTGAGGGAGCATAATATAGAAAAATTTAGAGAAACGTAAACCTAGATTTTAGGGACAAAATAAGCAAGATTCAGGGAACATTGAGCAAGATTTGGAGGAAACAATTATCTGAGCAGCATCGGGATATCTCATGGAAGTTCGCGCAGATGAGGTTGGTTTTAATAATAATAATAATAATAATAATAATAATAATAATAATAATAATAATAATAATAATAATAATAATAACAATAATAATAATAATAATGACAACAACGACAAGAACTACCACCACCACCACCACCACAACAACAACATAATAAAAATAATAATAAAAAAAAATAATAACGGCAATAACAACAACACCAATAATAAAAATAATAATAATAATAATAATAATAATAATAATAATAATAATAATAATAATAATAATAATAATAATAACAACAACAACAACAACAACAACAATAATAATAATAATAATAATAATAACAATAATAACAATACTTTTACTACTACTACTACTACTACTACTTCCACCACCACTACTACTACTACTAACAACAATAATAATAATAATAATAATAATAATAATAATAATAATAATAATAATAATAATAATAACAACAACAACAATAATAATAATAATAATAATAATAATAATAATAATAATAATAATAATAATAATAATAATAATAATAACAATACTACTACTACTACTTCCACCACTACTACCACTACTAACAACAACAACAATAACAATAATAATAATAATAATAATAATAATAAAATAATAATAATAATAATAACAATACTACTACTACTACTACTACTACTACTACTACTTCCACCACTACTACTACTACTATCAACAACAACAACAACAACAATAATAATAATAATAATAATAATAATAATAATAATAATAATAATAATAATAATAATAATAATAATAATGTATGCTATACGCGCCTTATTTCTCAATCAGATTCAAAACCCACACACACCAACATGTTTTGAGCGAAGGAGGACTTTAAAGAGAAGAGTTTGGTGCTAGAGGGTTGGGTAGCTTGTTTTGAAATAGGTCAGGCCTTTTTAGAAGATGGTGAGTTTGCTTTCCAGTTGTCTGGCTTATGTCCACGTCGGGTGATTGAATTTCATACAACGAACGAAAAAGACCCAGACGCTGAAAAGGGGAAACTCAGCTTGATAGCTTGACGGCCCTAAAAATAGAATTAACGTCTCGCTCGAGACAAGATGCCCAAAACGTCAGCCGTCTACATCTTCTTCACTGGTCCGCTTTGTGCGTGTTTGTGGGGGTGAAAGGTGGGGTTGTGTGGGAGTAGGGTTGGGGTGGAGTGAGGTTCTGGAACTTTTCAGGTTTTAAATTTTATTATTTAACTATCCATTCTCTATATCGTTCTTTCTGTTTCCCAACCCTCTTCTCTCTCTCTCTCTCTCTCTCTCTCTCTCTCTCTCTCTCTCTCTCTCTCTCTCTCTCGTGTTAGAAAGAGTAGGCATCCTTGGCGCACACCGATTGTTTTTCTGAACCAGTTTCAGGTGGCGCTGTTATGGAGGACTGCACTGGTAGCATTGTCAAACAGGCTTTTGATGACTTCAATAATTCTAGGGCTGATGTTGTACACACTCATGGTTGCCCACAGAGCTGCATGCCAGACTCGGTCAAACGCTTTCTTGAAGTCTGCGAACACATGATATAGATGTTGTTGGTGCTGTAAGTATTTTTGGCAGATTATTCTGAGATTGAAATCTGTTCAGTGGTACTTCGCCCTGCCCTGAATCCTGTTTGTTCTTCAGCTATGATTTGTTCAGCTTGGGGTTTCAACCTGTTGAGTATTATTTTCGGTTTCTGAGTCTTGGGTTTGAGTCTTGAGTCCTTTTGATGCTCAGTCCATATGCCAAATGATAATTGGAACACCGACTATAGAACCTTTAAGGGCAGTCTTTTTTTCCAAATAGAACCAGGATCCTTCCACCTTTTAAAGGAACACTGGCCAAACCACCATCAACAAAGGAAAACATTTGGATTTGGGATTCCGGATGGGATTTTTGGATTTGTTTTCGTCGAAAGCAACGCCACCCATGACAGGGGGTATAAGGCCTATAGTGCATGCTGGGTGTTGTTGGTGTACTTGCCACTCATCCACTCATCAGGGAGCTTCATCATCATTTTCAGTTCAGTTCAGTTCAGTTCACTCATCCACTCATAGGGAGCTTCATCATAATTTTCAGTTCAGTTCAGTTCAGTTCACTCATCCACTCATCAGGGAGCTTCATCATAATTTTCAGTTCAGTTCAGTTCAGTTCACTCATCCACTTATCAGGGAGCTTCATCATAATTTTCAAACACCTCATAGGGGTCATAGTATCTGTCATGGTCTCTACTAAGTTCCTCTTTGCCAACGAAATTAACTTGTGAACTCCAGCATACGGGGTCGCTCGGTTTATTCCAGCTTATCCACTCTTAAACCCAGGGGCGGATTTTGCCATTGTTGAGGGGGTGTGCACTCTTCCCTGAAACCATTAATGCAGAATGGCGAAGCCACAAGCGCCAGCCTACTAGGAAGTGAACTAGGAAAATAATGCGGTTAAAATCTGTGCAAGCTGGTGCATTCTGGGCATTATTTTGAGGATTGAAAACAGTATTGTTTGTGCTAAAAGTCCTCTTTTACCCCCCACCACAAACACACACACACACACACGCACACACACACACACACACGCACACACACACGCACACTCCTCAGCAAACTCGGATGATAAAATTTACAATAGCAGAACATCTTGCATAAAGGTTTATAAAAAGACAGGTAAGGTTACTGCAAATAAAACAAGAAATAGCCACTCACATCAGTTTTATTCAAAACTGACTTGATGCATGTACAAGAAACCTCGTAAATCTAGATCTGATGAATAAACAAAATAAAATTGTTTTTTTTTTTTTTAAACTAATTACGTGAAACTGGTGAGTGAGAATTAGTATAGTTATTTTTTCTCTTCTTTCTTTTTCTTTTCGTTTTTGTTTTTTTTTCGCTAAGGGGAAGGGGGGTGGGTGGGTGTGCACGTGCACAAGTGCACACCCCCAAAATCCGCCCCTAAAACCCTACTTCACCCCCCAACCCCCACTTCGTTACTCCGGCTCCCTCCTTTCCAATCACCATATACTACCAAACACATCCAGCAAGATTTATGATCGATTATTTTTAAACCACCTCATTTGATTCATGCTATCGCTGCAATCTCTGCTGACGCTCTATCAACTACGCGATCAACAAAGGAGACTCGAAACCGCGAGTCTCTCAGCCACAGTTCTTCACTCCGACTTAAGCACTTAGCAAACGACGTTCCCTCTCCAATCCAATTGCACCCCCGTCCACACGCACACCTCTCCCCCCCCCACCCTCCACACCTCTCCATACTGCACCGCCCGCTCTAGGTACTACGCATAACAGTAGCCATTTTAAGTTTCAAGTTTCAAGTATATTTAGGGCTCTAGCCTCTGAGGGGCTTTCAGCCAAGCCGGACAAAAATAACGTCATAGAAAAAGCACGATCACAAAGCGGTAACCACATTATACCATGCCTTGAAAACAATATGTACACAATATCATTATTATTTTATGGTTTTATACACGAGCGCCTCATCGATGCGAACCAACCAGAAAGGTGTATACTCCCTAGTTGCTAAATAACCGATTTGTTTTTCCCCAGGAATTGAACCCCAGTGTCTTATG
Source organism: Oncomelania hupensis (assembly GCA_036898135.1). NCBI lineage: Eukaryota > Metazoa > Mollusca > Gastropoda > Littorinimorpha > Pomatiopsidae > Oncomelania > Oncomelania hupensis. The sequence goes on from CM072520.1 coordinate 58,886,597, forward strand.
ATGTTCAATAGTACCCACGAAGCTGACTAGCCCCTTTCCCCTCCTCCCCCATAGCCCACAATCCATCCACCCTCACCATCCTCTCCTCCTGACCCAAACACAAACACTTACCGTAACCCTCCCACTCATTCTCAACTTTTAAAGAAGGAAAACATCAGGTGGGTTTATATCTGTATTACCTTGTAAAACACCTTATCTGCTAATGTATACGTTAATAGTCTCCCCTTTCCGTAAACTAGTCTCACAGATCTTTTGGATGGGTGGGAAAGGGGATTTGAACCTGAGATAGCTCAGGACATTTTTACCCTCGGAGCCAAAACAGTATTTTGTTCCATTAACTCCGAAAATAAAATAAAATAAAATAATTAAAAAACACTTTCAATCCGGGTTTTCCCTTTAGTTTTTAAACACCTCGTCTCAGTAATGCGTCGGTGATGATCGTTTATTCCCTAACAGATCTTTTGGGATTAGAATCTGGGGTATCTCAGCACATTGTTTACCCACGGAGCCATAGCGGCGATCCGCGCCATTAGGTACGGAAAGCATCAATCTGGGTATTCGTTTGAATAAGCTTAATGCATCTGTGAGGGTTCTGTTCCCTGTTCGGCAACTAAATCACCGCCAGTAGAAACCAATGTTCTAATGGCTGTATCGTTTGCTATCAGGAACAGTTCGCCTCCGTTGGTCTGTCTTTCTGTTTATCTGCTTGTATTTGCGCTTGTCTGTCTGTTGATGTACGTGTGTAAAGATGCGTCTGTCTGTCTGTCTGTGTGCCTGTTCATTCTTTGATACCGAAGAACCCCGGGGTTGCCGGGGGTTTCAGTATAAATAGTATACCCACTTTCTGGAAATTTAGTGCTTTAAATTCCCACTGTGACTGTCTTTCTCCTTTGTTCTTTCTCATTCCTACTCTGTTCTGTTCTACTATACTATCTTCTTCTTCGCTAGACCAGTCACCCTACCTTTTTTCTTGAAAACTCTTCCGGGACAAAACTCCTCATTTGTGTGTGAGGTCTGTTGGATCAGCTTGGGACTATTGGACGCTTTCTGCCAGGTGGTCACTGGGGCTTCCTATGATGTTATTATTTGGCAATGTAGGCATTTTATATGTATGTACAGGGCCTCAGATCCACGTCGGACATCGGACAATTGTCCGATAAAAAATCCAAATGTCCTATTAAATTTGCCTTCAATCTGTCAAATGTCTTATTGCTTTTTAATGGAGGCGGTCATTGTCCGATCGAAGCTGCGTAAAGGCCGGACATCGTTCGTTCATTTTAATAACTGCGTTACCCGTTAGGCCTACATCGCGACATTCAACTTGAGAAAGGACTAGCCTAGTGCACTCGCCCTTTCCTCTTTGCGAAACCGATCGATAAAGGATAGGCTTAGTTAGTGCGTCTGCACCAGCAGTCGTAACCATGCACTGGTTGGTTGTCATGCGCAAAGTGGTTTCCCTTACCCAGCTTTAAAGTTTCGTTTTCGATACTCGCGAATCCGATTCGCGATGCCTCCGAAAAAGAAAATTAAAGCTGATTCAAAGCAGCAACAGCTGAAAAACTTCGGTTTTGGTAAAACCGTTAAAGGTGTGAGAGAAGAAACTAATGCATCCGACCAAACAAGCGCTTCTCAAGCGACAGAAGAAGAAAGAAGAGAGGTGAGAGATATGATAGATGTAGATATGACCGGCGACGCTCCCGATCCACAGCCATCTACATCGTGTGATAATGCACAAACAAAACAGGCAGAACCAGCCGAAAAAGAAGAATCCACTACTACTAGAAAGTTTGTGCAAGCATGGACACTTTCTTTTAAATGGTTACGTTATGAGAACGAAAAGATGTTTTGCACTGCATGTAACAATGGAAACATGAAAAATGCCTTCACAAGCGGATGCGTGTGTGTGTGTGTGTGTGTGTCTGTGTGTGTCTGTGTGTGTGTCTGTGAAATAACCAATGAATGCTTTTAAATTATTTATTTTTTCTCATATATTCTATAAACATACACAATTTTGTGCACCAAAATGTCTTATTGATTCAATGGTTTGAGGACCAAAATGTCCTATTGGTTTTTCTCAGGCAGGACAAATGACCTATTGAACCAATGTTGTTCAGGACAAATGTCATATTGAAGCCCTCGTGGATCTGAGGCCCTGTATGTATTTTGTTGATATTGTATAATGATGTTTGTATTCTATTTTGTTTTTGTAAACGGGGGTTCGATAAATTAGAGTATAGCCTCAGCGTCCCCTGGGTGGGATGTCTTTATTGTAAAGTGACCTGCTGGTAGATTGCCTTCAGTGTTACCATGAGGGTTGTTTTAGTAGATCTTTCATGCGGGTCAGGGGTGAGTCCTCTTTCACTTCTCTGGTCCTGATTTGGCTCGAAAGAGTCCGCTGGACCTAAAGCAATAAGCATGTAATGTAATGATACCGAAGACAAGCAAGAATAGCTCATTGTTACTTGACACAAAGCTTGTGTACGTCCGCCTTGGGCGACGTGGGTTGGAATCCTGACTTCCGCAAACTAGTTTGTGCATCTGGATATTAGTGGCTAGCGCCTTGAGAACCTCTCTGAGCGTGTAAGTGAGCTATCTAAGAACAACCACCACCACCCCACACACCCCCAATTTATTTTTAAATCGCTGACAGCTCTTTTCTAAACATTGTATTCACATGCCTGTGTTTGGATGCGTTCGCTCTGACCTTAACGGTCTGTCTGTGCGTCTGCCTGTTTATCTGCCTGTCTGTGAACTCTTTGACAGCGAAATCACTTACAGCAAGAACCTCATTTTCAAATCGCTGAATATCGTTTCATCTGCTATCAGAAACCGTTGAGCTTGAACTGTCTGTCTGTCTCTCCGGCTCTTTCTCTGTTTGTTTGTTTGTATGTGCATCTGTCTGTCTGTCTGTCTGTCGGTGCACGTTTTACAACTAAATCACTGATAGCAGAAATTCGCTTTCTGATAGATGTTGTCATATCCAGCACCTGTAATTAGAACCCGTTTGTGCCTTAACTGTGTGTCTGGTTATTGGTTGCTGTTGCTGTATGTTTGCTTGTAGTCTCTGCCTATCTGTCTGGTTAAGGTTTGGTAATTCAAGAGAAAAAAAACAACAACGTAAACCCCATTTTCTACAATCACTTTATTCATCTCGTCTGTGATCAGCGATCGTACAGACCGGGTTGTTTTGTGTGTAGTTTTTTTTATTTGTTAAAACTTGATTGTTTGTGTTTTATATCTATGTCTCTCTGCTCGTCCGTTTGTCTCCAGGGCTTTCGTAACTCGAGATCTAATCTGTACACGCATATATTCTATAGCACGGATTTAAAACATCCCGGAGCTGCCCTCGATGGTTGAATGTCCAAACACCCCCAGCATGAACTAAAGACACCATCATTCAACTTCTCTACACTTAGGCCTATGCCTTCTTTGCCCACGTAAACCCCCGACAGCAGAAATACATTTTTAATAGCTTTTTAACAACTGTCTACTTCTCTGTCTTTCTCTGACTGTCTGTCTGTCAGTTCAACTTCCTGTATTTGAAAAAAAGAAGACCTACTGTATCTGTTGAGTTTTTGATCTCCATGTATCAGAAGATCTGTCTAGATAACGACTAGTCGGGAGTCACGGTTCGGTGATGCGACAAGGACGAGGGTTTGATTATTGATACATGGCGACATGAGACTTGTTTTTGACTTTCTACAATGACTCTTTATACCGTTTCTGGTAGTAGTAGTAGAAGTTGTTGTTGCTGTCTTCTTCTTCTTCTTCTTCTTCTTCTTCTTCTTCTTCTTCTTTAGTAGTAGTAGTAGTAGTAGTAGTAGTAGTAGTAGTAGTAGAAGCAGTAGTAGTAGTAGCCCTTCTTCTTTTTCTTTAGTAGTAGTAGTAGTAGTAGTAGTAGTAGTAGTAGTAGTAGTAGTAGTAGTATGAGCCCTTCTTCTTCTGCTTCTTCTTTCTTTCTTTCTTTCTTTCTTTCTTTCTTTCTTTCTTTCATTCTTTCTTTACACTTCTGTCACTCTGTCTCTCTCTGTCCGTCTATCTCTCTCTCTCTATGTCTGTGTCTGTCTGTCTCTGTGTGTCTGTCTGTCTCTCTTGTAAACCAATCAGAGGATCTGCCATAGGCGCCCGGAGTAGACATTTCTTAATTTTAGTGCCTTTTGGATTGATGAAGCCGTGCTATATAGATATGGGTTTTTTTTATGTTCGGAAAGTAAAATTTACCTTGACTGCCCATATTAGTAATTTAAATTAAATTATGCGTATATTCTGTGTTTTATTTTTAAAACAATTGATTTTTTTTCCCCAATGACTGGAGCGAGCGCCTTTCTTGTGTTGTCTGCGTCTCGACAGTGTTGAAGTGTGTGAATGAAAGATAGACTATTGGAGAAAGAAGGATTATGTGCGTGTCGCTGTAGTGTCATGTGTGAAAAGGGGTGCAGTGATAGTAATTGGAATTTTAAAGTTATTTTATGTTTTATTATGTCTGTTATGCTGATGGCAAAATGAATATCCTTGTGTAAATGATGACGGCGATAAAGTGATTGGTATTCGTATTCGTACTGGAGAAAGCCTTTGGCAATTTTGAGAGAAGTACAGAAAAGGGATCTGTCCTCAAAGTCTCTAAAGTGTACAGTAGAACGTCGTTAATACGGCTGTTATTTTTTTTATTTTATATTTTGTGTACGGAAGTCAGTGTTTGTAGATGGAGTATTAGGTTGAGGAAGAGACGATGATAAGAAAGAGAATGAAGAGAAGAAGAAGAAGAAGAAGAAGAAGAAGAAGAAGAAGAAGAAGAAGAACAACAACAACAACAACAACAACAACAACAACAACAAAAGCAACAGCAAGAAGAAGAAGAAGAAGTAGTAGTAGTAGTAGTAGTAGTAGTAGTAGTAGTAGTAGTAGTAGTAGTAGTAGTAGTAGTAGTAGTAGTAGTAGTAGTAGTATAAAATATATTACGATCACACGGCGGCGACGAGGACGACGATGGTGACGATCACGACGACCACGACGACGACAATCATGATGATAAGGATGACAACGACAATACCGACGATTACGAGTATGAGGATGAAGACGGTGATTTAAACGGCTTTGTCTGTTGGATGTGTATAGACCATACGGCGTTCCTGTCTTTGTCATCTAAACTTGGACGCAGTGCAATATCTGTATCAAAGCCTTTGCCGCGGCACTTATTATTTGTTGGTTATACTTTGATGCCCTGCGGACATCGATGACTACTTCAAGACCCTAGAGTATCGTTAAGGACAGTACTTTTATTTCTGAATTGGTGATAATGAGTTTTAAACGGGAAATTGCATTTTTGTTGTCATTATTTATTTATTTATTTATTATATTTCCTCGTTTTTCTATAGAGCCCCTCCAGCTCAAGAGCTCCTCAAGGCGCTGGCCGATACAGGATCTAACTCAAGCCGCCCGAGGCGCCCACTTTGCAGCCTTTTTGGCGCAAAGTCCGACGACCCAGACAACTGAGCACAATCGTGGACGACCGGGAATGGGGAGAAGGGACCTAGTATTTGTGTAGCCGACAGTCACTCGTCTAGGACATGGGCGTCGGGATCTTTAAAATCCATGCGATGGAATGCGTGCGTGCACTTACTAGATCTCGGCTAATCCCCTCATTTGAATAAATAAGGCATAAAAAATAAGACTATTTATTCACGAAGTAAAACGCTGCAATGATTTTTGTGTGACGGTGGGTTCTATTGTTGCTGGGCTCTGCACAATGGAATGCTATTACCCACGCGTCTTTCGTCTGCGGAGATCGGCTAGTTAGATCGCCCTATGGCTAATCTTAATACATTTATATTTTTCGCCCGGTCTGTGGTAGGATATGGTTACACTAGCTCTCGCATGGCTATGAAACGTAGGTAGTCCAGCCACTTGTTAACAATAAATGTCACACATTTATTTCCTCTACTCTAAATCTAATTATCTAATCACTGCATTAACTGAAATGTCCAAAACGTAATACAACTAGGATTAACTTAACAGTCCAAAAGTCACTTCGTAGAATGGGTAGTTCTTTGATGGATCTATTCTGCTACTGTTCTCGATATTTGCTACTGAGTCATCCTTGGGCTTTGTTCTGGTTTTGCCTAATGTTCGTTTTCAGGAAGAGTGGACTACCGCACAGTCCCTATAGATCAGTGTTCGTGCACGTGTTCTATGGACTTCTATAATTCTATAGGTAAATACAATATTAAAACTCCAATCAGTCATATATCACAAGTGATGCAAACGGTTGTGAGTTTCCAGTTAACATTGATCGTTCCATGGCTCGTGGTGTACTGAGGACAGCATCTGGAGAGAAAGTGCTTGTGAATCGAGAGGTTCTGGCTCTCAAACCACGGAACCGATGGCCAAAGGGCAGATGCAGGAAGTGATGATTGGCTGAATAAGCACTCTTTTCGTTGCGGTACTATTTGTATTATCCAACAACCTTGATGCTGTAAATAGACGCAGAGACAACTAATTGGATAGATATATTTACAACTCGCACCTTTTAAAATATTGTTTTAAGGGGGAGCGCGGGGGAGAAGGAGGGGGAGTGGCGGTGGGTGGGTGAGTGTGAAGGTTGGGGGTTATTCCTATATAGCCCAGTGTGACAACACTTACTGTGAATTTGAAAAAACAAATCTGTGCATGACGGTGAAATGTGTGCTCCTAGGGCCTTGTAGCAGTACCAGTAATCCTTGGGATGAGAGTATAACCCGGGGTCTAGTCTGTGCACGTACGCATTCCATCGTACGGACTTTAAAGACCCTGACGCTCGGGTGAGTACCGGCTACACAAAGACATCCAGCACGCACTAGGTCCCTTCTCCTTCTCCCCAGTCGCTCAGGATTGTGCTCAGTCATCTGGGCGCCTGACTAGGCTCCCAAAGGCTGCAAGTGTGCGCCTCGGGCGCCTTGAGTTAGATCCTGTACCTGCCAGCGCCTTGAGCAGCTCTTGAACGGCAAACTGCGCTATGTAAGAACAGTACAATAAAATAAATAAATAAACTTCCAACGGCGCTGGTTTTTAATTGGTTTTATTTTAGGTTTATTAGCATTTTCAAATAGTAGAGGGCAATGACTTGTGCTACATCGCACTTCAAAGCGCAGAGAGCAGCACAAGGCATTGACAAAATCCGGATCAAAAGTCAAGCTGCTCAAAACGCTGTAGTTACTGTATGCACGTTTATTCCACCCGATACACATTGGTCGAACGCTACCACAAGCATGCGTTATTAGTCGCCTCAACAGGCAATAAAGCATGCTCCCATGCTTCAGAGCACTGCTTTCTATACGCTTCAAGCTCTATAGTCACGGAAAAAGCGCAATTTCACTGCAGTGAACTCATGAAAATAAAAAAATGTAAGTTTCCTCTCCTCTAGGGGACGAATTAGGTCAAACTGTATTAGTTTCTAGGTCAACTGTCTTTTACGAACCGTTTGACAATGTTTTTGAACCGTTTGTTGACGCCGGATAGTGTCCTCACTTGGTTTCATGCAATTTAAGAAACCAACAAGGCAATTGGGTTTTTGAGACGGAAAGAGCGGAATGTTGTAGAGCAACATTCTGTATATATTTACAGTGAAATTGCGCTTTTTCCGTCAATATAGCGCTTGAAGCGTGTAGGAAGCAGTGCTATGAAGCATGATAGCATGCTTTATCGCCTGTTGAGGCGACTAGTAAAACATGCTTCTGGCAGCCTTCGACCAATGTGTACCGGGTGATTTGACATGAAGAAGAAGAAGAAGAAGAAGAAGAAGAAGAAGAAGAAGAAGAAAGAAAGAAAGAAAGAAAGAAAGAAAGAAAGAAAGAAAGAAAGAACGAACGATTAACGCCATTTTATCGTCCACTAACTCTAATAAGATCCGATTTTTCTTCAGACAGAAAAAAGAAACAGATAGACGAAGCACGTGTGTGCAGTCAGCAAAGATGGGAAGGTCACACTGAAAAACATCCCAGTAACCAAGGACTATCAGTCGTATCAGTAACAGTCCGCCTAACACTATAGTGATGCGCAAAAAATCCAGATGCAATCGTCTTAGCCAACCATCAGCAACGCAAATCGGGGTTAGCTTCAATAGCAGAGCGTCGAGACGCTGTGAGACTAGTCGTGGCTTGCGATCGTCTCGCCTCGCCTGACCTCGCCACTAATCTCTGCAGCAAGTTACAAGATACAAGGTTTAGCTGCAAGCTTCGTTCAATGGCTTAAAAAAATTAGCTACTGAAAATTATGAAGGACGGATTAGAAAAGACAGCAAAACGCCTAGAAGGAACAGTTGAAAATAAAAAAAACTAGTCTTGTTGTTTCACAGTTAATATTACGAACTATTTCCCTTGATTGTCGTGTGGCACCCTGTGCATCGCGAATTCAGATTCTTTGAATTGGCTCCGATTGCCGACTTTCAACGTGTTCTAATTATGCGAGTCTCGATTGTGTGATTCGGACCTTTTGGCCAATGAGAAGCAGAATACGAATCACGTGATCACAACACACGTACAGCAAAACTTCAAGACCAATAACCCTCAAGTTTGACTCGATGTGCGACTTTCGTGTGGCACTGCGCAATTCAAGTCAAAATGATATTCCGACTTCGAAGTCGAAAATTGCTCCGATTCGCGTCAAGTCCAGTAGATTTGACGCTCGTGTGGCATGGGCTTTACAGAGATCCGATTCGACCACGCCTACTCGACAAGCCCATTTAAAATTCTCAGTGAGTGTTGCCTCCCTGAAAAAATAGAAGCTTACATCTCTTCCTCCCCCCTCCACCCAAAAAAAATCTTTTAAAGGTATAGTTATGTTTTAAATGAATACATTCCGAAGTGTTTGTGCCTATAAATAGCAACAGCCGTTGTCTAGCCAGCCAACATTCTGGAGCTAAAAATAGCAGCTATCACAGCCTGTAAAAGACCGATTTAACTCGAAAATTTGTTGGTTCGATTTATGTTGATAAAAGAAACTTTAACCTACTCTAGACTCTAAAGACACACTTTCCAAGCTTAATCGTTCACTCATAAACATTGTCAAAGGTCACACGGCTATGCTATAGATGTACCGTTAATCAGGGAAAGTCGCTCTCTGTCAGAACCGAAACTGAAAAGTCAAACTTGTAACGGTTGCTTTGAGCAACAAAAGACCACTTTAGCATTTTTGTATTGTGATAACAGTTCAAATTTTAGGGTAACCCCATTTTTCGCCAAAGGTATCGGGTTTTAAAAGCAAAATGCGAACGCGGTACTGTGGCGTCGAGATTGTGTTTTGGAGGTTAGGCGCGAAGACACAATTAATATTGCATTAACGCATCAGCAGATGGTTGAAAAGTCTCTCCCTATTGCAAATTGCTGTCTTTTCCAAGGTTTACTGCCTTTGCATCAAACAAACATGCATCTTGAGCCTTGCTGTGCTGATCTGTGATTTCACGTCACAGTGACAAGAGCAGACTAATAAAGGCCCGTCGTCTGACACAACAAGTAAGAAGACATAAGACTGAGTGTTAGGCCTATCCTATCGATATGTATATCTATCCCGTAACTCAAAGGTCGTTGGGGCACCACAGATGATCTTTTAACCAGCGTACTCAATCTTTCTCTGTCCTCAGCAACCTTTATGGCTTTGTTCAGAGTCAAATCAGTAACAAGCATACACGCTCACACGTTAACAAACACACACTACTACGGGACCTAAAGCAATAATCATGTAATGTAACATACACAAACTCACTTTCATCAGTCAAAACGTGTGTGTGGAATAAATAATGGACATTCAAGATGGATAGGAAATACGATGTTACTTTTTAAAGTTTATAAACGGCATCGAAAACGATTATTGAACGGATGGAGGAAACTGGAGTACCCATAGAAAACCCTCGGTGACCAGAACAGTGTCGCCCGCGACCCTCGGCACAGTTTGTTTCGCCTATATGGATGTACACCACCTCAGGATATGGTATTGTTGAGTTAAGTGCTAAGAGGTGAATTAGGCTTTCTCGTAGACGAGAGAACAGAAAGGGAACTAACCCCTTTCTCTCAGGGTCAGCTTCATGAGTGCAGTGCCTCTCCTCGTCCTCGCCGCCTTAACTAAATTACCAGACGATTAGGCTTTCTCGCCTAACATCTTTATCTTGTTCAGCGATCCAAAGTCCAATGTACCAAGATACCTTTGCTATACAAGCAGAGGCTGGTTTCAAACAGAGCCAGATATCTATTCAGGGTAGGGTGAACCGGGGTATGTTGTGCGCTGTTTTATTCTTTGTGCCTTACAACAACACCAACAACAACACCTTCCCTAATATTTTGCAGCTGCATTCGGCGACCATAATATAACGGCAACAACGTATTTGTCTAGTCCCTTATAATTTATACAAACTGCATTCTACGACCACAACAAGAAAACAACAACAACAGCAACAACAAAACAATAACAACAACAACCACAAGGGCAAAAACGATTTGTCGACTTTTTTGCAGCTGCCTGCTGCGACCATGCTATAAACAACAACAACAACAACAACAACAACAACAACAACAACATCACAACAACAACAACAACAACTCAACTCTAGTCCTCTATAATTTCTACAGACTGCACTCTACGGGCACAGCCACTGAATAACAAAAACAACCGGAAGAGAAAAGACCATTTAAGGACATTACTTTTTTGTGAATCAAATCAGAATCAGAATCTTTATTGTCCCCAAAAAAACAAAAACAAAAACAAAACAGCAAGGAACATTATTTGGCAGTGTGCAACAATAATTGACAATAGCGTTGACACAACACAGTATATACAATAAAACGTCAGATTTTTTTTTTTAAAAATTCCAACAACAACAAGTTATATCATTTTGCAGCTGCCTACTGCGACCAAAACAACAACAGCAGCAACAGCTTCACAGCATCCCGGGCGCTGCTGGCTTGCTGGATTTGGCGGTGATGCTCACAGCATCCATTTGCGGATCCTACCTTCACTCACAGACTCAGTTAGAGGTAGGTTAGTCTAGCGAGTCGCACGCGGCTCTTACGTCTAAACAGTGATTGTGGAACTGTGTCTGTGTGTGTGTGTGAGTGTTCTGTTAGGATTGTTTTTCCTCTACTTCTACTTCGGGTTTCGCTTGTGAGTGTTTATATTATTTTTTTAATTAAAAAAAATATATTTATGTTAAGGTTAAAAGACAACGTGTTATGGTTGTGTGTGTGTATGGGCACACTTACACAGTGTTATCTGGACAAATCAGTGAACATCTACATAACTTATATTGACATGTCTACTTGTTTTGACGTCAGAACAATGATCCGTTAGGGTTAGGGCTGGGTTAGGGTTAGGGTTCGAACACTGCAAAGTACTTAAAAATGGGGACGAAATATGACCCATTGTCAGCACAACGTATGTGGCGTTTCGGGAAGGTCATGATAATACTGTATACCCCCGGCTGTGTGTGCGTGCGTGTGTGTGTGTGTGTGTGTGTGTGTGTGTGTGTGTGTGGGCTTTCTTTTGGGGAGGAAAGGATTGGAAGGAGGACTTCAGGGTGTGAGTTTTCTTTGGGTGAAGTTTTGATGCTTTTAGATTTTCTTGTCGTGAGTGTGTGTTTGGGTAAGAATATTGTGTTTTTGTTCTCTTTCTATTACTTAGGGTTTAGCTTGTGTATTTTTGGAAGTTAAAGGACAATATTATGATTATGTGTGTGTGCGTGTATGTTTGTGTATGTTTTGCTATGTGACGGGAGGGGGGGGGGAATTTTCTTTAGATAAAGTTATGGTGCTTTCAGATTTCTGGTAGAATTTTTTTTTCTCTAATGCTATCGGATTCGCTGAGGTGTTTTTGGAGGTTATAAGAAAAGGTGTTATAATTTTGTATGTGTTGTTTTGTGAGGGGACGAGTTTCCTTTTTGCAAATTTATGGCATTTTCAGAATTATTTTGCCTGCGGTATTTCGTTTTTTAAACAAGTTTGTTAACCTGTTTTTGTGAAGATATTATGCTTTCAGATTTTATTAGAAATTAAAGTCCATTGATATGTTTTTGTAAAGGTATGATACTTGCAGATTTTTTTAAATCAAAGTTTGTAGGCATGGTTTTTTTGGGGGGGAAGGGGGGGGGGGGGTGAAGTTACGACGTGTTCAGATTTTGGAACACTCAGTTTTGTGTAGAACACCAATGAAACAGGCGCCTCCACTATAGAGCTAGGACTGGACTTTCTTGATAGCATCTGGAATATAATCCTTAATAAATACTATCCTCCGTGGGATGAGAAAATGATAGGAAAATATCTACCCCCACCCCCCCTTCTCTGTTGCCAAAGATTTGCACGGTGGCCAAATGGTAGAGCTTTGGCTTGAGGATCTGAAGGTCCCGGGTTCGAGTCCAGGCTGGGGCATTGTGTTGTGTCCTTGGGAAAGACACTTTACTCCCGTGTCCTACTCCTTCGGATGAGAGTATAAACCGAGGTCTAGTCTGTGTCGCATTCATTCCATCATAACGGACTGTTAAAGATCCTGACGCTCATGTCCTAGACGGATGAGTGCCGGTGACAAGAACACACCCAGCATGCACCTAGGTCCTTCTCCCCCCCCACCCCATCCCTGGTTGCCCAGGATTGTGCTCAGTTGTCTGGAGCGTTATTACGATGCGCCCAAAGGCTGCAAGTTGGCGCCTCGGGCGGCATGAGTTAGATCCTGTATCGGCCAGCGCCTTGAGTCGCCAAGAACGGCGAAATATGTGCGCTATACTAATACCCAATAATTTGTGGATTTGGTTTACGCATGACTCGTAATTTATAATAGTGTCTACAGTATTCTAGGGTGTCGGATAGCGCAGTGGTAGGAGCACTCGCTACTGTGTCGCAAGTTAAGCATCGTCCAGTGCGGTTAGCACTTGGATGGGTAACCGCAAAACGTGAAGCAACAAATAACAACGCACCCAGTTGACTCAACTGTGACTGAGTACCTACTCTCTCAAGGTTGTGGAAGGTAAAGCAGCGAGGGAGAGAGATGGGCATCACCCTCATTACGCTGGCCCAAAGATAAGTGTGATCTCCAACATCACGCTCCCCTACGGCCACAAGGCTATGGGACTACCATTACCTTTTTTTACATTATTCTGTTTTGCTTTGATTATATGTCAGTCTTTCTTTCTGAATATCATTTTTTTCTTCCTTTCTTTTCTTTATTTCTTTGTGTCTTTCTTTTGTTTCTTTTCTTTCTGTCTTCCTTTTATTTCTTTCTTACCTTTTCTTCCCTTTTGTCTTTTTTTTTAATCCTTTGATTCTTTGTTTCTTTTCTTTTTTTTTCTTCTTTTTGTTTGCTTTTTTTCTCTTCTGTTTCTCGCCCGGAGGATAGATGTCGGGCCGGCGCCGGAAGAGTTGAGAGGGAGGAGGGCAGAGATAAGGGACCGATGTCGGCCCGATCGTTCTGGGCTTGTAGATAGTTGAAGTAGTTACCTATCATTTGACTGTGCCATTTGGATTTGCTAGGACAAAGCTGAGTCCCAACCTCACCAAGAAAATGAACACTGTTAGTGTTAGTCTTATTTTTCTGCCATGTGTGTGGGTGTCTGGAATTACATAATGAATGGCTTGCCATCTTGTTTTATTTCTGTTCTGGTTTTGTGTTGTGGTTGTTGTTGTTGCTGTTGTTGTTTTCTTCTTATTTCCTTTCTTTTTTTCGTCCTTTCCTTTCTTTCGTCCTTTGCTTCCTTTCTTTCTTTCATTTTGTTTTTTTTGTCTTTTCTTTCTTTCTTTCTTTCTTTCTTTCTTTCTTTCTTTCTTTCTTTCTTTCTTTCTTTCTTTCTTTCGTTTGTTCTTCCTTTCCTTCTTTCCTTTCAATTCTTTCCTTTCTTTCTTTCCTTTCTATCCTTTCAATCTTTATTTCCTTTCTTTCTTTCTCCCCATCTGTCTTTCCTTTCTTTCTTTCTTTCTTTTCTTTCTTTCTTTCATTCCTTTCTTTTCTTTCCTTCTTTCTTTTCTTTCTTTCCTTTCTATCCTTTCAATCTTTCTTTCCTTTCTTTCTTTCTCCCCATCTGTCTTTCCTTCTTTCCTTTTTTTCTTTCTTTTCTTTCTTTCTTTCTTTCTTTCTTTCTTTCTTTCTTTCTTTCTTTCTTTCTTTCTTTCTTTCTTTCTTTCTTTCATTCCTTTCTTTTCTTTCCTTCTTTCTTTTCTTTCTTTCTTTCTTTTCTTTCTTTCTTTCTTTTCTTTCCTTCTTTCTTTTCTTTCTTCCTTTCATTTCTTTCTTTCTTTCTTTTCTTTCTTTCTTTCATTCATTCCTTTCTTTTTTTTCTTTCTTTCTTTTCTTTTTTTCTTTCTTTTATTTCTTTCTTTCTTTTCTTTCTTTCTTTCTTTCTTTCATTCCTTTCTTTTCTTTCCTTCTTTCTTTTCTTTCTTTCTTTCTTTTCTTTCCTTCTTTCTTTTCTTTTTTTCCTTTCTTTCCTTTCTTTCTTTCTTTTATGATTTCTTTTCTTTCTTTTCTTTCTTCCTTTCTTTCATTCTTTCTTTCATTTCTTTTCTGTTCTTTCTTTCTTGCTTTCTTTCTTTCTTGCATTTCGTTTTTGTTCTTTCTTTCTTGCTGTCTTTCTTTATTGCTGTCTTTTCTTTCTTTCATTTTTTTTCTGTTCTTTCTTTATTGCTGTTTTTCTTTCTTTCTTTTTTTTTTGTTTCCTTCTTTCTTTTCGTATTTCTTTAGTTCTGTTGTTTTCCTTGTTCCTATTTTTGTTTCTTTCTTTGTTGTTAAATAAATATTATGTTTGGACGCATTTTGCGTCTTTTATTTGATGCGTTACTTAGATTTCTAATGGTACAGTGTGTCATGCCATCTTCGTAAAGCTATACTTCGAAATAATTACGCTCGTAGAGAGAAAGAATGCATGAACCTTATAGTTTGACCTCCACACCAGCCATTAGCAATAGGGCAGATTGGAAAATTAAACCATCCCAAAGAAGAGAATGCATAGCGACCTAAAATTCACGCTGAACCATTGTCACAAAGAAAGGGGTTGGGGGAATGGAGGGTAAGCTCTTAATCTCTAGCGCTGTATTACCTCCTTTGTTAGGCTAATGATGCGATGACATTCAAGAGATTAAGGCTAGGGCTACTAATTAAATGAGAGACAGTCAAAGGGTAGACGAGAAAGATGGTATACTACACTAGTTGAGAAATTCGAAAACAAAGGCCAGTCTGGGTAGGTGCAATTTCTAACTAGGAAGTTTTATTAAATCGAATTGGGTCGTCTATATTGAGTAATGCTAAGAGTGAGTCACGGGATAGCGTCTGTATCAGTAGGGAGTAGCTCGGAGATATTCTGGGTGGATGATTTCGGGGGTACTAGTGCTACTGTGGACTGATATCATCACAGGGCAAGAGTGTATCTGGATAGTCTCTGGCCAGATGATCATCGAGTGGTGATGCTCGTGGGTCAATAACTTAGCTGGTTATTGAAGGGCGGCGGTTGGTCCGAGATAGTCTGGTTGGCCTGATGACCAGGCTTGGCGTGGCATGGGTAGCGATGCGGGTCAGTCGGTCACTCTATGACGCAATGACCGAGGGTGCCAATCTTGGGTGAGGCACAGGCGTAGTTTCCAGCTTACGTTGCTAGCTGTCTATGGGGTGATGAAATTCGGTTGAACGCTTCTCGTTGACTCCCTGGGTTGTCAGGGGCCTGCAGCGGGTCAGCGACTTAGAGATGATACAAGGCGGGGGTATGCGCCCTGCACAGGAGCCGTCTGTAACGCAATACAGACTCTGTATCAGCGGGAGATAGGTGTATCCTGGGTTCAGCGCCTGTTGGCGCGAGTTGCCCATTCAGATTTCAAATTGGCTGACCGGTCAAGGTTGAGCCGGTGCATACCAACAGTCTAACAATGCAACTAGGTTTATGGGGCCAATGTGGGGCTTACTGGCAGCCGCTAATATATGATACCTTCGGCGCATTAAGATGGGGTAGTGGCAACAGGGGCAAATATTTATACATCGGGAGCATGGAGGAAAGCAAATGGAGTAGGTACAGGACAAAGGGGTTGTAGGCAAGGGTTGTACTGGGGGACTTTAATCTATATGGAGGGACAGCATGGCATGGGATATTTACACATGGGGCTAACCTGGAGCATACAAGTATAAATTCAAACATGGCATGAGTCATATAAACAAGGCGGATAATATATACAAGGCAATAATACATGTCACAGCAACACATCGAGACAAAACTATAAACACGAACGTACATATCGACAGGACGTACGAACATGGTGGGCGAACGACGTGTGATGGGTCTGCTACATGACAAAGAGTAAGTTTCCTCTCTTACCTTGACTAAGACAAGGTGAAGCACACGAGTACTGCCGTAGCTCAGAGGTCGCCAGTCGATGGGGACGTGTCTTCGGACAAGTTGTTGTGGCTTCAAGGCTGGATGGCTTGCAACTGACACCGGGTCTGGTTGTGTGTCAGGCTTTAAGGCGAGGCCCGAGGGGCGGGGCTTAAGCGAATGAGCCAGCGCGCGTCCTAGGGGCGACTGGATGTGTAGAAGGGGTAGCTGGATGGTTGGGAGGGATGAGTGGGTGCTGTCTGCCTCAGGGCTCGATTGTACGCCTCGTCACAGAGGCCCCCCCAAGGAAAAAGGCGAGGTCGTAGGCCTCGACTGAGATGCGGCCAATCAGCTCTGAGGTCAGCGGCGGGATGCGAAGATGGCTGCGATGATCCGGGAGATGCGGGGCGAGGCGGGGTTCCTGGTAGTAGATGGCGGATGCCCAAGGCTGGGGTCCGCGGAGCTGCCGGGTCTCGGCTACGGTTAGTGGGCGGCGGCGGGTATGAAGGCTGGGGCGTCGGCCCTCAGTGGCGACTCGATGGAGTCTGTTGCGGGATGGCGGCTGAGGAAGTCTGCGCCGTGGTTGTCTTTCCCTGGGATGTGCTCCAGCTGGAAAGAGTATGCTTGGAGCAGCAGAGCCCACCTCATCAGCCGGGCGTTGAGCGATTTAGATGTCGCCAGGAAAGAAAGCGGCTGATGATCCACTTGGACAGTAAAGTGTGAGCCGTAGAGGTACAGCTGGAACTTCTGGACTGCCCAGACGAGGGCGAGACACTCCTTCTCCGACGTGGCGTAGTTCAGTTCAGCCGGCTTTAGCTTCCGGCTGGCGTACGCGACGGGGAAGAGCGTCGGGGCGTCCGCGGAGTCCCGTTGGAGTAGAACGGCTCCGAGGCCTACGTCGCTGGCGTCCGTGCGCAGGACGAAGGGCTGTCCGTGGTTGGGGAGCCGCAGGACTGGCTGCGACGTCAGTTTATCCTTGAGCTCCTGGAAGGCAGCTTCACATTGCGGGGTCCAGACGACTCGGTCTGGTGCGGTTTTCCGGGTTAGGCTGGATAGTGGCGCGGCAATCCCGTTGTATCCGGGTACAAACTTTTGATAAAAGCCACTCAGTCCCAGGAAGGACTGGACATCTTTCTTGGTCTTGGGGCGGGGCGCGTCTCGAAGGCGCTGGACAGTCTTTTCCAGAGGCCTGAGCTGTCCCTGGCTGATGGTGTGGCCAAGGAATTCCAGCTCTTGGTATCCGAACTGGCATTTGGTCGGCCGGGCAGTGAGGCCAGCTTCTTTGAGGCGGCGTAAGAGTTGGCGCACCACTCGCAGGTGCTCCTCCCATGTCTCCGTGGCGACGAGTATGTCGTCCATAAAAGAGTGTAGGGAGGGACAGTGGAGGGGGTCCAACAGCTTCCGCATCATCGTGCTGAATATACTTGGGGCATTGTGTAGACCAAACGGCAGAACGTTAAACTCATAGTGGCCGTCCATCGTGCTGAAGGCCAGGTACTGGCGGGATGAAGGGTGCACGGGGATCTGGTAAAAGCCCTTGCTCAGATCCACTCTGGAGAAATATCTGGCGGACTGTAGCTTCGCAAACAAGTCCGTCGGGTCGGACAGGGGTCCGGGCACGAACTGTGTTACGAGATTCAACTGCCGGAAGTCGATACAGAGGCGATGTTCTCCGCTGGGCTTCCGTGATAGCACTATACCTGCGCTGTAGGGGGAACGGGAGGGAGCGATGACTCCGGCTTGTAGCAGAGCCTCTACTTCTGTCCTTACTACCTGCTGCTGGGATAGCGGGACGGGGTACGGTTTCTGGCGGACGGGAGTGGGGTCCGTCAGGGTTAGTTGGACTTCTTCTAGGTCCGTCCTCCCAGGAATGTCGGTGAGGACTTCCCTGTATTCTGCTACGATGGCGCGTAGTTGGCGTTGCTGGCCGGCGGGGAGTGAGGGGTCCAGAGATACGTCCCGGAAGGATTCCTTCCCTTTTAGCGGAAATTCGGCGACGCCGGTCTCTGTACCATCCACTTCGACGGCCAGCGCGACCGTGAGTAGCGACTGGGGGTCTGGGGCGGGTGCGGGTTGCTCCAGGTACCGCTTGAGCAAGTTGACGTGGTGGGTCCTGGGCTTTCCGCCTACCTCGATGCGATAAGTGGTACGTGAGAGCTTCTCCAGCACCGGGTAGGGTCCTTGCCAAGCTATGTCTAGCTTGTTCGTGCCGCTGGGTAGAGGTAGTAGGACCTGGTCTCCTACCTGCAGTTCTCGGTCCCGGGCGCGGCGATTATGGTAGCGGGCTTGCCTCTCTCTCGCCTTCCTTAGGTTGGCGGAGGCGGCTTTCCATGTGGCCTTGAGAGTTTCCTGGAGCTTGGTGACGTATTTCGTGGCGTCGACCGGTGCCTCGTCCAGTTTGGCGTCGGTCCAGCTACGTCGTAGGGCGGCTAGAGGTCCAGAAAGGGGTCTCCCAAAAAGCAGCGTGGAAGGCGTGTATCCGGTGGAGGTGTGCGGGGTCTCTCGATACGCGAAGAGCGCTGACGCGACGTAGGTGTCCCACGCTTCCGGTTGTTCGTCGGCGATCTTGCGGATAATCGAGATGAGAGTCCCGTTCAGGCGCTCGACCTGTCCGTTGCTTGCGGGGTGGTAGGGCGGAGTTCGGATATGGCGAATGCGAAGTAGTTGGAAAACTTCCTGCATGAGTTTTCCGGTGAACTGGGACCCGTTGTCGGTCAAGATGTTGTCCGGGAATCCGACTCGTGTGAATATGGTGACGAGCGCGTCGGCGACTCGGGCGGCGTCGATCTTCGGTAGTGGAACGGCCTCACACCACATAGAGCAAGCGTCGACAAGGGTAAGCAGATACTGGTTCCGCTTCTTGGTCCGCGGAAGGGGTCCTACTATGTCGACGGCCACTCGTTGGAAGGGCGTTCCGACGACGACGGTGGGGCTGATTGTAACCGGTACGGTGTGATGGCGGGGCGAGTATCGTTGGCACTGGCGACAGGACTTGACGTAGCGCTTCACGTCTTCTGTCATCCCGGGCCAGTGGTACTGAGCGCTGATGCGTAGAGTAGTGGCTCCTATGCCCATATGTCCACTTAGGGGCAGGCTATGGCCAAGTTCCAGGACTTGGGGGCGGAGGGTCGCAGGTACGACGAGTTGAGAATGGTCGTCCTTCTGACGGAAGAGGAGTCCGTCTTCGACGAAAAAGTCCCCGGACTTGGGTGGAGTGCGTGCGGCGGGAAGTTTTCCGTAGCACTTGCGGAGGGTGACGTCGTCTTCTTGGGCCTTCCGGATCTGTTCCGGCATCTGGTTGGGTATCGGGGGCGGTGTCGCGGCTGTTTTCGCCTGGGCGCGCGTCTGGACGGCGGCCATCGACTCCACAGGCAGGGGCGGCATACCCAAGAATACGTAGCGGCATCCTAGGATCAAGTCGTACAGGGGCTGGTCCATCACGGCAGCTTGAATGGTTCCCGTGACGTATCGGCTGGTGACTTGGATCCGGGCTATAGGGAGCGTGGTGCTGGGCTGAGACGCGTCGGCCAACTTCAGGGTGATAGTTTCGCCGGTCAGGTCCTGTTCCCTGATGAGCGAGCGGCGGACGACGGCGTCAAAGGTGAGTCCCGTGTCGTATAGACAGTGGGCCGGGCGATCGTTGACGGTCACTTGCTCAGTGACGGCCGGTCGATCGGTGGGAGTGACGACGGGGGTTACCGGGTTCCCGTCGGGAGTAACTTGGCGTAGGGCCAACACCGTGCCTTGTTTGCGACGCTGGTCGCTGATGCGGCGAAAACATTTCTCGCGGGTGTGTCCTCGGCGCTGGCAGTAGCCGCAGTAGAGCTCTGTGCTCCGCTTCCCAGGCTCTGCTCCGGGGTTTGGGCGTCCTTTAGGCGGGAGTGGACGGTGATTCGCTGGCGGGACGGGCCGGCGAGGCTGGTGGCGGGTATCTGGTGACGAGGGTGCGGGCGGGTCCCGGCGAGGCTGTCTGTCGTCGGGGTGCGCGGTGAGGTAGCGGTCCGCGACTATGATGAGGTCTTCGAGTCGGGCGGCTCCCTGTTCGGCCGCGAAAGTCCGAAGTTCCGCTGGCATTGTCCCTCGGAGTTGTTCGGCTAGCATCAATTCGAGCAGTCCGTCGTACGTCTTTGGTTCGTCCGTTTGCTCTATCCATTTGTCCCGTAGAGTGGCTAGCCGGTCGGCGAATTGCGTAAACTTCTCCCCTTTCTCTCTCCGGGAGTTCCGGAAATTCTTGCGGTAGTGCTCACCTGAGAGCTCAAATCCGTGCAGTAGAGCTTTCTTGAGGGCGGGGTAGTCGCCCTCCTCGGAAGTTGGCGTCTTGGCCAGGATTTCATAGGCCTTCCCCTTAAGGCCATGACTAAGCTTGCGATACCAGTACTGGGGGTCAAGGCTGTTTTCTCCCGCGACTCTCTCGAATCGGGCGAGATAAACTTCAATCGATTCGTCCCGTTCGACGAATGGGTCCAGGGGAAAGTTCATCCCCGGAATCGGCGGTGGGATTGCGGAGATTCCTGCGCTGGCGGTGAAGCTGGGGGCGATGAGCGAGAAGTCTTCGCTCGCGGGCGATGCGATGCCTAGATCGCGGCGATCGCGCTCAAGCTGGAGGAGTGCTTGGCGCCGTTCCAGTTCCTTGTCCTTCCTCTTCTCCTCAAGTGCCGCGACCCTCTCGTCCTCCTCCTTCCTCCGTGCGGCGGCCCTCTCCTCCTCTGCTATCCTCTCCTTCGCCTCCTCTCTTCTCCGCTCGGCGGCTCTCTCCTCCTGGGCTACCCTCTCTTTCTCCTCTTCTCTCCTCCGTTCGGCGGCTCTCTCCTCCTCTGCTATTTTCCGAGCGGCGGCTCTTTCCTCCGCGGCGATGCGCTCTTTCTCCTCCTCCTTCTTCGCCTCTCGCTCCTTAGCCCTCTCTTCCCTCTTCAACTTTTCCTCGGCCACGTCCGCATCTACGTTGGCCAGGACGTAGTCCTTGAGTTCAGTGCCGGCGAGCCCTAAGCTCTCGCCAATACTCTTGTACTTGAGCGCAAGCTCTCCCCGGTCGGCCATGGTAAGGGAGGTGACTTACCCTGAAAAGTCCTAACCGGAATGAGGGGCGCACACAAGGGGGTACACTGACGGAAAACAAGGGGGTGGGCTGGATGAGCTACGATGAAACTGCACGGGGGCGAATACAACACAACACAACCACAAAGACAAAATGCAATCAATCAAAATACAAGAACGAATGCAAAAAAAAACCCTTTTCGAGACACCACCATTCGAAAAAGCCAGTAAGGGACCTATGGGCTATGCTATCTACTCCCTAGGCTTAGGGGCTGGGTCCTATCTCTACTGGGCTGGGGTGGAATTTAAGCTAAGTCCTTAGTCTCGTCAAGTTGGGATGGGAACCTAAGTCTTTAGTCTCGTCGGGGTCGCCAAAGTTAATGTCACAAAGAAAGGGGTTGGGGGAATGGAGGGTAAGCTCTTAATCTCTAGCGCTGTATTACCTCCTTTGTTAGGCTAATGATGCGATGACATTCAAGAGATTAAGGCTAGGGCTACTAATTAAATGAGAGACAGTCAAAGGGTAGACGAGAAAGATGGTATACTACACTAGTTGAGAAATTCGAAAACAAAGGCCAGTCTGGGTAGGTGCAATTTCTAACTAGGAAGTTTTATTAAATCGAATTGGGTCGTCTATATTGAGTAATGCTAAGAGTGAGTCACGGGATAGCGTCTGTATCAGTAGGGAGTAGCTCAGAGATATTCTGGGTGGATGATTTCGGGGGTACTAGTGCTACTGTGGACTGATATCATCACAGGGCAAGAGTGTATCTGGATAGTCTCTGGCCAGATGATCATCGAGTGGTGATGCTCGTGGGTCAATAACTTAGCTGGTTATTGAAGGGCGGCGGTTGGTCCGAGATAGTCTGGTTGGCCTGATGACCAGGCTTGGCGTGGCGTGGGTAGCGATGCGGGTCAGTCGGTCACTCTATGACGCAATGACCGAGGGTGCCAATCTTGGGTGAGGCACAGGCGTAGTTTCCAGCTTACGTTGCTAGCTGTCTATGGGGTGATGAAATTCGGTTGAACGCTTCTCGTTGACTCCCTGGGTTGTCATGGGCCTGCAGCGGGTCAGCGACTTAGAGATGATACAAGGCGGGGGTATGCGCCCTGCACAGGAGCCGTCTGTAACGCAATACAGACTCTGTATCAGCGGGGGATAGGTGTATCCTGGGTTCAGCGCCTGTTGGCGCGAGTTGCCCATTCAGATTTCAAATTGGCTGACCTGTCAAGGTTGAGCCGGTGCATACCAACAGTCTAACAATGCAACTAGGTTTATGGGGCCAATGTGGGGCTTACTGGCAGCCGCTAATATATGATACCTTCGGCGCATTAAGATGGGGTAGTGGCAACAGGGGCAAATATTTATACATCGGGAGCATGGAGGAAAGCAAATGGAGTAGGTACAGGACAAAGGGGTTGTAGGCAAGGGTTGTACTGGGGGACTTTAATCTATATGGAGGGACAGCATGGCATGGGATATTTACACATGGGGCTAACCTGGAGCATACAAGTATAAATTCAAACATGGCATGAGTCATATAAACAAGGCGGATAATATATACAAGGCAATAATACATGTCACAGCAACACATCGAGACAAAACTATAAACACGAACGTACATATCGACAGGACGTACGAACATGGTGGGCGAACGACGGGTGATGGGTCTGCTACATGACAAAGAGTAAGTTTCCTCTCTTACCTTGACTAAGACGGGGTGAAGCACACGAGTACTGCCGTAGCTCAGAGGTCGCCAGTCGATGGGGACGTGTCTTCGGACAAGTTGTTGTGGCTTCAAGGCTGGATGGCTTGCAACTGACACCGGGTCTGGTTGTGTGTCAGGCTTTAAGGCGAGGCCCGAGGGGCGGGGCTTAAGCGAATGAGCCAGCGCGCGTCCTAGGGGCGACTGGATGTGTAGAAGGGGTAGCTGGATGGTTGGGAGGGATGAGTGGGTGCTGTCTGCCTCAGGGCTCGATTGTACGCCTCGTCACAACCATTAGAGCATTTTATATTGCTAAAGATGGACAATGACCAAAACATGACCACTTTTATTTTGCCCACTATAGAATTGGAAACCTGAGTTACCAGTAATCATAATGTTCAGAAGGACAGTGAAAAATGGAAACTTTTATCTTCGGATTCGAACCTTGGTTATCAGTGTGCTAGACGACAGGTCTACCACCGAGCTGTTACTAACCGCGATGGGACTAAGTTGCTCGTAGAAATATCGACGTGTTTTTAAATGAAGGGTTGAATAGTCTCTTATTATGAAATATTCAGGTTGAAACCCATTTGGGAGGAAATCTTTTAACTGACATTTGATGAATAAATTCATGTCTTGACTTCTAAACTGGTTTAAAAAAAATACAATAAATAAATAAAGTAAAAAGATTGAACTCAAAAGCGATGACATTTTCACTTGAAAGAGACTGCCTATCCTATCCTATCCCGTAACTCGAAGGCCGTTGGGGCACCACAGGTGATCGTTTATCCAGCGTACTCCATCTTTCTCTGTCCTCAGCAACCCTAATGGCCTCGCTCATTGTCAAGTCAGCCCATTCTCCAATGTTGTCCTCCCACCTCTTTTTCTGTCTCCCTGTTCCTCTGTCTCCTTGCACCGTGTCTTACAGGATGGTATTTGCGAGACCTGATGCTCTGGTGACGCGGCCATACCATCAACGTTTCCGTTTCTTCATCGCTGTGAGCAGGTCATCGTGTTGTCCAATGGCTTGTGTGATGGTCTTTCGGACTTCGTTGTTGGTGATGTGCATGCGGGTATAGGAAATGCCCATAAGTAATCTGTAGCACCTCATCTCCATGCTTTGTATTTTTCGTTGTAGGTCTTCTGTGAAGGTCCATGTTTCGCAAGCGTATAGGAAGATGGAGATGATAAGGGAGCGCAGCAGCCGTTCCTTCGAATGTAGACTGATGGTCCCGTCTTTCCAAACGGGCTTCAACCTTGTCAGGGCAGCAGTTGTTTGTGCGAACCTGGAGAGGACTTCCTGTCGGGACCCATTACCTACCATTCCTTTCTTTCTTTATTTTGGAACACATGTCCGTGGCGTTAAGCAGTGTACTGCATACCTCAACATCAGCTATACCACCATTTTATTTATTTATTTAGTAATTTATTTAATCTTTCCTATATAGCGCCTTTCCAGCTCAAGAACTGCTCAAGGCGCTGGCCGAACTAACTCAAGCCGCCCGAGACGCCCACTTGTGGTCTTTGAGTGCACCGTCTGCCTATCCTATCCTATCCTATCCTATCCTGTCCCGTAACCCGGAGGTCGTAGGGGCACAACAGATGACCGTTTAACCAGCATACTCCATCTTTCTCTGTCCTCGGCAGCCCTGATGGCTTCGCTCAGTGTCAAACCAGTCCATTCTCGAATGTTGTCCTCCCACCTCTTTTTCGTTCTCCCTCTTCTTTTACCTCCTTGCACTGTGCCTTGCAGAATGGTCTTTGCAAGGCCTGATGATTTGGTGACGTGGACATACCATCGGAGTTTCCGTTTCTTCCCCACTGTGAGCAGATCATCGTGTTGTCCAATGGCTTGTGTTATGGTCTGTCGGACTTCGTCGTTGGTGATGTGTTGAGTATAGGAAATGCCCAGAAGTCTTCTGTAGCACTTCATCTCCATGCTTTGTATTATTCGTTGTAGATCTGCTGTGAGGGTCCATGCTTCGCAAGCATATAGGAACATGGAGATGATAAGGGAGCGCAGCAGTCTTACTTTGGAATGTAGACTGATGGTCCTGTCTTTCCAAATGGGCTTCAACCTTGTCAGGGCAGCAGTTGTTTGTGCGATCCTGGAGAGGACTTCCTGTCGGGACCCATTGTCTGATACAATGGCTCCTAAATATTTGAAGCTATGCACTGTGTTGAGGGATTGGCCTTGGACTTTGATGTCCGTGTTGATGCCATTGGTGTTGTTGGTCATCATTTTGGTCTTCTCTGCACTTATTTCCATTCCATAAGCTCTGGAGGTTGTGTCAAGCCTCTGTACCAGCTGTTCAAGTCTTGTTCCTCTCCAGCCAATCCATCAATGTCATCCGCAAAACGAAGATTGGAGATTGCTCTACACCCTATGCTGACTGTGCCTTCGTGATCTGCAAGAGCGTCTGACATGATGCGTTCTAGGAAGACGTTGAAGAGTGTTGGAGAGAGTAGGCATCCTTGACGCACACCGAATGGTGTTCTGAACCAGTTCCCGATGACGATGTTATGGAGGACTGCACTGGTAGCCTTGTCATACAGGGTTTTGATGACTACAATAATTTTAGGGCTGATGTTGTACACTTTCATTGTTGCCCATAGAGCTGCATTCCACCAGACTCGGTCAAACGCCTTCTTGAAGTTTATGAACTCGTGATATAGATGTTGTTGTTGCTGTA
The DNA here is from genome assembly GCA_036898135.1 of Oncomelania hupensis. Lineage (NCBI taxonomy): Eukaryota > Metazoa > Mollusca > Gastropoda > Littorinimorpha > Pomatiopsidae > Oncomelania > Oncomelania hupensis. The sequence continues at coordinate 58,912,330 of CM072520.1, forward strand.
GGTATTTCTCACAGATTATTCTGAGGTTGAAAATCTGTTCAGTAGTACTTCGCCCTGCCCTGAATCCTGCTTGCTCCTCAGCTATGATTTGTTCAGCTTGGGATTTTAACCTGTTGAGTATTATTTTCAGGAGGACCTTGCTGGGATGGCTGATGAGGCTGATGGTGCGGTAATTTTCACACTCCTGAAGGTTACCTTTTTTGGGAAGTGTGACGACAAGCGACTGGGTCCATGGTGTAGGCCACTCCCCACTCTGCCAGATCTTGTTACAGATAATGGTGAGTGCGTCAATCATCGCTTCTCCTCCTGCTTGTAGCAGTTCCGCGGGTATGTTGTCCACTCCCGCTGACTTCCCTTTCTTCAGTGATTGCACTGCTGCCTCAACTTCTTCCCGGAGAATTGGGAGGATTTCTTCTTCTTCTCTGTTCTCGGGACATGCTAGAACTGATGGGTCTCCATTTGGTGCATGGTTGTAAAGGTAAGAGTCTGGCGCTCAGACAATTTAATTGAGCATATTCCTGAGTGACCAGATACAGGGGAGAAGAGACTTAGTGCCTGCTGGGGTATATTTGTGTATAGAGCCAGCACTCCTCCGTCTAGGACATGAGCGTCAGGATCGTTTTAAAAGTAATATCCTATCCTATCCTATCCTATCCTATCCTATCCCGTAACTCAAAGGTCGTTGGGCCGCCACAGATGATGGTTTAACCAGCGTACTCCATCTTTCTCTGTTCTCAGCAACCCCCATGGCGCAGTAATAAAGTCATTATGGAAGATGTGTATGCGCTTTTCCCCCAAAATAAATCAGTCAGACTCAGGGCGGTGATCTGTATCAAAATGCACCGACGGGACTAGATCTCATCCGGAGGAGTAGGGGTACAGTGTTTTACGGTATTGTATTTTTGTTTGTTTGGTTGGTTGGTTGGTAAGAAATCGCATATTCGTCCTGCGCTTTAAGCAAGTTCGGCTGCTTTGGTTGTTAAGATATAACTCGGGAAGTTAATCGAATACGAGTGCTGCCAATCACAATCTTGTGATCACATTTAGCGGGTTTCCTAGAAGCGTGTGTTTGTGTTATCATTGTGGTGTTGGTATGTGTGTGTGTGTGTGTGTGTTGTGTGTTTTGAGTTGGATTGTGTTGTGTTGTGTTATCTGTGGTGATGGTGGTGGTCACGTGTGTGTATGGTGTTCATGTGCGTGTGTGTGTGCGAGGAAGAAAGAGAGAGAATGTGCGTGCGTGCGTGCCTGCGTGTGTTCGTGGGCGCGCGTGCGTGCGTGTGTGTGCGTGCGTGTGAAGCTGCATTCTTCTTCTTCTTTCTTGTTGTTGTTGTTGTTCTCGTTCCTACTCTTCTTTATCTTGTACTTTTTAATGTAATTAAATAATTGTATAATGTTATGGTTATCATGCCTTTTTAGTGCGTCGATCAGAATCTTCTATTTCAATTTTAAGGATTTCACTAAAAGCATGCTAACATTGTGAATTTAATTTTGACTGACAAAAGTTATTTTTTACCCGCGAAGTTGTGCAGAGAGAGAGAGAGAGAGAGAGAGAGAGAGAGAGAGAGAGAGAGAGAGCGAGAGAGAGAGAGAGGGAGGGGTGGGGGGGAGGGGGAGAAGAGAGAGAGATGACGATGATGATGTCGATTTGTACAGCGCATTTATCTATCCAAAACGAATGGTCGGTGCGCATAAGGAGGAGTCGACAAAAAAAATCAAACGATAGGAAAGAAAAGTAAATGGGAGAGGGGATTGTGTGTGTGTGTGTGTGTGTGTGTGTGGGAGGAGGGGGTAGGGAAGACAGTGAGAGAGAAAGAGAGTGAGAGAGAGAGAATGGTGCCTGGCGGTTCATATAAACAAAGTCATTCTGAGGAAAGTAAATAATTCTTCAGTCCATGTTTTCTTCAGGGTCTCAGGCAACACTGGAGAGAGAGAGATAGAGAGAGAGCGAGAGAGAGAGAGAGAGAAAGAGAGAGAGAGAGAGAGAGAGAGGGTTGGTGGAGAAACTTGTGGATGAGGGGGAAGGGTGGAGTAGGTGTGGTGGTTGGAGAGAATAATTATGATTTTAATTAAAGAGAAAACTGCAAAATGTCAAACTTGTATGAAGCTATTGTTGTACTCCAAACAAGAGTCATCTCTCCCCCTCCCCCCCCCCTTTCTCTCTCTCTCTCTCTCTCTCTCCCTCTCTCTCTCTCTCTCTCTCTCTCTCTCTCGCTCTCTCTCTATCTCTCGTCACGGCCCAGAGACTCAAAACATCGCGAGGGCATTACCCCTCGGAGACCAGTGTATCATGCTAAATGACACTAGCGCAGCCTTAACCCTTTCGAGCCCCAGCGATACGGAAGAACGACGGAAGCAAGGGAATCGCCCCTGTGACAAATGAGGTCTATAAGTTGTCTGTCTGATCACAGCGTTCAAAGTTGGTCAAAAGCTGCACACTTACTCCTCGTATGAGTGTATAAAGCAAAGGTCTAGCCGTGTAGGCATGCGTTGCACCTCACTGTCTTTGAAGATCCTGATGCCCATGTCCAAGACAGTACATAAAAACACTCAGCAAGTTCTAGGTCCCTTCTCCCCCGTGTGGACGACCAAGATTGTGCTCAGTTGTTTGAGGGATCAGACGATGCACCTACATTAGCGAGTGGGTGCCTCAAGTGGTTTGATTTAATCTTGTTTGCTGTGTGAATGGAATTGTCGATTCTTCTCTGGGATGGATACCCCTCCACAATCTCACCCCCACCCTCACCCTCCACCTCAGTCTACCCAATCGCAAATAGTGGGTGTAAACGTTCAACTTCAATGTTCGTTCATACGTTCAGTTAAGTAAGTGTTCCACAGGAAACCGCTGTGCGGTGGTTCTGTCTTCCGTAGCCCTGATCTTCCAATTACGTGTGCGGCTTTTGGGAATCTGCCGAGGTCAACAGGGAATGGTAAAAATGAGGGCGATTTGTCTTCTGCTTATTCTTCCATATCCGGGGTGGGCGGGGGTGGGGGTGGGGGTTCCTACTTTCTTTTATTAAGCCAAGGGACTTGAGGGTAAGGTCGGATCGGGGGGTGCGGGTGGGGTGGGTGCGGGGGTGAAAGACAGCGGAGGAAAGGGAGAGGGAGAGACAGACAGAGAGACAGAGAGAGAGAGAGAGAGAGAGAGAGAGAGAGAGAGAAAGGAGAGAGAGCGCGAGGGGGTAGAGAAGAGAGGGAGAGGGAGAGATGGAGAGAGAGAGAGAGAGAGAGAGAGGGAGAAGTGATAGGGAGGGAAGAAGAGAGAGAGAGGGGGAGAGGGAGATAGAAAAGAGAGAGAGAGAGAGGTTTATGGTGGAAAGAAAGAGGGAGGGAAGGAGAGGGAGAGAGAAAGACGGAAGGAAGACGGAGGGGTGGGGGTGGGAGAGTTGGAGGCTAATGGCGATAGAACAGCACGCAAGGGAGGCAACACTAAATTGCACATAGCTAAAAAAGACTTTTTAATGCGAACCACACCTAACACATGGACATTTTGTATGAAGCTATACCTTTGAAACAAAATATAGTTCTAATAGAGCGCTGTACTAGCTAACCAGAGCTACTCAAGACGTTTAGCCCCAAACCAGGATTTTGTTTATGCCGCCCAAAATGCCAACCTGCTGTGTTATTGCGCATGGTGCAACAAAGCCACATGAGGAAGGGGATACAGCTGCGTGCACGCAGGCACAAAACCATGTCAACCAAAGCGTTCATAAGGATGTTAGCAAGTGCTTGAAAAGTCCCTCCCGCATTGAAACTTGCTTCAATGACTGAATGAACATTGAGGTTTAACGTCTACAACCACCATTGGCGATATGGCAGACGGGGATAACCATCCCGGGGAACAAGGGGTAATGACCGAAATCAACATTGAACCACCAGAGCAATTATATTGCTAAAATGGATAGGGAAAAATGGCCCCTTTGTATTTCGCCCCACAACGGGATTCGAACCTGGGTCATCGGTGTGCCAGGCGAACGCTCTACCACTTGAGCTAAGGCGTTCATTATGTTGCCAACCCCCACCCCCTCTCAACCCCCCCCCCCCCCAAAAAAAAAAAAAAAAAAAGAAAAAAGAAAAAAAACTACTTTGGAATGAATTAAAGGACCCCTTTGACCATGCCTCTCCTCGACAGATCGTTTTAACATTCACAGTGAGTGTTGCCCCACTGGTAAAATAAATAAGCTTTCAACAAAAAACTGACTAATTGGAAAGTATAAATTGTGTTTTTCTATAAATAAATTCCGTAGCTTTGTGTCTATTGATAGCAAACTCCGGGCAACATTGTAAAGCTAAAAATAACATCTACCCAAGGCGGTATATAAATACCCTTATTATTATTATTATTATTATTATTATTTTTATTATTATTATTATTATTATTATTATTATTATTATTATTATTATTATTATTACCCTTATTACCCTTATTACCCTTATTATTATTATTATTATTATTAGTAGTAGTAGTAGTAGTAGTAGTAGTAGTAGTAATAGTAGTAGTAGTAGTGTATTATTATTATTATTATTATTATTATTATTATTATTATTATTATTATTATTATTACTGTCGCGTTAGGACTAGTTTTACTCTGCCTATTTTAATATTTAGCTTGGTTAGCCTATGTAAGATTAGAATTTCAATGTTAAGCAGCAGACGATGAAAGTAATCAAGCGTAGTAATAGTTACTGCCGCCCACACACAGTGGTAGTTGACGCTGGCTAACGCTATGACATCGTAATTACGATAGGCGAGAAAGTTGTAACCCATGAGACGCAGGCAGAGCGGTTAGAGCCAGTTCTGACTATGTCAAAACCTAGCATAGCTTACTTCAGTCGTGTCAGAACCACGGAGCAGTACACATCTACACAGTAGTAGTACTATCTCTCCAAGAAAGACTAGGACGCAGTACTGGTGAAACTCCGAATTCACTCCAGAAGCCACTGCCTGATATTGTCACGAAGGTAAATGAACATATTTCTGTTTCATCGTGATGTATTATATTAGTGTTGAATTATGTTTGTGAAATTTGATATGCATAGAATTGAATTGTTAGCCCGACTTTGCCGAACACGTGGCGTAGCTGACCACGAGGCACAAAGACGACCGGCCACCGCCATCTTGAATTATGTACGGAACCACTGTTGTTTAACTTATATGTATGCTTGCAAACCAGTGGCTGTACCAATGAATGTGTATAATATTATTAATTCTTGATGTGTATAAGTAGCCAGGTTGTATATTTATGAATGTATAGGAAATTAGAGTGGAGATTCCAGTGGACCACGGACTTAGCAGAATGTTCGTCGCTTATATATGTAGATGTGGAGCTAATCACTGAGGGCTATTACGACCTTCAGTGAGACGCTCTGCACACACCTATCATTCAAGGTTGTGCAGAATTTCGTCTCATATGTTACAGACGAACAGGCGTTCTGTAGTGCGCCCAACACAGCCTCAGACGAAACCACGTCGACGCAGTAGTTGGCTGCAACGGTATCCCCAGCGTTGTGCGAGGAAAGCCAACCAGTCTACCCACAGGGAAAAACCCAGAAGAAGACAACACAAGTTGTCAACAAACCGACCACAGCACAGCACGCCAGACACACAGTTAAGTCTATAGTCGTGTGTGCACAAAAAACTGAGAGCTACAGGACCACAGTAGTCCACTTCTCATGAACAATAACATCCAGTGCCCAAGGATGAACTATTAGCTGCATAGACTATCAGCGATCGAATTATTCACAGTGACTATATAACGTTTAAGGTAGATTAGTATTTAGAAAATCTTGTATAGAGTAGAAGAAATAAATGTGTGATGTTTAACTGTTATCAAGTGGCTGGACTACATATGATTCATAGCCGTGTGAAAGCTAGTGTGACAGTAATCTTTTACCATTTTTCTATCTATCTCTGTACCCCAGCCTTAACCACAGGTAAAGGTAAAGGTAAAGGTAGTCCCATAGCCTTGTGGCCGTAGGGGAGCGTGATGTTGGAGATCACACTTATCTTGGGCCAGCGTAATGAGGGTGATGCCCAACTCTCTCCCTCGCTGCTTTACCTTCCCCACCCTCAAGAGAGTAGGTACTCAATCACAGTTGAGTCAACTGGGGGCGTTGTTGTTTGTCGCTTCAGACCGAGCTAAATAAATAAATTTATTATAGTAGTCCACAGGGTGACTAACTAGCAGTTCCCATCAGATAAAGCGTGAGGTTTACATCATTCCATTGTGCAGAGCCCTAAAACCCATAAACCCACGTGACAGAGAGAGAGAGAGAGAGAGAGAGAGAGAGAGAGATAGAGAAGAGAGAGCAAGAGAGTGAGAGAGTGAGAGAGTGAGAGAGAGTGTGACAAATAGATGGCGAGCGAGGGAGAGCTCGTACGCGGGCTATAATTTTTTTAGCTCATCTTCTTTTAAGAGTTCCAGATTTCTTTGTATTTATTTCCTGGCGCTGCGATCATGCTTTTTTGTGGAAATGCTTATGCGTTTAATTCATTTTTATTCATTCACTTATTCACTTATTCATTTATTCACTCCTTCACTCTTCACCACATATATTAAATTGTATTTATTATGGTTGAATCCCGCTATAGCATCAGCAGATGTTCATAAGCATCATGAAAGCACTGTTTGTGTTTAAAAATCCATAGTCCTATATCCGGCTTTATCCTAACGAAGCAAAACCAAAAGCCTGGGATGCTCGGCCACGATCTGAACTATTTTCAAACAAAAACGTTTCTAAATCGACTCAACCATTGTTTTGATACATCGCAAAACTTATTGAAAAAAAAATAGTGCGAGGGAACGATCTTGACCTTTGAAAAAGTAAAAAAAAAAGGAATGATCTAACATGATTTGCAGTAGTTTAAGTATCGGCACAGTAAAAAGGACGAATTAGGGTTCCATTATCCTTGAGGTAAAGCAAACAAATGTGTTTTGTTAATCAAAAATGAAAGTCGGTGCGAGCGAACCGTTTTACCGACCGACAACCTGACTGCCACTGAAAGATGGCCCATGATTTAAAGTTTCTGTACACCAAAAATCGACCAAATCGCTTAAGCCGGTTTTGAGACATTGAAAAGAACGTGTTTAATAAATAATAATAATAATGATGATAATAATAATAATAATAATAATAATAATAATAATAATAATAATAATAATAATAATAATAATACTGTATGCTATATACGCGCCTCTCCCCAAATCAATCAAGTTCAAAGCGCGGCCATCTGTACAAACATACATTTGTTTAGCAACAAAAAAGAATCCAATGACCTTGACCTTTGTGATAGAGCAAATATGATAACACGGGAGGCGGGCCACTAACCTAGGCAATGTTCCAATAACGTTTGGTCAAAAGCCGTTCAATGGTTTTTGAGATATGGCTTCTAACAGACAGACCTAATAGCAGATGGCAGACAGACAAATAGACTAACAGACAGACATTTGGCTCGTTCTAAACCTCCTCTCCCTCAATCTCTCGACTATTTCAAGGTTTTCCAAATAACTCTGGAAATACAAAATCAACGCTACATTGTAAACGCGCGTGTATTTCTGTGTCATTCTGCCCCCTAAACTGCCATTCTATATTTTGTAAAGCTGTGGCAGTATGGAAATAAATTATCATATTAGATCAGCTTTCATAAAGCGTAGATGAGACTTGTAGACTAGGCCTTATTAAGCTCAGAGAGGAAGAACGCCGCGTCTATGGTCTCCTCTGCGCTGTCTGTTCTTCCCTATACTAAAACAGCGTGGTCGAAATATAGTACTGCATAATTTCGGTTTTGCGTTACACAGGCAGATGTCGCGTGCATGATATTGCAAGCTGCATTGGCGATCGGAATTAATGATATTATTGATTCCCAGCATACCAACCATGATCAACCCGTTCACTGTGGATCCGATTCACCAACATCAGAGCCCAACACACAGATATCTGCCCTATCAACCAAACTCCTCTACCCTCACCCCCATTCCCACTCCCACCAAACTACATCCCTGTCCGAACCCATCCCCAGCATTACCTCCAATTTGTTTTTATTCTGGAAATACTTTGGAACAGTCGAGGCGGAATCAGAACGAGCCCAATGACAAAATGTCGGTCTGTCGGTATATTTTAATGCATGTTAAAAAAAAGGTAAAGGTAGTCCCATAGCCTTGTGGCCGTAGGGGAGCGTGATGTTGGAGATCACACTTATCTTGGGCCAGCGTAATGAGGGTGATGCCCAACTCTCTCCCTCGCTCAAAATGCATACCAGTACATAATTCTTTAACTGCTATAGTATAATTCTTACCCAACTACCTCGGATAAATAATTGATGCCATGAGCATAATCATCAAATGAATCACGTTCACTGTACCGCTCAAAATATTTACAAAAAAGGCAAACCTGCACAATTTATGGATGAAAATAATTATGACATAAAATATATAATCTAAGAATACCAATAATTAGAGGCAAAAATGCATGAAGACTGTTGTTCTCCAGCATCTCTAAACATACCCAGTCATTGCGCAAAAACAAGCCTACATCATTTTCCTGTATTTCAGTGCAATAATGCATCGGTTTATTCAAAATTCACCAACCTCCAATGCTAGTGCAAAATCAGACAAAATATTTATCAACGTGCTATGTTAAAAGGTGCTGACTCGCCACAAAAACACAACCGACTATACTAACATCATTGTATTTGACTTGCACCCGAAAAAAGGCACATTCCTTCCGACGTTTTTTGAAATTGAACAAAACGAAGTTATATGGTAAAACAAACCAAAAATCTACTGTCCGTACCATTATTTCACTTAATTAAAAAATGCACATTTCTGTTCAAAATAAATTTGTGTTGTATGATAAAATATCTACAGACCACATACACATTTCCTGACTACACCATCATAATTTATTTAGCTCAAAATATCATGTCTTTAAAAAATATATATATTACATTACATGGTTATTGCTTTAGGTTCAGCGGACTCTTCCGAGCTAAATCAGTACCAAAAAATGAAGACCACAACTTCGCTGGTGAACACACTCCACCAGCCGGTCACTTTACAATAAAGACATCCCACGCACAAAAATATCAAAACACATACATAGTTATTTCATTGGGAAATAATGAATACAATTGTATCGTATGGTAAAATATCTACAGAACCAAAGAAATGTACGGAAAACTATTTCTCTCCTCCATCTTTGTTGGTGATGTCGAGGACTTGGTACAGGTCAGGTCGTCGTTGGTGTCTCAATGGTACCATTGTCCTCACTTCCTCCACCCAGTCAAGATCTATATCCGCATAAATAATGGTTTCTTCATGTTCAGTCGTAGCTATAACCTCGCCCCATGGAGAAACAACCGTGGAGTGTCCCCAAGCAACATAACCTGCCGTCTGATCCCTGGCTGGTGAGATGGTGGCAACATACAGCTGGTTGTCCAAAGCCCGCCCTCGTTGTAGCAGCTCCCAGTGAGCAGGGCCTGTGGTCATGTTAAAAGCCCCAGGGTACACTAACAGCTTGCAGCCTCTCTGTGCATACAGCTGGGCCAACTCGGCGAAACGGATGTCGTAGCAAATGCCCACTCCTACATCACAGTATGGTGTTTTGAAACAGGTCAGCGTGCTTCCAGGACTCAGGACCTCTGATTCTTGGAATCGGATCTTGCCTGGCACATCAATGTCAAATAGGTGGATCTTTCTGTGTACACCGATCATTGCACCTTGTGGGCTGAAAATAGTGGAGGTGTTGTATAACTTTCCATCTGCTGCTTTCTCTGGGATAGAACCGCCAATGAGAAAAACGTTGTTGTCTTTGGCAGCAAGAGCAAGGGCCTCAGTAGAAGGGCCTGGAACTGACTCTGCATACTCTGGGAAATGGCTGGTTCCATACGGGGAGTTGAAACACTCAGGCAACGCAACAAGTTTGGCACCTGCAGTGGCAGCCTGCTTGATCATAGAAACGGCTCGCTCAACATTGTCCACTTTGGATGATCCAACCGCCAGCTGCACTAATGCCAACTTGAATTTAGACCCCATGATGGCAAATTTTGACAGAAAACAATACTAAAAGTTGTTGAAAGTCGTCTGCAACACCATCCATGGGAGATAACTCTAACCTTATTTAATGCATGTTATTGTTCTTATATAGCGCTCTTATTTTTAAAGCTCTTATTTTTAAAGCTCAAGAGCTGCTCAAGGCGCTGGACGATACAGAGATCTAACTCAAGTCGCACGAGGCGCCCTCTTGCTGCGTTGGGCGCAGTCTGACGCTCAGATCACTGAGCACAATTCTAGGCGACCGGGAATGGATATAGGGGAGACCGAAAACTACACACTGCAACAACCATCAGACTAACAGCAACAGTAAGATGGCCAGTGCTGACTGCCAATGCATATGTCCGGGCCACCGGGAATCGAACTCGTTGGAAATCCGCTGAACGGATTGTAACCAAACTTCATAGGTGAGTGGTCTGCCTTCGATGCCATCATATTTTTTGCTCTATCGCAAAGGTCACAGTCTCTGGATTCTTTTTGTTGCTAAACACGTTTTGCTCAATATCTTAAAAACGGCTTCAGCGATTTGGTTGAGTTTGGGTATACAGGTACTTCACATCATGGGCCATCCTTATGTAGCGGTCAGGTTGTCGGTCAGTAGGTCAGTCGGTCGGTCCGTCGCTCCGAATTTAACAGAATTTGTTTAAAACACACATTGTTGGCATTATTGTAATAACAACTTAATGGAAATTCGTCAAATTCCTTTTTAAACAAGGCAAGGCAAGGCAAGGCAAGGCAAGGCAAGGCAAATTTTATTCCAGAAAAACCCATTAAGGGCACATGGACATGGTTAAAATAATACACACAAAAATGCAAAATAATTAATTAACATTTTAGATTAAAAATAAAATAAAAATTGTAAACTATTTATTTATACAGCGGGATAGCGTGGAGTGGGGGGAGGTGGCAGGGGAAAGTATAGAGTGGGGGAAAGAAAAAAAAAAAAAAGAGAACTTGATTGGGGACAACTATGAATCATAACTAACAATACAATTCAACCTAAACACATCAATGACAAACTATTGAAATAACATTTCTACAAACCTTTTTGCTCTTTATCTAAACATTGGCTGACCTCATTTGGGTAATTTTTGTTTCGTAGCTAATCACTCCATCATTTTCTTTTGTTTCGTTATGATTAAGCCAAGTCAAAACACAGAGAAGATAATAAAAACAATGAAAACGAGTAGTTGGCTATGCGTGTGAGATGTCTGGAGATACATTTAAATGGTTTGTCATCTTGTTTGTAGTTTATTATGTGTGTGTGTGTGTGTGTGTGTGTGTGTGTGCGTTTGCAAAGTAGAGCGTGTGAGGATGCTAAGACGATGTGAGGAGCGTAAAGGTTAGGGGGAAGAGGGAGAGTTGTTGAGATGGTGGTGTTTTTTTTGACGCTCAACAACTCCAGCTGAAATTCTACCAGACGCTTGAGAGTGATTGAGTTGATGTGGCCTTTGAAGTGTTCAAGGGTTCCCGTTGGAAAGATTTTTTTGTTTTAACACGAGAATAAGTTTTCTCTTCAATTTGCATTGTTATGACATTAAAAATGACCCAGTGAGATTTCGTTGCTTAAGCCCACCCCTAAAAAATGTTTCTATTTTTGTTCTGTGTATGTCCAGTCCCTATTTACAAAAACACCAAAGCAAGGCCAGCTCGCAATCTGTGGCTAATTGTTTCGAGGATGGCCAGCGCACGTTACTCTAAGTTTTGCTGTTCACATACAAAGTGTTTATTCGTCTGAAACAGTTTTCCTCTTTTTTAATCCCCCGTAGGGGTGCCGGGGGTTTCTGTATAAATAGTATCCCCACTTTCTGGAAATTTAGTGCTTTAAATTCCCACTGTCGCTGTCTTTCTCCTTTGTTATTTCTCATTCCTGCTCTGTTCTATCAACCTACGTTCTTCTTTGCTAGACCAGTCACCTACCGTTTTTTCTTCACAACTCTTTCTTTTGTGTGTTTAAAATCTGTTGCATCAGCTTGGAAATATTGGACGCTTTCTGCCAAATGGTCACTAGGGCTTCCTATCATATTATTATTATTTAGCAATGTAGGTATTTTCTATGTATGTGTTTTGTTGATATTTTATAATGATGTTTGTGTTCTATTTTGTTTTTGTAAATGGGGGTTCGAGAAATTAGAGTATAGCCTCAGCGTCTCTTGCATAGAATACCTTTATTGTAAAGTGACTGACTGGTGGGTACCTTCAGTGTTACCACTAGGGTTGTTTCGGCAGATCATTTATGCGGATCTGGGGTGAGTCCTCTTTCAGCCAAGTTGTGGTCTTGATTTTGTGGTCCTGTCTCTTTGCAGTCCGCTTGATCCTGTAAGCAATGAATAAAATACACAAACGGAATGTGTTAATTGTTATCAACACTACACGTTTTGAACGACTTTGTTTCTATTGTTGTTGTTTTTTTTAAAAACGGATTGTTTCATGATGGCAACACTCATAATGACTCTCAAAATATTGCGATTATTTGGTGATACTGAAGCTTCTTTAAAAGGCTTTATTAATGTGCATGCACGTGTGTGTGTGTGTGAATAATGAGGAAGAATAATATAGCGATCCTCATGATGCGTCTACAACTCCACCTGAATTCCGCGCATGGCGTTTGAAGGGTTAAGCCGGTGTCAAGGGGGTTAAAGAGGATTAAAGGCGAATCCTGTGGTGATCTGTCCTTTGTCAAGATCGTGATTTGCATACCATGTCTTTGTGCGATGTCAACCGGACGGCTGGCATAAGTTAACAACAAAAAATTACCCACTGTCTAATTCGCACCACGCGGATAGTTTACCCTCTATATTAAAGCTAAATTTCCTCTTGGTTCACGGTGACAACAAATATATTTGGAATCTTGAGCTTGAACCTTGAGATAGCATACCTATGTATTACAGATAGAAATGGAGGAAACCACACTGTGTCTTTGGCCAAACCAATCCTCCGCTCAAAGGCTTTATTCCCAAACGGCGTAAGCACTGACTTATAATAATTATCTTCATTTAGATCGACAAATGCTAAAAGTCCTATTACGGGGAAAGCATTGATGTAGGCCTATTTTACAATACATGCGGAATTTTCGACTGTCGTAGGTTTATATCGTTTTGATCTAATGGAAGAGTACATGTTCGTTTTTACGCGATTAAAAACTAAACGGTTTGAACGGCCATTTCCTCCGCTCCCCCTTTCTATAGTTGATATAAGCATGCTTTCTACAGCTGTTGCTATCGAGCGTGTTTAATGCCTCTGGATTGTGTGTCTATCTGTCTGTCTCTGTCTGTCTGTCTCTGTCTCTGTCTGTCTCTCTCTCTCTTGTTAAGGGGCTGATTGGTAAATTAGACTTTTTTTTATGAGTCTAAAATAGAAACCCTCAATTTTAAAAAAGTTTTTGTTAAAGGTGTTCTCTCTCTCTCTCTCTCTCTCTCTCTCTCTCTCTCTCTCTCTCTCTCTCTCTCTCTCTCTCATCCTTTCCTCTTCCCATTAAAAAAAAAATCGAACCTCGCCTTGCCAAGTCAAATTTGCCTATCATTTTCCCCCTCTCTTCCATCATTGGCCGGATCCAGCCAATCATTGGCCCCGTAACAAGCTAGAGTGAAAGCAGCCAATCGTATTACACGCTGCAACTGTCGTCATATCCGCCGGAAGCCACTGGGGAATTGTGGGAAAATGGAGAGGATTGATAGATTCATGACTAGGTCTGTAAATGGATCTTTCTCACACCGATGGCTTGGAGAGAAAAGAGGAATGGACTATTAATAACGATGGAGATAGGGGACGAGAGAAAGGGGGAGATGGGAGGTCGGAGGAATATTAGCTGGGAACTAAATACTTGAGAGAGAGAGAGAGAGAGAGAGAGAGAGAGAGAGAGAGAGAGAGAGAGAGAGAGAGAGAGAGAGAGATTTTATGTTTTTATTACTGTGGAAGACCTTATAATAGACGCGCGGAGCTCAGATCGATCACAAAGTGTTGTAATGGAATTTTAGTGTTTCTATCCACTGTATATAAACAAAGCTTTTGTGTACATTAGGCGCAACGCAGGTAAGATGAGCCTGCTACTCCTGTTCAGCAGCGTTATTGACCTGACGCAACCACGCTGGTCGGTGTTGTGTGGTTTGGTGGTGGTGGTGGTGGTGGAGGTGGAGGTGTGTATGTATAATGTTATATGCGTTTGTGTGGTGTGTATGTGTGCATGTTGGATGTGTGCGTGCGTGTTTTTTTTTGTTTGATTTGTGTGCGCGGGTGTATGTGAGCGTTATTTGTTAGCCTATGTGTGTGTGTGTGTGTGTGTGTGTGTTTTCTTTCTAGCTAACCGTGGTCTTTGCTGAAACGATAGTGACATTTTGCGATGAAAGAAAAGTGTCAGGGAACATCATCTTACGGTTGAACACACAATATAATGAAGGTTCCGTTGTTCATTTTATATCAACTAAAGAAGCTGGCATGTTGTTGTTGTTGTTGTTGTTGTTGTTGTTGTTGTTGTTGTTGTTGTTGTTGTTGTTGTTCTTCTTCTTCTTCTTCTTCTTCATCAATCATTTTTGTCACCTATTTTGTCACCAGTTGATTTTCAATAACACTTTCTCTTTTGATATGAAGATTTGCCGTAATTTCGAATTTTATTACGAAGTAGTAGTAGTAGTAGTAGTAGTAGTAGTAGTAGTAGTAGTAGTAGTAGTAGTAGTAGTAGTTGTTGTTGTTGTTGTTGTTGTTGTTGTTGTTGTTGTTGTTGTTCTTCTTCTTCTTCTTCTTCTTCTTCTTCTTTCATTTACGTTCTTCTTCTTCTTTCATTTACGTTCTTCTTCTTCTTCTTCTTCTTCTTCTTCTTCTTCTTCTTCTTCTTCTTCTTCTTCTTCTTCTTCTTCTTCTTCCTCTTCTTCTTTTTCTTTCTCTTCTTGTTTCTTTTATGTTCTTGTCCTTCTACTCTCCTTCTTCTTTTTCCTTCATTTACTTTGCATCTTGAATCACGGGTTGGTTTTCAAAACGACTTAAACATTGTCTTTTGACATTAAAA
This sequence comes from Oncomelania hupensis, assembly GCA_036898135.1. Lineage (NCBI taxonomy): Eukaryota > Metazoa > Mollusca > Gastropoda > Littorinimorpha > Pomatiopsidae > Oncomelania > Oncomelania hupensis. Next base: position 58,927,381 of record CM072520.1, read on the forward strand.
TTGGTCGTAATTTCGAATGTGATCAGGATGTTGTTAACATCAAATGTATAGTAAGGACAATTCTATTATCCTATATTAAACGTTTCTTCTTCGACGTCGACTTAACTCTCTCATTCACCATGCCCTCTTCCCTCCCTCCACACCCCCCCCCCCCCCCCACCGCCCTTCGTCCCGCCCCACCAATTCTTCACTCCATTCCTCTTATGCATATCAACCCCACATCAATCCCTCTTCTTGTTCTTCTTACTCTCTCTCTCTCTCTCTCTTTCTCTCTCTCTCTCTCTCTCTCTCTCTCTCTCTCTCTCTCTCTCTCTCTCTCTCTCTCTCTCTCTTACAAAAGCATATTTGTTTCCTCCACAGTAAAACAAATAATTGTCTGCATCATGGGCATTTTAAAATTTAAAAGGACTTTGACCGTTCTTTCATGAACATTACATGATTATTGCTTTAGGTCCAGCGGACTCTTCCGAGCCAAATCAGGACCATCTTTCATGAAAGTAAAACTGGAAAAACAAATTAGCGGGTTCTTCAAAAAATTCCCATGAAAGTCATTTCGGTGCCACTGTCGTTGTTCAGTCTAACTAAAGGTCTGCCTCGCTTGTTATTCCTACAAGTACCAACTTCCGTGGTTCCCTTCTTGCAAATAACTTACTTCCACGACATTCCCTAAATCCAAAGAGGAATCTTTAAAACGGCTTTGATGTGGTTTTCATATATACACCTGATCAAGTAAGCCTATATGTTCCGTCAGGGCTGTGTTTTCCTAAGGGCTATATTTTATATTCCCACAGGTTTATATTCCCCAAGTGTTTTGATGCCGAAGAGAGTTTGGAATGTCCATACCTTATTTAAAGTTGTCTTACCTTATTTAAATATTCAAAAAGTCTATCTTGGTCACCGGTTTTCAATATTTACGTGTGAATTGTATCCATTTATTATAGTACTACAATATATAATCAACATTTTTTTTGAACTATTTAATATATTAAATTGTGTTGACTCAAAATCTGTGCTTTATGCTTAAAATATTATAAATGTAGAAAAAGAACAGATATAATATTTGGAATAATATATATTTTTCATAGTATAAGAACTAGAGGTATTGGAATTACCTTGTTTTGGGCACAGCAGCTCAACCAAAGCTTTTCAGATTTTGAGGTTAGGTCAGCCAGGCTAGCTATAAATAGTTTCGCCGTTGCTTCCTTTCACTGGAAGGAGGGGTGCAGGCAAGCTATAAATAACCCGCAGCAGGCAAAACGCAGAGGCACTGAAAAGTGCTGCTCACGTAGGAATTGAGCTGGTGTGTGGGTTCCACCAATTTAGGGATTTATGGTAATGAAATTTCATATACATTTCCCAAAAAAAGGTGCAATTAAAAGTGAGCATACAGTCTTTAATTGCAATTTGAAATTATCTCAATTTGAATAGTATTTGTTATTATAACAACACTTGACTAATATAATACCCAAAGTAACTATCGTTAATTGTTCCAGAACTATTGCTAGATTAGTATATAAGCTACGCTTGAATTAATGTTAAACACAATATTTGAAATAATGTTACGCGTATATGTGCTGGGACTATTTCATTACAATATATATTATTTGATTGTACTGTTCAAAGAAAATTGAATTATTTTATCTGCACAAGAAGATATTATCATCAATATCTTATCATCTTATATTAGCCTAGTTCGAAGATACAGTACGTCGTGCGCGTCATTGTCGGAACAGATTTATTTAAGTTACTATAATTAACATTTTTTGTTGGTTTGTTTGTTTCTTTGTTTGTTATGGGTCTCTAAAATCACATTGTTGTGAAGAGACGTAAAATTAAAACACTGAACTTGAAAATGAAATTGAATATCCATTTCGTGTTTTGTTTCGAGTTTTTTTTATGTAACCCTGACTCTTCCACTCTCATTATGCAAACATCGTAGTAGGCCTCACACAAGTAAGCCTATTAATAAACTAAACTAAACAAAATTTAGGTCCTCACAATTCTTTGTTCCCTCACGTACGTTTGTTACAGGCTATAAGGGAGCATGCATCTCTGGGAATATGTACCTGGTGAGTAGACCTGAAGAGCCTTGAGGTAACATAATCTTGCAAAGACATATACCTTTAATTGACACTAAATAGGCTTGGAGAACAATGACCTATGAGAATATAATCTTCAGAGAAGAAAGACTATGAGGGAACATAGACCTAATGGGAATACAGATCTTTAGGAAGCAGAGAACCTGGGGGAACAAGAAGCCTGGTCCATGAGGTAGCCACAATGCATGGGATTTGAATTTTTAGCAGAATTTAAAACAAATCGGCAATCCTTACCCTAAACACAGTCTCAATTGCAATTCACTTTGATGCTTTTTCATTAGTCTCCGTCTAGACACTGATTGCCTAACCTACAAGACAGACTTTAAAACAAATCTGCAATCTTTACCTTAAACACAGTCTCAATTGCAATTCACTTTGAAGCTTTTTTCATTTGTTTCCATCTAGACACTGATTGCCTAACTTACAAGACCGGCCGAAAACATTTGTGAAAATTACACACGAAGAAACAGCCTGGATCTTTAACCTTTGATAGCATGGCAGAATGTGATTTAGGCAGTTGTCTACCCTCTAAATCACTCAGAACGACGTACACAGTCTTGAAAATTGTCTGTTAATGTGACTTGACTGGAAGGTGAAAGGAACCCGGTCATGACCAAAGCAGTCTGATAAAAGGAGGCTGCTGCTGTGTGTTGACGGCTGCTGGGGCATTCGGGCGCTCTTTGACCACCGAGTAGAAGAAGAGAAGAAGAAGAAGAAGGAAAAGTAGTAGACGAAGAGAAAAGAGGAGGAAACACGAGAAGAAGAAGAAGAAGAAGAAGAAGAAGAAGAAGAAGAAGAAGAAGAAGAAGAAGAAAAACAACAACAAACACAACGACGACAACAACGGTAGTCAAAGATTAAATAAATAAATAAATAAATAAATAAAACAAGACAGAGAAGAGTTAAAACAAAGGCGAGGACGACGACGACGACGACATTACATTACATGATTATTGCTTTAGGTCCAGCGACGAAGAAGAAGAAGAAGAAGAAGAAGAAGAAGAAGAAGAAGAAGAAGAAGAAGAAGAATTTAAATATGTTATTACCAAAAGAAAATAATTTAAGCCTTAATTTGCTAATCCCTCACACATTTAGTTTAATCATAAACCCGCACTCAAGCATAGAAGAAGAAGAAGAAGAAGAAGAAGAAGAAGAAGAAGAAGCAGCAGTTTCTAATCTACATTCCATGCCTGGGAAATATAAAAATATTCTTTCCACGATGTATGCGAGAGTTTTTAAATGGTTGAAAGAGTGAGTATTCTGTACGGCGTAATTAACACAATTCCATCTAGTCTTGGCGCATTTTCAAGTAATAAGGGTCTCGCTCGTTGTGTTTCGCTCTCTCTCTGTCCCTCTCTGTCTCTCTCTCTTTGTCTCTGTCTGTCTGTCTGTCAGAAGAAGAAGAAGAAGAAGCAGTTTCTAATGTACATTCCATTCTTGGGAAATATAGAAATATTCTTTTCATGATGTATACGAGTTTTAAAATGGTTAAAAGAATGAGTATTCTGTACGGCATAATTAACACAATTCCATCTAGTCTTGGCGTATTTTCAAGTAATAAAGGTCTCTCTCTCTCTCTCTCTCTCTCTCTCTCTCTCTCTCTCTCTCTCTGTCTCTCTCTCTTTCTCTGTCTCTCTGTCTCTCTCTCTTTCTCTGTCTCTCCCTCCGTCTCTGTCTGTCTATCTTTCTCTTTCTCTCACTCTTTTTTTTTTACACACACACACTGCAAATGGGTTCAATCATCATCACCATCCCACCCACACTCCCCCTCCCGCTTCACCCCCCTCTCCCCCCTCTGTCACACACAGACTTTCACCTCTTTGCCCTAGTGCCAGCTGATAACGATTTAACACACACTGAAGTTGCTTGTTGTGTTTGCCGGTGTATGACACGTCTTGTTTCATTATACAGCTGCCTTAATGTAATGCATATATGGTTTCAATTATTTTCCTCCTTCCGTTTGCGTGAGTGAGTGAATGAGCGAGTGAGTGGGTGTGTGTGTACCTGTGTGTGTCTGTCTGTCTTCGTATTTTCACAGAATTGGGTGGACGGGTTTGTTTTGAAATAATTGTTGGGGTGCGCCTGCTCCATTGTCTTCTGGGTTTGTTTTTACTGATTAAGACTGAGACAGACTGAGACTTTATTCGCTTATGACATTTATAAAGAAATTTGCGATCGCCTTTCGGCTGAACAAATATAGTAAATATAACCTCTAAAATATCTTTAAAAGAATGACATGTGCTAACAAAAAAAAATAGTGCAACACATAACATATAATAAAACAATTACTATCCCACATACTTGCGATGTGCACTCCCGCAAACACTCCCACACACCATCACAAACCTACGCCATCACGCACAACCATCAACCACAAACCAAACACAACCCAATGGCATGATCATCACATGCTAAGCCAAATCACAAAACAGGACGGTTTGAAGAATTCTCTCTCTCTCTTTCTCTATCTCTCTCTCTCCCTCTGTCTCTCGCTCTGTTTGTCTCTGTCTCTCTCTCACTCTATCTATCTATCTATCTATCTATCTATCTATCTATCTATCTATCTATCTATCTATCTATCTATCTATCTATCTATCTATGTCTCTCAGGCACACACACACACATACACAAGTATGTAAAACACCAAGACTGGGTTTTACTAACAATGCAAGAATCGGAAAGTGATTTTTTGACGGAAATAACGCAAACTTCTTCTAGAAATGTAAGAATCTTATGCAAAATTGGCTCTTTCCGTCTAAAAAGTTGACCTAGTTCGTCTCCTATATAGGCGACGAAATAGGTCGAACTTTCTTGCAAAAGTTTTCGAAAATTGACTGGATTTTCTCCGTCCCGTATAGAGCACTCCCTTGTACTTAAAACACTCTCATGCACTACAACTGCACTCCCATGCACTAAAAGAGCACTCCTGTGTACTTAGAAAAAACTGGGTGGCTGGAAAAAACTGGGTGACTAATACAAACACCCATTTCCTGCATAAAAAGCAAGGTTAGTCACCCATTTCAAGGCTTATACCTCCGTACACCCACACACACACACACACACACACCCACACACACCTACACACACACACACACACATACACATCTTTCACTCAAACATATGATGTAAACGAAAGTCGCTATTACATGTACAAGACGGAATGGAAATGGATTTTTAATTTTAAAATGTTTGATGTACTTTATCCAATACCATTACTAAAAAAGGGAGAGGGGAACTAGAGTACCCGGAGAAAACCCTCAGTCTTCTTCAAGAGCTTGGCAAACAGATCGTCTTCTTCAACTGCTTGTTAGAAATCCTGTCTTGTTTAGAATTGTTCAGTTTCATCCGAGACTCAGTACGCTGTATCGACCAAGACGGCACCAGTTTTGAACAGTGTGGACAGCAAAGTGTTAATATCTGTGTGTTTGAAACAAATGCTAACAAAAGTTTGTCCTTCAAATCTTCAAGTCTTGCGAGTGGCCATGGACAGTTTCAAAATGTAACAACTATACAATGGCTTCTTACAAACAGTCGTCATCATCACTATCCCTGCCAACATGGACACTTTAAGTTGTGAAGCGCCCATGAAAGTTCTGGACTGGGCCGTGTTCAGCGCACACCCCGCCCGCCTACATTGCTCGCTCACTTACAAAGACGGGCGCCACGTGGTGGACCCCAAGCTCATCTTCGACCTTACCCAGTGGGCTGGCGGCCGTGGCGTCACCGTTGATGATTCTGGGTAAGTTAAAAGTGTCAGCAAACGTCAAAAAGCTGTAGCGGATTCCTTATTTGGAAGTCCGTGCATTACCTTTTCCTGGAAATGATATTAACGAAGGCCAAATATGGGCAATGCTTTCTCTGAGTTACGCGACCTACGTGCGTCAAAGAGAGGTGCAATTAAAGCACCAAAAACCTTCAATTATTAAATAAAATTAAAATAATATTATTAACTTAAAAAAAAAACTGCCACCTCAAAATTACACTAGTGCATTGAAAACCCATTCATGTTCGTAGTTTCAAATACACGAGCAGATAGCTATATAGATAATCAATGTGTATAGGGTCCAGCGGACTGGTAAGAGCCGAATCAGGACCACAGGAGATGCAGTTTAATGAAAACAATCAAGTAAAATTAGACCTGATGCAGGTTAATGAAAACTGTCCAATAAAATTTGACCTGACCACGTGTGTACGGTTTCCTCGTAGCCTATTTACACTCGTCCGTACACGGGGACAGTATGGATGACTATTTGGTCCTGATTTGGCTCGGAAAGTCCGCTGGACCAAAAGCAATAATCATTTAATGTAATATAATGACTATTAGGCTCTGGGGTACATGATGAATGCCTACTGGGGACTCAATTCACTTGTAGATCCAATATTGGTGTATATGGGTGCGTGTCGTTATAGTCTATGGAGCAGCTAAAAATCATCAATTCTACTTTCCTCCCGTCTTATTCTTCTCCTCCATTCTGTTTTCAGGGATGACCTGGTGCTGCGCGTGCGCACTTGCGAGGAGCTGTGTCACGTAATGTTGCGGCTGCAACAGCAACTACTGCTGACCAAGGTGACAGTGTACCACACCGAGATCGCCAACAAGCACAGCGTAGAGACTGTCACCATTGTGGAAGGTCGGGTAGTTCCAGTAACTCTGTGTGCATGGTACTAGAGGGGCCGAACTCCAGTTAGTAGCCTATACCAGAGGTTCCTTGGTTCCTCAAAAGGTTAAAAGTTCATTATGGTAATGAGGTGAACTCATGGGTCAGCGGTAGACTCGTAGTAGGGTAACATTTGGAATGCTTACCGTAATAGTAGTGACAGCGTGCCTTAATATTAATATCTCGTAGCAAAGCTAAGGACAGTTTAATGAACGCTCGATGTCAGACTCAAGATTGACGTTCCTAAGCGCAGTCGCCTTCTACCAGACCATCCGATGCGCTGATTGGTTCCTGTAGAGCGAGTCCATCTTTGCCATTGGTGTCTCTGTGGGTGGGAAGGGGGGAGTGAAAAGATCCACCCCCAGCGTACAGCCATTCCAAGATTGTGTCCACACAATACAGGATCTAACTCAAGCCGGCTGAAGGGCCCACTTGCAGCCTTTGGGCGCATAGTCTGACGCCCAGACCACTGAGCACAATCCTGGGCGACCTGGGGTGGGGAGAAGGGGCCTAGTGCATGCTGGGTGTATTTGTGTAGCCGGCACTCACCCCTCTAGGACATGAGCGTCAGGATCTTTAAAGTCCATGCGATGGAATCCCTGCGTGCACAGACTAGACCTAGATTTATACTGTCATCCATGTTACTGCAAAACATCAACGCTGATACAATATTTTGGCATCGTCAAACTAACACCTACCGGTACTAAAGGTTCAGAGCATTGTGCTGTGTATTTCCAAACTTATCTGGAACTACTTCCGAAGTATTCTGGAATCACAACCACTCAAATGTCGGTCTGTGGGTCGGTCGGTCGATAGGCCCCTTTGGAAACCATACCTCGAGAACCGCTGAATGGATTTTGACCAAACTTCCAGGTATTGTCTTGCCTCCCGTGCCATCCAATTTGCTCTACCGCAAGGTCAAGGTACCTAAAGTCATTTTGTGGCTAAACACGTTTTTGTCCAAGTGGAGTTGTGGTATACCTAAGGTACTTCAAATGTATGGCCAGTCTGGTTATTGGTCACGACTTCGACCCGTCGTTCCGAATTTGATTTCTATCCAATGTCCACTAGGGCGTCGGATAGCGCAGTGGTTGGAGCACTCGCTACTGTGCGGCAAGTTAAGCACCGTCCAATGCGGTAAGCACTTGGATGGGTGACCGCAAACCGTGAAGCGACAACTAACAACGCCCCCAGTTGACTCAACCTACTCTCTTAAGGGTGGGGAAGGTAAAGCAGCGAGGGAGAGAGATGGGCATCACCCTCATTACGCTGGCCCAAGATAAGTGTGGTCTCCAACCTCACGCTCCCCTACGGCCACAAGGCTATGGGACCACCTTTACCTACCTTTACATACCAATGTCAACTGAATGTAATTTGTGTAGCGCAAAACTCCATGTAGCAGTTACATGTATAAGGCAACGCGGTATTGGCAATGACACTTATTCCTTGAGGCACTGAAATGAGTTTACCACAAGATATTATGAGATCGTTATATTATAAATTAGTCGTCCAAGAATAATACTGGCGTTTAGTGAGCAGTGTTCATTTAACCCCTACTTATTTTCTAGCCGCATCCCACGCTGGTAACTAGCTCTTGAAGCTTTACTAAACATTGGATTGATTGGGGATTCTTTGTTATTATTATCGTTACTAGTAATTTTGGAAAGTAGGCAATAAAATCAAAATAAACAATTTTACCCTTTTCGCTTGTATCTTATTTTTTTCAGCACAAAATTGTGCAATGTTTACTGGATCTGTTCCATATTTTGGAAACTTCTACGATTTTGTTTGAAACAAAAATTCGTTATTTTTTCATACATGCACAGTATCTAAGCCTGCTATGTAATACTGATTACGAATAGTGGGTTTATAAGTGTTATATATATATATATATATTAAATAGGGGCCGGGTAGCTCAGTTGGTAAGAGCGTCTTGCTAGTAACCGAAAGGTCGCTGGTTCGAATCCCGGATTGGTCAACGTGTGATCATATTATTTTCCCCTTTACCAAATCGGTCCAGTAGTCACCTATATGCGAAAGTGTCGTGTGACTATAATCTACAAACAACATATTAAATAGGGGCCGGGTAGCTGCTCAGTTGGTAAGAGCGTCTTGCTAGTAACCGAAAGGTCGCTGGTTCGAATCCCGGATTGGTCAACGTGTGATCATATTATTTTCCACGTTACCAAGAACTGGCCCGCTGGTGTCAGTATAAATCGGTCCAGTAGCCACCTATATGCGAAAGTGTCGTGTGACTATAATCTACATACAAACAGATATAAAATCCCCCTTGCAGTACCTGGCAAGGATTTGGCAGGGACGGCGAGGGTTTTCTCGATCGTTACAACTTCCCAAACCGGACACTGGTACCACCTCCTTGACCACCGGAGCAGTGTTGCGGGACGTCGCAACACACCCGGTAGTCGGTGGGTGTTTCGGCTGCCCATAGTCAATTTTGTATATATTTAAATCCTGTTATGTGAAAATAAAAAGGACAAAGTTCCAAAGTTAAAAGTTCAGTAGCATTGAGACGAGGGTCAGGAAGTGGTGCGGGTGCTTCGGTAAAGAGTCGTATGGTCCAAGTCGGGAAATCTGGCAAATTATTTTCTTTAAAAACTGTGTATTCGCTATCCAATGCCACATTTGGGAGGATTTATTTTAAGTTGCAAGAAAATTCTGTGAGTTTTAAACATGGTTTTTGTTAAGCTTATATACTATTATGTTCTTCATTTATGCCTCGGTAAAGAGTCGTATGGTCCAAGTCAGGAAATCTGGAAAATTATTTTCTTTAAAAACTGTGTATTCTCTATCCAATGCCACATTTGGGAGGATTTATTTTAAGTTGCAAGAAAGTTCTGTGAGTTTTAAACATGGTTTTTGTTAAGCTTATATACTATTATGTTCTTCATTTATGTTTTCGTTTTTTTTTTCTTTGAGATTTATACGGTAATTTGTTAGTTTTTCTTATTATGTTCTTCAGTGGTGTTTTTTTTCGCGATTTTTACATTATTTTATTTTATTTCCTATTGCGATATGCCTTTAAAAAACAAAAAAAAAAAAAAAAACTTACATATGCCGTTTTATGAAGTTAACTACCTTATTATTTTACCTTAGTATATCTTGAATCTAACAATAAAACTTACGTATATCGCGTGACGTAATCGTGGTGAATTGTGTGTGTTTTATTTATTTTTTTTAAATTATTTTTTTTTTAAACTTAGTAGCAAAGATAATATTATATACCCCAGATGGTTTACTCGCTAGATTTTTTTTAAGCACGAGATCCGAGTTGAGTCCCTTAGTTTCCGCAGGCTATAAATTAAGAAGGCAATAGGACGTGGCATTTGACGGGGCCGGGTAGCTCAGTTGGTAAGAGCGTCTTGCTAGTAACCGAAAGGTCGCTGGTTCGAATCCCGGATTGGTCAACGTGTGATCATATTATGTTCCCATTTACCAACAACTGGCCCGCTGGTGTCAATATAAATCGGTCCAGTAGTCACCTATATGCGAAAGTGTCGTGTGACTATAATCTACAAACAACAACAACAACAACAACGACGTGGCAAACGAGAAGGTGACTTTTGTAGTGCTGTGGGATGCCCATCACGCTCGCAGAAAAAGTAAATGCAGATAACACGTTGGACCTGATCTCAAGACTAACTAAACCGAAATTCTTCCTTTTTTATTTTGTGCATACTTTAATTACTGCTACGCAGGCTGACTTATTCGTATCTGTACTTTCTCAAAGATCAAGGTCAATTGTGCTTCACTATTTTCTACACAGTTTTTGCGCTGCATCTCAGAACTGGCTGATCCTATTTCGATGATTTTTATTTTGAAAAATTGCAGATAGGTCTTTCATTCTATATTTTTCCTGTTGCTTCGTTACGATAAAGTCGAACCTCTACACCGCCAAGGAAATTAACAATTTTGAAAATGCTTATTTTTGGGATACGTGTGTCAGTGGCTAGAAATACATTTGAATGGCTTGCCGTCTGGTCTGGTTTTGCAGATGACTTTGCCGTCCTGATCAACTTTTCTCACCCCAGCCTGAAGCTGTCGTTGGCCAGGGCGGCCCAACGAGCTCTCTCTTGCATAGCGCGACAACGCAACTTCTGCCTTGAGGTACGACTCTTTGTGGTTTACAACAACCTTAACATCGTTTTACAAACGTTCTACATATATTTTATAGATGTTTTACAGACATTTTACAGATGTTTTACAGCATGTTTTACAGATGGCAGTACAGTGAAACCTCGCTACTTCGCGGTTCGACATTCGCGGATTCACGACTTGGCGGATTCACGACTTGGTGGATTCACGACTTCGCGGATTTTTTTCCCATTATATTATATGAGAAAATATATTGCGGATTTTCCGGAAATTTCGAGTTTTTTTAATGTACGCTTACTGTTTTATTGCTTAACATTTGTGCCTGTGTACTGTATGTACATACTATAGATATTTGTACATTACTGTAAATGGTGGTTTGTTAACAGTACGTTAAGGGAGAGTTTTAAAAGTCCGAATACACGTTACATAATTACTGTAAATATGGTGCCCCTACTTCGCGCGGATTTTCAGTCTCGGAACCTATCTACCGCGATAAACGAGGGTTCACTGTATAAGGCGCTTTACGTAGTAAGGAACAGTTCACAGCGCTCCCTCAATAAAACAGAACAATACATACTGTATGTAGAGAGAGTTTGGGGCAGTACAATTCAAAGCGGGGTGGGATGGGGCAGTATTATTCCCGGGTAACATCGGTAACATTAAAGCTAATGGCATTAAAACACGAAATTCGAAGATTCTTAACTTTTTTATGTGTATTATAGTAACAATTTTAGTTCCATTATTTCGTATTAATAATTAAAATGAATATCCATCACATAACGTATTTGGAGTTAGATGAAACAATCATTAAATGTTACTTTTTCTTCAGAAAAAATATATCAACAATCTTTATAAAGGTCTAGAGTAGAGCAATTCCGATTTGTATAACAATGACTATGTGTACAACTAGCAATTGATTATTATTATTACAGTACGGGTCGCTCACGGGTGCACTAGAACTCAAGCCCCGGTCACACAGCCCTTTACGGCTGAATCACGGCCAAAGGCCAGAGCACGGTCATTGGACGCATGTACCGCGTTGGAATCACGGAAAATAGCGTGTGTTTAGCGGTTTATCACTGACAAATGGATTTTTCCACGTACATAGCACTACCTAACGACGTCTCGAACAAGTTCGAAATACGTCCCGATCACTGCCTAATCACTTCTGTATCACTTCTGATTTGCGGCATATAAATACCGTAACTGTGACTTGGGCCTGGGAGTCTTGGGGAGCCTTCGTCGACCTCTTCTTGGCAGAGGAACCCTTCTTTCCAGGCATACTGCAAATGACTGGAGGTGTTTTGTACAAGATCTGGATCGGTATAACTTGCCGCCTTTTCCCCCCTCGTTTTAGAACATGTGCAAATATATTTTAGGCTTACACGTGGCTGGACGTGGTTAGCCGTGCTTAGGCAGTGCTTCAGCAGTGGAAGAGCCGCCGACGGCCATACCCCGTCCAAAGCACGGCCAAACCAAAATTGACCGAAAATTACCACGTACGACCACGTCCAGAACGGAAAACGATGCTTAACGTCCTATTGCATGAGCGTTAAGGACTATCACCACGTCGCCACCCTGACAACAATGACCATCATCATCATATCAAAAATGAGATCCAACGGATCTACCACGTCCACCAGATTTTCCGAACTTTTTATACGTGATTAAGACGTGGAGTGCTGTGTGACCGAGGCATCAGGGAATGACGTAGTTTATAATGTATACTGTACGCTAGTCCTCTGCGACCAGCGCCTTGAGAAGCCCTCTGAGCTTGTAAGTGAGATATACAAAGATTCTCGACGAAGTAAACACAATTTGGAATAAAATAGTGAACTGATAGAATCAAAAAATATACAAGTAGAAGAGCAAAAATTAAAAAAAAAATATTATGGCGGTAAAAGATTGTTAAAATAAGTTCATGTTTTCCTTCTTATCAAATCGTAGACGTTTCTTCATGGCGCCTATCTTTCTAATCTGGCGTCGTGTCTCAGTGGGTCAGTCGCCCCCGGTTTCCTATTCCGAAGGTCGCGGGTTCGATTCCCGCAAGGGGCCGAACTTGTGTGACTTAGGTACGAGACTATTCAGGTCACCGAGGGTTTTCTCGAGGTACTCCGGTTTCCTCTCTCCCTTCAATAATAGTACTGGATTCAGTCAATCTAAAATGTTAACCCAGCGTCCAGTTTCTCCAAAAAAAAAAAAAAAAACACAAAAAAACTATCTATCTATCTATCTATCTATCTATCTATCTATCTATCTATCTATCTATCTATCTATCTATCTATCTATCTATCTATCTATCTATCTATCTATCTATCTATCTGTCTGTCTGTCTGTCTGTCTGTCTGTCTGTCTGTCTGTCTGTCTGTCTGTCTATCTGTCTGTCTGTCTGTCTATCTATCTATCTATCTATCTATCTATCTATCTATCTATCTATGTATCTATGTATCTATCTATCTATCTATCTATCTATCTATCTATATTTCCTCTCCGTCTTCTAACAACGATCTTCCTGCCTTTGCGCCAAATGTTTTAGTGGAAGATGTGTTTGTTGTGTGTATAAGAGTGGGTGATACATGTGAGCGTGTATGTTGGTACAGATCGCCGCGCTTTGAGCCTGATTGTTGATTTGGGGAAAAATGCGTATATAGCATCCATTGCTGTTTTGTTGTTGCTGTTATTTTTATTATTATTATTATTATTATTATTATTATTATTATTATTATTATTATTATTATTATTATTATTATTATTATTATTACTACTACTACTACTACTAAAACGTCTCCCACCTCACCCCACCCTTTAAAAAAAAAGAAGAAATTATTTAAAACCTTTTGCCCAGATCGACATGACGGAAGTACTGCTGGACTGGTACATGATGCATCGTGACGCAATCACCAGCTGTGACGACATCCACAACTTGCGCACGCGCAGGACTCGCGTCTGCGTCACTAACCACCGCGCCTACAGTCACCAGTTTGACTGCAGCCCCAAGTGGATCGCCTTCCTCTGCCTATGCTGGGTCTGCATTGTGCCTTGCTACGTGGTAAGAATTATATATTTATTATTTTATTAATTGAGTTAGTTTTTGTTTGTTTCTTTGTTTGTTTGTTGTTTGTTTAATTTTTTTAAAAATAATTATTTATTTATTTCTTAATTTATTTAGTTTACTTTTGTTTAATTGTATTGCACATGTTTACATGTACGAATTTTATCTTATTGTTTTGACTGCTTATATTGATTTTGTGTGTGTTTGTGCGTGGGCATGTGTGAGATGTCTGTAGTTTAATCCTTAAAAAAACAACTTTTTTTTTCTTTTGATATATTATTCTATGTCTTAGTGTGTTGTACAGTCTCTTATTCTGCGAGTGCTTGTGTGACAGTACGCGTGTGAGCGCTTTGAGCAGACTGTTTGGAATTGCGCTTTATAAAATAAAATATTATTATTAAATCCGTCATTTTCATGTCCAGCGGCCTGTCCTAAAATAAACTCATTTTTCTGTGAATTCTTCTCGCTGCTACTATTGCAGTCCCGCGAGCTAGTCTTTCCTTTTGATGCCGTCATAATTATGAGACAGTGCGTTATCGACTATTTTGACGTCATTGGGATTTTGATTTTTATTCCATACATCGTGTCATTGTTTGTGATCACCACAAGGGATCAAATGGCGATTGTGGCAAGAAATAAATTGTTTGAGGCTGTGTTTCTGTACCTCCACGCTACTGTTGCCACCGACCTTCATATCAGAATGAAGGCTGCCATCTTGAAATCAAGGGTATCGTACCGAGAACAGTGGTTATGGGTACAGAAAAGGCACCTCTAACTTTATCGTACCACAGTGCCACCGGTAGCGCCTACCGGTACTTCATGACTTCCATGATTAGTTATTACGGATGCAAGGGCAGGTAACTCTTACGAGCGGATCGCGATTTCCGGGAAACCTGACTCTAATTTTACCGCTGACACCAGTGTCAGATTACGGTCTCAAACGGCTATGTACAGTGGTTGTTTCTAGAAGAAATGACCAATAACGAAAGAGGAGACACTGACGCAGCCCAGCAACTATTTATTGTGGGAGAGCATTTTTAACTCCGTTAAATTTTTTTTTTAAATAAATGAAAATTGCTTGCCTCTAATTTTTGTTTCATTAAGTAACCTGATGTTTCTTTTAAATAATATACAAAAAAATCACACTTTTTGATCGTAAAGCCTTTTCTATTATACAAAATTCAAGGCCACACGACGAATGGTTACGCCCCTTGCGAGTCGTCGCCATTTTGTTTTCATTCGTTGTCGCGGCTTTGCACACATATTCAGATTAGAACTCATACGTTTCACATTATTTCATAAAGTTATGTCAACACCAGGGCTGAGCTTTGTTTGCAAAACAATATGCTTCTTCTTTTATGTTTATTTCTGTGAAATTTGCGAGGTATTTGTTTTGCATAATTAATTCTCGAGTGAGTTAGGCCTACTACTAGTAGTTATTCTTGTACATCAGTACGGCAGTAGTAATACTAGGTCTGTAAGTGGTTTAACGTTGCTCGATTGCCTACAGGTACCAAGTTATAACTATTAAAAACAATTTAGGCTTTTAATCTATTAATTTTTGTGTTGTATTTTACTCCAGAACTCCCCATAAGATCTTCATCTTGTCAAACAATTAATTAATATGAATTGTTAATGTTTATCAATGCATGATTATTTTCACAAATTCTGCTGAAACTGGCAAACATTTTTGTTTCCTGAGCCAACTAGAGGGTACTGCAATTTGTTGTATAAATAGTGTACCTTTTTATGCTCTTTAGTATTAATTTTAGACACCCGAGCCACTTCGGGGAAAAACGCGTTTTATTTTTGTGTGAGGATTACCAACTTTGAACAGTTAAATGAGTGCCTTAATATTGACCGATTTTAACAATTTAAATTTTATTTATCTTCTAAAAGTCTGTACTATGTAATAAAAACAAAATAAAAAAAATCATGAACAAAAAAAACAGGTTTCGTCCGTAATACCTGCCATGCTAGTGGGTTATCGGAAGTTTTCTGTTTATCAGACCGACAAAATCCTGATTGGAGGCTTGATGATTATGGCCCCTGGTTCAACATAAGAATGCCTGTGGCTTTAGGACAACTCGCGCCTGCAACAACACTCCACAACCTAGCGGCTTTCTATTTTATTTCATGTAGGCTCTCTCTCTCTCTCTCTCTCTCTCTCTCTCTCTCTCTCTCTCTCTCTCTCTCTCTCTCTGTCTCTGTCTCTGTCTCTTTGCGACAGTATTACCGAAAGAAAAAAAAATCATTCATCAAGCAAAATTTGAAATGTACATGTATATTGCTTCTGTTGCAGCTTTATCGCAAAATCACCTGCTCAGACATCCGGGTCAAGCTGTTGTGTGACGTCACATCTGCCGGAAGTAGTACCACGACCGGAGAACAGAAAAGGTAATTGTTCGATGAAGACCAAACATTCAAAACCCATTAATTGTATTGTAATGAGCATGGAGATGAGGTGCTACAGAAGACATCTGGGCATTTCCTATACCCAACACATCACCAACGATGAAGTCCGACAGACCATCACACAAGCCATTGGACAACACGATGACCTGCTCACAGTGGTGAAGAAACGGAAACTCCGATGGTATGGCCACGTTGCCAGATCATCAGGCCTTGCAAAGACTATTCTGCAAGGCACAGTGCAAGGAGGTAGAAGAAGAGGGAGATAAAAAAAGAGGACAACATTCGAGAATGGACTGGTTTGACACTGAGCGAAGCCATCAGGGCTGCAGAGGACAGAGAAAGATGGAGTATGCTGGTTAAACGATCATTTGTGGTGCCCCTACGACCTCAGGGTTACGGGACAGGATAGGATATGGATAGGGAATGAGCGGCAATGGAAATATCCAAGGAAAGTGGATACTGGGTGTGTTCAAAAGAAATAAATAGCTAATTATAAAATGAAATACAATTTACGGAAACCAAGAGGAAAACAATCGCTTTCAGACGATGCTGTGAAGCATAAGGGAGCTAACACGGGTAAAAGTGTAAACGGATACCATCGATTCTCTCCCATTGAACTTGTTGCGCAGTCTGTTGGTTAAAGCGCAAACTTCTTGTGCCGAAGGTCGCGGGGGACGAAGATGAGATAAGATAAGATAAGGTAAGATGAGATAAACGAAGATGCGATGAAATGGGATGAGATGAGTTAAAATTGTATTTTTTGTTTATTTTTTTCCAGGATCGTTATTCAAAGCACACAATCGAAGAGTTACAGCACCTTGTGACCTTCACCTTCACTCCTGGGATCTTGCCCATTCACAATGAAACAATGCCATGGGTCGTCAGCTTCAGCTATGGCCAGAAGTGAAATATAAAATAGTGATTATTCTGCGTAACACAAATGCAAATCGATTATTTTTTGGATGCAAACAAAATTAAAAAAATAAAGCCTTTTTTTTAGGAAAGAGCCATAATTTTATATTATGATAAGCATATTATATTATGTTATGCATATCATATTATGTTAGGCATATTATATAATGTTAGGCATAATGTGAAAAGTTGCCTGATGTTACCATTATGCAAGAATTTGACTAGTGCGAAAGTGAGCATGACCCGTTAAATTAATATGCGAAATTTAGTGATAAAATATCAGTCTAAATTACACTGAGAAGTGACTATTTGCTTTTTATATTTAGACATTTTGTTGTGTCTAATACTTTGCCTAGTCCTAAATTGAGCCTGAACCTTGGAGCTAAATGCGAAATGTAAATATATCATCATTTCATTAGTCTAATTCACGCTAGGACTAAGAGATGGAATCTGTTTGTATATTTAAAACTTTTTGTCTTCTGTTTGTCTGGTATTTGAGAAATTTGACTGAATCTAAAAGTCCTGTTCGTGGATTCTCAAAAAGCGTCTGCATTAAGCAGTAAATGACTTACCTCCCTTGTAAAAAAAATAAAAAAATCACAGTTACAGACACAGGCATACACAATTGAAAAACAGGCATACTAGCCTAGAGCAAACACACACTGACTGCATCAACTTCAACTGGTCGCTTTGGCTAAGTAGGCCCACATTACCTGTGCCTGTTACGATGAGAGACAATTAGACGCAACCTAAGCCTAAACATAGCCTTGTTCAAAAGTACCCAGACCCCAACCCTAGAATTTAAAATTATTTTCGGCAATGATTTCTCTTTTCAAAACACGTTAGGCCCTTTCCCGTTTCCGTCGCCAGCCAGCCAGCCAGCCAACCAACCAGCCAGCCAAATCGTGGATACAATTTTTCGCATAAAGATTCATCACCCCCTCTCCCCTCCCTTACCCCCCCCCACCCCCTGACCTCCTTCCGAAAACGTTTTTCAGGCGTCTTAATTCTTAAATATATGCTTTTGCAAAATCGGTCACTTGATTTTTAGCAAGCCTAACTGATACACTGATACACTGAGAAGACAGCCAAATGGCCATCTGTATATATAGCACAAATCCACAAAAAGCGAACCATTGGCGTCCTATCATTGCCTCATTCCCCCCGCAGGACAACGTTTACTAAGGATTGTATCCAGGGTGCTATAAATAAACTCCGACCCATTCTCTTCAGGCAAGACACCTGTATCAGTCTGTGTTGTACACAATCTTGTGGTCGAGCCTGCCAATATTGATCGATAGTCGGACGGGAGATAACTCCTGGCCACCCAAAGCATCTCTCTTTCGCGAGTTGCGACCTCGCGTTCGACCACGGTCTGTAACTTGTTTTTTATACGCTAATCGGAGAGCTTCGACCGCGATAATATGAATTTATCAACTCTACTTCGAGCATGCTATCAAGTGCTTTTATTTTATTTTATTTTATTTTATTTTATTTTGGACAAATTAAAACAAAATGTATCAATTTCGCTTTTACATTACCGTTTACGTTTTAATTTATTTTATAAGGGATCTGTTTAACTTCAGTACAATTGCTTCATAACGATCAGGGCACCGGTCAATAAAACGAATAAATTACTAATTTTGTATTGATTTTTTAGCATTGGCGAAGAAGGATTATAATTATTAAATTTTATGGGTTTGAAATTCCAGGGAGGCAACCTTGTATACCGTATTTTGTGCTTAGTATTAGTTGGATACCCGATTGCGTCCCTTGACTTTGTGTTTCTTGCTGACTCCTTCTCCCTCATCACCTCTCTCTCTCTCTCTCTCTCTCTCTCTCTCTCTCTCTCTCTCTCTCTCTCTCTCTCTCTCTCTCTCTCTCTCTCTCTCTCTCAGCCCTCTTACCGTGCATTGTCATAAAGAAATGAATCGCTCAAGCTATGATTGTCGCATTTGGGTTTGCACTAAGCGTGAAACTACTAAAACTATTTATTTCTTTATTTCGCTGTTGATTTCTTTCCCTGGAACTTTATAAGATCGGTTAGCATTTACTTATTTGTAAAAACAGACACAAATGTGTACATATGCATCTAAATTTTATATTTGAATTTGTTTTAACAAATTAATCACTGTTTCTTTTTGTTTTGTATATATATATTTTTATTTATTTTATATTCTTTAGTGTTTCTTGTGTCCGTTGGCTTGCTTAGTTAAAATATTATTATTATTATTATTATTATTATTATTATTATTATTATTATTATTATTATTATTATTATTATTATTATTATTATCGCTCATTGTTGTGATTGTTTATGTGTTATCGTTGTTTAATGTTGCAATATATTTGTATAACATGTCAAATTTTATATTCAGAGGATGTAGAGGACGGTGCACCAACGATGCTTCAAGATAACTATTACGTGCATCGTATTTACTAAATGTCGTGAGAGTGCTTTATTCAGTGAAAACTGGTGGCAATAAACAATATTGTACTATTATTTACCGTTGTTGGTTTCATTTTTCATTGTTCTTTTTCTTCCTTTCTTCCTTCCTTTCCCTCTTTCTTTATTTTTTGTTTGTTTCTATTATTCAGTCTTCTTTTCTTTCTTTCTTTCTTTGTTTTCTCTTTCCTTTTCTTTTTTTTTCTTTCTTTTTTTCTTTTAATTTTTTTTTCTTTTTCTTTTTTACCTTTTGTTTCATTCTCTCTTCTTTTTTTTTTTTCGTTCTTGCCTCTCTTTTTTTCTTTTTCTTTTTCTTTTCTTAATTTTTTTTCGTTTTCTTTTCCTTCCTTTTTTTCTTTCTTTCTTTCGTTACTTTTCTGTTCTTTCTTACTTTTCTTCTTCTTCTTCTGGATCATCAACATAATAACCATTATCATCTTCATCATCACCATCATCATCATCATCATCATCATCATCATCATCATCATCATCATCATCATCATCATCACTATCGTTGTCCCCGCTTTGGTGTGCTAATAATGTTGCTGCTAGTGGTGGTGGTGATGATGATGATGGTGGTGATGACGATGATAATGATGATGATGATGATGATGATGATGATGACGATGATGATGATGAACTCACCTGCATCATAAGTTTTAAGAAACTTTCATACCCTTCTCATCATTATTAATATCCTCTTCCTCATCCACATTCTTCCACTGCTCCTCCTCCTCCTCCTCATCAACAATAATAACAACCTCATTCTGCTCCTCCTCCTCCTCCTCATCATCAACAATAATAACAACCTCATTCTGCTCCTCCTCCTCCTCCTCCTCCTCAACAATAATAACAACCTCATTCTGCTCCTCCTCCTCATCATCATCAACAATAATAACAACCTCCATCTGCTCCTCCTCCTCCTCATCAACAATAATAACAACCTCATTCTGCTCCTCCTCCTCCTCCTCATCAACAATAATAACAACCTCATTCTGCTCCTCCTCCTCCCCATTATCATCAACAATAATAACAACCTCATTCTGCTCCTCCTCATCATCATCAACAATAATAACAACCTCATTCTGCTCCTCCTCCTCCTCCTCATCATCAACAATAATAACAACCTCATTCTGCTCCTCCTCCTCATCATCATCAACAATAATAACAACCTCATTCTGCTCCTCCTCCTCCTCATCATCAACAATAATAACAACCTCATTCTGCTCCTCCTCATCATCATCAACAATAATAACAACCTCATTCTGCTCCTCCTCCTCCTCATCATCATCAACAATAATAACAACCTCATTCTGCTCCTCCTCCTCATCATCATCATCAACAATAATAACAACCTCATTCTGCTCCTCCTCCTCCTCATCATCATCAACAATAATAACAACCTCATTCTGCTCCTCCTCCTCATCATCATCAACAATAATAACAACCTCATTCTGCTCCTCCTCCTCCTCCTCCTCATCAACAATAATAACAACCTCATTCTGCTCCTCCTCCTCCTCATCATCATCAACAATAATAACAACCTCATTCTGCTCCTCCTCCTCCTCCTCATCAACAATAATAACAACCTCATTCTGCTCCTCCTCCTCCTCATCATCATCAACAATAATAACAACCTCATTCTGCTCCTCCTCCTCCTCAACAATAATAACAACCTCATTCTGCTCCTCCTCCTCCTCATCATCATCAACAATAATAACAACCTCATTCTGCTCCTCCTCCTCCTCCTCATCATCATCAACAATAATAACAACCTCATTCTGCTCCTCCTCCTCCTCATCATCATCAACAATAATAACAACCTCATTCTGCTCCTCCTCCTCCTCATCATCATCAACAATAATAACAACCTCATTCTGCTCCTCCTCCTCCTCCTCCTCATCAACAATAATAACAACCTCATTCTGCTCCTCCTCCTCCTCCTCATCATCAACAATAATAACAACCTCATTCTGCTCCTCCTCCTCCTCATCATCATCAACAATTATAACAACCTCATTCTGCTCCTCCTCCTCCTCCTCCTCATCAACAATAATAACAACCTCATTCTGCTCCTCCTCCTCCTCAACAATAATAACAACCTCATTCTGCTCCTCCTCCTCCTCATCATCATCAACAATAATAACAACCTCATTCTGCTCCTCCTCCTCCTCATCATCATCAACAATAATAACAACCTCATTTTGCTCCTCCTATTCCTCCTCATCAACAATAATAACAACCTCATTTTGCTCCTCCTATTCCTCATCATCAACAATAATAACAACCTCATTCTGCTCCTCCTCCTCCTCATCATCATCAACAATAATAACAACCTCATTCTGCTCCTCCTCCTCCTCATCATCATCAACAATAATAACAACCTCATTCTGCTCCTCCTCCTCCTCCTCATCATCAACAATAATAACAACCTCATTCTGCTCCTCCTCCTCCTCCTCATCATCATCAACAATAATAACAACCTCATTCTGCTCCTCCTCCTCCTCATCATCATCAACAATAATAACAACCTCATTCTGCTCCTCCTCCTCCTCCTCATCAACAATAATAACAACCTCATTCTGCTCCTCCTCCTCCTCATCATCATCAACAATAATAACAACCTCATTCTGCTCCTCCTCCTCCTCAACAATAATAACAACCTCATTCTGCTCCTCCTCCTCCTCATCATCATCAACAATAATAACAACCTCATTCTGCTCCTCCTCCTCCTCCTCATCATCATCAACAATAATAACAACCTCATTCTGCTCCTCCTCCTCCTCATCATCATCAACAATAATAACAACCTCATTCTGCTCCTCCTCCTCCTCATCATCATCAACAATAATAACAACCTCATTCTGCTCCTCCTCCTCCTCCTCCTCATCAACAATAATAACAACCTCATTCTGCTCCTCCTCCTCCTCCTCATCATCAACAATAATAACAACCTCATTCTGCTCCTCCTCCTCCTCATCATCATCAACAATTATAACAACCTCATTCTGCTCCTCCTCCTCCTCCTCCTCATCAACAATAATAACAACCTCATTCTGCTCCTCCTCCTCCTCAACAATAATAACAACCTCATTCTGCTCCTCCTCCTCCTCATCATCATCAACAATAATAACAACCTCATTCTGCTCCTCCTCCTCCTCATCATCATCAACAATAATAACAACCTCATTTTGCTCCTCCTATTCCTCCTCATCAACAATAATAACAACCTCATTTTGCTCCTCCTATTCCTCATCATCAACAATAATAACAACCTCATTCTGCTCCTCCTCCTCCTCATCATCATCAACAATAATAACAACCTCATTCTGCTCCTCCTCCTCCTCATCATCATCAACAATAATAACAACCTCATTCTGCTCCTCCTCCTCCTCCTCATCATCAACAATAATAACAACCTCATTCTGCTCCTCCTCCTCCTCCTCATCATCATCAACAATAATAACAACCTCATTCTGCTCCTCCTCCTCCTCCTCATCATCAACAATAATAACAACCTCATTCTGCTCCTCCTCCTCCTCATCATCATCAACAATAATAACAACCTCATTCTGCTCCTCCTCCTCCTCCTCATCAACAATAATAACAACCTCATTCTGCTCCTCCTCCTCATCATCATCAACAATAATAACAACCTCATTCTGCTCCTCCTCCTCCTCATCATCATCAACAATAATAACAACCTCATTCTGCTCCTCCTCCTCCTCATCATCATCAACAATAATAACAACCTCATTCTGCTCCTCCTCCTCCTCATCATCATCAACAATAATAACAACTCACATTCTGCTCCTCCTCCTCCTCCTCAACAATAATAACAACTCATTCTGCTCCTCCCTTTCCTCCTCCTCTTCCTCATCAGTAAATTGTGATATGCCTAAAGACAATTAGGACAAAAAACACATTGACGTAAACTATAGCATGATATTACACGAAGCGGGTCATGAGTTTACACGAGGCCTGTCATGAGATTACACGAGGCCTGGCATAAGATTACATGAAGCCTGTCATGAGATTACACGAATTTTTATCTCAACTTGAAAGGGATTGGGGAGCAGGCACTGTCCTCAACGACGCTGTCTGAGACATTGATGGTAATTATTCGCATACTACGTTTTACAGGCTCGCTCCAGGCCCCAAAGACTATATCATATACCTGGTTATTTATAACCTCGGCCAAGCGTCATCTACGCGTGTGCGTTATTGACGAGTCCAAGAATCGATAGTTACGAAGATTGATACTAACCATACTAAACCCCCTAATGTCACTGACCGGGAAACTGAGTCGCTCGCGCTGAAACTGACGACACGCTGCGAGCCATCCGCGCGCCATCCTGCACGCGACAGTGACGTCATGTCGGTTCAGTTTCACATCGATCGGCAGGAAAACAGCAGTGGAGGAATTCGCATTCTCTCTCTCTCTCTCTCTCTCTCTCTCTCTCTCTCTCTCTCTCTCTCTCTCTCTCTCTCTCTCTCTCTCTCTCTCTCTCTTTCTCTCTCTCTCTCTCTCTCTCTCTCTCTCTCTCTCTCTCTCTCTCTCTCTCTCTCTCTCTCTCTCTCTCTCTCTCTCTCTCTCTCTTCGTTTCTCCAAAGAGCTTAATGATCCGTAATAAGCTCTTTGGTTTCTCTCTGTCTCTGTCTGTCTGTCTGTCTCTGTGTCTTTGAGCTCTTACAGAGTCCGTCTCTGTCTGTCTCTCTCTGTCTGTCTCTCTCTCTCTGTCTGTCTCTCTCTCTGTCTGTCTCTCTCTCTCTCTCTCTCTTGCTTTCATTGCATTTTCTTCACCTTAATCTAATTTTCTGTCTTCCATCTGGTCAGCACATTGTGACACTCGCTCTCTGTTCCGCCCCAGATACAAGCGCCTGTGGTGCCGCCCGTTCTAGCAGGGTTAAAAAGAGGTCTTTGTTAGCGAGGTTTCGCAATGTTAAATGAGCGGGAGAGAGAGAGAGAGAGAGAGAGAGAGAGAGAGAGGGAGAGAGAGGGAGAGAGAGAGAGAAAGGCACAGTGTCAAACAAATGGTGAGGGGTAAAGCCCATTTGGAAAGACAGGAACATCAGTCTACCTATCCAATCCCATTCTATCCTATAATCCTATCCCGTAACTCGAAAGTCGTAGGGGCATCACAGATGACCGTTTAA
Source organism: Oncomelania hupensis (assembly GCA_036898135.1). Lineage (NCBI taxonomy): Eukaryota > Metazoa > Mollusca > Gastropoda > Littorinimorpha > Pomatiopsidae > Oncomelania > Oncomelania hupensis. The sequence continues at coordinate 58,952,233 of CM072520.1, forward strand.
CCAGCCTACTCCATCTTTTTCTGTCCTCAGCAACCCTCATGGCTTCGCTCAATGTCAAATAATAATAATAATAATAATAATAATAATAATAATAATAATAATAATAATAATAATAATAATGATACTACTACTACTACTACTATGTTACACTCAGTTTGATGTTGGTGTTTTCTATCAGTATCTGATTCAGCCCCGATGCTTGAATTCCTGATAGTTGTGTAACTCAGATTAGTTTATTCACGCAACCCGTCCAAACAGCATACAAGTCACAAAGTCGACGTATGAAGTTTTCCACTTTTATTCAGCACACACCAACAACTGCATACAATTCTCAACTCAACTTTCACAGCAACTCTCCAAATCACTATCAACAACTTTACTATCAACAACAATCTCTCAACAGCAACTCGGCACATGATTAAATAACCTCTCTCTTTTCTCGAACAATTTGGTACATGGTAGAAATGACGCACTGCCACCAATCGAACTAAAGATCGTCATCACTGACTTACGTCATTCACATTTTCTCTACTTCCGGGAACATTCACGACCTTCGATATCCATCCGGAAATTTCTATCAAGAGTAAACATGCAGATCCAGAATATTCTACATCAATATCGACCAACAAAAATTATCAACGTTATACAAAACCTCTCCAAACAACAATGCAAACTCAAATCAAAGGTAAATAAACTCCATTATTGAATACTTTGCAAAACGAAACGATTAGATCTATCGTGCGCGCTTTCGACATACTTTCGTACGCGTTTCAACGTAACATAACCCCCCACTCAAGAAGAAATTTACCCAATTTCTTTCAACAACGTTGAAACGTAATGCACAAACAATGTACAGAATTAAAACTTACTTCAGACTGTCTCATTTACTGTCAATGTTCTCAATTTATATACACAGAGTCAATGTTCTTCCATCCGCAAGTCTATCTGGATATTGTCAATGTTCACAGATCATTTACCCAGTCAACGTTTTTCATTTTCAAGTCTGTCATTACCAATATTCTTAGTTCGTCCACACAGTCAATGTTCTTTCGTTCGCAAGGAATCGACGCCCTCGTCAGTTGCGGTCGTCATCGGCCCAGGGTCAAAGACGATGATCACGTGGGCTTCCCTGGAATCAGTGCGTCTTCCGTTGTCTTCCTCTTCCGTCGGATGTCCGACGCAGTCGACGTTGTCAGTTCCCAGAATGCATTCGCTGGGTCTCACGGTCAGGTTGGCTTCTGCGGGACGGTGGAACAGCTTCCTCAAGGTCTGCAGATGCTCCTTCCAGGCCTGGGTGTGGATTTCATGTTCGACCAAAGTCGTAGAGCCTGGGACATCACTGAAGCTATGGGGAAATTCGCCCATAAGGTCCTTGAGCTCCAACTTTTGACCTTCAGTCAAGCCTGGTCCTAGCTTAACGTCATTGATGCCTTCTTTGCTGTGGAAGTCTCCCAGTTCCAACAGTTCTTCGCTGTCAAAGCTGTCGTCGGTCACAGCTGCTGTAGCTGCGTGCACAGTCTCTGATGGCCTTTCCACGTACAGCTTAAGGAGGTTGGCGTGGTATATCTTGGAATGCTGGCCGACCTTCACCTTGTAGTCGTTGATTCCCACCACGGTCTCCACTTCGTACGGGCCTTTCCACTGCATCAGCAACTTATTGTGATCGGTAGGTAGCAGCACCAGCACTTTGTTGCCAGGTTTAAACTTCCTGTTCACAGCCCTACGATCATAGTAGTGCTTTCCACAGTCCTGGGACTTCTTCAGGTTTTCTCTGGCTATCTCGAGAGTCTGCTCCAGCTTCTCCCGTAGCTCAAACACGTACTGGTAGCTGTTCTTCACCTCTGGGGTTTCTACTTCTTTCGTCCACAGTTCTTTCAGGATGTGCATCGGCCCTCTGATGGTTCTTCCGTACAGCAGCTCGAACGGAGAAAAGCCGGTGGACTCCTGCGGTACTTCTCTGTAGGCGAAAAGTAGGGCGTTGATGTAGCGATGCCATTGTCTGGGCTGCTCGCTGCACAGTTTCTTCAGGGTGGACTTCAGCGTAGCATTGAACTTTTCGACAAGCCCGTTGCACATTGGATGGTAGGGTGTCGTAGTCAAATGCCGGATGCTCAGCAGTCTGTTGACCTCCTTCATGCAGTCAGAGACGAACTGCGTCCCGAGGTCTGTCAGAATTTCTTCGGGCACTCCAAGTCTACTGAACATGTCCACCAGTGCCTCTGCTACAGTTTCAGTGTCAATCTTCTTTAGTGGCACTGCTTCTGGGTACCGAGTCGCATAGTCCACTAAAGTCAGTACCCACCGATGACCTTCTTCACTCGGAGGTCTTATTTCGCCGATTAAGTCTAAGGCCACCCTCTTGAAAGGTCGGTCGATCAAAGGCATCCTCTGCTTAGGTACTTTCGGGACCCTTCCTCGAGGTATGGTCTTCTGGCAAATGTCACATGATCGGCAGAAACGGCTGACGTCCGCATGAAGTCCTGGCCAGTAGAACACCGCCTGGATTCTGTCTGACGTCTTCTTGATGCCTAGGTGACCTCCCATGATTGAGTCATGCGCTACTTCCATCACCTGGCGCCTTAGGGGTAACGGTACCAAGACTTGACGTAGTGGTTTCCCTCCGTTGACCCTCGGGTGCTGGAAGATTCGATACAGGATCTTGGCCTTCACCTCAAAATAGACCGTACCACTGCCTTTGGTCACGTGGTCTTGGCGGTTCCTGTACTTGTTTAAAGTACTATCAGCTTCCTGGAGCTGGATCAGCTTATCTCTGTCCACGATGGCAGCTTTAGAGTTGTCGGCGACCTTCAGTGGCGTAGACGTCTTGTCTCTCTTGGCCTGGGCCCTGGTAGTAACAGCACCGACGATCTCTGGTCGGCAGGGCTGAGCCGGAGTAACCACATTGTCCCGTAGCAGCTCTGTAAGGTCTCCATCGGGAAACGGCAATGGATCCTCCTCCACAACTTCGACGCGTTGAGTTGAGGCAGGACTCCACTCTGGGTCGGGGTCGTCGGGTCGTCTCGCGCCGTCGATATTCCCGATCATCAAATCATACAGCGGCTTCTTCAGGCAAACCGCTTCGACTTCGCCTATGTAGAAAGGGGTATTGACATGAATTTTTGCAACTGGCGCTTTCACACATTTGCTGTCGGCCATGAGTGTCCATTTAGAATCGCCAGTGAATTGTTCTTTAGCGATTAGGTCTTCTCTGACGATGACCCCACTGCAGCCAGAGTCTCTTAAGACAGTCACTTCATGAATTCCAACGCGTCCGTTTGAAACAGGCATGTTCTGGACGGTCACAGCTGCGCTGGCGACGACGGAGATGGATTTTCCGTTGGCAAGGAGAAGTTGGCCATCGGTTATGCACTCTTGCACGTCCGCAGGAGTAGCTGCGCGCTCGGTCTTACTCGGAAGAATGACGCTCCCGCCGCACACTTGATGGTCAGATCTACTGGTTTGCCGTTGATTGGAGAAACGTCTCTGTCGGTTGCCCACCGCTGCATTGTCCGTACTGCCCCGCTGTCCGCTACTTTTGTTTTGAGGACAGTTAGCCGCTCTGTGGTCTGTAGCGTTGCAGGTGAAACAGCCTCTTGAATGCCCTTCCCTGGGAGGAGGCGTGGAGTCCGTCTGTTTCTGGTTCGTCTGGCTTCCCTGGATCTGGTTCCCATGGTTTCCAGTCTTCTGAAAATGTTTCGTCGCGCTGGGTGGCCCCAGGGTCTTCCCATGAGCGATGAGATATCTTTCAGCAGCCTCAGTCACATCTTTAAGCGTCTGCAGCTTTTGTTCTTCTAAGTGGGTCGCTAGATCCTTGTGACAGGCATTGAGAAATTGTTCCTTCACGATCAGGTCATGGAGACTATCGTAAGACTTTCCTCTGCCTGATAGTTCCACCCATTTGTGTAAGTATGACGACAGGCGCTCCACAAATTGCTTTGGCGTCTCGTCTGACTTAGGCCGGCATTCACGGAAGCGTTTACGGTAGCCCTTCTCTGTAAAGTTGTAGCACTGCAACAGGGCCTCTTTCAAGACGTCGTAGTTTTTGGCGTCATCGTTCGACAGTCTGGTGTAAACTTCGAGAGCTTGCCCCGTCAGAAGTGCACTCAGTCGAATTGCCCAGTCTTGAGGTTGCCAGTTAGAGCTTTCGGCGAACCTTTCGAATCTCGCCAGATAGCCGTCGATCTGGTCCTTCCCGTCGACGAAAGCTGGCAATTTAGGAGCCGTATGGTCGTTGGTGACTTGTGGCGCATGCTGATTGTTTTGGATACGCGCCATTTCTAGCTGGAACTCAAGACGCTTCAGCTCGAATTCTCTGTCTTCACGGCGACGCTGCTCTTCTAATTCTCGTTCTTCACGGCGACGCTGCTCTTCTAATTCTCGTTCTTCACGGCGACGCTGCTCTTCTACTTCTAGACGCTTCTGTTCTAGTTCTATTTCTTTTTCTAGACGCTTCTCTTCCAATTCTCTTTCTCGTATTCTCTCCTGAGACTTGACGTACTCCGTCAGCTGCTTGCCTTTTAGATTCAGTTCAACCCCTTTCTGCCAGAAGTCAGCCATCTTGATGCTTCTGGAAAGTTCTTTTAAAGAAAGTTCTTTTCTGGAAGGTTCTTCTTCTAGAAAGTTCTTGACTGTAGAGTTCTTTTTTTTCTGGAAAGTTCTTGACTGTGCTGTACCTTTCTAGACTGTTCTAGAACAGCACGCTTTCTGCAGTAGCGCTGATGCTTGTCACTAGTCGCCTTCGCTGACGCAGGCCCCGCTGTCCTCGTCGTATGCGACGCTGCACCACGCTGGTGTTGATGTATACGCTCCTGTGCTGAAGTAGACGCGACGTCCGCTCGCCGCTCTCTGTAACACTGGCGATGTAGCTCCGAGACTGTCCCTCGACGTAGTCTTATGGCAGCCACGTAGTCCCGCTCTGTTGTTCGCTCACGAAGCAACTCTTCGGCGACTACACGCCCTTGCAGTCAACCCGAACCTATCGGTGATGTAGTCCCAGTATGTTGGCCCCTCTCGACGCAACTCGTTGGCGGCTACCCTCGATGACTGCCTCTCGTAACGTTGACTCGCTTGTTGTAGCAGTTGAACCCTTGGCTATGGCGTGAATCCCGGCTTGGCCCCCAAAATGTTACACTCAGTTTGATGTTGGTGTTTTCTATCAGTATCTGATTCAGCCCCGATGCTTGAATTCCTGATAGTTGTGTAACTCAGATTCGTTTATTCACGCAACCCGTCCAAACAGCATACAAGTCACAAAGTCGACGTATGAAGTTTTCCACTTTTATTCAGCACACACCAACAACTGCATACAATTCTCAACTCAACTTTCACAGCAACTCTCCAAATCACTATCAACAACTTTACTATCAACAACAATCTCTCAACAGCAACTCGGCACACGATTAAATAACCTCTCTCTTTTCTCGAACAATTTGGTACATGGTAGAAATGACGCACTGCCACCAATCGAACTAAAGATCGTCATCACTGACTTACGTCATTCACATTTTCTCTACTTCCGGGAACATTCACGACCTTCGATATCCATCCGGAAATTTCTATCAAGAGTAAACATGCAGATCCAGAATATTCTACATCAATATCGACCAACAAAAATTATCAACGTTATACAAAACCTCTCCAAACAACAATGCAAACTCAAATCAAAGGTAAATAAACTCCATTATTGAATACTTTGCAAAACGAAACGATTAGATCTATCGTGCGCGCTTTCGACATACTTTCGTACGCGTTTCAACGTAACATACTACTACTACTACTACTACTACTACTACTACTACTACTACTACTACTACTACTACTACTACTACTACTTCTACTACTACTACTACTACTGAGAGCTTTAGAAAGCACAGAAACCCCCACTTCTCACCCTTCCATCCACTCCCACCCCACACCCCATCTGTCATAACCTTTGCGCTTCCGGAAAGTCACGGCCTCCTCATTCTCAGTACGCACAAAACTTCGCTACGTGAAAATGCGGATTTTTCATCATTTTACCGAATCGTGTTTTTCATGTAAGCTTCTAGTTTTCTTTTTTTTCCCATGTATCGGGTCCATGGCTATAAACGTGAGCTTGAAGAAATGCTTTGACTGTATTGTCTTACCATTTGTTCGTGTTGTTGATTCATTTTAAACAAAGGCGTACTGTGCTCCGAAAAAAAAGGGTGCTCACCTTGGGCTGCTTTTGCTTTCAGATGTCATATGGCGGGAGAGTTTGTTGTTCCGATTGAGATTTTCAGCATTACTTTTGAATTATATATAAGTTTGAAGTGTGTTCTATGGGCATGGTAAAAATGTCAAAATCAATTTTCTATGAACCTGCCCGAACAGCCCTTGGTTTAGATGAGCCCTTACTACTAAGTTTGTAGCCCTAAACGGGCTAGTTAGTAGGCTAGCGTAGGCAATGAACATACATGTAAGTTGGGGCTATAGAAGTTCTCTAATTTGTGGTGTGTTTTTATAAAAGCAGAAAAAATAATTACCAACGCTCTATCTTAATCTTCAACTAAACTTTCGTTGGGAAAAGTGTCTGTTTTAGCCCGTGATCAACCAAACCTAAAAACTCACACGTTTTCGAGGAAAACAACCTCCGCAAATTAGAGAGTTATGATGGCATTTACCTCCCCTGGATAAGGACGAACAAAACTAAAGGCACTGCCGCTTCAGAACCGCAGGCACAAAGGGAAGAACGTAAGGATTTCCCGACGGCATTCACACTTTTCTGCTATCCTATGCACCAACGGGAATCCCCTCAATGAAACATACTTCCGGTTTCTTTCTCCGCGTGTTTTAGTGAGTTATTTCCAAATATTCAAGAATAATAACATGTGTCACTGGCCACCTGTATCGTACCCTCACATATTTTTTTATTTTTTTTTGCTGCAGTTTATTATCCCTTTCTATCGCCAGTGGCGCGCCTAAATCCTACCTACCTAACATTATTTGTTAATTTTTGAAAAATATTCGGAAAAACATAACGCCCAGATGCTGGCTCGAACCCACACCGCTCGCCTAACACAGTCAACTACTTCGTGTTTTGTGAAGGTTGCGACGGCGAAGCTATGGAAAACTACAAGAGTCTTCAGGTCCTGTTTCACTTTCTGTCGATGATCGACGCACCTCCGAAGTCGCCACACATACAGGCCTCTACGATTGTTTTTTGCATTCTTTCACTGAGCATGTACTTCCCCCACCGTTTTTATACTTATCACACTCGTTTTCTGGCTCTAACATTCGTCGTTTTCGGCAATTTGCCATATTTAAAAGTCACGCATCAAGCTTTGATAAAAGCAAAACAAGCCAGACCGGAACTTGGTTTCATTCTAACATCGTTTTAATTTATAATGGCGATACCCACGAGTTTTTATGAGAGGTGCCGGAAAGTTGTGAATAGCCGGAAACGAAAGGGATCATTACGAACCAAGTTTCGCTGGTCGATTTAAAGTTCTCTATACAGACCCTTCGCCGTAGCCCAGTGGCAGAGCGTTCGCTAGGCACATCATTCTATGCTCTGATGGCTCAGCGTTGATTTAGGTCCTTACCCCAATCTTTCCTGAGATGGTTATCCCGTGTCTGCGTTATTGCCAATGGTGGGTGTAGACGTTAATGAAACTCCCAAGTTCATTCGTCATTCTCAGGTTAGCACAGGAGAACCGTAGTCGATGAGATCAGAACGAGTCTTCTATAGTCATATAACAGGAGATTCGAACAGGCGAACAAGTTCAATAGTTTTTGATGGGCCAAACAGCTGACAGAGCACAAGCCACTGATGTTTCGCGAGAATGTGGTCGTGGGATCAATGAGTCCACGCCTGACTGACTCAAGGGCGAGCAGCAAACAGTACAGTTTGAAGGGCCAGGTTATAAACGATGTTTGCTTAGTTGTGTGCGTGTGTGCTGCACGCCGTATACTTAAGTGTACAGGGCAAGTTCGCCTGCACAAGAAAGTGCATAGTACGCAACGCCTCATGTACTACTGAATAAAT